>JASAUF010000231.1:600000-867500 GCA_030180095.1 Magnolia changhungtana | reverse complement strand
AAGGACTAAATATTAAGGGAGAAAAATATGACATTTTGCATTCTCATCACCGAACTGACAACTCGGTAGGGACCTTCCTAATTAGGTCCCAAAGACCCTACCCCGGTTTTCGACGTGTTTT
Source organism: Magnolia changhungtana (assembly GCA_030180095.1). Classification (NCBI taxonomy): domain Eukaryota; kingdom Viridiplantae; phylum Streptophyta; class Magnoliopsida; order Magnoliales; family Magnoliaceae; genus Magnolia; species Magnolia changhungtana. The sequence continues at coordinate 867,379 of JASAUF010000231.1, read as the reverse complement.
GGAACATGCGATGCAAGACTAAGTCACTTAGTCTGAAACGCCTTGTTTTAGTCCTGGAGTTATAGAAGCGGACAACCTGCTGATGCCGAGCTGCTATCCGTAATCCGGCGGTATCCCTCAATTCTTCGATTAGGTCAAGGCTCATCGCCATTTGGTCGACATTCTCCTTGCAACGATATGACTATACTCAGGTGGTAGGGAGTCCTATCTTGACTGGAATGATTGCTTCAGCACCATAGGAAAGAGAGAATAGTGTTTCCCCTGTCACCATCTGAGCTATGGTCCTGTATGCCCACAACACGAGTGGGAGCTCACGACCCATGCGCCTTTCGCCTTTTCCAACTTTGTTTTAAGATGACCTTTTATTATTTTATTCACCGCCTCCACTTGGCCATTTGATTGGGATGTCGATGTGAAGAGTAGGCATTCTTGATGTCGAGCCCTTAACACGTGCTCCTGAACCTATCATTGTCGAACTGTTTCCTGTTGTCTGAGACAATGGTATGCGAGATACCAAATCTGCATATAATATTCTTCCAGACGAAATCGGTTACTTTCTGCTCGGTGATCTTGGTAACAGGCTCAGCTTCGGCCCACTTGGAAAAATAATCTATTGCCACGATCGCATACTTGGTCTGACCCTTGCCTTTGGGTAGAGGGTCGATGATATCGATTCCCCACTGAGCGAAGGGCCAGGGTACACTCATGGGGTCAACTCTTCTACCAGCTGCTTGGGGATGGCTGTGAATCTTTGGCATTTGTCACACTTCTGGGTAAAATCGCTGGAGTCAGCTTGAATCATCGGCCAAAAGTATCCCTGATGAATGATCTTTTGTGCCAAAGCTCTGGCACCAGAATGGTTTTCGCATATTCCTTCGTGAATCTCTCTGATTACATACTCAGCCTCATCCGATCATAGGTACCTCAGATACGGTTGGGAAAATCCCTTCTTGTATAAGATATCTCTGATAATAACATATCGTACCGATCTAACCCTCAGGCGTCAGCCCTCAACTTGTCCTCAGGAACCTTCCTAACCTTGAGGAACTCGACTATCGGGTCCATCCAACTTGAAATTATTTACACGGGTTGGATGACTTCTACTCAAGAACTCCATCGGGACGAACCTCAGAATTCTCCCCTCAGTCGTTGAAGTGAGTTTGGCAAGTGCGTCTGCCCAAGAATTCTCAGCCCTCGGTATTTGGCTAATGCAGAACTCTTGGAATTTCCCTATTATAACAACCAAGCTTCGTTCACGTAGGCTACCATTCTAGCTTCTTTTACCTCATACTCCGATGATACCTAATTTACAATGAGCTGTGAGTCACACGTAAAGTTCAAAGCTCGGACTCCCAGGGCGGCTGCCGGTTTGAGTTTGGCCAGTAAGGCTTTATATACTGCTTTATTGTTGGAGGCTCGGAATCCGAACCTTATCACATATTGAATTGTCATTGTGTCGGGAGCGACTAAAACAATCCCTGCTCCCCTTCGCTTCGAGTTTGATGAACCATCCCTAAATAATGCCCACTTGTCCTCTGCCTCAGTCTCCTCGGCACATTGAGGGACAAGATTGATCGTAAGATTCCCTACCGAGCTCACGAGTGCGTCTGAGCTAGATGCCTCTACCTCACTATTCTGAGCGATGAATTCCGTTATGAAGTCGGCCACTGCTTGACCTTTGATGGTTGTCCTCAGCCGATATTTGATATCGAACTTGCAGAGCTCAACTTCCCACTTGGTCAACCGTCCAGACACTTCGGGCTTTTGCAGCACTTGTTGGAGGGGTTGATCTGTGAGGACAATTATGGGGTGTGCCTAGAAGTATGAACGTAGCCGTTGAGCCGAAATGATTAGAGTTAAGGTAAGTTTTTCCATATCTGGATATCTTGTTTCTGCTGGGATCAACACCTTACTGATGCAGTAGACTGGGTTTTTATTTTTCTCGGACTCTCTGACGAGAGCTGAGCTGATGGCCGTGGAAGACACGGCTAAGTAAAGGAACAACAGTTCTCCTTTCTCTAGCTTAGACAGCAACGGGGGTGATCCCAAATATTTCTTTAGTTGTTGGAACTCTTACTCCCACTCAGGAGTCCACTCTGCTATCTTACTACCCTTCAATTGCTGGAAAAAGGGGAGGCACTTATCTGTGGCTCTGGAGATGAAGCGGTTGAGCACGGCTACCTTTTTCGTAAGGCATTGGATTTCCTTCAAATTTTGAGGCGAGCTTATATCTAAGAGAGCCCTTATCTTTTTTGGTTTGGCCTTGATTCCCCTTTGACTGACTTAAAAACTGAGGAACTTACTCGAACTTACACCGAACGTGCATTTGGTCAAGTTTAGGTTCATTCGATACTTCCGAAGTATGAAGAAAGCCTCGGCCAGATCTGAGATATGGTCAGCTGACCTGACACTTTTCACCAACATGTCATCGACATAAACCTCCATGGTCTTGCCGATTTGCTGAGCGAACATCTTGTTCCCCAGTCGTTGATAGGTAGCCCCTGCATTCTTCAACCCGAATGGCATGACCCGGTAGCAGTAGAGTCCCTTGTCTGTGATGAAAGCCATGTTTTGTTTATCCAAGGAGTGCATAGCTATCTGATTATAGCCAGAATATACATCCATGAACATTAAGAGCTCATGCCCGGCTATGCTATCAACCAATTGGTCGATCCTCGGGAGGGGGAAGCTATCCTTGGGGTAAGCCTTATTAAGGTCGGAATAATTTAGGCAGACTCGCCATTTTCCGTTGGCTTTTTTGACGAGTACAACGTTGACGATCCAGTCGGGGTAGTGGACCTCTTTTATGAAGCCGACGTCGAGGAGTTTGGCAACCTCCTCAGCAATCGCCGTGTACCTCTCGGGCTCAAAAGCCCTCCTTTTTTGTTTGACTGGCTTATGCTCCAGATCTACATTCAGTCTATGGACCATGACTTCTGAGGCGATGCCCGACATGTCCTGGTGGGACCATACGAGGACATCTTTATGTTGTCGTAGAAAATTCATCATCTGGTGTTGAGGGTCATATATTGCATATTATCCCCCATTTATTACTTGGTTTTATGAACATGATAATGCTCAGTGTTCTATTTTAATCATGTTTGTGTTATAAGGTGAATTTAAGAGCTTGGATTGAAAAGGATGTTAAAAGCATGAATTTAATGCTCAAGAATCCCCAAAGCTAAGTATGGATCTTGTGAGACCAAGATGAAGAATTCGCATGCTAAAGATCCAAGAAAACCAAGTGAAGAATGAAGAGCATTGAAGACTTGAAGTGAAGAAAAGGAATTCTGAAATTGTCCTGAAAACAAACATATTCCTGAAAGTGTCCTGAAGAAGCATATTCTGAAACGTTGGGGCATTCTGTGAAATTGCGCAGAGTGAAACCTATTTTGGGAAACTGCATAAATTTGAGGCGATTTTTAGAGTTTTCCAACTAGGTGCAAAAGTTGGAGTTCCATAACTATAAATAGGACTCCCTAAGATGTTCCTAGGCATCTTATAGGTTTGTGGAGTGGAGCAAAAGCACGGAGAAGCCGTCGCTAAGAGTTTTTCTTCCCTTTCCTTAGTTGTTTTTATGTTTTTCTTAAGAGATTTCAATCATGTCTACGGTTGGCTAAGCCTCTTAGCTAAGGCTAAGAGGTGAAGCTTGTAGCGTGATGAGATATTTCTATTGCTTTAATTAATATTTATATTGAACTCTCTTTGATTCTAGCTTGATTATAAGGAATACTTTCAGTTTTTAATGGTTTGTTGTGACTCAAATTACAATAGATTTGCGATAGATTTGAGTATGTTCTTTTTATGTTTTGGGATTGTGAATCTAAGAAATCCTGTTGTTCACCATCATCCCTTGGGCATTGTTAGATGATGGAATCCTCCCTAATTTTCACAATTCTCTCGGATTGATTGTGGGATTGGTAAATCCTGTTGTGAGCCATTGTTTCATGGGCATGGTTTTGTGATGGAATCACTTCTAGTTCTCACATCGCTCTTCCATTGATAATTCGGTCAAAGGAAGTTCAAATTTGATTTTACAGAGATATCTTCTAATTGGATAAGATGGGACTTTGATTCCAGTTGTGTTCGTGAATCAAGCATAGATCTCTCTGATCTCTACAAGTGGATCCTTGGAAACCCTAGTTTCCCACCTTTGAATTTCTTAAGTTTTTTATTAAATTTCTCATAATTACTCTTTATACTTCCAGATTTAGGTTTTTATCCTTTTCTAGTTCTTCTTCTAGTTGCTTTCAGAATACTAACGAGATTAGTCCCTGTGGATTCGACCTCGGTCTCATCGAGATTATTACTACATCGCGACCCTACACTTGGGGTTGTGAACAAGTTTTAGCGCCATGTTCTGATTAATGGAGATTAACGATTAGTTTTTTTTCTCGAGATTAACTAGTTTTAGAACTAGGTTAAGATTAGGATTTTTCTATTTTCTATTTTTAGGGTTTGTTTTCTATTTTTAGAAACTTTCTAATTATAGGTTTAGAACTTTCCTAATTAGTTTTTTTTTTTTTAGAAACTTTCCTTTTCTGTTTTTAGAAACTAATTTATTTTCTAATTCTAAGATAAGATAAGATTAGATAAGATAAGATTAGATAAGATAAGATAGGATATGATAAGATAAGATAAGATAAGATTAGGTAAGATTAGATTAGATAAGACAAGATAGGATAGGACAAGATAAGATAAGATTAGATATAATAAGAGTTATTTCTAATTTGTTTTTAGAAACTAACTTAGCTTTCTAGGTTTAGAAACTTTCCTTTTTAGTTTTTAGAAACTAGGTTTTTTTTTTCCTTTTTAGTTTTAGACACTAACTCATCTTCTTATTTTTATTTTTAGAAACTTTCTTATTTCTTTTTTAGAAACTAATTCACTTTCCTTTTTCTTTTGCAGGATCCTAGCATAGATCTCCTCCAATTTGACAACTTCTAACTTCTCCTCTACTTACTTTCCATATTGCTGTAGGAATTTTCTTTTATTCTTTTTTTTTTTTTTTAAGGATTAGATTCAGAGTTAGGGTTTCACCATGCAAGAGTGGGAACGTCAATATGTTGAGCTAGTTTTAGAGAATGCGAGAAATTTTGAAGGGCTGTTAGATGATTATTTGAGGAAACAACCCATGTCTCAAAATTTTTTTGAAACCATCATCAAGAACCGAATGGAATATAATGCTCCACTGGTTAAGTAATCCTTACGCGATCATATGCGGGAGAACAATTACACGCCACAGATTAAGAAAACAGTATGTGAGTGCTGGGGTTATCATAACTATAGAAGTGAGAATTATTATCACCCATCAGACAAGAAGAAAACAATAAGAGATTATATTCTGGGTGATAATATGTATCAATAACCATCAGATTCTCCCACCTATGACCCGTATGACTATAATTAGTGGAAACATCAATGTTGGGAAGATGAGCCAGCAAGACATCATAGTGGACATTCTCTTGAGTCCTCTACCTTTGAAACCCAATCAGAAACGATCCAAGAGGAGTCACTTTAGGATTACACAGACAATTTTGTTGGCATCAGAAGAACGATAGAAGCGCTTGAATTGTGCCTCGATAAGCTAATGGAGGCTAGTTCACTCTAGCCTCAACCCAACTCAATTCTTCATTCCCAACTCCCTACTTACGATCAGTGGAAACATCAAGATTGGGAAGCTGAATCAATAATGCAACATAGTGACAATTCTCTTGGGTCCTATACCTCTGAGATCCAACAAGAAACGATCCAAGAGAATTCACTTTAGAATTCCATACAAACTCTAGAGCTCAGTCAGAAAAACACACTTCAGAGATTTCAAGAACTTATAAAAGATATACAATAATGGGGTTCACGTGATGCAATTATGGAGAATACTGAAATTGAGAATGAAGAGTTAGATTGTGTTAATGAGCATATGGTTCAATTTTCCAAAGAGTCGCTCGATGACGGTCCAAAGGAATGATCAAGAGACGTGGGTGTTTTTCAAATATAATGATAATGACACACTTCACTCACATGACATACTTGGTTTCGATGATGAGGGAGAGGTTAGTTTATTTGAACCTTAACCCAATTTAGGAATAGAATGTGAGGAAAGCGATCCCATCCCAAGAGTGTACTACACTGAATTGAAAAATGATGAGTATTGGGATGACGATCATGAATATGCAGCCTAAATTCCCCTGGAATCAATCTCAAGTTTGGTCCGAGTTAATGATCAAGAAGTACACGAAGTGATCGATCATAATGAACTACTCCACTCATCTGACATGGCAGATTTAAATGTGGAGGATGAGCCCCTTTCAATCGACCCTTCTAACTCTTGTGAGACATGTTTAGACCACTCCCTTGAATTAAATGATGATATGATTTGGGAGATGGACAAGTTGCTCAATATGACTCTGGAAGTTGAAACCACCTAGTTGAGGCCACTATATGAGTTGTACATTTTTGACAATACAATGCCTTTACTGAGTAGTACTGATGAACAGAGTCTTCACATCAATTCTTTGCCAATTGATTCTCAATCCACTTATGAAAGGCAAGACAAGATACATCCAGTGATGATTTATTCTCACCGTGATGAAGAGAAAGAGATCATGCTTTCATCCACTTCTAGAGACGATAGAATCCTTAAGCAGATTATCACAAATTTCAATGAGGAAAATGAGTCACTCTCAGCTGAATTTTCTAACTCTTCAAATGATTGCTTGGACCACTTTGCAGATTCAAATGATCCCATGATACAAGACATAGTGAATGCCTTACATGACAATACTTCGGTAGTTGTTACTGACCGAGAGAACCCTTATTCTAAAACCTTTCCCTCCATAGATCCTAAATGTTTACTATCATAGGAGGGAGAGCTGACAATTAAACTGAAGTCTGAAACTTCGGAATGTGTTGAGACTACATCATTTGCTAAGAATTTTTTTAAAATTTATCTACCTGTAGTCTCTGATTTATCATGGAGTACTAACATTGAAACTTTTTTGGTCACAGGTGAATCATATATATTTTGGATATCTCAAGTGATTCAACGACAATTTTTTGCTGAGGTCCATAAATTTCTTTAAAAATTCATGCTCCAGGGCATCCAAGCTTATTGCAAAAAGGGCTTTTGGATGATCTTGTTGAGAAACCTACTGAGAAATTTATCAAGATATTGGCCGAAGGAGGAACCTTGTAGCATGACTAAGTAGTTTTTCCCTTGCTTTCCTAGTTTAGGATTAGTTTATTGCTTTCATGTTATATCTAGGATAGTCGGCTTTATACTTTTAGGATAGTTTGCTTTCCATTTATTTTAGGATAGTTTGCTTTTTGTTAGTTTAACTCTTGTGCTAACCCATCTTCACATTGAGACCATTGGAAAAGCCTCTAGAATCCTTCTTCATGTACTACCTTTCCATCACTTCTCTTTCGTTGTCTCATGTGCATTGCATGCTTATATCTTTTACATTGAGGACAATGTATATTTTAGGTTGGGGGTGTGGATTAGACAAGCTAATCAGTGTTTTCTTAGTCTGTGAGCAAAAATTGTGAAAATTTTTCAGAAAATTTTGCAAATTCGTGCGATTTTGAAGATCATCCATAATTTAGAAGTATAAGATACTTAATGTTGGTGATTTATGACTCTTGAGTTCGGTTACTTGTTAGATTTCACAATTAAGTTCGAATTATTAATCCATGATTAGAAGTTTTAAACATTGATTGAGTCATAATTTCACATGTCACATCTAGCTTAGACATTAAGGTGTCAGTTTGATATTGAATTATTAACTTGGTGATTATTAAGCATGGAAGGAACCAACCTCGAAAATTTATCCATCATGTTCAATGAGAAGAACTGAAAATAATAATAATAATAAATACTCAGCTAAAAAAAAACAGTTATCGTCGAAAACGGCTAACTATTAAAGATCTTTAAAAAGGTTGACATAGTGTGAAGCCATCAATGAAAAAATGAAAAGCTGGAAGACTGAAAAGATGAAATGTAAGGCATGTTTTGGTTTAGGTTTTGGTTGTCCTGAATGCTCTTTTGATTATTAATGTTATTATGAAAATTAAGAATTGAACCTTTGATTGTGATAAGTCCAGATTTCACTATGTACCCGTGGAACTCAATGTTTAGAATTGTTCTAATTTGTGGATTAATACTTTGAACTTGACTATGAATTTACCGAGTGCTACAGTTTAGGAGAAAATAATGCTCAACATCGATGTATTTTGAAACTCTATTATCTAGATTGTTTTAAAACCACTTGAGCTTATAGAAATTGTCTTATGGTTCTCGAAATATTTTTCGCATACTTTGCTCGGGACTAGCAATATGCTAGTTGGGGATTGTGTTGAGGGTCATATATTGCATATTATCCCCCATTTATTACTTGGTTCTATGAACATGATAATGTTTAATGTTCTATTTAATCATGTTTGTGTTACAAGGTGAATTTAAGAGCTTTGATTGAAAAGGATGCTAAAAGCATGAATTTAACGCTCAAGAATCCCCAAAGCCAAGGATGGAACTTGTGAGACCAAGAATGAATAATTCGCATGCCAAAGATTCAAAAAAACCAAGCGAAAAATGAGGAGCATTGAAGACTTGAAGTAAAGAAAAGGAATCTTGAAATTGTCCTGAAAACAAACATATTCCTGAAAGTGTCCTAAAGAAGTATATTCTGAAACATTAGGGCATTCTGTGAAATTGCGCAGAGTGAAGCCTATTTTGGAAAACTGCATAAATTTGAGGCAATTTTTAGCGTTTTCCAACTAGGTGTGAAAGTTGGTGTTCCACAACTATAAATAGGACTCCCTAGGATGTTCGCGTGGAGAAGCCGTCGCCAAGAGTTTTTCTTCCCTTAGTTGTTTTTATGCTTTTCTTAAGAGATTCTAGTTCAATCATGTCTATGGTTGGCTAAACCTCTTACTAAGGCTAAGAGGTGAAGCTTATAGTGTGATGGGATGTTTCTATTACTTTGATTCATGTTTATATTGAACTCTCTTTGATTCTAGCTTGATTATAAGGAATACTTTCAGTTTTTAATGGTTTGTTGTGACTCAAATTACAATGCATTTGCGATAGCTTTGTGTTCTTTTCATGTTTTGAGATTGTGAATCTAAGAAATCCTGTTGTTCAACATTATCCCTTACGCATGGTTGGATGATGGAATCCTCCCTAATTTTCACAATTCTCTCAGATTGATTGTGGGATTGGTAAATCCTGTTGTGAGCCATAGTCTCATGGGCATGGTTTTGTGATGAAATCACTTCTAGTTCTCACACTGCTCTTCTATTGAGAATTAGGTTAAAGGAAGTTCAGATTTGATTTTACTAAGATATATTCCAATTTGATAAGATGGGACTCTGATTCTAGTTGTGTTAGTGAATCAAGCATAGATCTCCTTGATCTCTACAAGTGGATCCTTGGAAACCATAGTTTCTCACCTTTGAATTTCTTTAAGTTTTTCATTAAATCTCTCACAATTACTTTCTATACTTCTAGATTTAGGTTTTCATCTTTTTCTAGTTCTTCTTCTTGTTGCTTTCAGAATACTCACGAGATTAGTCCCTGTGGATTCGACCTCGGTCTCACTGAGATTATTACTACATCGCAACCCTACACTTAGGGTGTGAACATCTAGTCCCGCTGCTCGGCACTCAATGATGATCCGAGCTGGACTGTTCACCCCATCGAGTGGGAAGGCCAGGAGGTCCTCCATGGGGGAACTCTTCGCTAAGATGTTCTCTCTGGGGTCGAGCATTTCGATTGTAAAGGCTTGCTTTGCTAAGCCCTTTCTAATCGCTATGGAATAGCATCGCCGAGCCTCTCGTGCATCGTCTCTGACATAGCCAACTCCCCCGACAGTAGGGAACTTCATCATCAGATGGTACGTGGACACTACCGCCCTTACGGCGTTAAGAGATGGTCGCCTAATGATAACGTTATGAGTCGATGGTGCATTTACAACCAAGAAGTCTACCAGTAGAGTAATTTGGTTTTGACCTTCTCTCGTAGTGACCGGGGGAGAAATCGCTCCCTCCGTGATAACTTTGTCGCCTGTGAAGCCATGCAGCGAGGTTTTTGCAGGTCGAAGGCATGACCTGTCGATACGCATCTTATCGAATGCCTCAGAGTATAGGATGTCGGCTGAGCTCCCAGTATCGACCAGGATGCGGTATACTTTATGATTGGCTATCATCATCACGACTACCAAAGCCTCATCATGAGGATGATGAATCCCACGCTCGTCATCCCCTGTAAATGTAAGACTACATGGGCTTACCCGGAGCTCCTTTCTCAGCCTGTCAGCCAACTGAATGTGGTGTTCGGGGTCGGTACTCCGAGCATGGGCTTTACGGGCTTAGTTCGAGTCGCCTCCTCAGGATGGACCACTGTATATCATCCGAATTTCGGTACTGTCGTCCGTAGCTGATGAGAGTCAAATATTGCATATCAGACCCTAGTTATTACCTGATTTTGCGTACATGATAATGCTTAATGTCATATTTTAATCGTGTTTTTATTACAAGATGTAATCAGGAGCGTTGACTGAAAAAGAGTATTAAAAGCGTGGATTTGACGCCCTAAAGTCACCAAAGCAAGGACTTGTATGAATGGATGTATGAATGTATGTTCAAGCCACAGATCTGGTTATGCATATCCAACTGTCAAAATAAAAGACCGCCTAAGGTGAATAAACTACTTGGAAAAGGCCTTGAAGGTGAGTGCGCCCAAGGATGACCTCCTGAAAAAATACCCGGGATATGCCCGAGGAGGAATAAAAATCCCGGAAAAGCCTTATGTAAAATAAGAGCGCCCAAAGTCTCAAATACATAACTCTGGTCATTCAACTGATCTACAGTGAATCGAGCAGAATGCGACTTACATTAAGCACTCGGAAAAGCTCACATGTCATGCGTGAATGTTATGCGCCATGACACATCTATACATTACTTTGGTAGAATGGGAATGACCTTCAACTTTCAAATAGGAAATATCTAACTATGCATTGCAATTAAACTTTCATGATTTCTTTACATTCAGAGGGCTCACCAAGAGTCATGTAAATTTTTCAAGGGAGGTCATATCATTCGGATTATCTAAGAGTCCTTCTGCATCCATTAAGGACTCTTCCCAAACTCGATCTTCATACTACTCACAATGTATAATAAAATAAGAGTTTGCAAGACAATACATCATACACATAATCATAAGGAAATATGGCATTAAAACAATCACTTCACGAAATTCAAGATAGCTAGGAATTAATAATCTTCTAAAACTCTATACATTAGAGATTTAATCCATATGGAAATTAGTGAAAGGAAGAAGCTACGGGGGATGCTCCTCACCTTGAATGAAGGTTCCTCTTGATTTGAGACGCTCTTATGAGATGGATGTATTGATCTTGTTTTGACAGATTGAAGGGAAATATCTTTCAAGGAGGACCGTTGCAACAACACCTGGATAATCCATTTCGAGGTTTAGTGAGCCGTTACTGAGCCCACTCGGAAGACTGGACGAGTCAACTCGTTACCGAGTGAAATGCAGTGTCCTCCTTAGACAGTTAGGGCAGATTTCAGGTTACCTGATGGAGTAAAGGAACTAGGACAGATTGTTCTCCCAGATTTGATCTGAGTTAGAGCTTTTCCTGAAACGGAGATGAGTTTACAACTCAGAAATGACTCGACTCTGTCGATTCTTTCGACGAGTTGGGTGTGATACCATAGCAATGGTCAAGATTGACTTGAGATGCTTGATGGTGCAGTTGTATTGGGGCAAACCGACCGCTGTCATGGAGTTGGATCAGGGTCTTCACCTTGGAACGGTGTAGAGTCACATAACTCGTAACCGATTTGAGTCGACAGTGAAACCAGTCGGCCAGATGGGTGAAATCTGTTAATAACAGAGAGCAAGTGTGGATGGTTACCTGACCAGGGCAATCCTAGGTTGCTGACGAGAGGCTCGGGGTGACTGACTTCAACAGAAAATGATGTAACTGGACGTGGGTTGGAGAGCGACTTGGCCGACTCAAAATGAGCTGAGACAGCTGCTGAAAACGGGTTCCAGCAGTCACTCTCTCTCTAATCTCACCCACGACTTCGTACTTCTCTTCTTTCTAATCTTCATCTCGATCTCACTCTCTTTTCTTCCTTCTTCTCCTTTGTTTCTCTCTTTCCTCTCTCACTATTTTCTCCTCAGCAATGGACGAGTCAGCCCTGCTTGACTCGCTGACTGGTGTGGCTCAGTTGAGTTGTAACAGAGATCTACAACTCACCAGCAGCCGATCCACCTTCCTTCCCTATTTCGTTCTCCTCTCTCTCACCCCCTCACGATCTGTGCTCTGTAATGGACGACTCGAACTAAGTCGAGTTGCTACTGAATCAGCAACCCGCTCAAACGACATTCCCCACTCTCTTTCCCTCTATCTCTTTCCCCTTTCTTTCTTTAGTTTTTCCTTGGGAGATGCCCTAATTCCCGGCCTTTTATAGGCGTTTCCGTTTCTGGAAAGATGTGCAGCTAATCTTGAGGATTAACAGGAGTTAGCCGAGGATGGTTAGGCATCTGGATCCCTCACTGCTTTAGATCTCATGCATGGGTCTTTTTTATTATCATCGATGGACTTCAAATGTGATGGGCCACACAATGAACGGCCTGGATAGATGAATGGGTTAGTTTTACAAAACGTGGGTCACTCGGCCAATCAGGGAAGATGACCCGTCGGTAATGGCGATTTCTCAACTAACGGCTGATCCTACGATCAGAGACGCTCAACTAGTTTGGATTGCGTCCAGGAGACTCGTGGGGTCCATCTTACGGCGAGGTATGGGCCGTTGATAACACATTCACTGATCGTTGATGGGTATTTTTGGAAGCTGACAGACCTAATCTCAACGTCCCAGATAAGCTCTACAGAAGCTTATAGGCGACAATGGACCACTGAGACAGGTTGTTACTATAAGCGGAAAGATTCCTTCCACAATCCGACAAGTAGATGGGTATTTTTGGAAATGGTAGGGGTGACTGGGATCTCCAGTGCGAACGTGGCTTCCATTTGGCGGTTTACAACGGTCGGATTCATCAGAGGTGTGGCGGATGTGGATTTATCCTCCTCGTCAGTGCCATCCTAACACATTGGTAGATCGATCGCTGATTGAGGTGGTACCAGTGGTTTTCAATTGACAACCGTAGCATGGTTAGGGTCGATGGAACCCACTGATTGCGATGAACGGTGTTGATTGGGCCGAAGTATTCAGAATAATGGTTATTTGCACCGCCAACGGATGGTCAGATGCAAACTATCGATGGGCGAGAGACATTCCCGTTTGAATTTTTTGGTTTTTGGTTTTCATCGGGTCAACAACTGTTTGACCCGATGGTACGTTTCGTGCATGGCGTGAGTATGCAGTCCGTGTACACCCACATATTAAATGTGGGTCCCATGATCTGATCTAGACCGATCAGCTCCGTCCATCAGCCTTGACAGTCATAACACGCCCATGGGGGCTGTTTTGGGTAGGTCCTAATCAGTTGTGGGTGAGATCTAAGCCATTGGATCCCTCTACAAGGTTCCTAAATTGTTGGGCTGATGATTAGTCCGTTTCTGTTCTTGAAAAGGGTCACACTCAAAGATTTCTCTTGATGTGTATAAATTACAGTTAGTTAGCCTGTTAGTTTCTTTTATTTAGTGGTGTTAGTTGGAAATCCTGGTGTGTTAAACGCAGGGTAGGGTTTTCTCATGGTTATAGTCTTGCTAATTTGCTGTTTAACCATTAATTTTAATGATCGAGTGATGGATTGGGAAATGGATCATTAAGGACTCGATTTAGAATTGTAGGTTAGTCTTGAGAGCTAGATTTGGGCTAAAATGTGGGTTTCGTGATGGTGTGATGGTTTATCTTTAAAATCATGGGTTGGATAGCTCGATCTCTAGACGAAGGTCATTCCTATAGTTAGATTTTCGCTAGAGTGTATGTGAATGGTTTAAATAGCTACGATGTCATGGTAATACCTGAGTACACGAGACCTCTAAAGGGAATGGTCGGTGTGGATCTCTCAAAAACATCCTTGTGGGCCCCACAGCCATTTCGTGTATGCACCAGAAGAGGTGCACATGCGGTGCTCGGACCAAGAGGCTTGGTCAAATCGGGTTGACCCGACAATTTTCCTAACAATGAGGGTTTTCCTCCCGCTTTCTGCTAACGCCCGTTTCAAACGGACTGCATCCATTTGTGTTAATCTGTGGCCCACCATCATGGCCCAAGGCCATGATCTGGTCCGTCCATCTAGTAGAGGGGTCGCAAGGGACCGAAACCTCATAGGTTTTACAAGGTGATGGGCCTGATCACACTCACGATAATGGTTGTAAGGAGGCTGGCGTATAGGCAAGTTGTGTTTCCAGCCCTCTCAAAACCAACCCGTTGTGATTAACGTGGGCCACCTAGAGCCAATCCAAATCGTCCATCTGATTCAGACCCTAGGCCTGACCAAAACCCAATTGATCTCACGAGTTTTCCTATAAACGTTGACACACGCTTCTCGGCCCAAACTGGAATTGCACACGATAATTTCTAAAAATAGAAATCGACTTCAGCTTGCTAAGCTGGCAATCTGCGTGAACCTAGCTCCCTAAATCTTAGCCCTCCATTCCCTGCAATCCTAGCCCTTCGATTTAGGGCTTTCCCAGTAAACAAAATAGAAAATACTCCCTTTATGCTGAAGATATTTTCGCCCTCCGAATATATCATAGCCGTTCATGGCTCCTCAATGAATCCAGACCATCCAAAATTCCCTACCCTAGCTCGCATGGAGCCAGACGATCAAGCACCATAGCAGCTCCTTCCTGATTTTCTTGGCTTCGATAGTTATTGCCTGAAATCTTCCAATGCCAAACCCATTAGGATTTTGAATTGGGAGCTTCGAAACAGCCCTTGTACAAGGCCCCTGGGGTTCGTCCAGACCTACTGTAGAACTCAGATCGAAGGAAGGAGCTAGGAGATTGGATTCACCATTAATGGTTGAGTCATCTTCCCCAACGCATCTGTCGATTTTGGGTGTGTCGGGACTGGTTCTAGAGTCATTCCGGTTCATGAAGCTCCAAGTTTCGTTGGTGATTCTAGGAGTAAAAAGAAACGAAGCAGAAGAATGAGAAGAAAGTAAGGAAGAAAGGAGAAGAAGAGGAGACAGTAAGTGAGAGAAAGAGAGGGAGCGCAGGCTGCTGCCATTGTTCTGCACTGGCTCGGCTCAAACTGAGTCGCTGACTCGCTTTAGCATGGTTCGAGCTAACCAAGCTTGGCAGGGATGAAGAAAATAGAAGGAGAAAAGATAAGAGAAAGAATAGAGAGAGAGAGACAAGTCCAGCGCTGCACTGTTTGTGTCGCATCGGACCGACTCGATTCAACTCGCCTAAGTCGGGTTGGGCCTGGTGCGTCTAAGCGTGTTCCATCAAGCTTGTCTCAGTACAGAGGCTGCTGGACATGGCAGCAAGAGTGGGGGAAAAGGAGAAAGAAGGAGGAAAGAGGAAGATAGAGGAGAGAAGAGAGGCTGTGTGTTAGTTGTGCCGCACCATGCTGACTCGCCGAGTCACGAGTTTGGGCTAAGCTGGGATGGGCCTGATAGCCATTGTTGGACTCTTTTTCCAGTCAGAGAGAAGAAAGGAAAGAGGAGGTAGAGATGAAGAAGAAGAGAAATTGAGAGAGAGTAGAAACCGAGTTGACTCGACTAGAACTGAGTCCGATGGGTCGAGTCAGGCTTGGGACTGGTCCAGGTATGGCTGGACTTCCAATAAGGAATGTAAGAGAGAAAGTAAGAAAGGAAAAGAAAGAGAAGGAAGAAGAAAGGGAGATTGAGAAGGTGTTCGCTAAGTTGACTCGGTAAACCAACCGAGTCACGGATTGGGACTAATTCGGTCCAGTAGCCCAACAATTGCTCATGGGGATCCAATCCCACCTGGATGACTCGCTGAGTTGGCTCGAGTTGGGAGTAGATCGAGCTTGTGGGTCGAACCATGTCGACGTACGTGAGTTAACACCTTCTTTGCATACTAAACTCATTTTAATGTATTATTACAATTGTTACCACTATTTTACAAGGATTGATAACATTAGATATGGTTAGCCATTCGTAGATTATTTGTGCTCAACCTAGTTATTAAAACAAAATCATAACTATCAAATAGTAGTATTTTATTTAACTCTCTTAAATATTATCCTTAATGGTAGATCATAGTATCTATTATCAGGACTAAATTCTCTATTGATAGCTATTATTATTATCATTAAAAACTATTATCATTTTCATTATGGGATTAGTATAATTCTTGTTAATATGGTTGTTAGTATTAGTCCTTATTATATTATTGTTAGTAAAAATTTTATTATTATTACTTGCATTATTCAATAGATTATTAGTCATTAAAGGAATATTAGATAACGTTGATATATTTAAATATCAACTTGTGAATCATCATTATTAATATTGATGGATTAATACTCCTATTATGAATATTATTTGATCCATCGTACAATAATAATAATAATAATATTTAGGATTCAAATCCTAGAATCTAAAGTATCGAACTAAACTTTAGGATATGGCCCTAACCCTAAGTAATCCAAAACCTAGGTTATAATCTTAACTATAAGTGCTTTGTAGAAATTCGATCTAACCGCACAATTTCATAATTCATGGTAGGATTTGACGCTAAGGGCATGCACACTTCCTAGCAACATTAGTTGGTGAATTGACTTGTAAGGTGATGATTTCTTCCCCTTGAGCTTTCCATTTTCCCATTAGCTTAAGTGATAGTTTTTATTTAATTTCGATTGATAATTGATATCTTTATCTTATAATCACATGTTAATTGTTGGAATTGAATTGTTAGATTACATGCTTAATATTTATTCTATATACTTTCTTATGTTCTTGGATTACTTGTGGATTGTTTCTGGAATTTAAACTGATACATCAGTGGGAAACCCCCACTTATAAATGTACACCCATACTTGGGATGTATCTCGATTGATTGTGATTATAATGGACCTTCGACTTAATAGTTATTAAATGATAGTTTAAATTGAATATTGTTGTGGGCTTGCCATCCAGGGGTTGCTGTATCTAAGTGGTTTTTAAGGATGGTCTTTTATTGTATAGTTTTTTATATTTGCCCTATGTGGCTCAGTTTTGATACTCGCCCTATGTAGATTTATTTTGGTATTTTTCCTATATGGGTTCGATGTTTGCGATGGCAAGCCTCATATGCTAAATATAATTGGCTACTAGTCGATGGGTTCCATTAAACATCCTAAGATGGAAGAATCTCATGAGCTAGGGATGGTGAAAATGGGACACTATGCTCGAGCTATCGCCTATGTTGGGTGATGAGCCCCCCGTAGTGACCATTGAGTTACTCAAACCGGTTGATTGTAATTGGAATAATAATAGTTTGGCTAATCATGCATTCATAGCATCTTGGCGATGACGGGTGGCTAATTTTGGATGTTGTAACACATGCCCTTAGGTGGTATCATTTCGCTAGCTCCTAGACCATCGACTATCGACCTACGTACGTAATATGTACGATGACTTGGTCACTATGTTATACTAGATATACTACACTGGTGACCAGTCTTATGCATGGGTGACGAATCACACATATAGAAGGGTTCTAGGTTTAAATGAATTTTAAATTAATCCAATCTTAAGCTACTTTGATTTAATTCATTGGATCTCAAAAGGGGTAGAGAAGAACACCCTTTTTATAAAATCAAATTTAAACAAAGAGAGATCAAGAAATTAGAAATAAAAAAGCTATACAAAAAAATCTTAATTTACCGGACAATAGCTTGAAAATAACGAGGACCTTTTTCTCAAAGAGGTGGCTTGATTTGGCTTTGAAATCGATGAAAAAAGCTGAGCAAAGTCCTTTATTTATAGGCTGAAAAATGGTTCCTTCAACTAGTCTAAGGTTCAACCAAATTTCAAAAATTCTGTCACGATCGGATAAAACCAAGCCTCGACTAGTCGAGTGGGTCCCAAAAAGCTTACTGGAGTTTGAGTCGAGCCTTACTCAACTGGTCGAGCCAGTCTCCATGACCAATCGAGCAGGGTGCTTGACTGGTTGAGGACCTACCAGAAATTTTCAAAATTTTGCAATTAAACCTGGACTAGTCGAGAAAAACCCTGGACTGGTCCAGCCAGAGCCTGGATTAGTCGAACATTGACTAAGACTAGTCGAAGAAAAGCCTATATGAAGTATAATAACCCATACCAAATATGCAATATGAATGACCTAATCCTAAGGTCTTTCTAGGGTCATTTATACCTGAAATATTGAACATTGAACTTGTAGCTTCAGTTGCTTCTGATTGATCTTCTACTTAATGTATTTGAAGCTTGATCTTGTACACTTGAAGCTTTAACTTGATCTTGACCATGTAGTGCACTCTTGGACTTGATTTTGCATTTGAAGTAGCACTTGAACTTGGTCTAGTACTTGACCTTAAACTAGTACTTGAACTTGAACTAGTACTTGTAGTTGAACGTGCACTTTGACTTGAAATAGAACTTGCACTTGAACTAGTGTTAGCACTTGAAGTTGATGTAGCATTTGAAGTTGATGTTGCACTTAAAGTTGATGCAGATAGAACAATCTTCATGACTTGTAGTAAATCTTCATATGAAGGTGAACTTTCCATCTTTCATCATTTGAAGGTGAACTTTCCATCATTCCAAAGTGGTTTGCCACTACGAAATTTTACAACACAGGGTGCTAGATATATAACATAGCACTTACAATCTCCTACTTTGTCAAATTTGTGACAAAACTAACTTGGAAGATCAACCTATACATAATGCACAAGTTCACAAACTTCACAACTCCACTTCATAACATAACACTCTTTCAAAAACTCCCCCTCAATCTACTCCCCCTCAATTTATACTTAGTGACTTGTAGAGTACCTGTAGTAACAAATACATATTTCCAAAAAATGCACACTCTACACCATACAATCAAACTCATGAACATAACCACAAAACTACAAAACTCTCTCCCTTTTGTCACGACTTGACAAAGGAAGATATAAAATAGAGAACAAACATAGTTGTGATTATGATACTAGCAGAGAATAGTAGAAAAAGAGTTAAAGAGAAAGTTAAAAACATAATCAAGCAGAGTGTCAATATAATCAAGTCATACATAACTAGTCTAAAAAAAATGAAAGTTATACATGTCCAAATAATAAGATAAGAAAACTAATCTGATCCAGATGAAGAAGGAGGTGGAATAGATAGATCAATCCAATAGAGTCTTCTGGTAATGCGATGAAAGTACTTTCTCATATATTTCATAGATGATTGGAGACTCTCATGCAGACTATCCTGAGAAACTTTCAGTCCATCCACCTTCTCCTCCAAAGAGCAAAGGCGCTCATCATACTGAGGCGGCTGATAATCGGGGTCAGCCTCAACATCATCTGATTCTAGCTCATCAAATATGTCATCCATCATGGTGTCAGTTAATAACGCATCTTCTTCTTCAACTTCCTCCGCTTCCACATCCCTTTGGCCAGGATTGAGCTTTAGGTTCATCTTGTTTATATTAGAATTGTTGAAAGGAAGAACGGTAATAGGAGCTTCACCAGGTGGCATGACCACATTACAATGTAAAGCTAAGGTGGTCATCAAGTAGGTGAAAGGAATATATTCATGGCCCAGATGAAGACAGAATCGAATGATAATATAACATATTAAAGATGGAAGACAAATGGGAATACCCGACACAACGGAATGCAAAATGCGACCATAAAATAAGTTAATTTAACTTTGTTGCCAAAGCGGGGATAAACATTCGCAATGAAAATGTGATGAAGTACCCTGTATTTGGGCAACATCTGATTTGCCCAAAGCACATTGACCGCACTCCATTCCGAGTCCATGTTACATAATTTACGGGTTAGTGTACGCCGTTCCGATTCATTCATTCTTTCAGCTAAGGTTGGTATCTCAATACCATCGTCATTGACATTAACATCCAGCAAACATTAACATCAAGCAAACCCGAAATTAAGTATCGATCGACTTGAAATGTACCTTCTCTAAAGCTAATAGAGAAAGTTAAATCTTTAACAGATGCATCGCTAATGGAAGCGAACATCCCTTGTGCAACGGAGCGGTATGCCGGTCCGCCCCAATTCAAAATGTTTTCCCAACCTACGGAGGAAAGGATGTGAAGGAGCTGAAATTGAGCTAAATGATTTACATTAACTGGATGCTTAACAATAATCTCACGGTTTCGAAGATCCCACACAAATTCCGGGTCTTCTTCAGGAGGTCGTAGGGTTCTCACCCTAAGAGGAGTAGATCGAGAAGAGGAAGTACGAGTTGCTTTCTTCTTAGTACGACCTTTCATTACAAGATAATAATGGGGAAACACAATAATGGAAAGAAGGGTTTCAAGGTAAACAGATTTTGAGTTAAAAACCCTTAGAAATCGAAAGAAAAACTCAAATCGACTCCAAAATCTAGCAAAGAATGCAAATAAGAACCCAAATATGGAAGGAAATAAGAAATGGAGTACTTACAATGTTCCAATGGAAGATGGGTTCGATGAGTCGAAAGGGGGCCGGATGAGAAAGAAGAGAAAAATGAAGAAAAAAATGCTCTCTCTCGTAAAAACACCCAACCGCGCAACTCAACCGGTTGAGTACATGCTCGACCCGTCGAGCCACGACTGGTCGAGGACGTGCTCAACCGGTTGTGCAAGCACAAAAAAAATCAAATATATTTAAACTTTATTCAACAATTATTTAAAAAATATATATATAAAATACAACATGCAAATATGATAAACTCAATTAGAATTACACATACCAATATCCATTTTCAACTTTGAAAACCTATTCCTGTCAAGTGATTTAGTAAATATGTCAGCAAGCTGATTTTTCGTTTGAATGTATTCCAACGAAATGCTATTATCTTCTACTAATTCCCGAATATAGTGATACCGAATGTCAATATGTTTAGTACAGGAATATTGGATGGAATTTTTAGACATATTAATTGCGATAGAGTTATCGCAGTACAATATCATTGTATCTTGTGCAATTCCATAATTATTAAGCATTCTTTTCATCCATACTAGCTGGGTACAAGCATTTCCAGCTGCAATGTATTCAGCCTCAGCTATGGATAATGATACAGAACTCTGTTTCTTGCTGTGCCAGGAAACTAAACAATTCCCAACATAAAACATCCACCACTGGTAGATTTTCTATCATCTATGTTCCCAGCCCAATCAGCATCCATATATCTAGCTAATTGAACATTTGTATCATGTGGATACCAGAGGCCTAGATTATCCGTACTTGTGACATATCTAATAATACGCTTGACAGCAATAAGATGAGATTCCTTAGGATCTGATTAATATCTAGCATAGATACCTACACTAAATGTTATATCAAGTTGGTTTGCAGTTAAGTATAATAAACTACCAATCATATTACGATATAACCGAGGGTCTATACTTTTACCTGTTGCTAAAATCGCGGTGATGAATGCTTTAGTAGAAGTAGGAATAGGTCAAAGTGTCGTAGAGGGAGGTGAATGGGACTTTATAAACTTGTATGATGATTCAAAATCCCATTATCAGAATCCTAATTTAACAAACAACTATCAAGATGACCCCAATTTAACTCTAATGGCTTCCAAGCAAAATAGAGGATCCAATCATAAGACTATTCAGTATTTAAACAGTATGCAATCTTATTCTATGATGAATGAATGATGCGATTGTATATGTATGTGGGATATTTTTGTAAGGCCCATATCCTAAACCATACCATTCCGTAGGCTTCCGCGGTCCTCCCGGTTGAATTTCGGCAACCCGCGACCAGTAATCGGCATTTGCGTGTAACCCTGAGTCATATCCCGTATTCTAGAGTTGGCTCAACCTGAGACTTGTATCCTTGTGACCGTGCCATCGCCGCGGTTCTAACGCCGCATCTCGCACACTGATACGATACCCAAGCCAGGAGATGTGGGCCCACGTTCATTTCAAGGAAAATGCCACGTATTTGCAAAACCCAAGAGAACCTTTCAAATTAATTCTATCAATTCCATCAATCAAGTACATATCATACCTCAAGTCAAGTACAAGCAACCCATACCCTACCCTTACCTCTCTCTTACACAAGTACCCTAAAGTCAACTCTCTCTCTCTCTCTCTCTCTCTCTCTCTCTCCATCCATCACTCATCCCTTACATCACTTATCTCTCTCATCTCTCTCTTCACTCCCAAGCCACCCCACCATGAGAGAGAACGTCCTAGCTCTCCATGAGAAAGAGCTAGGTGTGGCCCACCTTCCTACCACCCAATCCCACCCTCCAAAGATCATCTCAACCATTGAAATTCATCCCTTGGAACTCTAGAACGCATCGGTGGAAAGAGGAGTCCAAGATCTAACGATGGGTGTTCATAGCGTTAGATTTTGATTTTGATGTAAGGCTCACTTGAGATGGGACCCATTTTGATGTATGTGTTGTGGATCCTAGAGGGACCCATAGTGGTGGGGTCCCTCCATCACACAATCTCTCTCTCTCTCTCTCTCTCTCTCTCTCTCTCTCTCTCTCTCCCTCTTGTGATGGGTGTGGTCCACTTGATCCATGTCGTACAAAGCTGTATGGGCCCACCTGATGTATGCTTTTCATCCACACCATCCAACCGTCCATAGCTTGGACCTAGGGCCACCTTAGTGTGTGTGTGGGGTCCACACCATCCATGAGAACCCACCATGATATGTGTTAAATGCACACCGTGCATCCAGGGGCCCACATGATGTATGTATGTATCTAGCATCTTGACCGTCCGTCCAATGCACCTGGACCCTGGAGCAGGACGGTGTTGTATATATATTATATATATTATATGTATGTATGTATGTATGTATGTATGTACGTATATGTGGTGGGTGGGCCACACCACGTGGGACCCACCATGTCATATGTGTCTTATCCTCACCGTCCATCTGGACAGTGGGATTGTCGTAATGTATGTGCCTTGCATCCAGGCCGTCTAGGGCCTAGACGCTGGTTTTTAAAAAATATAAATATAAATATTATAATAGTATAGTATATATTATACAATATATGATGGTGGACCCCACGTGGGACCCACCTTGATCAGAAGCAGATTGGCTGGTATACGCCGGCTAGCAACCAGCTATATAGCTGCTTTAATCCATGTCATCCGTCTCTGGGATGGTGGGACCCAATCTGCACATGTGGGGTCACCACCATCCAGGAACATGGACTCCACCGTCGATGCATGTGCTTCATCTATACCGTTTATCAGTGGGCCCCATGACATCAACAGTTCTGTGGGGCCCACTGATTTATGTGTTACATCTAAACCGTCTATCCAACTGGCAAGCTTGTCTCAAAGCCTAAGACTAAAAATGAGGCAGATCTATCAGGTAGACCACACTGCAGAAAATAGTGGAGACTTGAACAGCTACCATTGAAATCCTTTTGGTACCATAGGAGGTTTGGATCAATATGATATTTGTCTTTCCACTTAATTCAGGTTTTTATGACCATATGCACAGATTGGATGGAAGTAAATATTATGGTGGGCCCCGGTCCTATGAACTGTTTAACGGTGGAGATCATTATCACCACAGCTATTTGTGGTATGGTCCAGATGATCTTTCAATCCTTATAACCGCTGCTATTGTTGATGCGGCCCACTTAATGTTTATGTGGCCCATTGGTGTGACCGTTGATGTGACCCACTTGTTGTATATGAGGCCCATTGGTGTGACCCATTGATGCGGCCCACTTGATGTATATGTGGCTCATTGGTGCAGCCCATTGATGCTGCCCACTTGATGTATATGTGTCACATTGGTGCAGCCCATTGATGCGGCCTACTTAATGTGTATGAGGCCCATTGGTGCGGCCCGTTAATGCAGCCCACGTGTTGTATATGAGGCCCATATGATGAGGCTCGATGTGTTGTATATGAGGCCCATATGATGAGGCGCGATGTGTTGTATATGAGGCTCATGTGATGAGGCCCATTGTGATGTATGTTAGGCCCATGGGAGCAGCTCGTCGTGTTGTATATTAGCCCCTTTGTGTAAGGCCCATTATGGTTGTGTGTGTGAGGCCCACTTGATTGCGTACACGAGGCCCATGTGATGCGGCCTACTTCATGTATATAAGGCCCATTGTTGCAGTTAATGTATTACGGATCATTGTGATGTATTTGAGGCCCATGAAATATGGCCCATTGTAATGTATTTGAGGCCCAAGTTTGAGGCCCATTGTGATTTATTTGAGGCCCATAAGTGAGGCCCAATATGATGTATATTAAGCCCTTTAGTGAGGCCATGGGTCCCACTATATGTTTAGCCCTATGAAGGCCACTCCTCGAGAGCAATGTTGGTTAAATGTCCACATTGATGGGCAATAATGGTTAAATGTCCACTTTGTGACCTTCCCTTAGGCCCTTTGTTAGGCTGATTACTGAGGCCAATTGTTAATGCCAATTATCGATGCCGGTTATCGATACCGATTATGAGTATGTGACAGCATAGCATCATGATACATGCCCATACGCATCATTTGCATGTTTGTTATGGGATGTGGATGACCATTGCATATGTCATAGGGCAGGTTATTTATGAGACTCCCTGATGGGTGGAGTCATCCCACATGAGCGCGCGGTACGCACAGGATTGATGCATGATTGGACTGTGTGACTCATGCATCTTGCATTTTGTGATATGACCACCATACACCCTAGCGACATCAGGGTCGTAGCCTCCACAAGCATATCGTGGATGACCAGATAGGACACCAGAAATGTTTGGTTCTAGCATACGGGCGTTATAAATGTCCCTGGGTGAAAATTTCTAAACCTCCGTGGCCAAGAGATGCCCCAACGTCTAGACCTAGTGGATATATATAAGCGCATGAGGGCCGTATACCAGTAGGTCGCGTCTCCCACTGAGTCGTGGTCGGTTGGGGAGTGTGACCTTACCCGCTTGAGTGAGGGGGCAATATCTAGGTTGAGTTTGACCAGCTTGAGGAATGGGTCCGCTATCGACGAGCCGGGTCCGATATTGGTAGGTGGATAGTGAGGTCTCTTCCACTTACCCAGTTATGCACTCGGATAGGGGCGACAAGTTGGCGTAGAGTGTAATAGACCCCGGTAATGATCCTAGAGATGTACGATACTGATATGTGGACTTATTGAGTAAGAGTTGTATACTCATTCATTCATTCGTTCACTATTCACTCGGGCTGGTGGTGCGCAACTATTTGTTACGTGTACCTTCGCAATGGCCAGGATTTCGGTTGGGGAGCGTGACTAACCTGAGATTAGGAGTTTACTACATTAAGTCTGACTATCCAAATTTAGGTATGACACTGGTTTAGATAGAAGTCCCTTGTGGTGGAACCCGTAGCCTGCGATACTACGTACTATCATCTGGACTTCGCACATATTGCATTGCATCCTCAGCACATAGCATTTGGTTTACTGTACTTCTGTATTGTATAACCTAATTAAGGTTGACGTTATTCGTGGACTCGGTATCTGATATTTGGCTTAATATGTCTCCTCATTGCATAACTAATCTACATTGCTTCCTCAGTATATGATATTGGTTTATTATCTTTTTGTATTGCATAGCCTGGATAAGGCTGATGGTATTTATGGATTGCCAGTATTTCCGCTTACTCTGATATCTATATGCTTGGCACATGCATCGCACACACTTACACCACCCTCTAAGCTGTCTATAAGCTTATACACGATAGATGCATGCGGGTGGCGTTAGGTCGCAACAACGTTGAGCTTGGAGCGTGCAACCATATTCTAGAGCTTTGATTTTTTATATATGTATTTTCATTTCAGCACTGTATTTAACTGTTTATATTAGTGGAAATGTGATGATGATGTTGCCTTTGCGATTTGTGTAAACTTGTGGTTATGCTTCTTACGAGATAAATGTACGTTAAAAAATCCTCCTTGTAGGATCCCAATATCAGAATTTGACATATAGGCGTCGGGAGCCGAGAGTGGGGTACTACGGAGGCTGTAGGCACCGGATTCGACGATCGGGAATTCTGTGAGCCCGGTTTCCGAGTTTGGGGCGTGACATGATTCTTATTAGTTCTAAATAATCATGTTAGCAAGCTTTATGAGAACATTTAAAGTAAATACAAATAGTAAGGCAAAAATGTCACGCCCCAAACCCGAAAATCGGATTCACGGGAATACCGATTGCCAAATCCGGTGCCGACAGCCTCCATAGTACCCCATTCTCGGCTCCCAGCACCCATATGCCAAGTTCCAATCCTGGGATCCTACAAGGAGGATTTTCAACATGAATTTGTCCCATAAGAAGCATAACCACAAGTATACCCAAATCATAAGAGCAACATTATCACCACATATCCACTAATATAATCATTTGAGTATAATACTGAAAAGGAAATACATGCATATAATAAAATCTCCAGAAACTCTGCCACACGCTCCAGCTCCAGCTCGATTGTGTCCTATCGTCATCTACACGCATCTATCGTGCATAAGCTTATAGAAAGCTTAGAGGGTGGTGTAAGTGTGTGCACAAGATAAGTGCCAAGTATTCAATACAATGCCTTAATTATACAATATCGGAATTACTGACATGAATAATACGATATTAGAGTAATTGGAAATACTGTAAGTTCATAAAATATCATCAACCTTATCCAAGATTTGCGATAAAAAGACATAGCAAGCCAATGTCATATACTGAGAAAGTAATGTAAATTGGCTATGTAATGCGGAAACATAATGAACCAGATATCAGATATTGAGGATGCAATACAATATGTAATTCGGAAGAGTTACTAATACCATCAGCCTTATCTAGATCATATAAATGCAGAAACATAGTAACCCAAAATGCCATATACAGCGGAAGCAATACAATATGCGGTGCGAATGAAATGATCAAGTTGGAGTGAAGTCGGGATAATAGTATGCAGTATCGCAGGCTACGGGGTCCATCACATGGGACTTCTATCCAAACCAGTCCCATACCTAAATTTGGATAGATAGACTCAATGTGGTAAACTCCTAGTCTCAGGTTAGTCGTGTGCCCAACCGAAATCCTGGCCATGTAAAGGTACACAACAATTAGTTGTGCACCACCAGCCCGAGTGGATAGTGAATGAAATGAATGTTTGAGTATACAACTCCTACTCAATAAGTCCACATATCAGTATGGTTCCTCTCTGGATCATCACCGGGGTCTAGTACACTCTACATGCAACTGCCTCCCACTAACACATGACCATGCAAGTGGAAGAGACCTCACCATCTGCCTAGTCAGTAGTCAGCCAATATCTACCGGGCACATCGATAACGGACCCATTTACGAGCTAGTCGAACTCAGCCTAGTTATGCCCCCTACCCTCGGGCGAGTAAGTCCACATCGCCTCCCAACCGACCACGACACAGTGGGAGACGCGGCCTCCTAGTATTCGGCACTCGGGCGCTCATGTATCCACTCGGTCTCGACGTTGGGGCGTCTCCTGGCTCGGAGGTTTAGGAATTTTCACTCAGGGCCATCTATGACAGCCCGATGCTAATAACATATTTTCGGTGTCCCATCTGGCCATCCATGATATGCCTGTGGAGGCTACGGCCCTAATGTTGCTAGGGCGTACAGTAATCACATCACACAATGTAATACGCATAAGTCATACAGTCTAGTCATGCATCAATCCTGCGCATACCGTGCGCTCATGTGAGATAACCTTCGCCTATTAGAGAGTCTCATAACAACCTGCCCAATGACATATGTAATGGTCAACCACATCTCATAACAAACATGCAGATGATGCGTATGGGCATGTATCATGATGATATGCTGTCACATACTCACAATTGGTATCGATAACCGACATCAAAATTGGCCTCGACAATGTGAACATTTAACCAACACTGCCCCCAAGGAATTGCCCACATAGAGCCTAACATATAGTGGACCCATGACCTCACACAAGGACCTAATATACAACACCATGGGCCTCACTTAAGAGCTTAATACACATCAAGATGGGCCTCTCGCATGGGCCTAATATACAACACAATGGACTCCATCGCCTGGCCCTCAAATGCATCACAATGGGCCTCATCACATAGACCTCGTATTCATCACATTAGTCCTTAAACACATAGAGCTCGGGCTTCGCAAAGTCAAGTAGGCGCACAATGAGGAGAGAAACCGTTGTTTATAAGCAATTAAGTAGCAATGCATTTAATGTTGGTAGCATTCATGGAAGCACGAGGAGATGCCTCGATTAACAAGCTCTTCCACGTGGGGTCATAGCATTCGCCCAAGTAAAGCATTAAATGGTCGAGTAACAGGTGTTCGCCCATAAATCACTCAGAAGCCGAACACTGCTCACCATTTAATGGGTGTCTCCTCGTACTACGAAACCGCCATCATATCTTTTTTGATTCCCTTAACAAACATCATCCTTTTCGGTTCCCGCCTTCATCATTAGACCACAAATTCGAAAAAGAAAAAGATCGGGCTACTTACTGTTTGAAATTCAACTCCCACTCTTATAGATCAATTCAGGCTCTTACTTTACAAGCTCACATACATCAAGTTTGGTAGTAGGGGGCAACTGTTATGGGAAACCGAACTGACCTATTACATGGGACATACAACCACAGGGTGGAATCTCAAAGTGATGTTGACTAAGAATCGCCCAAACGGGTTGCTCAAGCCATCAACGTAACAATCATGTAAACAAGCTGACCTGGGGGGATAATATCGAGCCAAGGCCCAAAAACTAAGCTTCAAGGAGTGACCCATCTGCCAAGATGAACTGTTTAAAGACAGAGAGCTCGGTGATAGGACTTACCTCCTGAGCAGATTAGATAGACCCCGACCTGAGAAGATAGATATTCAAAGAGAATCCCACATCGTACCAAGAAAGGATAAATATAGTGAGATTTAAATTGAAGATTATGCCACCAAGGCGGACTTGACAATATTTTCGAAAGTAGATCCCCATTCTAATTAGGACCCTTTGGTGTATCTAATAGATCCTATCAAGATACACGAGTCCGGGAGCTACCCAAGCATCCTATAAAATAACACCTACACCACTTAAGAGGGTAAGCACAAAAAACTCTAATTCAAGTTCCATTTGTCCGATAAATTTACCCACATAACTTAGGCATTGAATGTCCTCGACCACCAATATTGGTGCCCTTGTTGTCCTTCATATTCTCTAGGTGTAAGCACTCGCACGCACATTATCAAGGCCTTCTGCCCCTCCAGATTCGAGCAACAACAACCCACCCAAGGGTTGAATCATTATGATTTTTTAGATCTAAGGCCTAAATACGAGTGGATTACGTAGTAGACGGTGTGGATTTTATGCACATTGACTTTTCCCTCCATATTCAAGCAACAACAACAACCCACCCAAGGGTTGAATCATTATGATTTTTTAGATCTAAGGCCTAAATATGATTGGATTACGTAGTAGACTGTGTGGATTTTATGCACATTAACTTGTTTAACCGGCGGACCAACGGGCGCCTGTCCTGAGCTGGCGACAAGCTGGGCTCGGAGGGCCCACCATGATGCATGGATTTTATGTACACCGTCCACCCATTTTAACGTGTCATTTTTGGTAATGAGTCCAGAAGTAAGACAAATAAACTGTTCGAGTGGGCCACACCACCGGAACAGCGTTTATTTGACATTCAACCTGTTTATAGGGTCATAGAGACCTGGATGAATTAAAAAAATAAAATAAAATCAAGTTGATACATAACTTCAGTAGCCCCTGTGAGTTTTTAACGGTAAGTATTTAATTCCCATTTTGTGGTCCATTTAAGCCTGGGATCTGACTCATTTTTATGCCCATTTGCTAATATGACATCGAAAAATGGACGGACAGTGTGGATAATACCCATACATCACGGTGGCCCCTATCCCACTGTCTCGAGCTCGGGACAGGCGGAGGAAGTACCCAATCCGGACGCAACCGCGCCAGGTACCCAGCGCGAGGTACAAGGGAGCGCATTAGGTGAGACCCCGGCCTCACCCAAGACGGTGCGGCCCTGACTGTGGGGCCCACCTTGATACATTTATTCTATATCCACACCCTCCATCCGTTTTTTCAAATCATTTTATGTCATTATCCTAAATATAAAGATTATCCAATTATTAAGTGGACAATACCATGAGAAAAAAGTAGCGATTAACCATTAATGAGGTAAAAAAGTTTTGGATCAAGCTGATATTAAAAAAAAAAACCTTTATTGAGGTTCACGTGACCTTATCAACAGCTTGATAGCAAATAAACACTACATAAACATTAATTTCCACTCTAGAAAGTTTTTAATGGTAAGGGAATTCAATCACCGCTGTTTCTTAGAGTATGGTCCACATGAGATTTGGATTTCTTAATTTTTTGGAATGATGCACTAAAATGATCTGAAAAAAAGGTGGACGGTGTGGATACAGAATACATACATGAAGGTGGATCCCACGGTAAGGGCCGCACCGTCTGAGGTGAGGCCGGGGTCTTTATCTAATCCGCTCCCGAGGTACAAGTGGATTTCATAGGCTTAAACTCGGTTTCCCTCTTCTGCTAAGCGCCCCTAACGTTTTTTTCTGCAGTCATCATCAACTGTCATTATTAGTGAGAGAGATGTGTTGAAATGGTCGTTCTGCGGCAGAAGCAGCTGCTGTTACTTTCTGTCCTTCCTCTTCCTGAGAATGGCCGAGATGTATGATAAAAGCTGCCCATCTTCTAAAGAAAACAACGAAGACGACATGTCGGTCTTCCTTCACCATCTCCTCTCTTCTTCCACGTCATCAACAGCTGTGGCAGCAGACAAAGGACCCAAGGAAGAAATCCTCATCCCATACTCTTCCTCACTTTCTTCTTCTGATGCTGCTCTCGCCCTCGCTGCCAAGAGAGCCGCTGTTCTTGTTCCTCACTCCTCGTGGGATTTCTTCTCCCCCGTCAAGACTCTTCCTCACGATCTCGTCCGTCCATCGCTCCATCCCCCTTCCGATAGGGACAGGGACCGGACATCCACCGCCGAGTCATCTGCCGTCCTCGACTCCACGTCTCAAATTCTTCTCTCTTCTGCAGCTCATGCCCCACCTTGGCCTGAGAAGAAAGAAGCAGATGGTTCTGGGGACTGTGATGCTGCGCCCACTAGGAGGCAGAAGCTCCCGTCCGATGCTGATTTCGATGATTACGATTGCGAGAGCGAGGTATGCGCTGCTGATAATCCCCTCTGCTCCTCCCCATACATAATGCCTTAGGGCGTGTTTTCCACCAAAGAACGGCATTTTTCTGTTAAACTAGGCTGAAATTTTTGGCTTGCTTAGCAATCGCCAATTTGGGCAGAAGTGTTAATTTTGAAGGAAAAGCCTGTACTTTTTCTAATCTTTTTTTGGGTGTTGGAACATGTTATCATTGGTGTAGGAAGGGGCGACGGAAGCATCGGAGGAGCCATCAAAGCCGTTTCCTCCTCGGACCGGCCTAAAGAGAAGCAGAGCAGCTGAAGTTCATAACCTATCTGAAAAGGTATTTGGTTTTTAGATTGCGGTTTCAAGTGCATGCAAAGAGTGCCATCTTTGATGAAGTGGGGAAAATACATTCCTCATTCAACTGTTAAAGCAGCTCTATGTAGAATTATTCAGTTCATTGTGTAGTTAACGATCCATGGTTTGTTGCCTCTCTGCAGTACATGTGGCTGTACAGTAGGCCAATCCGAAACGTCCTACTATTGGGCTCTACTATGGACCGCCCATGGTATGAAAACTGCTCCCTTGAAATATTTACTAACACCCATTTAATAGATTTTTCCCTTTTGTACATGGGTTGTTGGTACATTTTGCTAGAATTGCGCATCTCGTGTTCCCTTTCTTTGTGGTTCATCTACCGTGTCCACCATGTTTTCTTTATCTGAGGGTCATCCCTTATGTGGCCTACCAGATGGACGGTCCATATCGCCAAATGTAGAACCATGTGTTTCTTGGAGCAGCAACTGACTATGATTGATTCCTTGTGGGATGTGTTAGAATCGGCCTGGAGTATCAGTTTATGTGGTTTCCTGTGGAAATCAATTCCAATTGAAAATGATTTTGAGATACAGAAGCACACCCTTATATATTTATCTATTTATTTTCGATAGGTAAGATGGTCTTGAACTCTAGACCTCAACGTTGAAATACACACCATGTCCACCATTAAGCTCTGGGCTTGAACCCAGCACACCATTATTTATGTCGATGATGATTTCCTGTTTTCCTTCTTTTTTTCTACATTGAACAACTGTAGCTAGTGATTGTGTACTTTGATGGACAGAGGAGGAGGAGCCGGATCAATGAGAAAATGAAAGCCTTGCAGAATCTCATTCCCAATTCTAATAAGGTATCTTCTCACTGCTTTAGCTTCTTTGTGCGCCTGAGTTTGGTTGTGAGTTTTGATTTTTCTCTTTGTGCAGACGGATAAGGCTTCGATGCTCGATGAAGCCATTGAATATCTCAAGCAACTTCAGCTCCAAGTACAAGTGAGTTATTTCTCTACTGTATTTCCTCTATGATTAAATGTCTAGAACCACGTCAAACTCTTCTGCTTAAGGGCACAGCAAGGAATTCTTGTATTCTTATTGGGCATATTGCATTTCATCTTCTGATTGTTCTGCAAAAGATGAGTATAATGGAAATTTGGCACCAGTTTGATCCAAAAACCCATATGGCCAATGCCCAATGTGCTTTCCATGTTTTTCAAATGGCTTTTAGGGGGCTATCAGAACTGTGTGGAAACACCATTTCAGTGCTCTTCGGTGCACTCCCAAAAAGTTGAAGGTGATCGTGCATTCTTTATCCGTTGATGATCATTTCATTAGGATGGTGTTTTTGAAGGACTTGCAATCCATCTTTTCCCTTCTTTGGAAAATTTTGCAAGGTTGGTAGCCTGCCTTTACTTGCTGTTAGAATATGGACAATCTTACTAACTTCAGTTTCTAGTTGTAATTGTCTTCATTAGAATCACATGGATATTGTTAGTTCTTGCTCTCCACATAAAAAGTTAATGTACCAAAATGTGCAAAAAATGAAGCTACATGTCTTGAAATACCATAATGTACTTTGAAAGATATTCCTGATTGCACTTATGGGCATTTGGGGCTTTGCTAGCCATTTTTCTATGTGAAATATGATGTTGGACATCATTTGACACCAGCATTGCATTGTGTAGCATATGTAATTGGCTCAAATTTCAAGACATCGGCTATTTATTTTTTGTGATGTCACCTAAATCTTAGTTTCTTCTTCAAGGACACTTCTAACTTTTCTTTCTTAGCTTTCCAACTTTGAAGTCCTTGTGGGTGTGTGAGATTGCATTTTGATGCCAGGTAGTAGGTACAGTTTGGTTCAGATCATTGTTATTAGGAGTTTCCACTAGCTCTTACAAGTGGATGTATCTAGAGAGCTAGAACTATACAGAAGTTGAATGAATACGACTCCACTTTCAACTGATTTAACCTGAGATCTAAGGGCCCGTTTGGCCGGGTGGATTGAATGGTATTAGGGTGGATGGCATGGATTTCTAGGTAATGATGGTGTTGTCAGTGGATTGTCTTGAGATCAATGGGATTGCTATATCCAGTTTGTTTGGCATGCCTGGCCAATTCCGGGATTAAACCTTCCCATCCCTTCCAAGCCCTCGAACCAAACACGTCCCAGGCAAATTTGAACGGATGTGGATTGGATGGGATTTAAAGGTAATGATGGTGTTGTCAGTGGATTGTCTTAAGATCCATGGGATTGGGATCAGATCACCGACTCTGTTTGGCACGCCCGGCCAATCCCGGGATTTAACTTCCAATCCCTTTTAATACCATCCAGTCCCTTCCAATCCGACCGGCCAAACGGGCCCTAAGGGATCTGGTTACAAGAGGACAAGGGATTAGGCACCTCCCCTTGCCTGTTTTTACGGTCTCCTTTACCAAGAAAATATAACAAAAAGGAGAGAATTCAGCAAATAATGAATACAATCAATGATACAAATGTGAAAGTGGAAGCAAAATGACAAAGCACTTTGATTCTCTAATGTCTTCTTGGCCTTGATCTTCTTCGATAATCAACAACTTTTCTTCAATTGCCAACAAATTTTAATACCAAAAAAGAAAAAAAAAGAAGAAAAAGAAAACAACTTGACTTCAATTGCCAGTTTTAGGCTTATCGAGATGAAAACTCAAGTGGGAATAATCCTTTTTGAGCTTCTCTCCCTTGTAGTAAAAAACTAGTTCTTCTCTCTTTTCTTGATCTCGTTCTCTGTAACTCTCTTTTCTCTCTTCCTTAGCTAGGTTCTTAGCACATTTGAAGATCCAAAGGGCTTTTCTTTGTAGAGAAATATCATACTTACATGCTTCTTGGATGGAAAATATGCAAAATGAGAGAAGAGAGAACATGAGCAGCATTTAAAAGGATATGTTAAAAATTGGGAGGCTTAGGGCCTGTTTGTTAACTCTGAATTTTTGCACTTAACGGGGAATTTGGAAAATGTTCCATGTTTAGTGGTGTTTGTTAACGCAGAAGAAGGAAATCGCTCTACCATTTTATGCTAAAAATTTTCCGTGATAGGAGTCTAGCTTAATGGGGAATCAAGAATGTGCTCAGTGATTTTTTTAAATCCAAAATTGTCCTTTGCGACAAAGATTTTCTGCCTCGTGTTATACACATCCCAACTTTTAACATGGGGCACTTCTCTGAGCCCACCATGATTTATGTATTAGATCCACACCGTCTATCAACTTTTCTATATCATTCTAAAGCATGATCCGAAAAAAGATGCACATCCAAAGCTCAAGTCAACCACACCACATAAAGTAGTGGGACAGGAACGACTACCGTTAAAACCTTCCTGATCTCCACCATGAAGCTTATTTGCCATCAAATCTCTTTATAAGGTCACACAGACCTAGATGAAGGAAAAACACAAAAATCAGCTTGATCAGAGCCTTATGTGGCCCCAAGAAGTTTTCAATGATAGGCACCCAATTCCCACAGTTTCTTGTAGTGTGGCCCACTTAAGCCTAATATTTGCCTTGTTTTTTGTCTTAATTTCTAAAATAATATGAAAAAATGAATGGACAGTATGAATAAAACATATATATCATGGTAGGCCCCACAAAGCCCTTAATTGTCCATATTTAGGTAGATCTTGGTGGGGTAGTACGCAATCCCCTCCTAGATTTGGGGTACGAATTATGTGCAAATGCCTTTCATGGGAAGTTCCTGCGCTAGAATCTTAGGTGGAGCCCACCGTTATGTTTGCGATAAATCTAATATGTCCATCCGTGTTTTGAGATCATTTTAGGACTCGAAACAAAAAATGAGGAGGATACAAGACTTAAGTGGGCCGCTCTAAAGGAAAAAAAAGGAAAAAGGTGGGTAGGAAAATTCCTATCATTGAAACCTCCCTGCGGTCGACAGTGATGTTTACATGCCATCAATACTGTTCATACTATCATTCGTAGTAAGATGAACTCAAACCACAAATATTAGT
The DNA here is from genome assembly GCA_030180095.1 of Magnolia changhungtana. Lineage (NCBI taxonomy): Eukaryota > Viridiplantae > Streptophyta > Magnoliopsida > Magnoliales > Magnoliaceae > Magnolia > Magnolia changhungtana. The sequence continues at coordinate 831,747 of JASAUF010000231.1, read as the reverse complement.
ATGATTGAAAACTTTTGTGGCCCCACGAATATTTTAATTATGGGCGTCCAATCCTCACATTTTCGGCCCATTTGAGTATTCGATACGGCTCATTTTTAGCACTCTGTCCTAAAATGATTTTACAAAACGGATGGATAGGGTGGATTTCACACAAACATAACGGTGGGCCCCACCTAGATTTCCTGTGGTGGACTTCCTGAGAAAGGCTTTCCCATGAAATCCGGCTCACACCTGGGGCCTACTGTGATATTTGTGATTACATCCATACCGTCCATCTATATTGAAAGCTTATTTTAGGGCATGATCCAAAAAATAAATTAGCTTCAAATCTTAGATGGACCTTTGTATAGGAAATAGTGGTGATTGACTATTAAAAAAATTCTTTTGGGCCACAAAAGCTTTGGATCATGTTGATATTTGTGTTATCTCTTCATCTAACTATTTGTGACCTTTTCAATAGGTTGGATGACAAATAAACATTTCAGTGAAACTCATGGAGTTTTTAAAGGTAGTGATTCAATCACAATTGTTTCATATGGGTAAATGTGTCATATTAATATATTTCAAACATTTCAGATGTTAGTTAACAAACAAGTTATTCTAGATTAACTATTAGTTTTCCGACTTCAGATTCATATTTCAGATTTAGACTTCAGATTCAGACTTCGGATTTTAGGTTTAACAAATGGGCCCTTATTCTCACCCATTAGATGCAAGGACAGGATTGTCATTTCTTCTTTTAGATAGAATAGGTAGTTAGAAAAGAATCTATCTAGAAATTGATAAATTAGGCATTTTTGGGATTTACTTAGTTTAGGCACTTTTTATAGAGATTCTTTGGTTTATCTTTGAGTTTAAGGAATTAAGAAGGGGCTTTTATTCTCTAACTAAAACTGAGTAATAGGACCTTGAATTAAGCTTAGAATCCTCTAAAAGTGGTTGGCCTTTTGATTGCCATTGATTGTTGCGAACCATGGATCTTTTGATCCTCGGGTTCATTTTCCATGATCTATATACCATTGGAAAGTTCTTTCGATGCTTGCTATGATGTTAAGGAAGATCAAGAGTAATTGCAACTAATGATCCAGTATAGTCGAGATTTTTGTGATCATGGCCCATCTTTCTTTGGCTCAGCAAGACACATTTTTAATGGGACTTGATATTTGAGATCCATGTCTATTCGACAAAAGCTTCTTTGGGGCTTATAGAACTTTCCAAACACTTCATGATGAACTCCAAGATCATCTTCTTGATTGGACAAAACACGAGGACATGGACCACCCTTGATTATTGTTGGTTCTGCATGTTCGCAGGGGCGAGTAAAAATTACTCACAAGGGAGGGGCGAGTAAAATTACTCACCCACCTGACTGTTCTTTCGTTTTATGCTGTGAGGTTTGTTGGTTGTTATCTCCTTATTCTTAAGTTGACACACCTAAGGTGGGGTGTTTATAGTCATTCCTTCAAAGAGAAACTTTGTGAATCTCTCTTCACCAATTGTTGCCTTAGCCCCTACTGGCTTTTATGCACTCCCTCAGTTTCTTTCACGAACACCTAGAAATTATATATTTTCAATGTGCATCCAAGGTTTAAAGTATCGCCCGAAACCAGTGCATGTTGGATGATACGTACTGGTTTCAACCATGAAAGATCTGGTATGGGCCCCTTTAAGGAAGTACAGGGAAACACAGGCCAAATTGTTGTTGAGTTTTCAGAGTCGCCCCCCTGTATGACTCATCCATTTTTTGGCTTGTTTTCTCGTTCCGACTACCATTCTGCATGGGTAATGGTAGTCCGAGATGAGTTTTCGAATTATTCAGTTCCATTTTCAATACTCGTGTTTTTGTTGCGTTATTGAATCCAGTGTTCGAAATATCGATACTATCGGCCGATATTATCGGTATCGCACCACCGCGAGACGAAATTCCTCCGATAACACTCGGAAGATACAAAAAATCCAAAACTTCAGATATCGCACGATATTATCATCGATATCGTGCGATATATCGTCGATATCGTGCGATACATCGTCGATATCGCGATACAACCCACCCCGATTTAGATATCGCGGTATTTCTGCCTCCATTATTGTCGGAAATCGACAAAGAGTCACGGACACTCACGGGTGAGTTTGCAGGAGACTCACGAGTCCCACTGTAGCCAACAACCCACAACGATAAGAAGCCGACGCCGTAGGTTGTGGAGAATAAAAAAAATGAATTAGAAGAGAGAGAGAGAGAGAGAGAGAGAGAGAGAGAGAGAGAGAGATCGGAGACTACCTGAGCTGTAGCGGTGATCGGCGATAGGTAAGTACCTGAATCCCTCTTTCTTCGAATTTTTCTTGCTATTTTCTTCAATTTCTCTGTTCCTTCGCTGATTGGAGTGCGCCTGTGCGGATTCCTCGGAGATTCGACGAAAAATCAGGTCGGATTTGAGGAAACGGAACGAGAAATCGGAACCCTCGCTGCGTGAAGGAAAGGGAAAGCTCTCGTGACGGACAAGGAAAATGAAGGAGATGCGCGGGAGGGGTGAAATAGGGAAAATAAAGGAGATGCGCACCACCTGGTTTACAGAGCACGCTCTCATCGTACTCAGTAAACTCAGTTGGGCCCACCTTTAATGCATGTGGTCTATCCACGCCGTCCATCTGTTTTCCCATCTAAATTAAGGGGTTGATCCCAAAACTTAAAGACGAACGGTGGATCATACCACAGGAAACAATGGTCATACTGATTTCCACCGTTGAAACCTTTCTGTCCCTGCAATGATGTTTATCAGTCATCCAAACCGTTAATAACATCATATAGACGTGGATGAAGGGAAAATAAGAATTTCAGATTGATCCAATCATCCAAGATTTCTGTGGCCAAAAAGGGTGTTTTAACGGTGGATGTTCAATTCAACTGTTTTGTAAGGTGTGGCCCATTTAAACATTATAAATGGTTTATGTTTGGGCTAAAGCCTTGAAATTATTTGGTAAAATGGATGGACGGAGCAGATAAAATACATAAATCGTAGTAAAATGGATGGACGGAGCAGAAAATTTTAATGGTGAACGTCACTCTCTCCACTGTTTTCTGTGGTGGGGTCCACTTGAGCTCTGGATCTGACTCATTTTTTGGCTCACGCCCTAAAATGATCTATTCAAATGGATGGACGGTGTGGATATAAAAAATACATCATGGTGGGACCCACGTAACTTGTTGACGTTACTTCAGTAGCCATTTAAAGGAAATCAGATTGCGAGTTACTCAGTACGCTCTTATCGTACTGAGTAAACTTTGTTGGGCCCACCGTGAATGTATATGGTCCATCCACTCCGTCCATCCGTTTTTCCATATTATTTTAGTGGTTGAGACCAAAATTTAAGCATACCCAAAGATCAAGTAGACCATACCATAGTAAACAGTTGGAATAATGATTTCCACCGTTGAAACCTTTCCAGGGCCCACAGTGATGTTTATTTCTCATCCAACCTGCTCATAAGATCACACAGACATGGATGAAGGGAAAACACATACAAACTTGATCCAAAACTTCTGTTGCCACCAAGAAATTTTCAATGGTAAATGTTCAATTGACACTGTTTCCTATGGTGTGGTCCAGTTGAGGTTTAGATATACTTCGTTTTTAGGCTCAAGTCCTAAAATTATCTGTTAAAACTTAAAATGGATGGATGGAGTGGATAAAATACATAAATCACGGTGGACCCCACATAGTTTACTCAGTACGCTTCTCAGTACGCAATCCTCTTCTGATTTAAAGTCGGTGGGAGTATTTACAGGAGACGGATTGGCTACTCCACGCGACACTGGCCTTTCGCTGGTGGTCAGTGCTCTGTGGGCCCCACCATGATGTGTGTGTTTCATCCATGCCTTCCATATAATTTTTATAGATCATTTAACAGTGTGAAACTAAAACTGAGGTATATCCAAATCTCAAGTGGACCTAAAATGTGAGTATTGTACGTACACAGTTGGAATATTCGTGGGCCACAGAAGTTTTGGATCAGGCTAATATTTCTGTTTTCAGTTCATCCAAGTAGGAATGATGCTATTAACGGTATGGATGTCATGTAAACATCACTTTCTACCCCAGAAAGTTTTCAACTGTAGGAATTTTCCTACCCACCTTTTACTCTAGTGCGGCCCACTTGAGTCTTGGATCCTCCTCACTTTCGGTCTCAAGTCTAAGATGAGCTCAAAAAACGGATGTATGGGGTGGATTTCTCAAAAACATCATGTTGGGCCCCACCCAGTTTCCAGCGCAGGAAATCTGCGTCCGTGTCCTCGAAGACGAGCACTGATGCTCCTCAAGCTCCAGTTGTACGAACGGTTCAAAGGGGAATCGGATTGCGTACTGAGTGCTCTTATCGTACTGAGTAAACTCGGTTGGGCCCACCGTGAAAATAAGTGGTTTATCCACATCATCCATATGTTTTTTCAGCTCATTTAAGGGGTTGAGCCCAAAGTTGAAGCATATCCAACTCTCAAGTGGATCATAAGATAGGAAACAGTGGGAATAATGATTTCCACCGTTGAAACCTTCCTAGGCCCTACAGTGATGTCTATTTGTCATCCAAGCTGTTAATAATATCACAAAGACATGGATGAAGGGTAAAAAACAAATATAAGCTTAATACAAAAAGAGTGTGACACTCAAGAATTTTGCAACGGTACAAGTTCAATTCACACTGTTTCATGTGGTGTGGTGCATTTGAGCTTTGGATATCCTTCAATTTTGGACCCATGTCATAAAATTATCTAATAAAATAGATGGACAGAGTGGATAAAATACATAGATCATGGTGAACCCCACAGAGTTTACTCAGTAGGCCAAGCGTACTAAGTTACTCAGTACGCAATCCGCTTCCGTTCAAAGGAGATCAAAGTTACATTCAATTCACACTGTTTGCCTTCATGTGGTCCACTTGATTTTTTAATAAGCTTCATTTTTTGGCTAAAGGCTTAAAATTATATATTGAAATGGATGAACGAGCTAGATAAAATGCATGAACAATGAGACAACTGTACGTGTGGATGGTGCTCTAGTCCACTTGATTTACATGTGGTACTATTGCATGCACGAACAACTGTACGTGTGGATGGTGCTCTAGTCCACTTGATTTACATGTGGTACTGTTGCATGCATGAACAACTGTTATGGATATACAACACATGTCCCAAGGGGGGCCCTAACAAGTACTGATATAATATTATTTTACAGATAAAATATGTCCGGAGGAAGAGGAGGTAGGCAACCTGATATAGGGTGGAGGTAAGGTTAGCCCATTCTTGATAATCGATTCGGGAGTATTTGTAATTTATGTGGCCATGTATCGAGGAGTGGTGGGGTAACCCGCTTAAAAGAGCATTTAGCGGGAGGGTATCGCAATGTTGTGGATTGCCCGAAGTGCCCACAGGATGTGCGAGAACAGATGAGGACCATATTGAAAAAAATGTGAAGACAAAAGATGAACGACATGCACGAGAGAGGGAGATTAGGGAGGAGTTGGGGCGGCCACCATATGCAGGTGAGGATGATGTAGTGGATCTCGATAATGATGTTGATCTCGAATACAGATGTGCAATTCAAGAGTCCATACGGGATCAGTGGGAGAGGGATCAGAATAGGAGGTGGGACACAAGTAGGCCTAGATTTGAGGGGTCTATCCATGAGCGTGGTGGGGGGAGTGGAGCAAGGGGTAATGGAGCGGGGGGAGTGGAGCAGGGGAGAGTGTTAGGGGTGGATCAGGGGAGGGTAGTAGGCGGGGAGGAATATGGGGCATGGGTAGGAGTAGTAGCATGCGGGTGCCGGATCTACCTTCAGATCCGAGGATGTACAAAGAGGCAGGAGGGACAAAAGAAAATAAAGGAGATGTTTAGTGGAGGGGATGTGAGGAAAAAAGTTGAAAAATTTATAGCAAAATTTTTTATATACGATCAAATCCTCGCAAATGCCGCAGCAAGCCCGTACTTCAAAAATATGATAAGTGAAGTGCAGTGTGGGGGTGAGGGTGTGCAGCCGCCCACACCCGCATAGATCATGGGGAAATACTTGGATGATGAACATGCAGAAATGAAGACATACGTTGAATCGTATCGGCAGTCATGGGAGATGTACGACTGCACTGTCATGTGTGACGGTTGGACCGGACCGACGAAGATGTCAATTATAAATTTTATGGTCTATTCCAGGGGACGGGCAGTGTTCCTAAAGAGTATAGATGCGAGTAGTAAGATCAAGGATTTTAACTACATTTATAAACTAATGCACAACGTCATGTAAGATGTTGGGAAGAAAAATATTGTGCAGTTTGTTACGGATAATGAGAGTGCATTTGTTAAGGCGGGGAAGGATATTCAGATCAAGTATCATATGTATTGGACCCCCTGCGCAGCCCATTGCATCGATCTTATGCTGGAGGGGATCGGGGATAGGCCGTCGGTAAAGACTGTAATTATTGATGCACGACTCATCACAAACTTTGTATACAACTACGGTTGGTTATTAGCCGCAATGCGCGAGAGGTGTGGTGGGGATATAGTGCGCCCCGGAGCAATGCGGTTCGCGACAAATTATATCGCCTTAAGTAGCCTTCTCAAACACAAACAGGGGTTACGAGAGCTTTTCGCCTCTCATGATTATGTAGAATGGAAAAAGAGGTTGACAAAAGTAACCTATAGAATTGAGGAGCTAGTGCTAGGAAATTCATTTTGGGATAAAGTGCATGGTGTTGTGGGTATTCTAGAGCTCATTTATGTGGTGTTGAGGATGGTGGACAATGAGACAAATCCATCGATGGGGTCGCTATATCCGTCTATAAAGCTAATGAAAGAGGCCATCATGGTTAAAGCTCCCAATGCATATAAGTGGGTGCATGCAATAATAGACAACCGTTGGAAAAGGACGCTTTCTCACCCACTACATCAGGCTGGTAAGTACCTATATGGATTTTTTTTCCATATGCAATAATAAACGAGGGTTGTACTGATGTGTATATGTTGGTTTTCAGCGTATTTCCTGAATCCCAAATACCACTACAGTCGGAACCTCTTCGAAGATAATTCATTAAAGAGGGCTGTGCATGAGGTGTACGATCACTTATTCCCTGACCGTGAGGGGAAAGGCACCTTTGTTAGTGAGGTAAATATGTTCCGCACTTACATTCTCCTTATCTTCATCTCAATCATTAAATACTTATTTTGGTTGCTATAAGCCATCAATAGATTGTTAAATTCCGCGACGCGGTTGGAATGTTTGGGTGTCACCCTGCGGTGAAGTCAAGGAATGCCATGATGCCATGTGAGTCACTGTAGTAAACTTAACTTTTATATTATTTTGGAAAATCTAGGATTATGAAAGAATCTTATGATATGCAGGCGAATGGTGGTCCATGTATGGGACTGACTGCGAGGTTTTACAACGACTGGTTGTCCGTGTGCTTGCACAGACGGTGTCCTCGTCACCCTGTGAAAGGAATTGGAGTACATTCTCCCTCATACATACAAATAAACGTAATTGAATAGGGTATGAAAGGCTTCAGAAGCTAGTGTATTGTCACTACAATATGAAGTTACGAGAGAGGTTGCTCCGCTTGGAAGGAAGAAGAAAAGCACAGGAAGACCCACTGGACCTGATGACGGTCGGACAGCATGCATATGCTGAGGATGCAGAGGATGACCCAGTTTACCAATGGGTTAGGTCGGATGATTTAGATACCTCGGATGGGCGACCAGAGCCACATATTGCGGCAGAAGCAGAGACACAAGGATTGATGTTGACAAACATGTGGAGCAACAGAGGTCTCCTGATGAGGCATTCGACCCATTGACGAGGAGTCCGGAGGGCAGCCCGCGGCAGTCACTATTACGCGGGACACGTGGTGGGGAAACATTGTCTGACACCGAGACTGAGTCAGAGTGATGCAGGAAATGAGTCCGGTGATGATGATGGCAGCGATAAGGGTGACGATGACTCTGATGACAGTAAGGATGATGATGATGATGATGGCGACGGGGATGGTGGCGACGCGGGTGGGAGTTAGGATAAGAGGCTTTTTAGCCCTTTTACCGGGGAGGAGAATTTCGATCATTCCACACAGGACCCTGACCATGGTTCTCGTCATGGAGAACCACGACCCCGTCTTGTTTACAATAAGACATACACGCGTCAAAAGCTACTGCAGAAAAAGAAGACTCATAAACTTTTAGATTTTGAGGAGGAGCTGCTGGCAAAATGCATGAGGGACAAGGTTCGTGGTAGGCGAGGTGGCTCTAGATTTGGATCACGGACGGGGGAAGGGAGCTCGAGTTATAGGCCACAACATGAATCTGGATTACAAACACTGGAAAGTAGCTCGAGTTCTGTGCCACAGTATGGGCATGGATATGGACCTAGTGGATATGCGACGAGTGACTCCAGCAGTTACGACACATCATTTTTCAACCCTGGTCAGGAGTTCACTTCTGCATACGGGCAAAGGATATGAGCAACAGTATGGATATGGCCAACAATATGGATACCAAGGAGCTTCATATGTGCCCTTCCTAGATCCGTATCAGTTACAGACTGTGACGATTACGCAATACCCACGGATGGGCGTATTGATTCAGTTCGGAGAGGATGAGTACCAGCGTTATGTTAGGGAGTATCTTAACTGGTACCATTCTACTTTGACCTGGGTACAATATTGTCAATTGGTGGAGCAGCAGTACTGTGCCCAGCCCCGTCGAGATGGAGATGATGATTATGAGCCACCACGCAACTCTATATGGGTCTAGACTACAACTAGTCCCCATCATTGATATGTATATTTCTCAAATTTTACTTCTTCAGTTCTTCTTTTGCTTTTCAATGAATTGGTTGTGTTTTCATACATGACTATGATATATTTATAAATATCATGCATTCAATTTAAAAATAGTTGCGTTAGTTCAGTTAAACATCGCATAACTTAGGACCCTATACAAAGGAAATTTATTATGTGCATCTTTTTTTTTGAGATATTATGATTTAAAAGTGTGTATTAAGGGCCTTTTTAACAATCCCCAAAGTTTCATTAAAAAATTCAACCATTTTCCCAATGTTTCCCCATGTTTCCCAAAAAGTGCGATAAACTATGCAATACAAACAATATATCCTGTGCAATAACCGATACGTATCTGTATCCCAAGGGTGCGATACATTGTGCGATACCGATATTTCGAACACTGATTGAATCCAAACTTCACTGGGGAAAAGTCCAAAGGCTTAAACACAATTTTTTTGTACTTCTATTCTGATTCCATGGACTACTAAAACAAAGCCTTTTTTGGAGACAGTACTTAACAACACCGTGTTCTTCAACTGTCACCTAGCTTGTTTTCTAACCTCCAAGACCAAAATGCTTTCTCAAGGAATTGATCACATTATATAATAATTTATTGGATTCTCTCTCTCGAGATTATATGAAAACTAATTGTACCTCTTTCCTTCTTTTATGGTTTCCAATACTTTCCTGTCTAATATCTCTCAACAGAACTATCTCGGATAGATCAAGTGATTCTCAAAATACACCCCACTCTCCTTAGGTGTACACAATGTTTGCGATATTGATAATGACGGCTGATATATCCACCGATATTTTTGATATCGCACCTCAGCGATATGAAACCTACAACAAGAAGTTGCCGGACTTTTGGATGTCGACGATATTATCGCAATGTATTGCATTGTATCGCAATGTATTGCAATGTATCGCATTGTATTGACTTTAGTATCATCAGTCTATTTCTTATATTTATAAATGATATGAATTGATTTTGAATAGAATTGCATCACTTCAGTCTGACATCACATACTTTGGGAACTTATACAAAGGAAATTTATAATGTGCATTTTTTGTGTGTGTGATATTTTGATTTCTAAGTGTGTAATGAATCTGATGATGTCTTTTTTTTTTTTTTTTTAACATCTCCTGAAGTTTCATTGAAAAATTCGACCAATTTTCCAATGGTTCCCAATGTTTCCCAAAAAACAGTGAAGCATTATGCGATACATCCGATAACCGATATATCTCCCATTGGTGTGGTACATCCGTTGATACCAATATTGAAAACATTGGCCATGCATACTTTTCCCTCTCGACAACATGGGATTTACGCTTCTTATTGATACTTCTCGAAAGAAACTGTCTTTGAATTCTTTCCAATCTGTCTAAAATGCTAGCAGGGCAATGGAACATAAAATTTGGCCCCAAAGAGACAAGTACTACTATCCCATCCTCAAAGCTTCCTCTTAACCCATGCGATTATTGCCTTACGGGAATGTTTGGCCTCTTTACCAACACAAAGAGGAAGTCCTAAATATATGGAGGGGAATTTTCTATTATGAATGTGTTTGCAAAGATCATCCCCACACTGCTTACTACCTAATGTTGCATTTTGAATATTTTTCTTCGTACCCGATACTCTTGAAACATCAAAGGATCTTTTGGGGATTATCAACCTGAGAGCTGTCAGCATCGAAAAATAAAATTGTACCATCTGTATGTTGAAGGTGAGAGAGATGGAACTTTGCATTTCTGAAAACAAACCCCTTAGTCAATCCATCCTTTCTAGCATGATCAAACTTTCTGCTAAGAACCTCAACCACCACCATGAAGAGGAACAAGGAAAGCGGGTCTCCCTATTGCAAGCCCTTGAGCCCTAGAAAAAGCCTTGTGGAGAACCATTTTCTAATATGAGAAGTGCACAAATTCACATTCTAACATCTAGTTTCTCCACCTCACCTGAAAGCCAACCTTAGTATGTAAAAATCAGCAAAATTCCAACCAAGATAGCCATATGTCTTTTCCATGCTAAGTTTGCAGGTAATTCCTAATAGACTAGCCCTATGCTTGGAATTGACGCACTCATGCACGAAATGAGCCTCATCCAAGATCTAACAGCTAGATGATGAGTGCACTTTGAGCCTTTGATATCACCATCTCTGCAACTGACGAAGTATGGTCACCATGATGCTTGCTAGAATTTTGTATAGGCTTCCAATTAAGTTGTTGGGTTTAAAATAATTCAGACACAACCGGATCTTTTTCAAGAATCACAGCAATGAATGATATGCCCATGTCCTTTGAGATATTCCCCCTCTCATGGAACTTTGACAAGAAAGGAGACAAATCCCCTTTTACCTCCCCCAAAAACTTGGAGGAACGTAACTGGTTACACATCTGGCCTCGGATCTTACTCTTTTCATAAACTTTTGATTGCTTCCGGCATCTCAAACTTCCTTGACAGGTCTTTACTCATTACGACCAAGATGCCTACTCTTATGCTCCTAGTTTAAGGTTAAATTATCCATCCTTGGTTCCTACCCCCTTCCTGAATGCAAGTCAGAGTAGAATGTCACAATAGTCTCATAGATAGCATGCTTCTATTTGACTCTCTCCCCATTCTCTGAAGGGCTGATAATCCAATTGCTTCGTCTCCTTGTGTTTGCAACGAACTGGAAAGACAATATTTGTCTCCTTTTAGCCAAACCTCCTTGGATCTTTGTCTCCACTCGCTCTATTCCTCGACTTTCTTCTTAAATTTGAGTTTTGAGTTGATTATGAACCTATCCAGAATATCTTCCTCTCTTTCTCGTCAAGGCTTGGATAGCTTTGAAGACACTAGCCTTTGCTTCCTCCATTGCAACAAAATGCCCTTCATGGCTCCACCGCTTGATTTTCATTTTCAGCATATTGAGCTTCATCATCAGCTTATGGCCCACCCACCCACCCACCCACCCTAATGCAGGGGCATTTTCACACCGGGCTCGAGTGGGGTCGCTTGTGGGATGCAGGGGCACACTCGGGGTGGGTGCGGCCTATGGAGGAGGTATCGTGTTCGAGACTCCTCGCTGGGGGTGATTAATGCGCATTTCACACGAGGCTCGAGTGGGGTAGCCCGTGAGATGCGGGGACACACTCGGGGTGGGCGGCCTATGTGATTTGGGGCCCACGTAGGGGGTTCGGCCGAGGTCCTAACCCATGCGATGTGGGGCTTGGGCTATGAGATAAAGGGATTAATTCACCATACTCTAACAGTTCGAGCTTTTAGAGCAAGTGGTTAATTGTCCTGCATCAAATTGGTATCAGAGTAGGAGGTCTCTTGTTCGAGACTCCTCATTGGGGATGATTAATGCAGGGGCATTTTTACATCGGGCTCGAGTGGGGTCGCTTGTGGGATGCAGGGGCACACTCGGGGTGGGTGCTGCCTATGGAGGAGGTATCGTATTCGAGACTCCTCACCTGGGGTGATTTATGCGCATTTCACACCGGGCTCGAGTGAGGTAGCCCGTGAGGTTCTAACCCATGCGATGTGGGGCCTGGGCTATGAGATAAAGGGATTAATTCGCCATACTCTAACAGTTCGAGCTTTTAGAGCAAGTGGTTAATTGTCCTGCATCACACCCTTAACACTGAAGGTCTGCTACTATTCCTTTACCTTAGTGACAAAATAAGTTTATTCCAAACACTTAAGTTCAGAATGGAAAGGAATGGGACCCCAAGACTCTAACACATAAAGAAAAATAGAGTAATGATTTGAAACCAGACACGGCAACTCTTGTTGGATAACACGTCGAAAATTCTCCTTCCATTAAGTGACAACGGAAATCTGTCAATCCATGCCATCACCACCTGTCCTGATTGTTGGAACATTTAATTCATAGCTCCACTGGGTAATCAATCAATTCATGTTTGTCCACCCAATTTGCAAAATCTCTTATACCACTGGTGACATGGGTTCCATCGAGGTTTTAATTGCCAGTTTTGCAACAAGTTTCATGCGTTCAAGAATTGTAAATTTTGCTGGAAATGTCCTGAATTATTTTGATATGGCGTGAAGTTCGGCAGATTGAGGAAAACTTTAGGAGATGTTTAAAGACACATGATTATACACTTGGAACTCAAAATGTCAAAAAAAACAAAAAAAAAAAACTATGTTAGTTTCCATTGTTTAGGGGAAAAATCTATGTATGTCAGCCATAAATGATGCAATACTATCCTTTGTCATCCATAAATGATGCAATCATATTATTCAAATGATGCAGGACATGAAATTAAATATGATGTGCAAGATTGGCAGGCTTTAGATCACGTTAGTCCAGAAACAATTACACAAAATTCCACATCCCACACAAAAATTCAAGCATTCAATCAAGGGGAATCTATGTAGGCCTAGGCCTATACATGCTAGGGCTGGATCAATCGAAATTATAGACCAAACAATAATCAGAGGGTAAATTCATCCACACATGCACATAAATAATTCCCTAATCCAAGGGATTCACAGATTTCAATTCGGGGAACCATAAGGTTGAAGAAAAGGCATAAAATTGGGGATTTGAGTAATTTAGGGTTAGAGTTAGAGATTTGGGATGAAAGAGGGGTGAAAGAGAGGAGAGATGAACTAGAGACGCGTCACACGCGAAGACAGCAGTGAAGGCCCAGACGCACATGCATTGGAGGTGTCCTGCACGTGTGTGGGGCCCACGAATCGAAAAACGGCTAGCTTGGCCCTAGTCGGCCGGGGGTGGGCCACAAAACCTCCAAATTTCAGCCTGATCCGATGCACAGTCTGTGCGTGGTGCTTCGCTGAAGTTTCAACCCTCCTGCAGGGCCAAATTCTGGAAATCTGCTGTAGAGAGAAAAACGACTGCAATAAAGGATGTATTTAAAGCGTAGATGATCGAAGGAGGAGAGAAATATGACTGGTAGAAGGTGGGGGCAAATCGGGATAGGTGTGGCTTCGCACCATAGTAGTCAGCCCTTCGAGGAAGGGAGGGTTTCGCACCCAATTGAATCTTCACAACTCAGAAATTTAGAGGAGTAGAAAAAACGCAGAAATTTTATTAATCTTCAATGAAAAAAAAGACCACAAGGGGTGCCTATTTATAATAAAACCCTATACCCCAAAACTCGCGTCATGTGCGCAACCTATTACCTGGAGGCGAAGTAATAAAAAATAACAACTAATCAAAGCAATCTAAACCGTCCATGATATTCCTAATAACAATAATAAGCAAAACCCAAAGTACTAAATTAATTAGAATATTAGGCCACGATCATGAGAACCCATGGTGGGATTTACATGATTATCGGGTCCACTCCAACGAACCAAAACGCAGTCCTCTAACTAGGAGACCCTCCCTGGACATCGTCATAGATCCAGGTGGGGCCCTCCTTACGTATGTGCGTTGGGGTGGTGCATGTCCGCATGATGTCCCCATCATCTCTCCCCGACTGCGAAACAAAACTCCTGAACCGCTCCAAGATATTAGGATTAAGTCTTTGAAGCTCCTCTTCAGTGAGCCACGTACTGTCTGAAGCTGGGCGTGATTGCCATTTAACCAGGTACTTCTGAAATCCGCCGTTTGACGTGGATATTATCTGATGGTCTAGAATATCCTTTATCTCCTCACTAGGTGTGAGAAGGGTAGGTATAGGAGGTAGAGGCTAGGAAAATGGGTCGGGAAGGGTAGGTATGGGAGGTAGAGGTTGGGACGATGGGTTGGAAAGGGTAGGTATGAGAGGTAAAGGCTGGGAAGATGAGTCGGGAAATGGCCATGGATCAAAGGAAAAGTCTGGGGAATCAGGATGGTTAGGTGAAAGGCTGGACAATGCATCAGTGGCCCCTTGAAATGCAATTAGATCCTCCACATTGAATGTGGAACTAATTCCTATGGAGAGTGGAAGATCTACCACGTACGCATCGAGACCGTTTCGTTTTATGATTTTGAATGGTCTAGCGCTACGCGCGTGTAATTTACGAACGGCTCCCTGAGGGTACCGCTTTGGCCTGATGCGGACCATCATAGAGTCCCTTACATTGAATTTTTTGAAACGTTTATGTTGGTTTGCAGAAAGTGTGTAATGTTCATTACTAGTCATGATCTTTTGCCTGATTTCTTGATGCCATAAATGAATGTGATGCATAAGGGACTCTGTAGACTCTGATGGCCTATGGGATAGTGACATAGGGATAAGATCGATAAGCTTCCTAGGAACAACATTACACCAAAATGTGGCTTTATATGACCCAAATAGAATATGAACAAAACAACGGCGCCAACTGTCGGTATTATTTGCTTGTGTAAAGGTGCGACGCACAACTGCAAGAGTCGCAGATTCTTGTGCTCCCTCTTCCTCATCACTAGGGGCTCTACTGGTTCATATTCTTCCTACTCATCGTCACTTTCTAGGTGCACTACTTCTACTTGCCCATCAATAAGGAATACCTTGGTACCTCTCGTGTCACACTGGTGGGTAAAGTGACCAAACCCTTGACACCTAAAACACCTAGTTGCTCCACTCTTACGTGAGCTAGACCCGATAACTTCTTTACCCTTATTATGCTTAGGCCTGGATTGAAAACTGCTGGAAGGTTTGTCTTGGTATCCAGTGCTAGGCTTAGCCCTAGAAGGGTTGGCCTTAGTACTAAAATCGTGAAAATCAAACCGCCTTCCCACAGGTGTTATGAGGTATTGCTCGACCTCTAACACTACTTGATACAACTGTTCAATAGTGTCTATATCTTTGGTGAGCAATTCTCTCCTAATGTCAGTACGAAGGCCCGTTTTAAATCGAGCAAGGGTAAGTACGGGATCCTCATCAACTTCACACCTAGTCAAGTACTCTTCGAACTTCTCAATGTATTCCGTCACACTCATGGAACTTTGTCGAAGAGATTGCCATTCCTCAATCAACCATAAGCGATAAGAGAAAGGGAGGTACTTCTCCTTAAGTGTTTCTTTCATTTCTTCCCAATAGACTATTGGGAGTTCCCTTGCTCTTTCTTTCTTTCGCTTTACAGTAGCCTAAAACTTCTTTCCTTGACCCACAAGCTTCATCTTAGCGAATCGGACTCGACGACCACCTGATATATCATATCACTTAAAATAGTGGTCCATATCCGCCAGCCAGTCTAAAAAGGCTCTAGGGTCCAAGTGACAATCAAACGTGAGGGCATCTACTCTAACTCTCTTGAGGAGTTGTGCATCTGGGTTATATTGATCATGATGTCCCTCGCGGGGTAGGCGCACGGGTGCACGCCCATGACCAATTCCTTGGCCACCTCCATTCCTTGGTCTAACCTCCTGATCACTTGCCTGAGATTGGGCATCTTCCCCAATGGTGGGGTTTGCCTGGGCGGAGGTCTCTAATTAGGTAACGTGCACATTAAACTGCTCAAAGCGTTGGTCCATACGTTGTTCCTAGCGCTTACCCAACGGCTCAAACTGCTGGGTCAGCTTGTTCATTGACTCTTGCAATTGCTCTATGTTTAGTGTGGGGCGCAAGCCAAAACCACGACCCGTACGTGTGACATACAACTACTAACTCAATCTAAGGACCTTCTACTACGACTATATGTGCCTAGATAGGACTAAATGCTCCTATAGGACTCTATATGGAGAAAACGACACAATACTACTCAATTTTCAGTAACCTATCTGTCCAAAAAAATCTGTCAACAGAAAATCCAGCAAAGAGATATGTGGATTTTCTGATAGCAAAAAATTCAGCAGCTAATATAAAAAATTATGGACCTCTAAACAGCTCTATATGATGATACTTGATGCATAATGGACACAAATAAACTAAACCCTAAACATGCAATGCATTCCCCTATAAAAACCTTGTGCTTTGATACCAAATTTGATGCAGGACAAGAAATTAAATATGATGTGCAAGATTGGCAGGCTTTAGATCACGTTAGTCTAGAAACAATTACACAAAGTTCCATATCCCACACAAAAGTTCAAGCATTCAATCAAGGGGAATCTATGCAGGCCCAGGCCTACACAAGCTAGGGCTGGATCAATCAAAATTATAGACCAAACAATAATCAGAGGAGGGTAAATTCATCCACACATGCACAGAAATAATTCCTCAATCCAAGGGATTCACATATTTCAATTCAGGGAACCCTAAGGTTGAAGAAAGGGCATAAAATTGGGGATTTGAGTAATTTAGGGTTATGGTTAAGGATTTGGGATGAAAGAGGGGTGAAAGAGAGGAGAGACAAACGAGAGACGCGTCACACGTGTGGACAACGGTGATGGCCCAGACGCACTTGCGCTGGAGGTGTCCCGCACGTGTGTGGGGCCCACGAATCGAAAAACGGCCAGCTTGGCCCTGTTCGGACAGGGGTGGGCCACAAAACCTCCAAGTTTCAGCCTGATCCGATGCACGGTCTGTGCGTGGTGCTCTGCCGAAGTTTCAGCCCTCCTGTAGGGCCAAATTTTAGAAATCTGCTGTAGAGAGAAACGGCTGCAACAAAGGATGGATTTGAAGCGTAGATGATCGTAAGAGAAGAGAAATATGAGTGGTAGAAGGTGGGGGCGAATCGGGATAGGTGTGGCTTCGCACCACAGTAGTCAGCCCTTCGAGGAAGGGAGGGTTTCGCACCCAATTGAATCTCCACAACTCAGAAATTTAGAGTAGAAAAAATGCAGAAATTTTATTAATCTTCAATTAAAAAAAAGACTACAAGGGGTGTTTATTTATAATAAAACCCTATACCCCAAAACTCGCGCCATGTGCGCAACCTATTACTTGGAGACGAAGTAATAAAAAATAATAACTAATCAAAGTAATCTAAACCGTCCATGATATTCCGAATAACAATAATAAACAAAACCCAAAGTACTAGATTAATTAGAACAGTGGGCCACGATCATGAGAACCTATGGTGGGATTCACATGACTATCGGGTCTACTTCGACGAACCAAATCACAGTCCTCGTAACTAGGAGGCCCTCCCTGGACATCGTCATGGATCCAGGTGGGGCCCTCCTCCTTGGGTGCGTGCGTAGGGGGGGGGGGGGCGCATGATGTCCCCATCATCAAATGGATACAATACAAGTGCAAGCAATAAAATAATTCATGCATGGATATGTAAGACTTCGGCCAATTTATACATGGCCTGAGCTCATCAACATATTATTTCTACCTTCATATAACAATTTTGAAGGGCAACCTTAAAGAAAAAGTTAAATGGTAGAAACCAAAGAAATTTCTTCTGTTTTTCACCTTGGCATACAAATTTCTTGGTCGAAATCTATTTCAATGCATCAAGTCATGCATGGCCATGGATTTGAACTTAATTCATTGTTGATCAGTTTGAAAATGCTAAATTAAAAATATTGTTATTATTTACCTCAGGAATTCCTGCCTGAGGTCCCTCTGCTATTGTTTTCTTGACCAAATCCATGTTTTGATGCGAAACAACTCAATTGGAGTTGCTAAACTCAAGTATAGAGGGAGAGTAAATAGAAAATTTGCGCAAAAAACACTTTTTTTTTTTTTTTTTTGTTTCATCTTTTCTGATTTTGTGGTAGTTTTGGTTAAACTTTGTGAAATATTGCAAGTTCCAATTAAAGCAATGCAATCTTATATTTAGATGCATGCTTATATATCATGATATTTTCGATAATGTGATATATTGGCATATTTCGACAATATTTTTGTCCAAAAATATGTAATACAGTGTGGTTTCATTTCCCCAAGGCGCAAAATCTGATATGTCAGCCTATATCATCAAAACTTAAAAATCTTGATTCCATTTACCTTTTTGTAACAAAACTGGATGATGTTAAAGTCACCCCTCATGCACTGGGCACCCCCATCAATTTCTCACTGCATCAAGTTCTGAACCAAAATTGGACCTTATACTTGGATCATTTGGCCATACATGTGCTGACATTCGTGAAGAGCACCAAAGCTGAAAACAGACAAGCATGCTAGTCCTTGGTTAAAACATCAGTGTCCCTAATGATCACAGTGCCTTCTGATGTGCCAACAACATCCAAGGATACCCATTCACAAAGAGCTAACAATTCAGTTATCAATTACCTAAATCTGTCTCTTGGAAGGTAGCCAACTAAACTTTTTGAAGCTTTCTAAAATTAATTTAACTACTCTTTTAGAGAATAATTGAAGACGGTTTCCCTTCAAAAATTCTGTTGTCCTCCTATCAATCCCAAATAATTCTGTACAAGAGTATGACCACTATAAGGACCACTTTGTCATTCAATGAAATTATTGCCAATGTCAAGAGATGTTTTGGAGGCAAAAGTCACGGTGCAAGCGGTTAGCAGAAGGTGATCGAAATACAAAGTTCTTCCTTGTCTCTACCAAAGTTTGAAGGAAATTACTTTGATAGACAAAATGAAAGACTCAAATGGAGTTTGGTTAGAAAATAGGGATGATTTTAATTAGGAAGTTCTATTTTGTTTAAGCCTCCTCCAACCTTCGAGTTCATCTATGTTATTTAGGAAATCTTTCAATGCATTCTGTTGATGCATTATGAGTTATGACCACACACATCTAGGCCACCCTGGCCACACGTGCGGTTCGATGATCACTCATGTGGTCTTCATACGTTTGTGCTAGTCTTTAGGCCCGTAAGTCATTGTTTATTTTATCTTTTAGTTAAGAGGGTTATAAATGTAATTTTCTTGTATTAAGTGATTGCCCTAATTATAATCAAAGAGATGTGTGCGCATGTGCAGTATTCTAAGCCTTCTCCTCTTTTTCTCCCTGTCCTCTCGCTTTTCTTCTTCTTTTCTTCTCTTTTCTCCATCATTTATGACATGGTATCAGAGCATAGTGATCCGATATTTGCTCCTCTCTCTCTCTGTCATTCTTTTTCTACTATTTTCTCCTCCTTTTTATCTTTCTCGCTTCTTTGCGGGGAAATGCTAATGTTCTTGGGGCTGACTTAACCTAATCCCCTTCCCTTGTTGTACCACCGGTTGGTGGGTGGTGTAATCATGTTCAACAAAGGGATGTAAGGCCCACTGTTATGTGTTACCTGTGTGATGGGTCAAAGTGGGCCATCTCTCATCTATAGTCGGATTTAAAGTGTAAAGTCAGATTTAAAGACAGAAATTATGCGTGAAGGTTGCTAATGGTACATATCGAAAAAAAGGGGTATACGGGTGAAAGTTAGAAAGCAAGTAGTGATCTAGTTGATTATGGTCATGGATATATATACTCTTCTATTTGTGTGATGTCCAATTCAGTAGAAAGTTTTCTCTATTGTATATTCAAAATTCTTCCCTTTTAAAGATGAATACCTAGAATGAATCAAAGAATAACATTATTATCTCCATCTGAATTGATGTAATTATTGTTTCCATCTAAATTGATGTCTCTCCAACTCACATCTACTAATTTGATTGGAACAAACTATCTACAGTGGGCTAACATCTGTAGAGATTCTTATGACATGAAAAAGAAAGGTGAAATATCTAACGTTGTCCAAACCTTCTGAGACCGCGGCAAACTATGATGATTGGGTAACAGAAGATGCTCAAATTAGGGCATTGTTGTAGAATAGTATCGAGCCACATATTAGTGCAAACGTCATCTTCTTCAAGTCTGCCAAAGAAGCCTAGGATAACTTAAAGCATATGTATTCAAGTGCAAGAAACCTAACTCATATGTATGAGCTTCTACGTAACATATTTTCTTTCTAGTAGGGAGATAAGAGTGTGGGTGCATGTGGGAAGAATTAAATGTGTATTAGTCGATGCCAATAGGCATTGAGACTATGCGAAGGTAGAGGGAATAATCCCATGTAATCAAATTCCATTTTTGGCTCCCGACCTGAGTTCAAACCCATGAGAGCTCAAATTCTCGAAGGAAGTGAGATCCATTTAGTCACAGAGGCTTTCGTCAATGTTCAACGTACAACCAGTGTTCGAAATATTGATACTATCGGCCGATATTATCGGTATCGCACCCCTGCGAGACGATACTTCGCCGATAACACCCGGAAGATACAAAAAAACCCTAACTCCAGATATCGTGCGATATATCGTCGATATCGTGCGATATATCGTCGATATCTTACGATACAACGACGATATCGTCGATATCGCCGATACAACCCACCCCGATTTAGATATCGCGGTATTTCCGCCTCCATTATTGTCGGAAATCGACAAACAGAGTCACGGACACTCACGGGTGCGTTTGCAGGGAACTCACAAGTCCCACTGTAGCCAACAACCCACAACAATAAAAAGCCGATGCCGTGGGTTGCTGAAAATCAAAATTTTTTGAATGAGAGAGAGAGAGAGAGAGAGAGAGAGAGAGAGAGAGAGAGAATACCTGTAGCGGTGATCGGAGGTGGGCCATTCGACAGGTAAGTTCCCTGTATCCCCCTTTCTTCCAAAATTTCTTGCTATTTTCTTCATTTTTTCTCTTTCTTCGCCGATTGGAGCGTGCTTAGGTCATGGATTTCTCGAGATTCGGCGAGAAATCGGGCGGATTCGACGAGATACCTCATCCGGAGCCTTCGCTGCGTGAAGGGAGGGAAATCGCTCGTCGAAATGGAGAAAATGAAGAAGACCGGCGCGGGAGGGGTGAAAAGAGGTCGGTCCGGGACTCCGGATTGCGTACTGAGCTCTTATCGTACTGAGTAAACTCAGTTGGGCCCACCGTGAAAATAAGTGGTTTATCCACACCGTTCATACGTTTTTTCAGCTCATTTAAGGGGTTGAACCCAAAGTTGAAGCATATCCAACTCTCAAGTGGATCATACGACGAGAAAACAAGTGGGAATAATGATTTCCACCGTTGAAACCTTTCTAGGCCTTACAATGATGTCTATTTGTCATCCAAGCTGTTAATAATATCACAAAGACATGGATGAAGAAAAAAAATAAAATATAAGCTTAATACAAAAATTCTGTGACACTCAAGAATTTTGCAACGGTATAAGTTCAATTCACACTGTTTCATGTGGTGTGGTGCATTTGAGCTTTGGATATCCTTCAATTTTGGACCCATATCATAAAATTATCTAATAAAATAGATGGATGGACTGGATAAAATACATAGGCATGGTGAACCCCACAGAGTTTACTCAGTACGCTCAGCGTACAGAATCCCGATTAACGGGGAATTTGCGCGGGTGTGATTTGCTGAGCACGTGCCAATCGTGCTCAGTAAACTCAGTTGGGGCCCACCTTCAATGTATGTGGTCTATCCACACCGTCCATATGTTTTCCCATATAAATTAAAGGGTCGATCCAAAAAACATTTTGTAAGGTGTGGCCAAAAATGGTATTTCAACGGTGGATGTTCAATTCAACTGTTTTGTAAGGTGTGGCCCGTTTAAACATTGTATATGGTTTATGTTTGGCTTAAAGCCCTGAAATTATTTGTTAAAAGGTATGGACGGAGCGGATAAAATACATAAATATCATCTTGACCATTCATCTGTTGTGTGGCCCTCAAGAAATTTTTAATGGTGAACGTCACTCTCTCCACTGTTTTCTGTGGTGGGGTCCAGTCGAGCTCTGGATCTGACTCATTTTTTGGTTCACGCCCTAAAATGATCTGTTAACATGGATGGATGGTGTGGATAGAAAAAATACATCATGGTGGGACCCACGTAACTTGGTGACGTAGCTTCAGTAATCCGCTGGAAGCGGATTGCGTATGCGGGACGTGGGTTGGTGGTCAGTGCTTTATGGGCCCCACCATGATGTATGTGTTTCATCCATTCCGTTCATCCATTTTTAAATATCATTTTATTGCAATGAACCCAAAAATGAGAGGGATATAAATCTCAGGTGGACCACACCACATGAAAACAATAGTGATTGGATATACCATTTAAATCCTCCTATGGCCCACTATACTGTTTATTTGACATCCAATCTGTTGATTAGGTCATACAGGCCCAGATGAAGAGAAAAAACAAATATCAGCTTGATCCAAAACTTTTATGCCCCCAAAATGTTTTTAATGGTTTACCCTCATTTAACACTGTTTCCTGTAATGTGGTCCACTTGAGATTTGGATATATCTCATTTTTGGACTTATACCGTAAAATGATCTGTAAAAACAGATGGATGGCATGGATGAAACACATACATCATGGTGTGACCCACATAGCACCGACCACCAGCTATTGGTTGGTGTCAGGGGACGCGGATTGCGTCCTACCCCCGCCCGGACGGTAATCCGTCCGGGCAGGGCTCTATGGAGCCCACCGTGATGTAACTGTTTCATCCTGCCGTCCAACGATTTTTTCAGAAAATTTTAATATGTGAACCAAAAAATGAGGCAGGTTCAGGGCTTGAGTGGACCACAAAGTGGGGATTGAACGTCCACCATTAAAAGCTTCTTTAGGGCCACAGAAGTTTCGGATCAAGCTGATATTTGTGTTTTAAGTTCATCCACGTCTACGTGACCTTATGAATAGGTTTTATGGTTAAAAAAACATCACGTGGGCCCTTAGAAATGTTTCAACGGTGGGTGTCATATCAGTGCAGGTTCCTTTGGGTGTCATCCTGCCGTCCCAACAAATCATTATTCCACACTTGTTTCCTATGTAACGGTCCACTTGAGCTTTGTATTTACTTCAATTTTGGGATCAACCACTAAAATTATCTGTAAAAATGGATGGACGGTGTGGATAAATCACATAAATTCCTGTTGGATGACAAATAAACATCATTGTTGGGCCTAGCAAGGTTTCAACGGTGGATATCATTATCCCTGTTGTTTCCTGTGGTATGGTCCACTTGATCTTTAGATATGATTCAATTTTTGGCTCAACCCCTTAAATTAGATGAAAAAACGAATGGACGGTGTGGATAGATCACATACGTTAAAGGTGGGCCCAACCCACAGAACTGCCCGTTTTGGGCTAGAGATGGGCAGGGGTAGGACGCAATCCGCGTCCGTGCAAAGACGAGCACTGATGCTCCTTGAGATCCAGTTGCACGAACGGTTCAAAGGAGATCAAAGTTACGTGGGCCCAAAGTGATGTATTTATTATATCTACACCGTTCATCTATTTTTGGAGATCATATTAGAGCATCATCCAACAAATGAATCATATCCAAATATCAGCTGGACCACACCACAGATGGCAGCGAAACACCGTTAAACAATTTAATTGGCCTTCGTGTAAGATCAGTTGGACCCAGCTCAACTGATGTAGCTTTTTGTTACATGGACTCCCTGCAAGTTCTCTAAGTTCTGTAGGAAATTGACTGTATGTGATATAAACTGGAAATGGAAAGACTCTAGCTAAACTATTTATTGGTGGGTCCAATATTAGAAGGAACGTGAGCCTTGAATTGTGGAGCTGAGATTATAATAACCCTAGTTACCATTGGATCAGTCAGATTTTGAATTGCAAATTGGTTTTGGTTGAGTAAATGGAGAGAAACAATTAATGATAAAACATCACTTAGAAAAATGTACCTGAGTAATCTCGACTTAGTGGAGGATAATTTTCTAACCCTTCTCCATATGAAAAGACATTTTAAATAAAGTCACGGTGGCCCACACATGAACTTATGGTTGACATTCCATTCACACTATTCCATATGATATGGTGCATTTGAGTGGTAAATGTAACTGATTTTTTACCTCAAGACCTGATAGTGAATATAGAATATGATGAATGGAGTGAGTTTTACACTTAAAATATGGTGGCCCACATTGACTTGAGTGTTGTAGAGAACTCTACCTCTATCACATCTTGTTCTCTCCTCTCTCTCTCTCTCTCTCTCTCTCTCTCTCTCTCTCTCTCTCTCTCTCTCTTTCTATCCCCTCCTTGTTCAATGTTTTTCACAATAATAAGGGTTTCATGGTAGACATTCAATTCACATCGTTTGCCTTCGTGTGGTCCACATGATTTTTTAGTAAGCTTCATTTTTTGGATAAAGACTTATATAATATTATTTTACAGAGAAAATATGTTAGGAGGAAGAGGAGGTAGGCAACCTGATATAGGATGGAGGTACGGTCAGCCCATTCCCGATAATCGATTCGGGAGTATTTGTAATTCTGTGACCATGTATCGAGGAGTAGTGGGGTAACCCGCTTAAAGGAGCATTTAGCGGGAGGGTATCGCAATGTTGTGGATTGCCCAAAGTGTCCACAAGATGTGCGAGAACGGATGAGGAGCATATTGAAAAAAATGTGAAGACAAAAGATGAACGACATGCACGGGAGAGGGAGATTAGGGAGGAGTTGGGCGACCACCATATGCGGTGGGGATGATGTAGTGGATCTCGAAGATGATGATGATGATCCCGAATACGGTGCGCGCATTTAAGAGTCCATACGGGATCGATGGGAGAGGGATCAAGATAGGAGGTGGAATACAAGTAGGCCTCGATTTGAGGGGTCTATCCATGAGCGTGGTGGTGGGGGGAGTGGAGCAGGGGGGAGTGGAGCAGGGGAGAGTGCTAAGGGTGGATCAGGGGAGGGAAGTAGGCGAGGAGGAATATGGGGCATGGGCAGGAGTAGCAGCATGCGGGTGCCGGATCTACCTTCGGATCCGAGGATGTACAAAGAGGCGGGAGGGACACAAAAGAAAATAAAGGAGATGTTTAGTGGAGGGGATGTGAGGAAAAAAGTTGGAAAATTTATAGCAAAATTTTTTATATACGGTCAAATCCCAAGAAATGCATGAAAGCAGCCGCACTTCAAAAATATGATAAGTGAAGTGCAGCGTGGGGGTGAGGGTGTGCAGCCGCCTACACCCGCACAGATCATGGGAAAATACTTGGATGATGAACATGCAGAAATGAAGACATACGTTGATTCGTATCGGCAGTCATGGGAGATGTACGGCTGTACCGTCATGTGTGACGGTTGGACCGGACCGACGAAGATGTCGATTATAAATTTTATGGTTTATTCCAGGGGACGGGCGGTGTTCCTAAAGAGTATAGATGCGAGTAGTAAGATCAAAGATTATAACTACATTTACAAACTAATGCACAACATCATGCAAGATGTTGGGAGGAAAAATATTGTGCAGTTTGTTACGGATAATGGGAGTGCATTTGTTAAGGCGGGGAAGGATATTCAGAGCAAGTATCATATGTATTGGACCCCCTGCGCAGCCCATTGCATCGATCTCATGCTGGAGGGGATCGGGGATAGGCCGTTGGTGAATACTGTAATTACTGATGCACGACTCATCACAAACTTTGTATACAACCACGGCTAGTTATTAGCCGCAATGCGCGAGAGGTGTGGTGGGGATATAGTGCGCCCCGGAGCGACGCGATTCGCCACAAATTATATCGCCTTAAGTAGCCTTCTCAAACACAAACAAGGGTTACGAGAGCTTTTCGCCTCTCATGATTACGTAGAATGGAAAAGGAGGTTGACGAAAGTAACCTATAGAATTGAGGAGCTAGTGCTGGGAAAGACATTTTGGGATAAAGTGCGTGGTGTTGTGGGTATTCTAGAGCCCATTTATGTGGTGTTGAGGATGGTGGACAATGAGACAAATCCGTCGATGAGGTCGTTGTATCCGTCTATACAACTAATGAAAGATGCCATCATGGTTAAAGCTCCCAATGCATATAAGTGGGTGCATGCAATAATAGACGACCGTTGGGAAATGACGCTTTCTCACCCACTACATCAGGCTGGTAAGTACCTAAATGGATTTTTTTTTTTTTTTTTCCATATGCAATAATAAGCGAGGGTTGTACTAATGTGTATATGTTGGTTTTTAGCATATTTCCTAAATCCCAAATACCACTACAAACCTCTTCGAAGATAATTCATTAAAGAGGGCTGTGCATGAGGTGTACGATCACTTATTCCCCGACTGTCCGGGGAAAGATACCTTTGGTAGTGAGGTAAATATGTTCCGCACTTACATTATCCTTATCTTCATCTCGATTATTAAATACTTATTCTAGTTGTTATACGCTATCAACGATTGTTAAATTCATGCGACGCAGTTGGGATGTTTGGGTGTCACCCTGCGGTGAAGTCAAGGAATGCCATGATGCCATGATGCCATGTGAGTCACTGTAGTAAACTTAACATTTATATTATTTTGGAAAATTTAGGATAATGAAAGAATCTTATGATACGCAGGCGAATGGTGGTCCATTATGGGACTGACTGTGAGGTTTTACAATGACTGGCTGTCCGTGTGCTTGCACAGACGGTGTCCTCGTCACCCTGTGAAAGGAATTGGAGTACATTCTCTCTCATACATACAAATAAACGTAATAGAATAGGGTATGAGAGGCTTCAGAAGCTAGTGTATTGTCACTACAATATGAAGTTACGAGAGAGGTTGCTCCGCTCGGAAGGAAGAAGAAAAGCACAGGAAGACCCACTAGACTGATGACGGTCTGACAAAGATGCATATCTTGAGAGGATGCGAGGATGACATAGTTTACCAATGGGTTAGGTCGGATGACTTAGATACCTCGGATGGGCAACCAGAGCCACATATTGCGGCAGAAGCAGAGACACAAGGGATTGATGTTGACAAACATGTGGAGCAACAGAGGTCTCCTGATAAGGCATTCGACCCATTAACGAGGAGTCCGGAGGGCAGCCGCGGCAATCACTATCACGAGGGACACGTGGTGGGGAAACATTGTCTGACACCGAGACTCAGTCAAAGAGTGATGCGGGAAATGAGTCCGGTGATGATGATGGCGGCGATAAGGGTGACGATGACTGGCGATGACAAGTGATGATGATGATGATGATGATGATGATGATGGTGATGATGATGATGGTGGTGACGCGGGTGGGAGTCAGGATAAGAGGCCTCTTAGCCCTTTTACCGGGAAGGAGAATTTCGATCATTCCACGCAGGACACTGACCATGGTTCTCGTCCAGGAGAATCACGACCTCGTCTTGTTTACAATAAGACATACACGCGTCAAAAGCTACTGCAGAAAAAGAAGACTCATAAACTTTCAGATTTTGAGGAGCTGCTGAGAAAATGCATGAGGGACACAAGCGTTCGTGGCAGGCGAGGTGGCTCTAGATTTGGATCACGGACGAGGGAGGGGAGCTCGAGCTACATGCCACAATATGAATCTGGATCACAAACACTGGAGAGTAGCTCGAGTTCTATGCCACAGCATGGGCATGGATATGGACCTAGTGGATATGCGACGAGTGACTCCAGCAGTTACGGTACATCATTTTTCAACCCTGGTCAAGAGTTCACTTCTGCATATGGGCAAGGATATGAGCAGCAGTATGGATATGGCCAACAATATGGATACCAAGGAGCTTCATATCTGCCCTTTCCAGATCCATATCAGGTACAGACCGTGACGATTACGCAGTACCCACGAATGGGCGTATTAATTCAGTTCGGAGAGGATGAGTACCAACATTATGTTAGGGAGTATCTTACCTGGTACCATTCTTCTATGACCTGGGTACAATATTGTGGATTAGTGGAGCAGCGGTACTATGCCCAGCCACGTCAAGATGGAGATGATTATGAGCCACCACTCAACTCTATGTGGGTCTAGACCACAACTAGTCCTCATCAAAGAAATGAATATTTATCAAATTTTACTTCTTCAGTTCTTATTTTGTTTTTCAATGAATTGGTTGTGTTTTCATACATGACTATGATATATTTATAAATATCATGCATTCAATTTAAATATAGTTGCATTAGTTCAGTTAAACATCGCATAACTTAGGACCCTATACAAAGGAAATTTATTATGTGCATCTTTTTTTTTTGAGATGTTATGATTTAAAAGTGTGTATTAAGGGCCTTTTTAACAATCCCCAAAGTTTCATTAAAAAATTCAACCATTTTCCCAATGTTTCCCCATGTTTCCCAAAAAGTGCGATAAACTATGTGATACAAACGATATATCCCGTGCGATAACCGATACGTATCTGTATCCCAAGGGTGCGATACATTGTGCGATACCGATATTTCGAACACTGCGTACAACTAGTATGACCACACGAGGTTCCTCATCATCTGATCGATCTGCATTTATCTCTGCATCTGGCAGAGGTTATGAGGGGTGTTGAGTTGGTTGTGGTCGCAGTGGTCGGTTTGAAGGTAGAGATTTAGGGGGAGGTACCACAACCACAACAAACACTTTGGCCAGGTTACTTCAATCAATCTACTGGCCCTTGCTTAACTCGCTCTGTGAACTGGTCGCTACTTGGTCTGATCGGACCCCGGACCTGCGAGAGCCCAGCCCAGGAGGAATAAATGGTTCCCTCCTAGTGCTTCATGGGATGGATGTTCGCCATTCCTCTCCCTTTAATCCAACCCACGTAGGAATACTTGGGGTGCTCGTGGTGTATATTCTGGTTGCAATTATGGTTGTGTCCGTAGCAATTGACATTGCACACATTGTGGCGTCAACAATCATATAATTGATGCATGTTAGGACCTAGTGGAAAAACCAACTTAGCCCAATCAAGTTTGTCATTGGATGATATTTTTGAAAGGTATGTGTCCAAGTCCGCCACTCGTGCTGAGCCGAGTACTTTAGGTGATAACAATTATTATGTCAAAGAATATGCCAAGCTTTTGAGAGATCACTCTACCCATGCTTCTACAGCTATTTTTGCTCAGTCAGGCACAATTTGTTTTACTTCTTCTGAGAGTGTCCCTTGGATTATAGGAGCGTACGGCTGTTATGCGTGATAATATTGGTGGGGACCGTTATGCCTACTGATACTGTTACAGAACACCTTGCTCCTAGAGTGTGGTTTGAGAAGTTCAATAGGCTGTTTCTCAAATTGGTTTCTATAGCTCTTGAGATCACTCTCGGCTCATAAAGTGTCATGGTTCATCCATGACTATCCTAGTCACCTATGTTGATGATATTGTCAACATTGGTAATATAGTTATGGGGAGAGAGCCATTGTTAAATCATTTTCAGCTAGTATCTTCAACATGAAGGTCTGTGGCCTATTTAAATGTTTCCATAGCATTGAAATGAATGAAGAAAGGGGATATTTGATCCCTTAGCAGAAATATGTAATTGATATCCTTATAAAATTGGGGATGTTAGGTGCTCATCCATTAGAACCTCTTATAGAAGTGAATCACTGCCTTCACAATATGGAGTTAAAGGTACTTAGCCGTCACAACATGTATTGGCATTTGGTGGGAGAGCTCATTTATCTAACGATAACTTGCCCGGCATCACCATGCAGTGATTCTCATCAGTCACTTATGCAATCCCTTTGTTCTCATCATTTCAAAGTTCTCCGCTGTATTTTTTGTGATTTGACTGCTGTATAAGGTAAGGGCTTATCGTATTCCATTCATGGTTACCTTGATATGGGTGGGTACTGCAATGTAGATTGGCTAGGGTCTTCTAGTGACAATAATTCCACAAGCGGTTATTGTACATCTGTGGGAGGCAACCTGGTCACTTGGAAGAGTAAGAAACGGATTTTGGTAGCTTGCTTCTCTACTGAAGCTGGTATCAATCAGTGCCTCATGCTATTTGTGAAGAATTATTTAGCTCCAATCTCTTTTGTAGGAAATGGGTTTTGTGGTAGTGACTTTCGTTCCTTTATATTTTGAGAATCAAACTGCCATCAACCACACTTCTAACCCAGTATTTCAGAAGTTGGCCAAGCATATTGAAGAAGGTGATGGCCATTTTTGTAAGGGAGAAGATCTCAAAGAAGTTGTTGTACACCTCATAGTTTGGTCCAAAGATCAGTTAGCTGACATTCTCACCAAACTCAACAGTTCCTGTCATCTCCAAGGGATTTTGTGCAAGCTGGGCATGCGTGATATCTATGCTCCAACTTGATGGAGAGTGTAGGAGATTGAGTGTGCATGTGAATATAAGTGGGAGTGCATCGGAGTGAATTATGCCGAGTTATGTTTGTGTGGGGGTTACTGCGTTAGGTGCTCCTACAAGACACCCTAGATGAGATAATTTCATGGCCTGATTCAGACAAGTACTGGCTCTTTCTTTTCAGATACATTCCTCATGACTTGATGGATTCCT
Organism: Magnolia changhungtana; assembly: GCA_030180095.1. NCBI lineage: Eukaryota > Viridiplantae > Streptophyta > Magnoliopsida > Magnoliales > Magnoliaceae > Magnolia > Magnolia changhungtana. The sequence continues at coordinate 800,952 of JASAUF010000231.1, read as the reverse complement.
TGGGATTTGTTCTTACTTGGCCACATCACATGATGGAACTTGTTGACATGGACGATACACACATTGCTATTATCTTTATCGGTTGCATTCCAGTGTGACCTGTTTGTATCAGCCAAATCACACAAGAATCATGTACATAGCTATGAAGTGACTTGTGTGAGTTGCATTAGTATTGGTGATGTGAGTTGGGATTCTGCACCAGTCAAATCGAGCGCCAAAACTATTTTATTCCATGCACGCAACAGCTTGGGAATGACATTTCTTAGACGAAACAGAATCCTGGCTATTTTTTTTTTTCCTTGAAATGGGCCTTGAAAACTCACTGGAAAAATACAATTGCTAGCAATAGGGAAAGGAATTAAAAATTTAGAACTAAACTACTGGATTTGTCCACATATTGTTTGCATAAACTCAACTTTGGCTTATGGAGCAGGAGACGCCTAGGTAAAGCTGGTTTGAGAGTCCTAGAGGTGATGTTTTTCTTCAGGCTTGATTCTATTTGAAGATATAAATGCTTCTATTGTAGTGGTTTGGCCTCTCCTCTTCAGGGTTTGGGTAATTGAGACATTTCTCCCCTCAAGCTTTGGGTCAAAAGCAACACAGCAGATGTTATAAGTTGCCTTACCAAGAACCAAGCCTTTCTTTAGATTTCACTTGGAATAGTGAATATCTTACACAAATCATAATATTTTGCTCCCATCTAACACTCATCTTGAAGTCACTTTCCTGTTAGGTTGGTTTTCAATTTTGCAGCTGAATAGCTGATGAAATTCAACTATCACCCTATTTCCTTGATAGTTGTATTTGTAATAAAAAATTACTCGTTCCCTCTACTTTGTCTTTTTAGTTTTTTCTTCATTTGAAATCTCAATTATAATATAGGTTAGGGCTTGTTTGCGTGCAACCCCAAAAATCAATTTAATTCATTTTCTTGCTGACAGGCAATCCTGTAGCTGTCAGCGCCTGTCAGCAAGTTAGCAAATGGTCAATATGTGCACTGCCCATATATATCCCTGATGGAGTTGATACTTAGGTCATTACGCTTCCACTGCAAGAACAGTTTGGATTCTGCACATGCGTATCCAGTTGACAAGTGTTTATTTATGAATATCTGAATTTTATTAAAAGAGAAAGATGATAGTGGCCATTAAGGTAATTGATAAATGTCACCAATATACGAGGAACTGCGGCCTGCTTCTTAGCCAAACGTTCAGCCAAAAGAATTAGTCTGTCTAGGAATAAGACTCAAAGAAACCGCATGCATGAAGACCAGCTCTTTAATTCCGTTTACAGTTAATAACTGCTTTCAGGGAATTGGCCTAGAACTGGAAACCCAAGTCCTGCATGCTATATGTTTAAACATATAGCTGCTTAATAGAAAACAAGTTCTGCATGTTGTAGTTTTTCACTTCATAAGGCTGTGTTTGCAAGTTACCTTATTTGCGTCAAGCTGAAGTGGTCATTGTGCTCAATTTGTATGTTTGCTTCATTGAGTGAGCTTACCACTCTTAGATGTTTGGTGGACTTCTTGTTATGCTCGATTTTCTCACTTCAGAAACAGAAGAAAGAAGCTGATGTCCATTTTAAAGTTCCACTTTAAATTATGGTGTGCTGTAAAGGCCATTACCGGGCTGTAAAGGCTGTTACATAATGATGTAAGTGGGTTGCGGACACTTTCATGTCCAAGATGGACCAAAGAAGGCCCAATTGGAGGCGGAAGCAATCAGAACTGTCAGAACCCTAAAACATGCATATCTCGCAAACCGGGATGTGCTATTTGAGGTACCATATATGATTTTGAGGTAGGAGAAGATACTTTAGCCAACCAACCCCGCTACGCTAGGTTGCCCACACCGAATTTGTGAGAGTCTATCAAATCGACGGTCGAAAGTCCATTTTAATTTTGTTTTTACTATATATAGTAAGTTTTAGTTGAATCATTACTCTTGATCCTTTGAGCTTTAGGAGTCTTGCCCAACATGAAAAGGGCTTAGAAAAATTAGGAGAATAACGTGGTTAGGCCGAATTGGGCACGTACTATTTTTAGCCGAAAACCATGAAGTCTAGTAGAAATCATGACCGTCTATAAATAGTAAGTTTACTATTTATAGTAAGTTATGTTTTTAGGGAGTTTGAGTTGGAGTTTGATTCTGAAACTTCTTCCTAGGTTTGAGATTACTATTTAAAGGGTTGTAATTTTGTTTCTATCATTAATCAATTTATTTTCGAATTTATTAGAATTTATTTCTAGTTTCTATTTTTCCTCATGGATTCAAGAAATCTTTGTGAGGAGTCCAGAGAAGCTCCGTGGATTCAGAGTAATTATGCCCTGAGGGAGATGGTGATCAACCTCATTACATTCATCCCTGCGTCAATTGGTATCAGATTAAGGACTCGCCTCGGATTGATGGCAAATAACGAAGGAATGGACCAAAATCCCATGGACGGTGATCCAAGGATTCGTTATCTTTTGGAAAGAATGGGAGCTTTCCACCGGGAGAGTTAGTTGATCATGTAAGGGCTGTAGATAACCCTCGACCATCTTGCGGATACGCTAATTCCGCCCTGAGCCCAAGGCGATGCTCAATTGCCCGTGGTTGCTGTACGACACAATCCAAATTTTCGTAGGGCACTACCGGAGGTGAATCGTAGGGCTACTCTAGATGAGTCGAGCTCCAGCGACGAGGACATTGATGGCGGCTTATGCCTGACGACCAGTCCATGAAGGCGATCGACAAGATCGTGGTGAAAGAGACTATTGAGGTAAGGCTAAACTTCCCAGTTTTAATGGCTTATTACATAGAGAAAATTTCCTCGACTAGTTAGCTGAAGTAGAACGATATTTTAATTGAATGGACGTGCCAGAATAAGAAAAGGTGAAATTAGTAGCATTCAAATTAAAATCCGGTGCTTCTAAATGGTGGGAGCAATTACAACTCTCATGTGCCCGACAGAACAAGGCGCCCATCTGATTATGGCCACGGATGAGACGCCTTCTTCGATCACGATTCCTCCCTAGTGATTACGATTAGCTATTGTTCTAACAATACCAAAATTGCCTACAAGGGAATCGAACCGTCGCATATTACACCGAAGAATTCCAGCGGTTGGCAACATGGAATGAATTGTCCAAACCGAATCGCAGAAGGTAGCATGATTTATAGGTGGGTTACAATCGACAATTCAGGATTGAGTTCAGATGCCCGTTGGGACCGTGGATAAAGCGGTTCAGTTGACAAGTAGGTTGGAAATGAAGCTTGCAAGAATACCTAATCGGCCTTATCCTTCAACTCAGCCCCCCATGACGGGTCCCATGCAAGATTCAGTGCTGACACGAGGAAACAAACCAATAGGAGGACGTCCTCAACCTCCTGCAACCGCAAACCATGACACGAGGAGAGGCCCATCCTGGCCTCAACGTGTAGCACCCATAACAGCGGGTTCGAGTAAGATTTCAAATCCGTATGGTTGGCCAAGGCTGAGCACTTGTTACCGATGTGGCCAACTGGGCCACTTATCAAACACCTGCCCTTAACACCCTGCAACCCATTTGACCATTAACGAAAGGGGTATTGAAGGTGATGCAGCGGAAGAAGACCTTGGATTTGATGAAGATGAACAAACCACTGAAGAAGGTGCTTGTGACGAAGAATGGTTGGCCGAGGATCATTGCGAATCCTTGGTCGTGAGGTGATTATTGTACACCCCATGGAAGGAGTTGTATCCACAACGGCACAATATATTCTGTATACTATGTACCGTCAATGGTAAGGTCCGTGATGTAATCATAGACAGTGGCAATAGTGAGAACATCATCTCAAAGGTGATGGTGGACAAGTTGCGGCTACCTATGACGAAGCATCATTCCCCTTGATTGGCTGGATAAAAAAGGTGAACGAGACCAAGGTAACCGAACAATGTTCTCTCTCGTTTTCAATTGGTAAAAATTATGAGAATCAAGTACTTTGTGACGTGGTTGACATATAAGCATGTCATATGTTACTCGGTTGACCATGGCAATCGAATCGTGATGCGACCCACCGAGGATGAGACAATGTTTATGTCTTCGTCAAGGATGGTCGAAAAATGGTCCTTGCCCCTATGACACCAGAGAACAACCCTAAAGCTTCTAAAGTGGAGGGGAGTTCCCTCCTGACCATTCGGGATTTCATGGAGGAATCCAAGGAAACCGGTGAGGTGTACGCCATGGTGGTAAAGGGCGAGGAATGGGAGCCCTTAAACATTCCTCCAAGTTTAAAGCCATTACTAAATGAATTCAAAGAATTTTAGCCCGATGACCTTTTTGATGGATTGCCTCCAATGCGAGATATTCAGCACCATATCGGCCTTGTCCTCGTCGTCCTTACTATTGGATGAGTCCAAATGAGTGCGATATTCTGCAAGGGCAAGTGGATGAATTGATCCGTAGGAGTCTAATCTGAGAAAGCATGAGCCCATGCGCTGTATTGGCCCTATTAACTCCAAAGAAGGATGAGAATTGGCACGTGTGTCGACAGCCCGGCGATCAATAAGATTAACCATAAAATATAGATTTCCCATACCACGGCTAGACGATATGTTGGACATGCTTGAGGGTGCGAAATTTTTTTTTCTAAATTGGATCTAAGGAGTGGCTACCATCAGATTCGAATACGGCTAGGTGATGAGTGGAAGACAATTTTTTAGACCAAGGAAGGGTTGTATGAATGGTTGGCCATGCCCTTCGGTCTTTCGAACGCGCCTAGTACATTCATGAGGTTGATGAGCCAAGTTCTAAAACCATTCATTAGGCGTTTCGTAGTAGTCTAGTTCGATGACATTTTGATATATAATCAGGACGAAGTAAGCCATATGGAACACCTCAAACATGTCCTTCAAGTGCTCATTGAAAACAAGTTGTATCTCAATCTAAAAAAATGCAGCTTTTGACTGATAATGATGCGGGAACATGTGGTGACCTAAACATAGATGCATGTATAATTAGGTTGAGGAGATTCAAATAATAATTAATCAACTAGCTTTTATCAATAGCCTCGATTAAGCAAATCTCAACACAGAGATGAGATCATTCTGTTAGGATCATGCCCCTCAACATAAAATCATATAAACAATAAAAAAAGGACCTACGGATATGAGGATACCCCAGATCTAGCATAAGCCAGTCCACAGTCAAGTTTGGATCCGATTCTCCTGATCAGCCATCCATCTTTTTCGTTCAAATCAAATGGGAATATCCAGAGAGGAACGAAAGATATGAAGAAGAGATGAAAGAAAATATGGATTATAAGGCATCAAAGAAAAGAAGACGTCCGATTCTTACTTGTTCCTGCACCTTGAAGATCTAGAAAGAAGGAAACTTGAAACCGAGGTGGAATCCTCAACACCCAAGAGCCAATCTCGAAACCCTAATATCATTCGTAAAAAGAGGAATAAAGCATACAAATTCTCATTCATTCAATAATTGGAATAAAGTTTCTTACAGTGTATATATAAGCTATGGAAAAAAATAAAAGTGCACTAAAGCCCTTAAAAGCAAGGAAAATAACAAAAAAATGAAAAAAAGAAAAAAAAAGTGCATTAAAGCCCCTGAAAACGAGGAAAAGAACAAAAAACGCCTGAAACTAAAACACCAGCGCGATAGGGTGTGAAATCCACCCTATGGGCTTGCGGTCGTGGTGCGGTCATGTCGCTCCTGCACTAGTAGCATGTTAGAAAATGGGTCCGATGGACCTGACATCCATCCACATTAAGTCCTCCGCTCTGATAATCTGTCAGTGATGCGTCCTCATCTGTTACACTCTAAAGGGTGCATCACTGATGTTCGCATTAATTCTCCTTGGGTAGGAAGAATTTGCCACTAGCGAAAGTGAACTTTTGTATCTCTCGAGCAAATCGGGGTCTATGCTTTGCAGCTTTGTCTCTGTGATCTAAGAGTTATCTGTAACGAGCTTATTCCTCCATTTGACTAGGAAATTCTGGAAACCCCTGGAGCGAGTGGAAACTGCTTTTGAGTCTAAAATTTTCTCTATCTCGTCTATTTTCGGTGCAGGTGGAAGAGAAGGTAAGATGGGTACAGGAAGGATAGGTTGTGGCCAAGGTCCATAAATAAGTGGGGTCTAGGAAGAAACAAGGGAACTAGTAGATAGAGGTGATGGCTCGTGATATGGAACTAGATCTTCCACATTAAATGTGAAACTGATGCCCATGGTAGCAGGGATATCAACAACATACGCATTACACACCAACCTTTTCACAATTTTATGTGGGCCTATGCTACGGGCATGAAGCTTCTTCACAGATCCTGGTGGAAACCAATCAGACCTAATATGAACCATGACGTCATCTCTAGGTTGAAATTCCTTATATCTCCTGTCGTTGTCAGCAAAAAGTTTATAATATTCATTACTTGAATTAAGCTTCCTTCTGATCTCACTATGCAATGCATGTATATATTGGGCGAAGGACTCCTAATTCTGAAGGACGTTGTGGGGTAGCCACAGGGATCAAATCTATGGGGGCTCAGGGTCTAAGACCTAAAACAATTTCAAACGGGCTCATTCTTCTAGACCTGTTCACTAAAGAATTATATGCAAACTCTGTTGTGGGAAGAACAGTGTCCCAGGTCCTGTGGTGGTCTCCAACTAAACATTTCAACAAATTCCCTAGGCTACGGTTCACTACCTCCATTTGACCATACGATTGGAAATGGTATGTTGAAGAAAACTGGAGCCTCGTACCCAAAAGATGCTAGAGAGTCTTCTAAAAATCTTAGTGAACCTAATATATCTGTCAAACACGGTGGATCTAAGTACTCCATGAAGTCGCACAACCTCTTGAAAGAATAACTTTGCAACGTGGGAGGCATCTAAGGTCTTCTAATATGGTAGGAAATGGGTCATTTTAGAAAATCGATCAACAACCACGAGTATGGAATTGTGCTTATGAATAGTCTTGGGAAGTCCAAGCACGAAGTCCATACTGACATCTTGCCACGGGGCATGGGAATAGGTAAATGAGCATATAAACATGTATTTTGTTTCCTCTGCTTCGCCAGTTGACATGTCCTACACTGCCCTACAATCTTTAGCCATATCTCGCTGGAGATTAGGCCAATAGAAACTATTAGACACAAGGGCAACTGTTTTATCTTTGACCAAGGTGGCCTGCCATCCCTCCAGCATGCAACTCCCAAACTAGAAAATCACGGAGGGATGTGTGTGGGATATAGAGCTTGTCCCCTATAAAAAGATATCCATCTGTAAGGACGAACTCCGCACTCCTCAAGGGCGGGTCACTAGATAATGACGCATAAATGATCCCAAAATCAGGACAATTTGAGTACTCACCATTGAGTTGCTCAAAGCCTGTAACTTCAATGCTCATGGACCGTAGCATTAAGATACGACGGCTAAGCGCGTCAGCAACCTTATTCTCTTTTCCGGCCTTGTGCTTAAGCACAAATGTGCACTCTTAAAGAAAATGTGCCCACTTGGCATGCCTAGGGCTCAACTTCCTTTGAGAGTTCAAATATTTCAAGGCCTCATGATTAGAGAACAGGGTGAATTCTTGCGGTAATAAATAATGCCGCCAATGGCGCAATGATTGCACAATCGCATAGAACTCCTTGTCATTAGTGGAGTAGCGTTGTTTAGCCTCGTTCAGCTTCTCACTAAAAAAGGGCATAGGATGTCCCTTTTGGCTTAACACTCCGCCTATGGCAATTCCTGACATGGCACATGCTACCTCAAAGACTTTGGTAAAGTCGGGTAGACGCATGACTGACGCTTCCGTCATTTTCTTAATTTCTGAGAAAGCCCTCGCCACAACTTTAGTCAATTGCAACTCCAATTTTCGTATGCAATATGTGATAGGAGCCATAATTGAGCTAAATCCATGGATGAATTGCTGGTAGAATGTAGCTAGGCCATGAAAGCTTCACATTTCATGTATGGTACCCGGCTCAGGCCAATTGACAATGGCCTTGACTTTCTCAGGGTCTGTAGACATACCCTTTGACGACACAACAAACCTCGGGAAGATAACTCGAGAGGTCAAGAAGGAACACTTCTGGAGGTTCACATTGAGCGCAAGGTGTTGCAGACCTGCCTCAAGTGCTCGATGTTCTTGCTATGGAACATACTATAGATGATGATATCATCGAAGTACACCACTAAAAACTTGCCCATAAATGGTCGCAGCACCTGGGTCATCACCCTCATAAACATACTTGGGGGCATTGGTTAACCTGAAGGGCATAACCAGCCACTCGTACCACCCGCCTTTCGTCTTGAAGGTAGTCTTCCATTCATCTCCCGGGCGAACACGAATTTGGTGATAACCACTCTTGAGGTCAATTTTCGAAAAGATAGTAGAGGTGGCCATTATGTTAAGCATGTCATCAAGCCTCGGGATGGAGAACCGATACTTGACAGTGATCTTGTTTATGACTTTATTATCGACACACATGCGCCACGTGCTGTCTTTGTTGGGCGTAAGAAGCCCAGGCATGGAGCATGGGCTCACTCTCACGAATAAATCCCTTTTTATGCAATTCATCCACTTGCCTCTTCAACTCGGCATGCTCGGTGGGTTTCATTCTATAGTGAGGGAGGTTTGGTGGGGTCGCCTTTGAGATGAGGTCTATCGCATGCTGAATGTCTCGTATCGGTGGAAGCTTGTTTGGAAGGTCCTTAGGGAAGACATCCCGAAACTCCTTTAGGATCGGGCAAACCTCCTGGGATATCCCTATAGCAACCTCGGGTGTACTCTCCCTAGCCAGGAGGTTGTACACCAAGGTCCCCTTGCCTTGGTCTCTCTCTTAAACTCCTTAGCATCTATGATGTGGAGAGACTTCGACTAAGGCACCTTTTGACTTTTAGGACCGCCTGGGGATGCAACATCTTTTGCTCTTGTGGATGATTTGAGAGGGAGCGGGCTCAAGACAAACTTCTTTCCTTCATGCTTAAACACAATTATTCATACGCCCGAATATTGTGACATCTTTGTCATAGATAGAGCTGTACACGAGTCAAATTGAGTTGAGCTTGGCACAGCTCGGCTCAACTCGGCCAATAGCTAACTTCAGCTCGAACTCGGCTCGGCTCAGTCCTCGAGCTCGACTGACCAGTTCGGCTCAATTCAGTCAACAGCTCGGGCCAATTCGAGCCTCTGTGACATTTTCTCAAACACATATAATGCATCTTCGATTTCTCACAGAATGCAAAACAAGAACAACACTTTACGGGTATTTCATCAAACACTCAGCGAGCAACATTAAAATCCAACTACGAGGGTAGTCTTATAATGTAAAAAATAAAAAATAAAAAATTGTAGTGATTTGTTTCGTATTCATTCCTTCCTTGCCACTAGTTGATCCCACGGAGAACGTATGCACCCGAAACAACACGTCGTTGAGTCATTTCATCAAACACTCGATGAGCAACATCAATATTAAAATAACCAAGTCATCGAGCCAATTCGATCCGAGTTGAGGTTTGATCTGAGTCAAGTCGAGTTTGGGCAAGCTCGAACTCGACTCGAAATTTTTTCGAGCTCCAAAAATCAGCTTGACTCGGTCTAAATCCAATTTCGAGCCGAGGCGAGTCAAGCTTTTCCGAGTCAAGTCGAGCGAGTTGACTGAACTAACTCGACTCATGTACAACTTTAGTAATAGAGCCATGTTCTTCCCACGATGATATGACCAACGTCCATCGTAACCACATCACACCACAAGTTGTCCTTATATGGTCCAAACTCAATTGGAACAAGGCATTGCCGGGTCAGTGAAGGATGTCGCATCCACCCAAAAAACTCTGTATGGGTTAGGGTGAGGGATTGGCTTTAACCCCAAGTGACTCAAAATAACTGGGGAAACTACATTCTCACAACTCCCGCCTTCTATGATCACTTTGCAGCTCTTTTCTCCACACTTGGCGTAAGTGTGGAAAATGGTGGTTCTGCTCCAATCTTCGCTTTTCTTCACCTGGGTCAAGGTGTACCTCACCACTGCAAGTGGGGTAATCTCCGTAGTATCATCCTCTGCATCACTAGCCAGCTCAAGGGATAGGATAACGATCTCCTCATCATCTTGGTCACCATCAAATTTATTTGTCACTTCTTCTGTGGGGTGTTCGGAAACAAAGGCAATGTGTCCACCCTTATTTGAACACTCTGCGGCGATGTGACCCATGCCACCATAGTGGTAGCACTGCCCTGGCCTCGTGGGCCTAGTACTTGGTCTAACCGCGTTGATACCTCGGTTTCTGTTAACTAGCTGGGTGCTAGGTTGAGCTCTGGGTTGATTTCCGACCTGTCTCACTCCCTACGGAGCTACTCTAGGCACAATAGGTTGAATATCAAACCTCCTTACATTGGACTGGCGCACACAGTGCTCTAGTTCCTGCACCACCTGGTAAGCATGTTCCAAACTGGTGACCATGTGAAGCATGAGCTCCCGTTGAAGCTCAGGCCTGAGGCCCATATGGATACGGGAGAAAACCACAACAAGGTCCTCGTCCACATCGCACATGATCATGTATTCATTGAACTTGGCGATGTATTCCGTCACCTCATGGATCCTTGGCACAAAGTGTGCCATTGATTCAACAACCTCTGCCTGTATGAAAGGGGAACATACTTATCTCGCGACAACTCTTTCATCTCAATTCAAAGGATAACTAGCCCTTTTCTAGATTGCTCGTGGCGACGCTCCACGTTTCCTAATATAGTTTTGCCTGGCCCACTAATTTCATCTTGGCGAACCCGACTCGTCATGGGTCTGGCAGATCGTGCCACTCAAAGAAGTGGTCCATGTTTGCTAACTAGTCGAAAAAAACTATGGGGTCCAATCTCCTATCAAAATTGGGGGCGTCAACCTTGATGCCCTTCATGACCCTAGCAACAGGGTCCTAGTGCTCATGGTATCTCTGAGGTTATTGACGACCAGTGTTCGAGTTGTCGGTATCGCTACAAGTTTCGCTGGCTAGAGATAAAGATATAATATTGTTATCACCGATAATATTGCCGATAACCAGAAATGTGGGGAAAAAGAGGGAAACATGGGTAAAACGATGGAATTTTTTAGTGAAACTTCAAAACATGGCTAAATACACATATTTACATATTTAGGAATAAAAAATTGCGAAAAGAATACATTACATAATAAGTTTTCATTTAATGGGACCTAAAAAGCATGCGATGCCATAAAAAATCACTTTAATAGCAACCAAAATGAGTTTATATATTACAAATGCAGCTGGCATACAGTAATTAAGACACGTAAAAGTAAATGAACTCAAAGAAAAAAACAAATATATGATTGATCCAGAACTTTTGTGGCCCGTTAATCGTCAATCACCACTTTTTCCTTTGGTATGGTCCACTTAGATAATTGGATGTGCTTATTTTTTGGATAATAAGCTAAAATGATTTGGTATCTACACCGTTAACTCATTTTGATAAATCATTTTATGGTATGGGCCAAAAAATGAAACGAATCCAAATCTTAGGTGGACCACACCACATGAAAAAGTGATCATTGAATGGCAACCATTAAAAAATTTACGGGGGCTACATAGGTTTTGGAGCAAGCTAATATTTATGTTTTCCCGTCATCCAAGTCTATTAGACCTTATGAACAAATTGGATGGAAAATAAACATCATGATGGGCCCCAAGAAAGCTTCAACGGTGGATATCATTCCCACCACAACTTCCTGTGGTGTGGACCACTTGAGCCTCATATCTGGCTACATTTTGGGTTCATTCCCTAGAATAACATATCAAAATGGATGGATGGTGTAGATAAAACAAATATATCATGGTGGGCCTTACAAAGCCCTGACAGACTATCCATCTTTAGGCTCCTGATCCGCGCCAACGCCGATTTTTGCCGCAGCAGAGTTATCGTGAGAACTTTCTGAGAGCTCATCATATGTGATGTGAGTCCAAAATCTGAACGGTCTAAGTGATGCAGCACTCCATGAAACTTCTATGGTGCAACTTTTTGCTTTCATCTAAGACTTCAGTGGGCCATTATAAAAGAAAATAATTCTCCCTTGATTTGCCTCTTTCTTTGCTATGCCCACCAGAGTTTAGATCAGGGTAAAATTTGGTTCATGGGAGTTTCATGGGATGCCACATCACATGAATAGTTCAGATTGGAGGCCCACTACATGTGTGAAAAGATGCGTACGTGCCTCGTGTAGCCGTGCCCGATGAAAAAGGACACGGATTAGCTGTATGACAGGTTGAGTAGCGACACACGCTACTGAAGGGACGTCACTAAGTTATGTGGATCCTATCATGATGTATGTGTTGTATCCACACCGTCCATCCATTTGTTGAGAACATTTTAGGGCATGATCCAAAGAATTAGGCAGATCCAAAACTATAATGGACCCCACCATGGAAAACAGTGGAGTGAGTTACACCCACCGTTGAAACCTTCCTAAGGTCCACCGTGATGTTTATTTGAGATCCAATCTGTTCATAAGTTATCACAAATATTAAATAAGGTAAAACACAAATATCGGCTTCATTGAAAACTTTTGTGGCCATTAGAAATTTTTAATGGTGAGCGTCACTCTTTCCACTTTTTCTGTGGTGGGGTCCACTCGAGATTTGGATCTGAATCATTCTTTGGCTCATGACCTAAAATGGTCTCTAAAAATGGATGGACGGTGTGGATACAAAACATACATCATGGTGGGACCCACAGAACATGGTGACGTCACTTCAGTAGCGAGTTGGCTACTCAACCTGTCAGTAACACCTCCGCGCCCGATAAAAAAGGGCTCCGAACCCATTTTTCATCCAAGAGACCGTGAAACCCTGGATTCTTCCCCAAATCTTCGGATTTCTTTGGATTTTTTAATTTTTTTTTTCGCATTTTCTTCCTAAATCAATTCCGTTTTCCAGTAACAATCTAATAGAAGAAAGAAAAAAAAGGGAATCGAGATTTTCTTTACTGTAACCTACGAATGGCAAGCTTCGATTCAAATGGCCCACCAAATACAGCTTCCAATCAGGGCAATCTATTCTACAGGTGCGGAAATCCACCCTATTGAAAGTTTCCCTCTCCTTTTTTTTTTTTTTTTTTTTTTTTTTTTTTTCCAATTTTTTGATAGTATCGGTATAGTTGGACTGCGATATCGATACTATCGGCCGATATTGTGAACACTAAGTGACAATTGGACTTTTCACAAAAAATCGATAAAATCGCCGAAAAATTGACGATATTAGGAAGAGAAACGAAAAAAGGGAGTTTCGGTGTCGCAACTCTAGCGATACCGAAATTATCGGCGATAATTCGATAATATCGCCGATAATTTAAACACTGTTGACGACGCACCCTACCATGACCCTCCTATTGTGCGGGAAGAATAGGATCACGATTGTGTGTGGGTGGTAATGGATATACCCCATCATGTCTGTTGCTAGGCCCATGGGCCTGGCTTGCGCCCAAACCATCCCTAGGCGGATCAGGGCCCACAACTTGGGATTGATCGACAACCCCAATGTCGGGGGTCGCCTGGGAACCACCTACAATGGCGGTTGGAGTACCAGCCTCTAAGCACGTGACTCTCCTCTAGATGTGTGAACCTACCATCCTGATATGCAAACTATTGCGCGATCTCATCCCTCAAGGTTCGAAACCGTTGATCCATTTTCTTAGTTAGGCCTCCATAGCCTTAGCAAATTGATCAGAGTCCATGGTGTAATGGAGAGCAAATCCACGACCAGTGCGCGTGGGCATATACCAAGAATGAAAAGTGAATGGTCCTAGATCTAATGTGCGAAATGGGTAAAAAAATGATGATACCAATGCAACACAACTATCCTATATGGCCTAGATCTATATGAGGATTTAACAAAATGTAGGAAAAGAGTTAACTAAACTCAACAAAATTGTCCCTTTCGCAGAGTCGGTATGTGGTTAAGGGGTTCTTTAGTAAATTTTCACCACAAAGAGGGATTGTCGATAAACTGACCTATGCTAAAATCTAGGCTCTGATACCAAAAAATGATGCAGGGACATGTGATGGCCTAACCATAGATGCATGTATAATCAGGTTGAGGAGATTCAAATAATAAAATTAATCAACCATTCAAATAATAAAATTAATCAACTTTTATCAATCACGTTGATTAAGCAAATCTCAACACAGATGAAATCATTCCGTCTGATCATGCCCCTTAGCATAAAATCATGTAACCAGTGAAAAAGGGAGGACGTAGGGATATGAGGATACTCCAGATCTAGCATAAGCTAGCCCACAGTCAAGTTTGGATACAATTCTCCTGACTAGCCGTCCTTCTTTTCCGTTCAAACCAAAAGGGAATATTTAGAGAGGAATGAAAGATATGAAGAAGAGATGGGTTTGAGATGAAAGGAAGTATGGATTCTAGGGCATTAAAGAAAAAAGATAGCTGATTCTTACTTTTTCCTGCACCTCGAAGATCTAAAAAGAAAAAAACTTGAAACCGATGTGGAATCCTCAACACCCAAGGGCCAATCTTGAAACCCTAATCTCTTTGGTAAAAAGAGGAAGAAAGCATACGAATTCTCATTCATTCAATAATTAAAATATGGTTTCTCACAGTGTATTTATAAGCCATGGAAAAAGTAAAAGTGCACTAAAGCCCATGAAAACAAGGAAAATAACAACAAGACAAAAAAAGAGTGCACTAATGCCCCTGAAAATAAGGAAAAGAACAAAACATGCCTAAGAGTAAAACACACGCACGATAGGGTGTGAAATCCGCTCCATGGGCTTGCGGTTAGGGTGCGGTCATGCCGCTCTTGCACTTGTAGCGCTTTAGAAAATGGGTCCGATGGACCCGGTGTCCATCCACATCAATTCCTCCGCTCCGGTACTCTGTCGACGATGTCTCCTCTTCTGATACGCTCTAAAGGATGTACCACTGATGTCCGTATCAAATAGCCTGTTGTCTTTGGGCTTTGTCGTGACCTCCACGGGCATCCGGGTGGACGACGAAAAGGTGAAAGCCGTCAAGGAATAGCCAGTTCCAACAAACATCCATGAAGTATGGAGTTTTCACAGATTGGCGACATCTTATCGTCGGTTTATGAAATTTTTTAGCACCATTATGTCACCAATTATAGATTGCATGAAGAAGGGGCCATTTCAGTGGACTGACGAAGCTGACAGGAGCTTTGCTGAAATCAAGCACAGATTGTCCACAACCCCGGTTCTTGTACTTCCTATCTTCGACAAACTGTTTGAGGTAGAATGTGATGTTTCATATGTTAGAATCGGAGGATTTTTATCTCAAGAAGGCAGGCCGATAGCCTTCTACAGTGAAAAGCTTAGTGATGCACGCAAGAAGTGGTCGACCTATGAGCTCGAATTGTACGCAGTAGTCCAGGCACTGTGACATTAGTGAGATTACTTAATTCAGAGGGAGTTCATTCTTTACACATATAATCAATCTCTCAAATTCATTAATAGTCAGGCTAACGTGAATTGTGTGCATGCTAGATGGGTTGCGTTTTTGCAGGAATTCACGTTCGTTTTGGAGCACAAGTCAGGGTAGCAGAACAAGATGACCGATGCACTTAGCTGTAGGGGTGCACATCGAACCGTGGAACCGACCAAACAGTGCGGTTTGGTCCGGTTCTAGAGTGCACCGGTTTCGGTTCCGGTTCCAAAAATTAAAGAACTGTTTAGTTCGGTTCGGTTTCGGTTTGGGGGTATGTAGAACCGAACCGAACTGTGATCCGAATCGTGGATCCGAACCGTGAATCCGAACCGTGGAACCGAACTTGGAACCAAACTGTGGAACTGAACCTGGAACCATGAGTTTACAATATATTTTAGTTGTATATTTGACTCATGATTTATGGTTTACAATGCACCCTTTTGCTTGTTTTCATAAATGTATTTTTTCACACCATATACAATATTTAAACCATTCATCAAGTGGATCACATCACGAATGGGCATGGGCTAAATTATAAAATAAAACATGTAATTGGGCCGGAGTATTAAAAGCCCAAAACTGTGGAATCGAACCGGTTTTCATGGTCCGGTTCCGGTTCGGTTCTAGGGTGCTAACGGTCCGGTTCCGGTTCCGGTTCCGAAAATCCTAGAACCGTAAGGAACGGTTCAGTTCCGGTTTCACCCTAGAACAGAACGGAACCGAACCGTGTGCACCCCTGCTTAGCTGCCGTGCTTCACTACTTATTACAATGAGCGATGATGTAGTCGGCTTCGACTGTCTCAAGGAGCTGTATGCCGAGGACAAGGACTTCAAATATGCATAGATGAGATGCCAAAAGGGTCATTCAAGTGACCTACATATGCAAGACGGTTTTCTTTTTAAAGGGAATCGATTTGCATCCCCCAAAGTTATTTGAGGGAGCAGATTATTCTAGAGCTATATAGAGGTGGCCTTGGTGGTCACCTTGGGTGAGACAAGACGCAGGCTCTTGTAGAGGAGTGGTATTACTGGCTGCAATTGGTACGTGATGTGGGTAAAACAGTGTAGTGCTGTCATGTTTATCAGACGTCCAATGGGCAGTCTCAGAATAAGGACCTCTACACCCCGTTACCTATGCCTGATGGCCCTTGGGAGGACTTATCTATGGACTTCGTGCTTAGTCTCTCACGAACACATCACGGTATGGATTCAATATTCGTGGTGGTAGATCGTTCCTCAAAGATGACGCACTTTATCCCATGTAAGAAGACCCTCGATATAACACACGTGACCAACCTATTCTTTAAAGAGGTCATGCGGCTACATAAGGTTCCTAAGACCATTACTTCTGACCGTAACACGAAGTTCATTGGCGGACTTTGTGGAGTCGGTTCGGTACACAACTTCAGTTCAATAGTGCCTACCACCCACAAACCGATGGGCAAACTAAAGTTGTGAATCCCATGTTGGGAAACCTCATTCGATGCATTTCGGGTGACAAACCGAAGCAGTGGGATTTGGCCTTGTCTCAAGCGGAATTTATATTCAATAATATGGTGAACCGCTCGACAGGGAAGTCCCCATTCTAGATTGTTTATGGTCGACCAAGCTCTCAGGCATGAGTATTGCAACAAAACATATGGCAGACCGAATTGTGGGCATTCATGTGGATGTGCAAGCCAAGTTGCATGCCTCGAACGACAAGTATAAGGATCAAGCTAACAAGAATTAACGACAAAATGTGTTTGAGGTGGGTGACCATGTTATGGTCCATCTACGCAAAAAGAGATTTCTGACCGGGAACTATAACAAGCTGAAGAATAAGAAGATTGGACCAGTACCAATCCTCCGAAAGAACAATGACAATACTTACGTTGTTGATCTTCTAGATGACATGGAGATCTCACGTACTTGCAACGTCGCAGACTTGACTGAGTATCATGAACTGAAGCGGGACGAGAACTCGAGGACGAGTTCTTTTGAAGTGGAGGGGCTGATGTAGTGGGTCGCAGACACTTTCATGTCCAACATGGACCAGAGAAGGCTCGATCGGAGGCGGAAGTGATCGGAACTGTCAGAACCCTAAAACAGGCATAAACCAGAATGAGTTATTTGATGTACCTTATATGATTTTGGGGTAAGAGAAGCTACGTTAGCCAACCAACCCCGCTACGTCGGGTTGCCCACGCCGAATTTGCGAGATTCCATCGGATCGATGGTCGAAACTCCATTTTAATTTCGTTTTTACTATTTATAGCAAGTTTTAGTTCGATCATGACTCTTGATCCTTTGAGCTTTAGGAGTCGTGCCCAACATGAAAAGGGCTTGGAAAAATTAGGAGGATAACATGGTTAGGCCAAATTGGACACTATTTTTGGCCGAAAACCGTGAAGTCTAGTAGAAATCATGACCTTCTATATATAGTAAGTTTAATATTTGTAGTAAGTCACGTTTTTAGGGAGTTTGAGTTGGAGTTTGATTTTGAAACTTCTTCCTAAGTTTGAGATTACTATTTAAAGCATTGTAATTTCATTTTTATCATCAATCAATTTATTTTTGAATTTATTAGAATTTATTTCTAGTTTCTATTTTTCCTCGTGGATTCGAGGAATCTTTGTGAGGAGTCCAGAGAAGCTCCGTGGATTCGGACTAATTATGCCTTGAGGAAGAAGGTAATCGATCTCATCTCGTCCATCCCTGCGTCACATAAAGGTAACGGTGGCAACTGCTACATGTTATGGGGTCATAAAGGCGATAACGGTTGTTATGGAAAAATGACTGTAAAGGCTGTTACAACCGTTATGACTCTGTAACGGCTCGTTATGACCCTGTAACGGTCCATTTTGGGGCTGATACAGGATTTTTGAGGGTTTTTTTTTTTCAATAAAAAAAGGGACCCTAACAGTTGTTACAATCTCTGTAACAGCACCCCGTATCGTAAAGGTAATGGTGGTGGCTGTTACGGCCACCATTACTGTTATGGAATACCTTGGTTTAAATACAACGCTATGGTAGTATGTGTCCCATTATAAATGATTATTATTCAACAATAGTTATTGCGTTTTATTATTTACTAGTAACAGTGTAAAGTACGTCGTCGTTCTAATATAGATGTTATATTTCATTGCTCATCATCATTATTTTTTATTGATTTACACTTTGTTATTTATGGGCTAACTTCATGTGTTGGTGTGTAACTACATTTTATTGTTTTATCTACCTTCCAGATGTTGTCAATGAGAAATGGGCTGAACTTGCATCCCATGTATCTGCCGGGACCTTTGCAGCCTTTGCAAGTGCCCCAGATGCATGTTGGCTTTGGCGTGGGAAGCAGCTCCCTACATGTTAACATGGGAGTAGGCATGCTTCCCATGAACCAGGATTCCACAACAAGAAGCTCGTTTGGTCCACCAAATCAATGCAACCCCTCGCAACATCAGCCCATGGTCATACCCAGCTTAACGAATATCACCAATTCAGAGTCATCATTCGATTTGGACATATCACGGGCCCACCATGGACCCTTTCAGTTTCCCTCAGCTATCGAGGTAAGTCAAATACAACCCCTTGAATGCATGTTAGGCTGAGGACTTGTCATACGTCCTTATGCATTGGTCCATGAATGGGGTCGCAATTTGCGCATTTGTATAAGTGGGGCCCATGCTCTGGTTATCCAAAGAATCAGTGGGATGGATCCCTTTGTGGATGGGGGGATGCCACAAAATTTTGGCAAATTGGAACATCCTAGCCCTGCAAGCAGTGGCATACAAACAGATGCTTGAGAAAAAAAAGATACAGTTATGGTCCAGAAAATGCCAAGGATTAGATTGCTAGGATCTCCCAGTCTTAAATATTTTTATGCTCATCTCCATCCACAGCAGCCGAATCGATTGAACAGTTGGGATTTCCAGACCATGGGTCCCACTACTATGGACTATGGCATATCAGGGACTTGTTTTTCTCCTAATGCTTCGTCTAGTCTGAGTCACCTGAGTAAACAACCACCCATTTCTCTTGCATTGTAAAGGAAATGTACAGCGAAGACATCACCCCACAACAACATTTAGATGCAAGTCACTCTACTGCAAACCCATCAGGCGGATCCTCTTAGCCAGCGACGACTATCCATTTACTGAAATCAGGAGGACGACCTTCAAAGCCACTTTCCTGTTTTATTTAACTTTCTGAACAGAACTTTTCTGAAAGAAATAAAATGAAACCCATGGTCTGATCTCTACATTTGGGCTGACATGCAACGGTTGTGGAGGAGACTACTAACTGTCTGGAAACATGCACGTCATGTGGTGAAAAGATCACCCATGTTCGCTTCTAGAAGGTGTCGATGGCTACTTTTTTTTTTTTTTTTGGTCAGTTTAGAGACAGGAAGATACATGCCCAATGACGACAACAACGTGAAGATAAGCATTAGGTCTTTGACATTTGCCGCTGTCCTTAAACACTTTTTGGTTGGTTGTGTGCTCTGGTCAAGCTGTAACATCATGAAACGCTGACCATCTGACCTTCTGCCTCTGCTGATAATCTCACCATGTTTTTCTTGTAAGAGCTATGCTCATGGAGTTTGAACATTCTGGATTCAAATGCCTCAAAAGTAGAGGTTTCAATGTGATGATTATTGTTCCTGTCATAAATTGCACCACTTGTAAAAATATGTGAAAGATGGGACTTTGGGGCATTGTTGTGTTCTCTGGTTAATTTATGAACTGCATAATGCGAACTGAGGCTCTCAACTGGGTAAGCAGTTTTGCAATTCTGACAAGTGGGTCCTTATGCTTCGCTACTTCAGACTGTTGTTCTGTTGCATCCCACTGTTGATGGGCCATGCTCCAGAGATGTTGCAGGTTGGATTATCTTAGCCACCAATCGCCGGACCTATTGCTGTATTTCTCTTTGTAACCTCTATTAGCAAACCACAAAAGAAAGGGTTTTTCTATAAGAGATTTTGGGAATGGTCCATGTACAATGGAGCACGACGGACCAGTAGTCTATGTTACTGAAGCAAGCGGCCACTGGTGAGATTGAAGATGAGTGTGAATTGTGCATAGACTCAGGCCATTTGTGAGTATAATTTCAATTTATTTATTGTTTGCGGTCCAGTGTTCTGGCATTGGCATCTTCCCTAGAGTTTGGATGTTATAATTTGTTTTTCCTGATAAAGCGATATGGGTTTGTTTTGTGGATATGAAAACATAGCAGGTTTATACATGTAGCATCACCAGTGGACTAATTTTAGTTTCTGAGTGACACTATTGGGGTTTATATATGCAGCATCTGCATTAGTGTAGTTTTAGTTCTTACCGAAGTGAGGGGAATTCTCAGTCTGGTTAGATGGGGATTTGTTCATGCCGTCTTTTTGTTCAGAAGGTCATTGTAGCAGGAAAAGGGAATTTAGGACTCTTATACATGACAAGGCAATTCGTGAATGTTAGATTTACTTGGGTGCTTTTGATCTGTAGACCTCCTGGTACTACTGTTAGGAAATTGTTTAACACTAAGTCATACACCACCCATTTGTGTACAGATGTATACAAATCTGATGATTTAGACCAAGGTTTTAAAGTATCATACAAAACTGGCACTAATCGCTCAATACGTAGTGATATTGTCCATGAACAATACGGCTGTATGAGGTTGTGTCGGCAGTGATATTGTCCATGAACGATATGGCCGTTTGAGCCCGTGTCAGCCCAAAACAGCCCGGTGCGGGTGCAATTCGGAGTGATAGCATAGTTCAAAAATCTGAAAACTTGACTGAGTCTT
Source organism: Magnolia changhungtana (assembly GCA_030180095.1). Taxonomy (NCBI): domain Eukaryota; kingdom Viridiplantae; phylum Streptophyta; class Magnoliopsida; order Magnoliales; family Magnoliaceae; genus Magnolia; species Magnolia changhungtana. Next base: position 779,731 of record JASAUF010000231.1, on the reverse strand, counting down.
TATTTGACTGATCAACTTGATATATTTTAATAATTAAAATATAAACAGCCGTTTGATGGTGAATATTGAACTTTTAGAAAGAGAAATAAATAAAAATTACAAGGGTAAACACACAGGTGTTGCTTGGTGTGATGGTAGAAGGATCTTACTTTGAAAAATGAACATGAAAGTGCAAATAGAAAGACTAAACGAACAATAGAATTTCATTAAGTTTTCAGAAGTGAAGTTCTATAAATAACAAAGTTTCTAAATTCCCACAAATACAAAGATTGCAAAAAGTTTTTTCAACAGTCGAGACTGATTTCTTCAAGGAGTTGATTCACCACCTTCTGCTTATAATTTCACATTCTCCATTAGAAGGCATTCTATTGGGATGAAAAAAATAAAAAATAAAATCTCCTCTTCTTGCTGTGGACAAAATCAAGCGTCTATTACAGATTTATCATTACCTAGAGCCAAAAGTAGTTTTAGCTCATGTTGTAGGTTTGTTTATGTAAGGGCCTGCTTGCTCTGCTGAGTAGGGGTGGTTGGGCTATGCCAGAATAGGCCTAGGCACGACTGGACGCTTAATGACCCATGACCCATGACCCAAGCCTAGCATGGGCTTGACATAGCAGGCCTAAACCCAATTAATTTTGATTGAGCTTGAGCCCCACTGGGTCTGTTCCAGGGCGACTCGAAAATTGATAAATCCCTATTTCCTCTTAAAATTTCCTAATCTATCTGATTGTCAAGTGGGCCACAGATGGTCAAAGAAATAAATGTTGTAAAGTAATAAAACCAATGTCTCTTTATTCAAGATTGATGTTTGTTTATTTGTACATATAAAGTCAGGCTGGCCCAGCTGGGTTGGGTTAGTCTAAAATGACTTGAGGCCAGGTTAGGCCAGGTTCAACCTACAAATTGATCAGGCCAAATGGTCCAACCCCAGCCCAGGGATTAAGCCAGTAGATCCAAGCCCAACCTAAAGCCATGTTGTGGTGTACAAGGGGGAGATTGGAAAGCAGCCGGTCATGGACAAAATAGACCACGTATTCCACACAAAATGCTCCCCATTTAACATTCATGGTACAACTGTACTCATGTAGATGTAAACCAACGGTTTTTGTGAGCTTGTTTATATTTTGGACCTCTTCTTTATTACAGGGCTCAGATTCGCACACATGTGCCATGTTGGTACATTCTCCTTAGCTCACCTCGTCGGTGTGTGCACGTGCAATAGTTCACCTCTTTAATATATATATATGCTCCTGCGGACTAGTCCTCAAGAGAAGGACTTGAAAGGTGTGTGTGTGTATCCATACACAAAATCTCAACATCTGTAAACCCCGCGTCCATGCACTGAAGATCATACCCAAGATTTAAATAATGGCAATGGACATGATCTTCGTCGTAAGCGAGCTGCTTTCCATGCATGTTATAGCTTAAAGTCACACTCATAAACACTAGTAGATGCTAACGTCCCTTAAAGCTCCATGCATGTTGTAGCTCAAGTTACAGACAAAAATGGGACTTTTATCCATCTCTGGAAAGCTTTGAACTGTTAATCTATTCGAAAAGCATCTAAAGGCAAAAGCTATGCGTATACAATCCCCACCTAACACGCACACAACATATGGCAATGGAATAGAGGAAATCTTAAATCCTATAACTCTGGTCCAGTTTATATATAAGTTGGTTTAAGTTCATCCCAAAATACTCTTAACCAGACTTATCGAATACGACCAGTTGAGCAGTTGAAGGCCATTTGATGCATTTGGGAGTTGACATTTGCTGTTGCAGTGAACTGTAAAAAAGCATCTGTGCATTATGATTCGTGTCAGAACTAGATAGAGGAAATTCACCCAGTTGCCTCCCCCCGTCTATAGTCAAATGACTTGGTGAAACTCAATTCAGACTACCTTCGATGGCCTTGAAATTTCCGGTTCCCTTAGTCAAATGGTCCAATTATCGTAAATTGAATTTCTGCCAGTGGTGATTCACTTATTCGAGTCTATAATTTTCCCCTAGCCTTCACCTAAATTATCATTATTATCAATTAATGGGAGAATGCCAAATCTCAAAGACTTTTAAGAGCCAATCGTATTAGGCTATATAGTATTTTTGTCTCCACCTAATCACTTATTATCACGCTGTCATTGGCCTCACCTATATAAAACCCCTCCACCTTCGTGCTTAAAAACTAACAAATTGTAGTAAGAGGGAAGGAATGGAGTAAGAGTCCTGTCTTTTTCCCTTTCACTTAGTCATCTTAGCCATCCTCGCCCTAATCCTAGTTATCTTAATTATCCTAGCATTAGCCCTAACCTCAATCATCCAACCCATCTAGGCCACCCAACCAAGTCATGTAACCCATCCAACTCATCCTAGACATTCATCCAATCCATGCAATACACAACCTAAACCTTGGTCATATGCTACAACTGGTTTTTTTTTTAAAAAACTTCATACTATATTTCACTGATTAGGGTTGGGGATTTAAGAGCTCTAATCATCTTTTTTTTTTTCTTTTTTTTTTTTTTTTTTTTTTTTAAATGGAAGAATGTTCATGTTCTTCTCCACTCGCACCTCTAATGTCCACAGTTAATCACAGCTCGTTGTATATATATATATATATATTTTCCTTTATTTAATTTATTGTCAAGCAATAACTTTAGAGCTTGAATTCTTAAAATTCTAAATCCCACAAAATAAAGACCCTATATTTGAATAGGCAAAGAAGGGTGCCTAACCCATTCTCATCACTTAGGCCGCCCTTACTCAGATTCTACAAATATATATACAACACACAGGAGTTGTGAAAATCTAGAGTGTTTTTTTCTTCTTAACCTCTAGCTCATTGTGATCCTATGATGTCTAGTCAATTGTAGATTATGAGAATCAGCTAGTGAAGACTAAAAAATGCATCACCTCATCATCCACAAATCATTTGTAGCCTTACTAAAACGTCGGAGAGAAGCCACTAATTATGCTTGACTTAAAAAGGATTTTTTTTTGAATTTTTGGAATTCTTTAGTTCTAATTCATTAACTTTTTTGCACTTTCTTTTCTTTCTTGTACATTTTATCTTTGTAAACCGTGTTGGACATAGGCTAGTGCATATCATGTAGACTATCACATCTTGAGGGCTCACTCTTCCGCACAGATTTTCAGTGGTATCAGAGCAAACTCAATGGCGGATCTCCGATTTATTATTTTCATCACGAAAGGTCAGTGACCCTTTTTATTAAATTATATATTTTATTTTAATTATACATCAATCATTTTCATTTATTATTATTATTATTATTATTTATTTTCTTCCTGAGGTATGAGAATTAAATAATGATAATAATAATAATGGTAATATCAAATATACGTAATTTGGATTTACTTCCTATAGAAAATAGTTAATCCTAAGGATTAGTAAAATCAAGCATTGGAGATGTGATAAAGTTCATATTTAATGAGTAGCCTTTTTAATGGGTAACCTCTTTAATGGGTAGCCTCTTTAACGGGAAACCTTTTTTAAAAGGAAGCCTATTTAAAAGAAAACTTCTTTTAAAAGTCACTTATATTAGACATTTAAGATTTAATAAAACTAAAATATAATGGTGTACCATACATTAATTTGAGATAGAAATCAATGATAAGTGACATATTGAAGATCAAACAAAAAGAAACCTTTTTTAATAGGCACCACTTATTTAAGGGAATAATGACAGTGTGGGTTTATCATGTTCCTCTAATGAATATATGGCTAGAATATGCATTAATCTGCACTGTCATGATTATGAGATCTTATTTTTTTTAATGTCCTAGAAAATTAGCTTATAAAATTGATGGTATGATACGGACAACCAAAAGTTAAATAATCAGTTATTAAGATTCATTTTTTGGTGACATTTTTAGGCCCCGTGTTTTGAATAATAAGGTTTGAGGTATGCATTTACTAATATAGATAAATTACCACCGATTATTTCATAACTATTGAAGGCCTGAAATCCCATTAAGTGAAATCTATAGATAACAATTTTATCCAAATAATTGTTGTCTAAAGCCTCCTTAAACAGGTGGGCTCATATATGGACTTGGACTATTTATTCATGTAGTAGCATTTTTATGAAACTATCTGAATATGCCTTTTGTATCAAAAATAAAGGAACCATAATAAGCAGTTCATGAGTGGTTGGAAAGATCATATGGACCCCGTATTAATATATAAATTCAAATGGGCCGTATCAAAAGCCCAATTCACTTTCTTTAAAGATTAAGTATATCTTATTAAGGGTTTTTTAATCAGCCATTTGTGGGATAATTTAAACCAAGTAATAGGAAGTGACTTGGGGTTTTTTAAGCAAGATCTAATCTGTAGTACGGTCTGTTTTAATGATTAACAGTTTAGATCTCTTAAAATGATAAAGATCGATGTCTGTATTAAAATAAATAATATATATATATATATATATTATTATGATATATTAGTATCATGAATGTAATCATTTAAGGTGAGCTATTCATTTTTAAAGTTAGACAAAAAAATATTTATCTCACGTGTTTCTTGATTATTACATGTACGTATATATGTATGTGAATGTAGTTTCCTTTATACCACTCTATTCACTATTAATCAAGAGACCATTAGTGATCAAAACGATCATCAATCATGATAATTAATGTTGATGAAAGGATCCATCATTAACAATGATCATTACCGATTATGATCGGATCCATCGCTAATGGACATGATTATTGGTGATGATAGGACTCTCTTTATATCTAAGCACTTAATTTTTTAAATTTAATAATAATGTTTATATGTGTGATATAGTTAAGCTTGATGTGATTATATTTAAGCCAATTTTTCATTAGAAAATAGAAAACTTAGTGCTAAAATACTCCTTATATATAAAGGTTGTGCATAACCTGAGTGGGAGTTAATTCTCCTCCACCAAATGATACATGCAACCTGTAATGGAAGGTTGCACGTTATACAAATATATTCTTATAAAAGCATCAAATTCATCTAAAAAAGATAACTTGATTGATCTACACTGCCCATACAGGTATGTGGACTTTTAGATCTCATTAACATGTGTTGACTACTTTTATACCTTGAAAATTTGAATAACACGTAGAAATGCTGATGATTAGTGTCAATACCTTAGATCATAACTAAGTAGAGATACTTGATGTAATGTAGAGATGACCACCAAAGCGTTAATTGCTGAATAGCTCAAAGGACAACAATTCAACAGTAATAACTATGAAGACTGGTCCTGCATGGTGTGAAACCTTCTGGACAAGGATGACATATCGCATACACTTGATGAGGTTCAAGAGGAACCTATATTGGCTGAGACTGAAATTTAGGAGAACATAGGGCTATAATGAACCACTACAATAAGTGGCGTAAACAGAATCGTTCTGCCCGTAATGTCCTAATTAGCACAATGCACAAAGAACTCATACCAATGTATGAAGTGCATAACACCATTAAAGGAATTTGAGAAGCACCGACAAATGCCTATGCGCAGAAGTCAGATGCAAAAGTTTAGGCAATAGAATTAGAATTTCAAGAATACAGGATGCCAGTCGGTTGCCCCATCAAAGATCATATTCGTTAGATGGAGCAGATGATAGGTGCCCGTATGAATGTTAGGTGCAAATTAACTAAAAATCAAAAGATAATAACAATGCATCATTCATTGCCTGAATCTTGGGTCTCAATCAAAAGAATTCTGAACCATACTGATTCTATCACTATGTTCAGAGATTTTTGTGGTCATTTGGCACGAGAGGTTGAAATGAATGTAATTCAGTCAGGTTCGGCCAAGGTCTTTGCAATAAAGACCTAAAAGCGGAAAGCTAACAAGAAATGGTACAAAGCTCACAAGAAAGTAAAAAAGAATGGCCAAGAACAGAAGTCCGAACACCTCCTCCAAATCTCAAGAAGGGGAATGGAAAGAAGAAGAAAAAAAAAAGGCTAACATAATCTGCTTCGTTTATGAAAACTCCGGCCATTATGCCTGGTAGTGTGCTCATAAAAAGATGGTAATTCCTATGTCACGAGATACTTTGTATGTAGGTGTTCGTTCTGAAATCATTTCTATTGATACTACATCTAACGAGTGGATTTTGGATTCAGACACAATAAAACACGTGACACGAAGTCGTCGAGGACTCGAGGAATTCTGACTTATAAACACGGGAAATTACAAGGTGTATATGAAAAATAATGCTGTTTAAGACGTACTAGGGTTTGGCATTTAACATCTCCGTACGGGCATAGGGCGAACAATAATCCTCTGTGATACTCTTTATGCACTGAGCATGCGTCGAAATTTACTTTATGTTTCTAAGTTATTATTTGATGGTTTTAATATTCATTTTTTCGGGACACGAGTTTCTTTAAGACTAAATAACCTCATCTTTGCATGAGAAATTTTAATTTCAGATTTATTTATTCTGAACATAGATAGTGATAATGCACCTATTGCTTTATCTGCGATGTCAAATGAAATATAGTATCTGAATCTTTAAAATGACATGCGAAGGTAGGTCACGTCAGAAAAGATTGTATGACATGACTAGCACGTTCTGGTCTGTTAGATTCCTTATCCAAAGTTAATTTGTCATTTTGTGAACATTATGTGTTTGTGAAGACTTCAAAGAAACCATTTTCTAAAGTGGCTATGTCCGAGGGCCCGCTAGAGATAATCTATTCAGATATCCGTGGACCCTTCAATGTACATTATAGAAATGGATGTCAATACTTTATCACTTTCATTGACGATTACTCGTGCTATAGATTTGTGTATCTCATCTCACACAAATTTGAGGTTTTGATTGTTTTCTTAAATATAAAGCTGAGGTGGAAAATTAGCTTAAGAAAAAGATTAAAATCCTTCGATCTAATAGAGGTGGCGAGTATACATCTGAAATGTTTAAATCATATTATGAAAATGTTGACATTGTTCAACATTACACAATGGCTTACACTCCACAACAAAATGGTGTTGCAGAGAGAAGGAATATGACACTATTAGACATGGTTAAATAGATGATGGCACAACCAAATCTCTCTACCACATTCTGGGGAGACACACTACTTACAGCTGTCTACGTCCTTAATAGAGTCTCACTGAAATCCATTCCTAAGACCCTATATGAGATGTGGTTTGGGAGGATTCTTTCTCTAGCTAACCAATGCCCTTGGGGATCTTTGGGATATGTTTTTCTGTTTGCTCCGTATAGAGGTAAACTTGATAGTAAAACCATTAAATACGTGTTCATAAGATACCCCATGCATTCAAAGGGATACATTCTAGTTGATGAGGACCATGGATGATGGATTAAGATAGAATCTCGGGATGTGACCTTTGTTAAAGATAAATATCCCAGTTGAATGAAGCAAACAGTTCCAATAAAACTTTTTGAAATACTCGATGTATCTCAGGAGAGTGGGAGTTCTGCTTCTTAAAATAATAATGCTCTTATAGTTCGTTTGGACAGTAGGAGAACAACTCATCAAGCCTCTGAGTTACGTCGAAGCAAAAGATGATTGATTCTCTGAAGATACTTCGATATTGAGGGTTAGTCATTCTCTTGTATTGCGATTGATAATGGTGAACCTGATTCTTATCAAGATGCATTATTATCTTCTAACTCGGCCGATTGAGTGAATGCCATGGACAAAGAGATTGACGAAGAGATCGCTTCCATGGAGAAGAATAAAGTTTAAAAACTTCTAGATTTGCTTCCAATCACAATGTGATAGGTAATAAATGTGTATTCAAGATCAAAAGAAAGGCAGATGGTACAGTTGACAAGTACAAAGCACAATTAGTTGCTAAAGGTTTCACATAGAAAGAAGGCATTGATTACGAGAAGACTTTTCACCTGTTACAAAGTTCTCCTCAATCCATATGATCTTGTCCATTGTCGCAAGTTTAAACTTAGAGTTATATCAGATGGATGTAAAGACCTCATTCTTAAATGGTGACTTGGATGAAGAAATATACATGCAACAACCCATGAGTATGTAGACAAAAAGCATCTAAAGAAAGTTCGTAAGTTGTTGAAATCTATCTATGGGCTGAAGCAATCTTCAAGACAGTGGTACATGAGGTTCCACTTAGCCATCACTACTATTCGCAATGAGTGAAGAAGATCATTATGTATACATGAAACGGTTTGGAAGATCTTTTTTGATACTATCTCTATATGTAGACGATATCCTACTAGTTGGTAATGACATGTAATTGTTGATATTGACTAAAGATTGGGTATTCTCGAACTTTGAGATGAAAGATCTCAGTGAAGCCAACTTTATTCTTGGGGTAAAAATCATCAGGGATCGCCCTAAGAATTTTTTAGGCTTGTGTCAAGCCACTTATATACAAAAGATCTTAGAGCGATTCAAGATGAAAAATTCAATAGTTGTTAAAATCCCTATTGACAAAGCTACCAAGTTAAACCGAAAATCGTGTCCCCAGACTGAAGCCAAGAAATTGCCCATGTCCTCAGTACCTTATGCAAACGCAGTAGGGAGCTTAATGTATGTTATGCTTTGCACTAGACCAGATATTAGTTATACAGTTGGCATAGTCAGCCGTTATCAGAGTAACTTAGGACAGTCTCATTGGCAAGCCGTCAAACATATATTCCGTTGTCTCAGAGGAATGAAAGACCTAACGTTAGTTTATGAAGGCATGAGCCTCGAGCTTAAAGGATATTTTGATGCTGCTTGGGATAATGACGCCGATGAGGGAAAGTCTACTTCAGGATGTCTTCTTACTCGGAGGGGGAGCTATCTCATGGTCAAGTAAGAAACAAACATCCACAACTCTTTCATACATGGAGGCCGAGTACTTTGTATGTTGTGTTGCAGTTCAGGAGTGTGTATGGGTTCACAGATTTTTACTAGGTTTGGGTGTTGTACCGAACGTTCGTCAGCCTATATCGCTAAAGATAGACAATACTTTTGCCATTGACTTGACAAAGGACCCTAAACACCACCAGAAGTCCAAGCACATTGAGATCAAGTATCATTACGTCCATGATCAAATAAGAGATAATAAGGTGGCCCTCAGCTACATTTCTACTAAGGAGATGATGACTGATCTCATGACGAAACGTATAACAAGAGATCTATTTCAGGTTCACGTCAGGCAGATGAAATTGAGGAAAGCTTGAGTGATATGCTTGTATCTAGTACCTTTGATATTTCATTAATGAATAACACATTCCATTTATTCAGTATTGAGTACTTATATAAACGAGGTAAGTAGATCATCAACATTTACCATGAGATCATGTAGAATTTCTATTTTTTGTTGGCAAGGCATTTCCCCACTCGCATGGGTTAACTAATCTTGAATGTACATGAGAGGTACATTTGAGGTGATGTTCATACACTGAGGTATGGACTTCTCTTTATTGTGAATAATAAAGGATGAGGATATGAGTTAGTCGTATTTGCCTATAGTCTTAAAAGATTGAAGATGAGACTGATCAAGTCAAATAACATAATTGCACCATTACATTTCATGCGATCAATGTTATGGCCTGAATTAATAGCTAGGTTGTGAGGTTATGAGATGAGTCATACCTCATGTAGAATGACCTGCGTATTGTAGACTTGACGTACACCTATTATTATCTACTTTACAACATGGATTGTAGCCACGTGTTGAGACCTTTTACCTACATATTTTTTTGATCTAATTATTGTAACGTGCGAGTAGCCAGTCCCGTAGATGACTCTTTGTGTCCTTAGCTACCCTCCTCTTGTGTATAGGAGGATGAGATTGAGTGTCATTACTTTAGTGTACTATGACGAAAGGTCCTTAATTGGCTATACTCAGTTACACTAAGAAAGCAGCTTGATTGATTCCAAATTACACATCTACTTGGGGAAGATCCCATGACAGCTACACCAAGTTTCTAGAACTATAAATATGCACTTGAAGACTTATCAGCCAGCAGTATCGAGTTTTTTCGTTAGACTTTTGCAAATGATATTTTTTTCTTAAAAGTGTATGTGTGTGTGTGTGTGTGTGTGTATGTGTGTGTGTGTGTGTGTATATATATATATAAGTATTGCTTTAAATTTTAGTCAAAGTTTGTGAAAAATAGAGTTTTTAAAATAACTCGATAAGTTGGATAAGTGCATATATTGGTTGAGTACTCTAGATCGGGAGTTAACTCCATCCGGTGTGGTCATGCGGATTAGGACAGGCATTACAAAACTTGAGTTATTGAGTACTAGTTAGGTGGTCACTTATTACTTAAAACACCTGTGAGAAGATTACGGTGATCCATCCGGTTCCATGTCTCTGATTCTTTTGATTGCGATATTTGGTTTTAATCGTTATTAGGCAAGTTAAATGGATAATTAAAAAAAAAACCGATCCCACAATGTGATTAAGTGAGAGATATTGGACATAGGCTAATGAGGTCAATGGTGGGTAATCACTAGTGGGTGGGTCGCATGAGGTAAGGCCTCTTTTATTAGGAGATGGATTTCAAATTTAAGTTTGAATGAGGATTTAGATGAGGAGATAAGGATAAGACTGGATAATTTATTGTCTCATCCAAACTCTCCATCCTTTCCTATAAATAGGATGAGGCTCTCTCGTGAAAATATACTAAGGAATAACGAGAGTAAACAGAGGAAAGTGGTATATTGAAATTTGTCCGTTTAGCTTGTCCTTGGGATGATCTAAGCCAAAGAACGTAATCCGAGGCCATCTATACTATAGAATCAGAGGGGTGATTAGACCCATCTGCTCCAGTAGTGGTTAGGCAGACCACTAGATCTGGACCGTTCATCTTCGGCTTTGTGGAGGTTCCATATCGTGTAGACCGTCAGATTTTGAGGGCTCACTCTTCTGCATAGATTTTCAATCCGAGCAACAATCACCATTAACATTCCTATATACCATGAGCACTCAGGTGCATAGGAACATATCGGACCCTTAGGGAGCACCTCTTGGATCTTTCCATCCAGAAGACATTTTAATAGGTACTACGCAAGCACCTACAAAAAATCAGTCCATTTGGAACTGGAGGTATATTGCTTAGGGAACTTGTTTAAATTAGGACCCTTAGTTGTATACATACAAATGCACGCTATTAACATTTTCTATTTTTGTGTGTGTGTGTGTGTGTGTGTGTGTGTGTGTCATTGGGTCCTAAAGCATCCTCTGCACTCGTTGCTCACCAAAACCTGTGACCTTTGTCGCTCGCAATCCAATCATCACACGATGACAAACAATCATGTTATTAGAAGAAGACATGCTCGCGTCCTCATTGTTCCCGAGCCGTTTATACATTTAGGTAATAAAACTTCGGTGACTCCCTTCATGGACGACGTGACTTAAAGCATTAAAAAATTGGAGGAAATGATGTAGCGATTCCCCTAGAGTGGGGCCATATTCCCCCCTGAGAATACTCACACACAATCACCGTGCACTCAGTCAATAAGCTAATCTAGTCTCCTCCAATTTTCAATCTCCCATCTACTTCTACTCAAAACATCTAACCTCCCCTAACCAAGAACCACATCCAACCTCCCCTGACTAGGAACCATAGTGGTCTCGACAAGGTTGATTACTATGAAGAAAAAACAATCTACATGACATCACAATGGGTAAGGCACCCCCATCCAATCTCTTGGAGATCAAACAACTCTAAAAACACTTTCAAGAGTTACTCTACATAATGGAGAATAATTTGCAAAGTCAACATTGGGTGAATCTCTCATCCATAAAATTTTGGGAATTTGTTAGGGCACAAAAATATGCAAATTTTGCCTAAAATAACTTTGTTGTGCGACCGCGCAATAGGGATAAGTTGAGCGGTCACACAATGGCTTAAGGAGCTTGTAAGTGCTTGTATTTGAAGCACACTTAGAGTTGTCAAATTTCTTAGACAAAGTACCAGATTGATCGCAAGTACACTTCAGTCTTCTTCAACATCTCATGAAGATCAGCTTACGATCGGCTTAACATCTCAAGACTTAAAGACATCGCATGGTTTCAATATTAAGATCTATGTATATGTCAATCATCAGGTGGTATAATCCTAAAAAGATCCTAGGTTAGGTGTTTTTTGAATCATGACCGTAAATATAATATGCATAATGTAAAATATTGAAGTTCGGCTAGCCCAACTTCAAGTTCGGCCATCTTAACCAAATTCGAAAAATCTGTTGCAAGTTCGGTCAGCCTGAAGGATTTTTTGATCAATTTTCTAGTAATAGAATTCTTCAGAATTCAGTGGGATTTGGCCAGCTGAACCATGTATTCAGCCAACTGAACTGGAGATTTGACCAACTGAACTGGACATTTGGCCAACCGAATTTTGTCTCGGGCCAACCAAAATTTTGATTTATTCTATCCCGCGCAATCTAATAGCTGTTGAAATAGAATCGTTGGAATTCGACCAACTGAACCGATTGTCAGGCTGATCGAATTTTCAAATCTTTTGGCTATAAATAGGACCATTCTCTCATTCATTTTAACAATAAAAATTGGAGAAAATCCTTTTCAAAGTTAAAGAGAAATTCAGGCCCTGCTCAAGCTATTTGGGTGGTATTTCTTATTCTTGTTTAACTTATTCTATTCTCTTTCTCAAGTTAGCTTGAAACATATTTAAGAGAGTAATCTAAACTCTACTTGAGATTTAGAGAAATGAATATACCATAATTAGGGTTCCTTTTATTCCTTAAAAATATATTAGATCCTTATACTCTTTCTGGTTGAACATATACTGCTTCATCAAATCCTATGAAAGAAGATCGCTACATCAAGCTTTGGTTACATCTTCGAATCGGCATTTGAAGATAAGTACCATGTATTTATTATTGTTTCATTTGGGTTTTTCAGAGATAACCCAAAAATCTCTAGGGGTTGTTTTGTGATAAGCCCGTGAAAATCACAAAGGGGGTTTTGTTGTAGTGAGCCTGTGAAAATCACAAAAACTGTATAAGGTTGTTAAGGTGAACCTGTGAAAACCTTAAAATAGCGAAAGCCAAAATTACAAGGGCAGTAATTTTGAGAGTGGAGTAGGTGTGGGTTTAAGCACCGAACCACTATAATTCATTGTGCATTGGTTGTGATTGTTTTATTTGATTATTTGTCTCTTCCTTATTTGAAGTTTGATTTTAAAGACGCCGTGAAATAAGGTTGTCCTGCCTAAAATTATAGGTGAAGGTTGTCCTATGAATTATTTGTAATCAAGGTTTCAAGTCTTTATATAATTGAGATTACTTGTTTATTTATTTTACATTATCGAAGAATTAGGGATTGTCCTATTTACCCCCCCCCAGGACATCAATAGTTCATCTTTTTAGTGGTATCAGATCCTAGTTGCTCTTTTTGAGATTTACCTCCTACGGCTAGATCCAAAGCTATAAGATGTCAAATTTCGGGAGTTTATCCATTTTCAAGCCACCTCCCTTAATGGCTCAAATTATTCATATTAGAAAGCCAAGATGGGGATTTTTTTTTGTTAACTTGCTAGTACACAATAGTGTCAGTTCACACTTCACTATTAGCCACCCCCACTAGGGATCGATACTAAGACCTCAGTGTTGAAATGAGATATCTTTCACTCAGTCTACCACTTGAGCTATGGATCTTCCTCAAATCCATTGATGAAAGTGTGTGGCAAGCCATTGTGACTCAATGGATCCCTCCTATGATGGAAGTAGTAGCTGAGAATGGAACCACGTCCATGAAAGAAATTGCTTATACTTTTTGGACGGCTGTTCAGAAAAATTAAAGTAGTTCTAATGAAAAAGCCTTAAATGCTATAACTTATGTTCTATCACTAGATGAATTCAAAAGAATCATTCCGTGTGATACGACTAAACAAGCATTGGAAATTCTTGAAATGACACATGAAGGAACTAACATTGTAAAAGTAAAAAATAAAAAAAAATTAATCCAAATCCTTACAACCAAATTTGAGGAAATTTGTGGGGAAGAAAATGAGTCTTTTATGGACTTCTATGCGAAACTGAATGACATAGTTAATTTTGTGGAGTCTTGGAGATGGAATCCCTAAAAGCAAGGTTTGTGTAAAAATACTGCGATCACATCCTGATAGGTTTAATTCGAAAGTTGCTGCTATATAGGAATTAAGGAATGCCGATACAATGAAAGTTGAGGAGTTAGTTGGATCTCTTCAAACTTATGAGCTGAATTTCAACTCTCCTAAGAACAAGTCCATTGCTCTCAAATCCTCTAAATCTAAATCCAAAGATATAAACATAAATTCTGATATTGATGAAAATGAGGATGATATGGCTATGTTGGTGATGAAATTTTATAGAATCTTCAATAATAAAAATGAAATAGATTTTCAAAAACTATTTGACAAAAGAAAAGGAAGCTTAAAATTTTGGAAATCAAAATATAAAGATATCTAATGCTTCAACTGTTTTGAATTTGGGCATCTTGCTTCAAAATGTCCTAAAAAGGATAAATCTAGAAGAAAAATGCATGATTGCCACTTGGAATAAATCATAAGAATCTGAATCTAATTTAGAAACTGACGAATCAAACCAAGAAATTATAAAAGATCTGAAAGCCTTTATGATTATAGCCATAATCACTTCTTCAGTTAATTGTGAAATTTTTGATTATGAAACTCCTGAAAGTGATTCTGAAAATAAAGACGATCTTCAAGTTGCATATGATGCCCTATAAAAAGAGAGTTGTAAGATTGCAATGAAATTGAAAACTCAAAAAGAAAATTGTGACAAACTTCATTTAGAAGATGAAAAGGCTGTTTTGGAAAAATCTCATTTTTATGATTGTTTTGAGAAAAAAATTACATTTCAGTCTGAAAATTTCAGAATTGCAAAATGTTAAATTTGAAAATGAGAAATTAAAAATTGAAGTTTCATTCCTTGAGAGTTTAAAGGATACTTGGAAATATACCTAAGGAGACAGAAAAGTTAAAAAACTGTTAACCTTATCTCGCTGATGTGGTGACAAATCTAGCTTTAGTTATATTAAAAATAAGACTGTAAAATTTAAGGATTCTACACCTACATTTGTAAAAGGAGAATCCTCAAACTCCAAAGTATAAACTCTAAATGAGTTAAACAAAAACAAGAATAACTTCTGTAGATGCAAAAATCTAGATCACCCTCCGCCGAGCTCCGTGTGCTCGGAGCAAACCCTGGTCCTGCACAAATGGAAGACAAAGGAGAACTTGGCTAGAGCAGGGGACCCTTCGATGCTAAAGTTAGGCTAGGAAACCGGGTCTAAGTAGAGTAGAGTAGGGTGAGAGTACTAGATATTGTGTACCTATTCCTGTAGAAGCGATTCATAGTTATGCCTGAGGGTTACAGTGAACGTGTTCGATAATCCTGGCACAGTCATCGCCACTATGTGAGAGCTACGCGTGTGCAGTCGTCGACTGGTACCTGGAGATCATGCTCTAGGCATTACTCCAGTCGCGTGTTATTGGGTTTAGCTCATTAATGTTGTTGCTGACTGGGCTCCTATCCGGGCTGACCTCATGGCTCAGGTCTCGCTCGAAAATCTGAGCCCATAAATGAACTAATTGTTGACACGCTGAGCGTCGGGTTAGAGGTACACTGAACGGATGCACAGTGACTTCTATTCTCCGAGTTATCTTGAGAGCTATTACAAGAGGACTCGGAGGCAGATAGGCTCGAACATATCGTTACTGCTTCGAGGTCCTGCTTGTAAGATGCGTGACAACTTCTTCCAAGCCCCAAGTCGGCATCGTAGCTTTACAAGAGCCCTTGGGTCGAACGCTCACCTCAAGTCGGATGCAGTCCGAGGCCTTGCTCATTCGTGCCAAAGTTGACCTCGATGCGGCTCGGTTTAGAATTACCCATAATAGAAGCCCCCTACTCTCTAAGTCCGAGCTTGGACTTAGAGAGTAATAGAATTGGGAAAGTGAACCGAGGTTTGGGGAAGCGAACCGTCACTCTCTCTGTAATGATAAACTTGATCAAAGCATCATCATGATGATTTCGAGACTCGTGCACTGCGTACGATGATAGTCGTTTTGTATGCTCAGGCCATTGGGCGTCGCACACGTGGCCAAAGATGTCGAGACGTTTCGACTGAGTGAATCGAGAGATGCCATGTGGAATTTGAAAGATGAAGAGGTGTCGGCGCATTGAATACTGATTGCGCATGGGTCGGAACGACGTTTGGTTGTGCGTATTACGAGTTGCCACGTGTACAGTTGGGATTGGATCCGAGCTGCTTCAGCTTCGGAGTCAGTTGTCTCTTATGATTGCAGACGACTGACTCAGGCTATAAGAGTCCCATAATTCTTCTATTTCATCTCTCCTACACACCAATTCCATTGAGTTTTCCTGATCTCTGCTTTTCTTCCTGAGACATCTCGCTACTGGAAAAGGGATTTTGTATGTCAGAAAAGGGATTCTGTTTGGAGAGGCCAGCCGGAAAAGGAGAAATTTGTCTGGAGGAAATTGCCTAGAGCTCTTTGAATCTTCCGTTGATTCGTTTCAATTTTTCTTTCGCAATGTCGAACAATTCACATGGGGTCCACGAAGTCGAGAACGGGTCGGAGACTGAGAGTACAGTCTCCGAGCAAAGGAACTCCCTCTCGAGGCCATCCCACTCTATCCTCCACCCAAGAAGAGCACCGGAGAAAAGTCCAAGGGCCGAGCTAAGGGGATAAGAAGGGTACCCCAGGATTCTGCTGGGAGGGCATTGGCCGGGCCCTCGGGAGGCCGGTCTGAAGCTGAGGTTCCAGGGGGCTCAGTTCTTATCAGGGTCCCCTCTGCCCTTGATGCACCTAGAAACCCATCCGACGGGGAGGCAGCAGTCATCATCTGTGCCCTCGAATGCGGACTTCAGTTCCCGCTCCATCCCTTTGTGCGCGCGTTGATGGCGCAGCTGAGGCTAGCTCCAACTCAGCTCGTCTCGAACGCATGACACATCCTGGTGTCATCCTTCATCATTTGGTGAAAGCTAAAGAGCCAGGAGTTGTCGCTGGATGAGTTCTTGGCCATGTACCAGGCCAAGCACGATAGAGCCGAGCCGTGCTGGTACTACTTCTCAGCTAGGGCCCAGTATACCCCAGGCCTCATCGCCAAGCTCCCCACTTCCAACAAAGATTGGAAGGGAAAATGGTTCTGGGCCTCGGGAGAATGGGAGGCCCCAATGTCTGAGCTCGGACGCCTACAGATCCGAGTACCCACCAAGTTTGGCACCCCACGTAGACTTGTGTAGACTCAAACTTGCTTATTTTCTCTGCTCATTCTTTATTCTAACATCTGTTTTTTCTTTTCTTTTTCTTATAGATTATTTGAGGGGCTTGCTAGAACTGTCCTCCTCCCTCCTCCCTCAGATAGCTAGGGCTCGACTGCTCAAAGAGGAGGATCGCATCTGGCATTCCATCATTAGCCCGGACAACCTCATTTCGTCCGGTTTCTACAGATTCTAACCTCTCCCCATCGCCTTAGGTGAGCCTTGCAACTTAACGCATCGTGTTTTTTTCTTGTTGATCAGGGGTGGCCGAGGCGTCGGGTTTAAAGAGGAAAAGGGGGTGGTGGTGCGCCTTTCTCTCGACGTCATCATCGCATCGATGCCAGAGTCCCGGGTCAAGATTACGGCCCGGAAGAAGGCTGCTACTCCTGTGACCGAGTTCCACCGCAGCAGAGCCAGCTGCGGTCGAGGCGGCCGTAACATTAGCACCAGCACCAATGCCATCACCAGTACTAGCCCCGGCCTTCGAGGCCGACCTATCACCGCCTCCCGGGATTCAGAGGGAGGCCGTGGGAGAAACTGCCACAACAGATTTCTCCCACGTCTCGGGCGATCCCAACCCCAACCTCGTGTTCATCGCTGTGGAGGTAGACACAATTTTGGTTAGCGGAATCGACGCACTGATCGGAGGTTCCACTACGCCAGAGGCTGAAGCTCAGGCCTCATCTGCTAGCGGCGTCGACCGCACTGTGAGCTCGATCCCTTCTGCAGGACAGGAGCTCCTCATGCTTGGCCACCAGATGTCGTTGTTAAACGACTAGGCGACCAAGTACGCGCCCGAAGTGACCGTCATCCAGACCATGACCTAACTGCCCGAGTCGGTAATAAATGACTTTGCATCGTGCTGCTACATGGTAAGTCTCTTGGCTTCATTTGTTTTACTTGTAACTTTCCGATTGTTGTTCTAACCTCCTAGACCTTTATTTTTTAAGGTGCTGCCGATGCTCGTTCAAATCTGAGAGAGATTGAGGTCGATAACTCAGCTAGAGAGGGAGAAGGCTGAGCTAGAAGAGTGCCTGAAGGCCTCAGCTAAGGAGGTGGAGAAGCTGAAGGTCCACCTGTGTAACGACCTGAAAATTTTCGTACATTGGGTCGAGTACCACCTCGACCAGAAATCACGTAGGATTAAATTCTTTAGAAATTTAACAAAGTTAACTAAGTACTAAACTCGATTTGTCGTGAAATCCGTTAGGATCACTTTAAATACGATCTGCAAGACCCAAAAGTTGCAGAATCATTGACGCTAGGTTACCCTAAAGTTTAGAACCAAACTCATTTCCCGTCTGCTCTCGGGAATGAACCGAAACTTCGTATTAGGTCTAGATCGCACATCGGGAGTCCGATTAACCCGGCTAAGGAACTAGGACCGCCCCACTGGGCTTAACAATCATCTCAAAAATCGCTCCATCCGATGTCCCACGGTCATTCGTTTCGATTCGGAGCGAGGAGTGTGAAAAACACTATTCCCATCCAAAAATAAATATCTCGGAATAGTGATCGCATCATTCATTGACGCGTCAGTATTAAGCAACCTAACCGTCGAATCGGACCAAATTACACCCTCGGATTAAGAAAAATTTCAGGAACATTTACATGTACTTGGAATTTCGATCGTGGCCCACTGACCGTCGAACTGAAAGTGGTCCGCCACGTGCGATCCGGGTATCCGATCGAGTAAAAACGTAATCCCACGTAGATCCATCGATGGTGAGCTTAAGTCGACGTTTGGTTCAAGGAGGGCCACGTAACTTCCCTTTGGTGGAAAAGCAAATGAATATCCTATATAAGCAGTACCCCATGAACCTAAGTCTAATTTCGTAATGTTTGTGGCTATAAAAGGAGCTTAGAACAGCCCCTCTCACAGCCATACGAATTTTGGAGAAAACCCTAGAGGGAGAGAGAGAAAAGAGAGAGAAAGACTTGGAGATTGTTGCCGATTTCCCTCCTCCTGCTTTGGCTTGTTACACGGCCTACACCGCCCTATTCTAGGCATTTTCCCGGCGTCTTCCGTCCCATTTGAAGGTAAGAAACCCTAACCCTAGGTCTGATTTGAGGTGGGATCGATGTGGGTTGCGTAATAACTAACCGATTCCGCTCTTTAGGCTAGAAATCTCCCGTATACGGAAGTTCTACTACCCTTGCTGATTCGTTTCGTTTCAAAAGGCAAAGGTGAGGACTTTAAGTGTATAAGTTACGGTTTTCAACGCTTTCAATGTCAGATAATGGTAGATTCATGATCTGCATGCAATTGCACATGTACAAAGTGCTTTCCGTTTCCTGTTTCGATTAATGTTGTGAAATATGGAATTTCACATATCCTAGGTATACGTAGAAATACCGTATACGTATTTTTTTTGGATAAATGCTTGACATGTTTATTTAATGTATGATTATATAATATATGAATAAAATACTAGTTTAGCGAAAGGAACCGCCAAAATATATGTTCACTTGTAAATGCGACGTATGTTGAAATTACGTATTTTAGAAATACCGTATACGTATTTCTTTTGGAATAATGTTTGACATATTTATGTAATGTATGATTATACAATACATGATTAAAATACTAGTTTGGCGAAAGGAATCGCCGTAATCTATGTTCCTTTGTAAACACTATGTATGTCGAAATTGGGTATACGAGGAAGTACCCTATACGTATAAAATTTGGTTGACGTGATTGCCATGTTTAATTGTTTGTATGAATATGATGTATATGTATAAAATACTAGTTTGGTAAAGGGACAATCCTAGTACACATTTCTCTAGCATACGTCATGTATGTTGAAATATTGCATTCCAAGTGTTGGTGAAATCACTTGTGAGTGTAAGTGCTTAAGTGTTAGAATCTTAGGTAGGTGCTGAGATGGGATTCTCGGCTACCTTAGAGTCACATATGACACTCTCCATGTGGTTGTTCACTCTAACCACTCGCCTACGAAATTTAAGTATTTGTATCCCTATTTACATAATGCTTTATAACATGCTTTTGAACATGCTTTGTAATTTGTTTATTACCATGTTTCATGATATGCTTTGTAACATGATTACTAGTGTCCTTGAATTACCATGTATCATGCCGTATTTCTTATGCTATGGTTAGGACTTGACTGAGCTTGGGACTATGTTCATAGTCCAGGCATCCGGTATCAGACTTGAAGATGTGGTTGGGATTCGTTCCGCCACGCATGATGTGTTGGCGAACCCGTGTCGTACTTCGGTTGGCGATAGTGGTTGGCCACACGAGGTGCTTTTGCGCTTCATATCGCCCAACTTGTTGTGCGCTCGAGCCAGCCGAACACGTCAAGTAAACCGTGTGTCTTATGTATGTTCACCATGTTTGGTCGCTAATGCTTGAACCTAGGGTACCAAACTTACCGGTGATAATCCCGTTAACCATGGTACCTCGATCCGCTAAGACTCATGAGCCGGGCATGGTGGTATGGGACACCGTGGTCGAGCCGTCGCCCTACGCCGGGGCTACGTGCCTCCCCGTAGTGACCAAGTGAGCAACTTAACTCGTGAGCCGATTATGGTGGTATGGGACACTATATTCGCGTGCCGGGCCTACATTGATAAGGTGATGGGGGAGTGGTGCAACCTTTGTGCGTAATGCCACTGGCAGCCTCTTTGTAGTGACCGCGAGCATATTCTCAAGTTGCGGCGTGCCTTAGGGTTCGCCGCGATATATAGAGTATGAACTAGGCCTGTTTACGTATAGTGATGAATCGTTTAAGGGGTGATGGGGAGTGGTGCAACCTTTGTGCGTAATGACTCAGCGTGCCTCTGCGGTGACCTAGAAAACACACCATCGTCGATATTAACTAGACCGACGACCCTAAATTGGATCATGTTTGGAAATGATATAAGGGAGGTACCTTAGTTTCCCAATCCCGTTTGTTTGAAATGGACTAATTAAAAACTCGGTAATCATACTCATCATGCATCGCATGTGCCCGGGAAGATGTGGAGTACTTGTGGGATGTAAGCATGCCGCGAACGTGAGATGGTGTCGCATGAGGGAGTATGTCGGCGAGGGCATCCATCATAGGCCGCATTCATACTTGCATTAATCAGAGTAACTAGGAGTGTTTGATTTACTGCTTTATCATTACTGCTTGACTGTATTGATAACATGATAACTTATGCCTTATCGTTCCACTGAGTTAGCTACTCACTCCCACGTTACGGGACGGTGTTGCGCACACCAACCGACTACTGTCTCGTGTTTAGGCGATCCGACTATTCTGGAGGCGGAGCCCGATTATGACGAGGACCAGGAGGAGTTCTCGTATATGCAGTTCGCTGGCGGCTTCGACTAGGCTGCCGGGACCGATGGGATTTATAGGGATTGTACCTAGTTATTTTTGACTTTTTGATTATAAACAGAAATGTATATGGACTCGTTGGATTCATACTTTGATGAATGAATCGTTTATTTTGTTTCTTTACATACATATATATACGATTCGGTCTTTTCCGCTTGCTTTTATACAATTGATCTGAGTATGAATTACTTGCTTTGGTATAATCTCATTCATGTTTACTTTGCTCTAACACGGACAACATTCAAACATCATTAAACATGTTGCATAAGTGATGCGTTGGAACTTCGGGAGTTGGGTTACACTCGACCCCGATTTTCGGGCGTTACAAGTTGGTATCGAGCATGATTTTGATTAAACCGGACCTCGAGTTATGTCCCCACTACGTACGCCGACGCATTATACTTAGGAGGGTGCGCAAAATCTAGCAACATGTCTTAGGGTCTCCGATTTCGCTGTTCGGCGAAGTTCATTACAAATGGACAGTTTGATCGAGTGCGTACTCGATCCCGACCGCACTTATGGACCCCAAGTTACTCCTAGACCGTCTATTGACGTGTCCAGGTCACAATCCACCAAATATTAGTTGTTAAAAATAAAAAAAAATCAGATTGGATCAGAAAGTTACCGGAACTAACCGTTCTAGAGCCGAATTGAGCCCGTGGGCCCCCCACGTTAATCTATTAAGGGTTCCGATCGAACCAGGGTGCATTTGGCACCCGGACACATGAAAACATGTGGTCCCACCGTGGCGGCGCGGTTCCCGGCCAAGTCCGACCGCTGCGCCACCGCGCACGCGCAGGCGGCGGCCGGTCGGGGCTTTTCAAACATGGGGTTGGACGGCCCAGCCCCCTCTAACCCTTGGCACGTGCCATTTTGGCAATAGGTTAGGTTTTAAGGGGCTGGAACACCCCTTTCTCTCATTTCACCCCCTTTTCAAGCACCTTCACCTCCATTTTCGATTTTCTTTGAAAACCCATCCCTCCAAACCTTCAATCCTTCCATTTCCTTCCATAACTCACACACCCCTACCTTCCACACATGCCCTAGCTTCCTCCTTTCCCCATTTTCACAAGTTGGAGCTCTCATACCCCTCCTTGGAGCTCAAAATCGGGTAATCTACTAACCCATTCCATTTTCTTCTTGTTTCTTCTTCATTTCCTACCTCTAGAGCTCCTTCCACACCTGTTGGATTGTTGATTGTGGAAGATAAAAGAAATCAGCCCCTTTATTTCCCATTTTAGAAATTTTCCATGGCCCTCCTTGGTGTGGTGGCTACCATTTTCTCCATTTCCTCCATCCTATCTTTCATGGGAAAGAGGAAAACCGCGGCCGATGACACCGGCCCAAGTAGGCCAGCCCATACCCGAAGAAGATCCGATGTTGGGGTCGGCACAAGCACCGTGCGGGAGTTTAGGTCGAAGCGAGACCTGGATCCTGACCACCCCGCCAGAAATGCTTATCCGATAGGCATGGAATATGGGCGCTTCGCGGGCCGCAAGGTCGTGTTTGAAGCTCATGTGGATGAAAGGATGTTTGGCCTACACCCGATGATGGACCACTTGGTGGATATCGGATGGAATTCCATTTTTGAAGGCGAGGCCCCCGCATGTGAGAACACGGTTCGCGCTTTCTACGCTCACATAGTGGACTCATCAGTAGAGCCTCTCCAGTTTACTGTCTCTGTGAGGGGCATAAGGCGCACAATCACTGTGGATGAGGTGGTTCGAATCACGAAGATCCCGCTTGGTCAAGTACAGCCTAGTGATGACTTCTCTAGAAGTGCGCGGGAAAGGGATCGTCGCACGCGATTTCTCTGTGGTCGCCGGGTTACTTGGAAGCGAGGAAATTGTGGAAATTGTATTGCGGCGACAAAGATGTCCGAAGACTTCCATTTGCTCCATCACATCTTCACATACAATGTATACCCACGGTGGGGTAACCGCACGGAATGTACTAGGGTGATGGTGGACTTTCTGTACAAGATGGGACGCGGGGACAACATATGCCTGCCCACATTCATCCTATCCCAGATAGTTAATGTTGTTCGTTCTGCCGCAGAACGATCTTTCGCTCCCATTTGGCCGACTGATCCGGGATGGCTCGTGATGTAGGCTACAGATTGAATATGGAGGATCTTGCACCAGTCCGAGTCATAAGTGAAGCGACACTCAGGAATATGAAGATCGGCCCCCAATGGCAAGCCCGACTCGACGAGTCTGGAGATGAGTCGGATAGCACCGGTGAGGAGAGTGTTGACCTCCGGTGAGAGTGATGAGGAGCGCAAGGATGACATACGGGAGGAAGAACCCGAGGCTCAGGACACCGAGGAGAGTTCACCCCGCGGCTCAGGAGCATGGTGTGGATCGAGATGTTTTTGATGCGCGATTGGCCCGTCTTGAGGAGAGGCAAGCCGCCTTGCAGCAAGAGGTTGGACAAGTTCGGGCTGAGATTGGTCACGTTCGAACCAAACTTGAAGAGAATGAAGCCTACATGAAGAAGAGTTTCAAGAAGATGTCCCGTACGTTGAAGGCCATCCTGTGCTGTGCGCAGGATAAGAATGCTCCTCCTCCACCGCCTACTTCGGATGCTTAGTCATCCATGTTGTTGTATGTTGTGTTTGCTTTAGTTGCCGCGATAGGCGGTTTGTGTTTTCGTACGGATGTTGTATTAGGTAGTAGCGTGTTCTAAGTGTTTAATGTGTGGATGTATTGGCTATCATGTGATTTCCGTCATGATTCATGTAAACTCTGTAATCCATGTATTATGACTAATTTTGGGTAAATGAAAGGCATGTAGCCCCTTTGTTTTGATTATGTGTGGAATGCTTAAAGTACTTTATAATGTGTGTAATGTCAGTATCTCACCAATGTTGTACCCTGTGTTGTATAGGGCATGCCGCGACAGTATACGCGGAGCACGGCACATCTCCGTCTGACTGGCTCTATGGACCAGACCCCTTCTGGTAGTAGTGGTCCTGCGGACCGTGGGTTAGGTTCCCCGACGGCCCCTGCCGGTCCCGGCCGGTGGATTGCCACCTTACACGCCCCGGTCCGTGAGCGAGCTTCGGCCGTCATCTTCGCGCATGACTCCCGAGCTACTCCGTCGACCGATAGATTTGAGCACCGATGTTGATGATGCATCGAAGAAGAGATCACAAAGCAGAAGAGTAGCACCAGCAGCTTATGGCCACTATCGCTGAGGCCTTGTCCCATGGTGGTAGTGCGACTCCACCTACGACATCTGCTTGTCCTGCCGGGCACCCGGAGCCTCCTGCTCAATGTGAGGATGTGCCTCTGCCCCCACCCGTGGTGCCTCCTATGGGAGATGTCAGTACATGCGGTCTTCTCGAGCGATTTCAGCGCTTGAGGCCTCCTTCATTTATGGGCACTCATAGACCCGAGGAGGCAGAGTTTTGGCTTGACCGCATCTCTAAGATGCTTTGATGCTTTGCATTGCTCGAGGCGAGCAGTGCAGAGCCGGCCGCTTTCATGTTTGAGAGGGAGGCCGCTTGGTGGGACAAGTGTGTTGCGGTCTTGTCGCGGCACAGACACGTATGGACCCGGGAGGCTTTCGAGTTTCGGTTCCATGAGAAATATTACCCGCGAGACTTATCGACATGAGCGGGAGGATGAGTTTCGCGCCTCGGGCGGGGAGGCATGACGACACAGAGTACGAGCACCGCTTCACGTAGTTGGGCCGTTTTGTCCCGACTATACTAGTGGACGAGCGGTGCGGATGCGTCGATTTTCTTTGGGCTTGCGGCGGAGATACGGTCCGAAGATATCTTTGCCTCGATACCTACATATGCGACCGGTTCACATGTCTATGACGGCAGAGCAGATGTGGACCGGTTGGCCCGATCTCGTGGTGCTATGGTTGCGAGGCCACGACAGAGATACAGAGTGTGCCTATCCTGGCAAGAAGCCTCGTGTTGACTCGCCTCCCAGATCGCAGCGCCGGGGCTCGGTGAGGCGCCTGTTGTGACCCTCGCACGTGCGCGGGAAGCGGGGTCATCTTATTGGGAGTTGCTTCGCGCGGATGAAGGATAGTGGTTTCTCTCCGCCACGGATGATGGGCCGTTCTCGCCCACAGCCATATCGCTCCACCGCCTGCAGACCGGCTCCCGCACATCCTTCCTTCCGACCTCCCGTGCCGCGCTTCGTGCCGCCACACGACCCTTTGGCTCCTCGGCCCGAACCGCCGTTGCTCGCGTTCATACTCTTGTGGCTGAGGCACCTGAGACGTCGGTTTCAGCTCTGACGGCTTTCGAGGGTACGACTTTTATTCATGGCACTCCTGTTTCTTTGTTGATAGACACTGGGTCGACCACTTCTATTGTTTCTTGTGGGGCGGTGAAACGCCTATCTTTGCATACGATTCCCACTAAGGGAATGAGACTCACTACGGCTACCGGGACCTGTTCGGATGTCACACGATTATGCGAGGGTTGCTCGGTAGTTTTGGGTAGCAGCACAGTGCTCGTCGACCTCATTGTTGCTCCACTATGGCACTACGACGTTATCCTTGGTATGGATTGGCTCACCAGGATGAGGGCGGAGATAGATTGCGATACTCGGATCGTGACGGCCTATGGACCTGACGGTACAGCTTTCACGTTCCCAGTGCAGGTCAGTTGGCCCTGTCGAGTTGATTGTTATGCTGCTTTACTTGTGCCGATTGATGGTCCGACCGTAGATGGTACGCCGGTGGTTCGAGAATTTGCAGGCGTATTTGAGACTATCCCTGGTTTACCTCCTCGGCGTGAGATTGATTTTACGATTGACCTTACGCCTGGTGCGACGCCCATCTCGTTGCCGACTTATCGTATGCCTCCATGTGAGATGGAGGAGCTGCGGAAACAGATTGACGTACTTGTAGAGAGAGGTTTTATTCGACCTAGCGTGTCTCCTTGGGGAGCACCTGTGTTGTTCATGAAGAAGAAGGACGGGTCGCTACGGTTGTGTATTGATTACCGTAGGTTGAACTAGGTCACGGTGAAGAACAAGTATCCTTTGCCCAGATTGATGATCCGTTCGATCGCCTTGAGGGGGGCGAAGTATTTCTCGAAGATTGACCTTCGGCCGTGGTACCACCACCGCGCGTGAGAGAGGAGGACGTGCAGAAGACAGCCTTCAGGATGTGCTTTGGGCACTATGAGTTCTTGGTGATGTCATTCGGTCTGACGAACGCACCAGCCGTATTCATGGATCTGATGAACCGGGTATTTCGGCCCTTCCTTTACCGATTCGTCATCGTCTTTATCGATGACATCTTGATATACTCCACGAGTCGGGAGGAGCACGAGGAGCACTTGCGAGCGGTATTGGATACACTGAAGAAGAACCAGTTGTTTGCGCAATACAAGAAGTGCGACTTATGGCAGGAGGAAGTCAAGTTCCCGGGACATGTAGTGTCCAAGGATGGGATAGATGGACCTTGCTAAGGTAGTCGCGGTTCAGATTGGCGGCACTGAATCGAGTTCTTGTGGTGAGGAGTTTCCTTGGTCAGTCGGGGGTACTACGGACGTTTCATTCGGGATTTCTCAAAGATCACCAGGCCATTGTCTCAAATGACTCGGAAGGACCAAGTTCGCTGGAATGAGAAGGCGGAGGCGCCTTTTAAGGAGCCGAAGGACAAGTTGACGTCCGCCCCTCGTGCTAGTATTGCCGCAGCAAGGGGTGAAATACACGGTGTATACTTGACGCGTCTCGCGTTGGTTTGAGTTGTGTCTTCGATGCGATGGATAGGGTGATTTCGTATGCCTCGAGACAATTAAGGAAGCACGAGGAGAATTACCCTACACA
The DNA here is from genome assembly GCA_030180095.1 of Magnolia changhungtana. Lineage (NCBI taxonomy): Eukaryota > Viridiplantae > Streptophyta > Magnoliopsida > Magnoliales > Magnoliaceae > Magnolia > Magnolia changhungtana. The sequence goes on along the minus strand of JASAUF010000231.1, from coordinate 752,326 downwards.
TGACCCGGAGTTAGCAAATTGTCATCTTTGCATTGAAGCTCGGAGACATTACCTCTATGGTGAGGAGTTCGAGCTTTTCTGCGACCACAAGAGCCTTAAATACATATTCACACGGATTTGAATATGAGACAAAGACCGATGGATGGAGACCTTGAAGGACTTCAAGTTCGAGGTTTCCTACCATCCCGGCAAGGCGAACCTTGTGGCGACGCGTTGAGCCGCAAGAAGGCGATTGCATTTGCGGCACGCCGATGATGAGCCGAGTGGGACATGATGGAGTTTGTGTGGGACTTCGAAAGCGAGACTCACCGTCGAGGAGCCATTTGAGTGTGTTGCGCACGTTCGGGTGCGACCACTTATTGACGACAGATTGTTGAGGCCCGGGAGGGCGATATACGGTACTGTCCCTCGAGCTTCGAGAGCGAGCTAAAGACGCCGTGGACTCCGAGTGGAGAGTTGGTTCTGATGGGGTTTACGATTTCGTGGCCGCCTATGTGTTCCAGATGTGCCTGACTTGAGACGTGAGCTTCTCGAGTCTGCCCATAACTCGAAGTTTGCGATGCATCCTGGTAGCACGAAGATGTACCAGGATATGAGACGGACGTATTGGTGGCATAACATGAAGGCCCACATTGCTGAGTATGTGTCTCGATGTCCGACGTGCCGGCGGGTTAAGGCGTAACATCGCCGACCTCTGGGACCTTTCCCATGCCTATAGCGGAGTGGAAGTGGGACTTCATCTCCATGGACTTCATATCGTGGTTGCCGAAGACGAGGAAGGGGCACGATTCCATTTGGGTGATTGTGGACAGTTGACCAAATCGGCCCATTTCCTCCCTATCGAGTTACGAACTGCGCAGTACGAGCCGGCTAGATTGTACATCGGGGAGATCGTCCGTGCGCATGGGGTTCCTTTGGAGATCGTGTCGGACGAGACACGCGGTTCACATCTATCTTCCGGACTCGTATCCGGAGGCGATGGGTGTGAAGTTGAAGTTCAATACGACGTTTCATCCTCGGGCGATGGGCGAGACGGAGCGGGTGAATCGGTCTGGAGGATATGTTGCGAGCATGTGTGTTGGACTTCAGGACGGTTGCTTGAATGACTGTTTCCGTACGCGAGTTCGCCTACAACAACGGCTTCCAGGCGACTATTGGCATGGCGCCATATGAGGCTCTATATGGTCGACCTTGTAGGGCACCGCACTGTTGGGCGAGGTTGGAGAGCGTAGCCCGATTGGCCTTGGAGTTGGTTTAGGCGACTACGCTGGGAAGGTAGACATTATCGGCGTCGATTACTCACGGCACGAGCAGAGCGGAAGAGTTACGCCGATACGAGGCGGCGGCCGTGAGTTCGAGGTCGGTGATCATGTGTTCCTTCTGGTTTCCCCCTATGAAGGAGTCCTTCGGTTTGGGAAGAAGGGAAGCTCACACCGAGGTTTATTGGTCCATTTCAGATACTGGATCGAGTGGGTGATGTGGCGTATCGTCTCGCCTTGCCTACACCACTTGCTTCCGTACACAACATATTTCATGTATCTATGCTGAAGAAGTACGTTCCTGATCCTTCACATATCATCAGATGGGAGCAGGTACAGTTGAGCGAGGATGCTACATATGAGTTGCACCCGACGCGCATCCTTGACAGAGAAGGAGCTTGTGTATTTGCGTAGCAAGGTCATCCCACTTGTGAAGGTGCTTTGGACACATCATTCCGAGGAGGAAGCTACCCGGAGGCGAGGCCGAGGTCGGAAGAACTACCCTCGATTCTCGAGGAGTACGAAAAGGTATAAATTTCGAGGACGAAATTTTTTGTTTAAGGGGGGTAGATTGTAACGACCTGAAAATTTCCGTACATTGGGTCGAGTACCACCTCGACCAGAAATCACGTAGGATTAAATTCTTTAGAAATTTAACAAAGTTAACTAAGTACTAAACTCGATTTGTCGTGAAATCCGTTAGGATCGCTTTAAATACGATCTGCAAGACCCAAAAGTTGCAGAATCATTGACGCTAGGTTACCCTAAAGTTTAGAACCAAACTCATTTCCGTCTGCTCTCGGGAATGAACCGAAACTTCGTATTAGGTCTAGATCGCACATCGGAGTCCGATTAACCGAAGAGCTAAGGAACTAGGACCGCCCCACTGGGCTTAACAATCATCTCAAAATCGCTCCATCCGATGTCCCACGGTCATTCGTTTCGATTCGGAGCGAGGGAGTGTGAAAAATACTATTCCCATCCAAAAATAAATATCTGGAATAGTGATTTGGCATCATTCGTTGACGCGTCGGTATTAAGCAACGACCGTCGAATCGAGACCAAATTACACCCTCGGATTAAGAAAAATTTCGGAACATTTACATGTACTTGGAATTTCGTCGATCGTGGCCCACCGACCGTCGAACCGAAAGTGGTCCGCCACGTGCGATCTGGGTATCCGATCGAGTAAAAAACGTAATCCCACGTAGATCCATCGATGGTGAGCTTAAGTCTGACGTTTGGTTCAAGGAGGGCCACGAGAACTTCCCTTTTGAGTGGAAAAGCGGCGAATATCCTATATAAGCATGACTCCCATGAACACGAGTCTAATTTCGTAATGTTTGTGGCTATAAAAGGAGCTTAGAACAGCCCCTCTCACAGCCATACGAATTTTGGAGAAAACCCTAGAGGGAGAGAGAAAAGAGAGAGAAAGACTTGGAGATTGTTGCCGATTTCCCTCCTCCTGCTTTGGCTTGTTACACGGCCTACACCGCCCTATTCTAGGCGTTTTCCCGGCGTCTTCCGTCCCATTTGAAGGTAAGAAACCCTAACCCTAGGTCTGATTTGAGGTGGGATCGATGTGGGTTGCGTAACAACTAACCGATTCCGCTCTTTAGGCTAGAAATCTCCCGTATACGGAAGTTCTACTACCCTTGCTGATTCGTTTCGTTTCAAAAGGCAAAGGTGAGGACTTTAAGTGTATAAGTTACGGTTTTCAACGCTTTCAATGTTAGATAATGGTAGATTCATGATCTGCATGCAATTGCACATGTACAAAGTGCTTTCCGTTTCCTGTTTCGATTAATGTTGTGAAATATGAAATTTCACATATCCTAGGTATACGTAGAAATACCGTATACATATTTTTTTTGGATAAATGCTTGACATGTTTATTTAATGTATGATTATATAATATATGAATAAAATACTAGTTTGGCGAAAGGAACCGCCAAAATATATGTTCACTTGTAAATGCGACGTATGTTGAAATTACGTATTTTAGAAATACCGTATACGTATTTCTTTTGGAATAATGTTTGACATATTTATTTAATGTATGATTATACAATACATGATTAAAATACTAGTTTGGCGAAAGGAATCGCCGTAATCTATGTTCCTTTGTAAACACTATGTATGTCGAAATTGGGTATACGAGGAAGTACCCTATACGTATAAAATTTGCTGACGTGATTGCCATGTTTAATTGCTGTATGAATATGATGTATATGTATAAAATACTAGTTTGGTAAAGGGACAATCCTAGTACACATTTCTCTAGCATACGTCATGTATGTTGAAATATTGCATTCCAAGTGTTGGTGAAATCACTTGTGAGTGTAAGTGCTTAAGTGTTAGAATCTTAGGTAGGTGCTGAGATGGGATTCTCGGCTACCTTAGAGTCACATATGACACTCTCCATGTGGTTGTTCACTCTAACCACTCGCCTACGAAATTTAAGTATTTGTATCCCTATTTACATAATGCTTTATAATATGCTTTTGAACATGCTTTGTAATTTGTTTATTACCATGTTTCATGATATGCTTTGTAACATGATTACTAGTATCCTTGAATTACCATGTATCATGCCGTATTTCTTATGCTATGGTTAGGACTTGACTGAGCTTGGGACTATGTTCATAGTCCAGGCATCCGGTATCAGACTTGAAGATGTGGTTGGGATTCGTTCCGCCACGCATGATGTGTTGGCGAACCCGTGTCGTACTTCGGTTGGCGATAGTGGTTGGCCACACGAGGTGCTTTTGCGCTTCATATCGCCCAACTTGTTGTGCGCTCGAGCCAGCCGAACACGTCAAGTAAACCGTGTGTCTTATGTATGTTCACCATGTTTGGTCGCTAATGCTTGAACCTAGGGTACCAAACTTACCAGTGATAATCCCGTTAACCATGGTACCTCGATCCGCTAAGACTCATGAGCCGGGCATGGTGGTATGGGACACCGTGGTCGAGCCGTCGGCCCTCTGCTGGGCTACGTGCCTCCCCGTAGTGACCAAGTGAGCAACTTAACTCGTGAGCCGATTATAGTGGTATGGGACACTATATTCGCGCTGTCGGCCTACATTGATAAGGTGATGGGGGAGTGGTGCAACCTTTGTACGTACTTGACCACTGGCGTCCTTTGTAGTGACCGCGAGCATATTACGAAGTTGCGGCGTGCCTTAGGGTTCGCCGCGATATATAGAGTATGAACTAGGCTCGTTTACGTATAGTGATGAATCGTTTAAGGGGTGATGGGGAGTGGTGCAACCTTTGTGCGTAAATGACCAATGACGACCTCTCTGCAGTGACCTAGAAAACACACCATCGTCGATATTAACTAGGGTGACGACCTAAATTGGATCATGTTTGGAAATGATATAAGGGAGGTACCTTAGTTTCCCAATCCTGCAATTTGAAATGGACTAATTAAAAACTCGGTAATCATACTCATCATGCATCGCATGTGCCAGGAAGATGTGGAGCACCGTGGGATGTAAGCATGCCGCGAACGTGAGATGGTGTCGCATGAGGGAGTATGTCGGCGAGGGCATCCATCATAGCTGCATTCATACTTGCATTAATCAGAGTAACTAGGAGTGTTTGATTTACTGCTTTATCATTACTGCTGGACTGTATTGATAACATGATAACTTATGCCTTATCGTTCCAGGTTAGCTACTCACTCCCACGTTACGGGACGGTGTTGCGCACACCAACCGGACTTTATCTCGGGTTTAAGCGATCCGACTATTCTGGAGGCGGAGCCCGATTATGACGAGGACCAGGAGGAGTTCTCGTATATGCAGTTCGCTGGCGGCTTCGACTAGGCTGCCGGGACCGATGGGATTTATAGGGATTGTACCTAGTTATTTTTGACTTTTTGATTATAAACAGAAATGTATATGGACTCAGTTGGATTCATACTTTGATGAATGAATCGTTTATTTTGTTTCTTTACATACATATATATACAGTTCAGTCTTCCGCTTGCTTTTATACAATTGATCTGGAGTATGAATTACTGCTTTGGTATAATCTCATTCATGTTTACTGCTCTAACACAGACAACATTCAAACATCATTAAACATGTTGCATAAGTGATGCGTTGGAACTCGGGAGTTGGGTTACACTCGACCCCCGATTTTCAGGGCGTTACAACCTGGGAGCTGGCCATCTGAGGGAGATGGGGCTCCAGGGGGAGATCAACGAGCTGCAGTCTCGTGCGGACTTGGCTGAGTCCGACCTGGACAACTTGAGCTTGAGGCCGTCAAGTGCGAGGCCGCTGAGGGTCTGGCCAAGCAGCATTCTGAGCTTGAGGCTCTGGCCATTTCCCAGGCTACTGCAGCAGTGGAGGAATTCAAATCTTCCAAGGAGCGGGCCGACGAGCTGGACAAGGTTTATAACTTCGCCTACAACACTGCTTACAAAGCATGCTTGAGAGATGTCCGAGGTGCCTACCCCGAGCTAGATCTTGACGTCTTGACGACGGATGATGCAAAGGACTTTTTAGAAGTAGCAGAGGCGGAGCCCCCAGCAGCAACTGAAGCCGAGAAGGCCCCTGATGCCAAACCCCCAGTTGATCTGACCTCGGACTGATCCCTCTTTTCCCCTCTATTTTTTATAATGAAAAAGTTGTAGCCAAACATTTCAAACTTAATGAAATCCGCCGTTTGCCTCAATGTGTGAACGCTTTCGTTTCATGTCGTTGTTTGTCAAATTTGTCGAATGACGAGCTGACCTCTTCTTTAAGGGTTCAGCTCATCGAAGGATTTCACTTCTGTACTTGAGAAATGACCCTTCGTAGCGTGCTTGACCTTTTAGTAGACCATTGTCGAATGATGAGCCGACCTCTTCTTTAAGGGGTCGGTTCGTCGAAGGATATCATTTCTCTGCACATGAGAAATGACCCTTTGTAGCGTTCTCAGATAGCGGGGTAACCATATAGTAGACCAAGTGGAAGAGTACAAGAACATGTAATCTTTTATTAAGAGTCGAAATGGCTAGTAGATCCAATTCATGCATAAACTTTTCCCCTTAGGGGTAGTAAATCTTTAAATGCTCAACATTTCAAGGGTAAGGCAACAGACGTCGCGATCTGGTTGGCATTATGCTCTTCTTGATAGCTCCTTACTCGTGCAGTGGGGAGTCCTATCTTGACTGGGATGACAGCCTCCGAGTCGTAAGATAAAGAAAAGGGGGTTTCCCCGGTGGATGCCTGAGTCGTGGTCCTGTAGGCCCAAAGAACGAATGAGAGCTCATTAGCCCAGTTGCCCTTAGCTTTCTCTAGCTTCGTCTTGAGGTGATGCTTGGTGACCTTGTTCACATCTTCTACCTGTCCATTGGACTACGGATGAGGAGGGGATGAGTATGCGTTGGCAATGCCGAGCCCCCGGCACATGCCTCGAAACTTGTCATTGTCGAACTGTCTCCCATTATCGGACACGATGGTGCGCGAGATTCCAAACCAACAGATGATGTTCTTTCACAAAAAATCTATCACCTTCTTCTCGATAATCTTTGCCACCGGTTAGACATTAGCCCATTTGGTGAAGTAGTCGACGGCCACAATCACAAACTTGGTCTGCCCCTTTCTACGAGGCAGAGGCTCGATGATGTCGATTCCTCACTGGGCAAATGGCCACGACCCGCTCATGGGGGTCAGTTGTTCTGCCAGCTGCCTAAGAATGGCAGTAAATCTTTGGCATTTGTTACACCTCTAGACAAAGCTCTTAAAATCTTCTCGGATCGTTGGCCAGAAGTACCCTTGACGAAGTATCTTATGAGCCAAGGCACGACTCCCAAAATGATTTCCACAGATTCCTTCGTAGATTTCTTGGATCACATATTCAGCTTCGTCAGGTCGGAGGCGCCTGAGGATGGCTGGGAGTACCCTTTCTTATACAGAGTGTCATCCAGGATCACGTACCGTGCTTCTCTGATCTTCAATCGTCGAGCCTCCAACTTGTCTTGGGGGACTTCGCCGTTGTTAAGGTATCTGATGATCAGATCCATCCAGTTCGGAGTTGCTTGCACTGGATTGATCATCTCATGGTCGGCTTGGTCGATGCTCGGGTTATCTAGGAATTCTACTAGGACAATCCTCAGTATCTTCCCCTCGGCAGCTGAGGCCAGCTTTGCGAGGGCGTCGATCTAAGAGTTTTCAGATCTTGGGATCTAGCTGATGACGCATTCTTTAAATCTTCCTGTCAGTTTCTAAGCCTCGGCCAAATAGGCTATCATCCTTGTCTCCTTCGCCTCGTACTTTATCGATATATAATTCACGACGAGCTGAGAGTCGCACCACATGTCGAGGAGCTGAACTATCAGACTAGCGGCTAATCTGAGTCTGGCCAGTAGAGCTTCATATTCCGCCTCGTTGTTGGATGCCTTGAAACCGATCCTGATCGCGTACTGCATAGTGGTCGAGTTAGGTGCGACCAGGATGATCCCCGCCCCGACTCGTTTTGAATTAGACGATCTGTCCATGGAGAGGGTCCATCTACTACATCCCTCTTCTGTCCCTGCGCTCTCGAGAAGAGGAAGTGCTGGGGGAGCAACGGGGACTGCCTCGAAACTGGTCAAGAACTCCAAGTTGGTATCTTGAATCTTGCAACTCGGAGTTATAAACTCTGCTATAAAGTCAGCGTTGGCCTGGCCCTTGATTGCAGTCCTCGGGCGATACTGAATATGAAATTCTTTGAGTTCCACCGCCCACTTGGTCAGACGCCCAGATAATTCTAGCTTCTGGAGGACCTGTCGGAGAGGGGAATTCATGAGGAAGATGATGGAATGCACTTGAAAGTACGGGCACAGCCTTCGAGTAGAGACGACTAGGCTGAGAACCAGTTTCTCCATGCTTGGGTACTTGGTCTCGGCCGGGACCATTGCCTTACTGGTATAGTAAACAGGGCATTGTTTGCCTTCTACTTCTCGAATGAGTGCCGAGTTGATCGCTGAGGTTGAAACAACTAAGTAGAGAAATAGAGGCTCGCCCTCCTCGGGCTTGGACAGCAGAGGTGGTGACCCCAGATACTGCTTCAACTGTTAAAAAGCTTACTCGTAGTCCGTGGTCCACTCCGCTTTCTTGCGACCCTTCAACTACTGGAAGAAGGGGAGACATTTGTCAGTGGCTCTGGATATAAACCGATCGAGCGCGGTGACTCGTCCGGTGAGGCACTGGATTTCTTTCATCATCCGAGGCGAGCCCATGTCGAGCAAGGCTTTAATCTTGTCGAGGTTTGCCTCAATGCCCCTCTAGCTGACCTGAAATCCAAGGAACTTGCCTGACCCCACACCGAAGGCGCACTTGGCAGGGTTCAATTTCATGCGATACTCTCGGAGTATCGAAAACATCTCTCCGAGGTCCGTGATGTGGTCGGAGGCTTTGATACGTTTGACGAGCATGTCCTAGACGTAAACCTCTATGGTCAAACCAATTTATTGGACAAACATCCGGTTCACCAGCCTCTGATATGTCGCCCCAGCATTTTTCAGGCCAAAGGGCATGACCTAGTAACAGTAGAGTCCCTTGTCCATGACGAAGGTCCTCTTCTGTCTGTCTGGGGAGTGCATTGCTATCTGGCTGTTACCAGAGTATGCATCCAGGAAGGTGAGAAGCTTGTGCCCGGCCGTGATGTCGACCAATTGGTCAATTTGAGGTAGGGAAAACCGTCCTTGGGGCAGGCTTTGTTCAGATCTGAGTAATCCACACAAACCCACCATTTTCCATTGGCCTTCTTCATGAGGACCACATTAGAGATCCAGTCCGAGTAGTAAATTTCCTCAATGAAACCCACGCTGAGGAGTTTCGGCACCTTGTCAGCTAAGGTCGCATACCTCTCGGGTTCGAATGCTCTCCTTTTCTATTTCACTGGCTTGTGCTTTGGGTCCACATTCAGCTTGTGAACTGACATGTCCTAGTGTGTGCACGCATAGACGTCCTTGTGCTGTCGTAGGAAGGTCAGCATCTGAGCTCGCTGCTCAAAATTAAGCGACGACCTAAGCTGAACTATTCTACTCGGATCAACTTCCTCGAGCGGGATAGTCACAAGTTCTTCAGTTGAGTCCTCTACAAGATTGTCTCCTTTGGGGTCGAGCATGTTTGCTGTGAGGTCCTGCTTTACGGAGCCCTTTCTCACTGCTGCTAAGTAGCACCTTCGTGCCTCACGCTGGTCTCCTCAGACATATATGACCCCTCCAATGGCAGGGAATTTCATCATTAGATGATACGTAGATACGACCACCCTCATGGCGTTAAGAGATGACTTGCCCACGATGATATTGTGCGCTGATGGTACATTTACTACCAAGAAGTCCACTAGCAGAGTCACCTGATTCTACCCTTCTCCCACTGTCACTAGGAGGGAAATCGCACCCTCGGAGATCACCTTATTCTAGCAAACCCATGCAGTGGAGTCTTCACGGGTTGGAGGCCCGACCTGTCTATCCCCATTTTGTCGAACGCCTTGGAGTAGGATTTATCGACCGAGCTTCCAGTGTCGACTAGGATATGGTAGACCTTGTGATTAGCTATCATCATCGCTACCACCAAGGCATCATCATGGGGGTGCTGGATGTCCCGCATGTCATCCTCTGTAAACGTGAGGATGTAGGGGCTTATTCGGAGCTCCTTCCTCGGCCTTTCAGCCAAGTAGATGTAATGCTCGAGGTCGGAGCTCCTGAAATGGGCTTTACGAGCCCGATTCAAATCTCCGTCACCGGACGGGTCCTCATAGATCGTTCGGATCTCTGTAGCCTCCTTCGCAGCTTTGCGGGGTTGGTCACCCTTCCGGGTCTGCCTCTCTTCTTTTACATATTGGCGCAGTGACCCTTGCGGATGAGGGTTTCGATCTCTTCCTTTAGGTCGACACAATCACTAGTGTCGTGGCCGTGGTCGTGATGGAAGCGACAATACTTGCATTTGTCTCGCTGGCTTACCTCAGTTTTCATATAACTCGGCTAATGCAGTAACCTCTGATCTTGGATGTCTAGCAGGATCTGTTCTGGAGATGTATTGAGAGGAGTATACGAGCTAAACTTACTCTCGGGCCTCCTGCTCGGTCTTCTATCTCGGGAGGCGTTGTCGTCCGACCTCCTTTTGTCCTTGCGCTGTGGCGCTTCGTCCCTCCGTCTCTTCCCCTTAGACAAGGACTCGGAGGTCTGGTTGCTCTTATGTTAGCTGAAGAACTCTTCAGCATTAATATACTTCTGTGCGTGGCTGATAAGCTCACCAAGAGTTGAAGGTGGGTTCTTCCCAATCGAGAACAGGAATCTCCCCTCCTTGAGCCTGCTGATCATTGCGGACAATGCCATCTTGTCGGAGTAGTTATCTACTTGCAGAGTCTCTTCATTGAAACGGGAGACGTAGTCTTTCAATGACTCCCAGTTCCACTGTTTGAGGGTCAGCAAGTGGGTCGACGGCTTCTGACTCTTCTTGCCGATGATAAATTGGTTCAGAAATGACCTGCTGAGCTCAGTAAAGGCGCTGATCGACCTCGACTTGAGCTGTCAGTACCAATTCCTTGCGGCCCAAGTCAGAGTTATTGAGAAGGCTCAGCACATTATCGCTTCCAAGGTGGATTAAATTTGCATCCATGAGTGGTAAGATTCCACGTGCTCTATGGGGTCACCAGACCCTTAGTACTGAGCGATGGGAGGCATCCTGAACATTGGAGGCATTTTTGCACTCATAACCTCGCTGGTGAAGGGAGGTTCAATTTCTTCCATCTTCACTTCCATTGCAGTCGAAGCCGGAGTCTGTTGGTTCCACTTGATCTGATTTTGGAGCTCGTTCAGCTGAGCTTCCCACGGATTTCGATTCTCCGCCACAGTTTCTTGAGGAACTTCGACCTCAGGTGCTCTGTCCCCCCCTCCTCTCCAGCTCGTGGCGGAGGTCAGTCGGGGCTAGCACTGAAGTCGCATATATGTAAGTCGGCTCTGCATGCCGTGTAGGATCCGGGGCTCGAGCAGATAGGTTCTGGGATGCTTTGGCATGGGAGCTTACGAGCAATGACTCTTCTTCAGCTACTGGGGCCATCTCTTCTGGGTTGAGAGGCACCTATTGTTCCTTCATTCGATTGATCTCGTCCCTTAGCATCTGCACTCCATTCTGCAAGGCCCTGTATTTACCTCCTCGGCTTCAGGTTCGTTGAGACGGCCCGGTCAGAGCTGACTTGGTATGCAGTAGTGAAGACGAGTGATGTTGCCCACTCGGCTCAGGCTCCGCGGTCTTTATTAGGATTGTTTTCTTCTTTCCTCTTTCCATTTCCAGTAAAGCTTTTCTTTTTATTCTTTTCCCACAAACGGCGCCAAAAATGTTGATGCAAAAATTTGGATCACCCTCCGTCGAGCTCCATGTGCTCGGAGCAAACCCTGGTCCTGCATAAATGAAAGACAAAGGAGACCCTGGCAAGAGCAGGGGACCCTCCAATGCCAAAGTCAGGCTAGGAAATCGGGTCTAAGTAGTGTCGAGTAGGGTGAGAGTACTAGATATTGCGTACTTATTCCTGTAGAAGCGATTCATATTTATACCTGAGGGTTGCACTGAATGTGCCTGATAATCTCGGCACGGTCATCACCATAACGAGAGAGCTACGCGTGTGCAGTCGTCGGCCGTTACTCAGAGATCGTGCTCTAGGCATTACTACAGTCGTGTGTTATTAGGTTTAGCCCATTAATGTTGTTGTTGACTGGGCTCCTATCCGAGCTGACCTCATGGCTCAGGTCTCGCTTAGAAATCTGAGCCCATAAATGAATTGATCGTTGACGATCTGAGGGTCGGGTCAGAGGTACATTGAATGAAGTTGTCCTGAGAGCTATTACAAGAGGACTCGGAGGCAGATCGGTTCGGACGTATCGTTATTGCTCCAAGGTCCTGCTCGTAAGATGCATGATGACTTCTTCCAAGTCCCAAGTTGGTGTCGTAGCTTTACAAGAGCCCTTAGGTCGGACGCTTACCTCGGGTCGGAGGCTCATCAGTCCGAGGCCTTGCTCATTTGTGCCAAAGTTGACCTCGATGCGGCTTGGTTTAGATTTACCCATAACAACTTCAAAAATGTAAACTTTCAAGAAGCCTCTAATGTAAAAACTTGTGCTAATTACCATAAATATTAAAGGAAAGATAATAGAAATCATCCTCTAGTTAATAAAATAGTAGACTTGCTCAAAGAGCTGTTGAAATCCAATTCTGGTAAAAATAGAGTAAATAGAAATAGGAGAAATCCTAACTCTCAAACACGACAAAAGGTAAGAGATCCTCCAAAACCTATACTGTAATGAAATGGGTTCCAAACATTAAGTGTCTTGTTATCTACACAGCTTTCAAAGTAAGTAGCCATTTAAGATGGTATCTAGATAGTGGATGTTCTAGACATATGATAGGTGCTAAGGCCATTCTATCAAGCATCAACCAAATCGATGGCGACTCAGTTAATTTGGAAATGGTAGCAACTGCAAAATCATCGGCAAAGGTAATGTACAACTTCCCAATCTACCTATCTTCAAGAATGTTTTATATATTGAAGGCTTAAAACATAATCTACTGAGCATATCTCAAATCTGTGATAATAATCATAGAGTAAAATTTTCAGATCACAGATATAAGATAATTAATAATAAAGGACATGTGATATTAAATGGTCGTAAAACGTCTGAAAATTACTATATAATTGATGATTCTTACTCAATTAATCATTCATGCTACATGGGACTAAACTATGACATCAATGTCTTGGACATATAAACAATATATATATATATATATATATATATATATATATATATATATATATATATATATATATATATATATATATTGAGCACAAGAGATCACTTGTGTGGCTTACCTAAATTAAAAAGGATAGAAAACAAAGTATGTGGTGCCTGTCAAATTGGCAAGAAAATTAAGAGTAGTCATAATAAAGTGAACTCCTTAGCCACTACAAGAGCTCTTAAACTACTCCACATGGATTTAGTTGGACCAACTAGAACGGAGAGTAGAGGTGGGAAGAAATATTTTCTAGTCATAGTTGATGACTACATTAGATATTCATGGGTAGCCTTCTTAAGAGAAAAATCAGATGCTTTTGACGAAGTCAAAAAGTTAATTAAACGCATCTAGACTAAAAAAGAATTATCCATGATTAGAATAAGAAGGGATCATGGAACTAAATTTGAAAATAAAAATTTTGAAAAATATCGTAATAATCATGGTATATTACATAAATTTTCTGCTGTAAAAACACCTTAGCAAAATGGAGTTGCTGAAAGGAAAAATAGACTTCTACAAGAAATTGCTAGTGTGATGTTAAATAACATGAAATTGCCTAAAAATTTCTGGGTTAAAGCTGTGAGTACTGCAAGTTATATAATTAACCGTGTTTATATTAGAACAACTGAAAATAAAACTACTTATGAATTATAGTTAGGTAAAAAGCCTATTGTTAAATATTTTTGAACTTTAGGAAACAAATATTTCATTTTACGTGATCGAGAAAATTTGGACAAATTTGAAGCTAAAAGTGATGAGGTAATATTTTTAGGATATGCTTTAAACAGTCGAGAATATCATGTTTTAAATAAATAAAATTGGGGTTATACAAGAATCTATAAACGTTGTTATTGATGATCAACTAATCACACCCAAACTTGACCAAGATGATGTTGATAATGATATAATCTGAACCATCATCTAAATCAGATTCTACTGAGTTAAGTTAGTCAAAGACCATCCGACTGATTAAATACTTGGTAACCCTCATACTGGTGTTCAAACCAGAACATAGCTTGAAAATATATGCTATCATGTTTGCTTCAATTCCCAAATTAAATCGAGTAATGTAAATGAGGCATTAGCTGATGAAAGTTGGATCTTGGCCATGAAAGATTAATTGAACCAATTTGTAAGAAATGACATATGGTATCTTATTCCTAGACCTTCTGATAAACATATGATTGAAACAAAATGCATTTTCAAAAATAAATTTGATGAATTGGGTAACATTATTAGAAATAAGGCACGACTGGTGGTGCAGGGTTATACACGAATTGAAGGTATTGATTATGATGAAACTTTTGCGCCAGTTGTGTGACTTGAATCTATCAAATTATTTATTTCTATTGATTGCTACAAAAATTTTAAAATATATCAAATGGATGTTAAAAGTGTTTTTTTAGACGGTGATTTAAATAATGAAGTTTACGTTGAACAATCAAAGGATTTTGAAGATCCTAAACTTCCTAATAATGTATACCATCTTAAAAAGGCACTATATAGTTTAAAGCAGCCCCTAGAGCATGGTATGAAAAATTAAATAAATTTTTGCTTTCATAATTTTCTAATGGGTAGTGTTGACAAAGCCTTGTTGTCAAAAAATATAATGATAATATCTTAATCATTTAGATATATGTTGATGGTATTATATATGGATCTATTTGCATTGATCATTCTTCTAAGTTTACAGACCTGATGAAATTAGAGTTTAAAATGAGTATGGTCAGTGAGTTAAATTACTTTCTTGGACTTCAAGTCAAATAGCTCGAAGACAGAATATTCATCTCTCAATCCAAATACGCACTGAACTTAGTAAAGATGTTTGGATTTGAAAAAGATTAGAATTTTAATACTCCTATGAGTACAATACTCATATTATCAAAACATGAACCAGGTAAAAGTGTTTACTCTCAACTTTATTGTAGCATGATTGGTAGTCTACTTTACTTAACTGCCAATAGACTTGATATTTCTTTCTATATCAACATCTGTACTAGATGTCAGTCTGACCCTAAAGAATCTCATTTATTTACTATTAAATGGATAATCAAATATGTTGCGAGTACTGCTAACTTAGGTTTGTGGTGTCCACATGATACGTCTGTATAAGTAGCAAGATACACTGATGTAGATTGGGCAGGTAAAGTAAATGATAGAAAATCTGCAAGTGGTGGATGTTTCTATATTGGAAACTGTCTTGTATCATTGATGAACAAGAAGCAAAATTCTGTATCATTATCCACTGCAGATGCAGAATACATTGCTATAGGGAATACTTGCACTCAACTTATGTGGATGAAATGTATGTTAGCTAACTATGGAATTGTTCAAAATATGATGAATTTATATTGTGATAATACAAGTGCTGTAAATATACCAAAAAATCATATTCAACATTCTCGTACAAAATATATTGACATACGATATACGAGAATTAATTGGAAAAAAAGACTATCATGCTAGAATACATTCAAACAAAGAAGCAGATTGTAGATGTCCTGATGAAGCCACTTGACAGTGTCAGATTCTCTAATTTAAAGCATGATATTGGATTATGTGTTATTAAATGATAATAATTTTATTTTTAATTTCTTTTTACATTTATTTGATTGTTGCATAAGAAAAAATTGTGAATGAAATGAAAAGAAAAATAAAATAAAAAGATTTTTTTTTGCTAGCCGAGTATATACTCGGGCTAGTCGAATCGAGTGTGGAGTGATTCAAAAAGGGGGGAAAAAATCTAATTTCTTCACTTTTCACTTCTTCTTCTTCGGTCCGCTAGTGCTTCTTTTGGCCAACCCATCTCCCTAAATTCCTTGTAAGTGATTTTTAAGCATTTATTTTGTAGATTTAAGTTCTTATTAAATCTTAATATAGATTTTATCATTTATTTTGAATATAGAAACCCTATTTTGGTGGTTTTTCACCAAAATCTGATCTTCACTATTCTACCTCCCCATTTTGTGATTCCTTGTTGCTCTCTACTATGAAACTGAAATTTAAATGCACAATTCGCAAATCTTATGCTGGTTCCTCATTCCGTTCTAGTCCTCGAGTTGTGCGGACCCTACGCGCACCTGAGGATAACTCGAAAAATATTCAGGATTTCAGAATTGGGAACATTATCATAGAACGTTCGGTTAATGTTGAACACATTGTTCAATATGGGCTAGTTGAGCTCCTTTCTAAGGTAGGATGGGAGAAAATTTTACAATGGGGCGGGACGATTTACCAGTCCATTATACAAGGCATGTATGCATCTATCACTAAGGTTTCTTTGGATGATTTATTTTTCAAATTTCAGTTTTTAGAAGAAACCATCACCATAACACCTTCCACCATCTCTTCTTTGATGGATATATAAATGGTGGAAGACGGGATTCCAATTTCAAATCTTTCTGATAAAGTGAATAATTCAGAAAGAGAATCAATTACCCACGTGTTATGTGGATTTAA
Source organism: Magnolia changhungtana (assembly GCA_030180095.1). Classification (NCBI taxonomy): domain Eukaryota; kingdom Viridiplantae; phylum Streptophyta; class Magnoliopsida; order Magnoliales; family Magnoliaceae; genus Magnolia; species Magnolia changhungtana. Next base: position 735,834 of record JASAUF010000231.1, on the reverse strand, counting down.
TGTTGAATGGAGGTCCAGTAACACTCTATTCACTAGTAAGTTATTTTCCAAATCCTCTTCTTGAACAACAAGCTAATCAGGAAGAAGCTCGGGAAGCGACATTAATATGGACAATATATTTGTTGATCTGGAAGAGTCTGGTGACACTAATGATTCTGACTACTAGCCCTCTCAATTTAATGATAGGTTGGCTGCTTTAGAGAAGAAGGTGGATGCTTTGCAAGTATCCCAAGAATCATTATCTCAAACTCAAAAACAGAATATGAAGTACATTAAAAAATAATTTCATCGATTTAGTCGGAGTTTGAAAATTAATGATCCTACGATGCCTGCTCCATCCTCTTCTGAGTCAAAGTGAGATTATTTTCTTGTTATTAATGGGTTAGTAACAACTTTATTCTGATGGTTTGGTGTGACTTGATACACAATTTGATACACTGTTTTATACAGTGTTTGTTACCTTTTATCTAATGATATGCTTCTTTTGCTTTGCATTGATGATCTACTTACATTTTATTCATCTATCATCTGATATTGCTTCTTTATTATAAATTCGTAATTTGTCAACTTGTGACAAAAGGGGGGAGAAGGTGCTTGTGAAAAATATTTATGTAATCAGGTGATATAACATGCATGATATGCTTAAAAAATAGGATATATATTTTTTATTTTTATTTTTTTTTATTGTGCATGTGTTTGGATGCAAAACATCTTTGTATAAGTTCTCAGGGGGAGCTACAAGTGATATACTATAGTTCTTAGGGGGAGCTACAGGTGATATACTATAGTTCTCAAAGGGAGCTATAGGTGATATATTACAGGAGATGTACATATGTCTTTTTGGACCAAAGCTTCAAATAGATGGATGAGTCCATGAGATGTTTAATGTATGTTTGTATGATGTGATGTGTATGGATATATATGTGCTTTGTCACGAAATTGACTGGCACTGGCTTCCATGAAATCCGCAATGGTTTGGATTGATTGAGGGATGGATCTTAGCAGCATTTCTCAACATCTTTTACAGATGTCCACACTACTACTACTCAATATGAATTTTGATTTGATGAATAAACTTCGTCTACAACTTTCTTCATCCACCTCTTGGGATACTGCCTCAGAAGAGTGTACTTTTAAGCTTCGACATCAACAGTCCAAGCTCTTCCCTTTTATGCATGTCAACTAAAGTTCATTCGCTTCCTCCTTCACTGTTTTCATGGGCATACCTATTGACATTCTGAATAATCTTGCTTAATTTAGTTGAAATCGTGCACCTACCTTCCCATAAACATTTTGGGTCCACAAAATAGTATGAATCACTAGCTACAATATTGAGAATTTTAGACATTCTCGAGCCCTACAAGACCTTTGGAAGCTAGATGGATATGCTCAAGCCCCCAGAGCAGCAAGATAGGGACTGTATTTTGATTCTAAACACACAAATGATGCTCATGGAGTGTAGTTCAAGACAGGAGTGCTCAATATGAGGGCTTGCTCATAGTGAGGGTGGTATGGGAGGTGACCCCATGTGTTTTCCTTAGTGATAATGGATCTTGTAGTTACAAAAAGGCAGACTAACATAAGGACTTGGGCAATTGCTCTCAAATATAAGCTTAAGGGAATTTTGTGAAAGAAAATAAACAAATTGGGTAAAAATGATTAAAAGAATGGATATTTATTACACAAAATGTGGGCCGATGTCAATAACAACAATTGCAGTCGTCAACACTATTCATACCTTAGCTTTTAATTATCTAGGAATTATGTGTAAATGCTCAAGACTCGAAGAAATTTATCTGTGGAGTGTGTGTATTATTAATTTTTTTTATTGGTTGATTGACCATCGCCATGTTGCCCACTACTTGATCCAAGATATCCAAGCATCGTTGTACTGGGCCTTCATTTGACTAATCTTAACTTGTGTTTGTTGGGCTAGCACACCAGATGAATGGCTCTAGCATCAGCTTTGTTATCTTTGTTTGGCCACTTCTCATATGGAATTACTCAGTGTCATTATCAGCTTTGTTATCTTTCTTTGGCCACTTCTCACATGGAATTACTCAGTATCATCATCAAAGCCTTATCCCCAACTAATTGCAGTCAGCTACATGAATCCTATTATTGTTGAAAATAAAATATATATGAGAAATGTCTAGAATATTTCTAGAAAGTGTCTAGAAAGTATCTAGAATGTGTCTAGGAAATATCTAGAAAAGTGTATTAGACTAGTTTAGAAAGTGTCTTTTGAGTTTCTTAGGTAATTAATGCTTATTGTAGAAAGTTGTGATGCATTTACTCTTGTATGTAGATCCTTCCTCAAAGAGTCTATAAAAAGGGTCTTGATGTACATGGAGGAAACAGCCAAAACAAGAAGGAAAATCCTCCCTTCCAACAATTCAAAGCATTGTAATATCTACTTTCATAATTCATGAATATTTAAAGCATTCCACTTGCAATACTCCAAGTCCAAAAAATCTCTTCTTCCTCTCCTATTCTCCAACAAATTTGGTATTAGAGCAAGGTTCAAGAGTCATATATGGCAACAAGTTCCAGCAACATCATCTTCAACTACTCACAAAATATGGTGCCCCATATTTGAGTGGGAAAGCTACGACTATTGGAGCATTCAAATGAAGACTCTCTTCATCTCACAAGACTTGTAGGAGTTGATGAAAGATGGATATGAAGTACCAGAAAATGCAGCAACATCAGCAACATGGACAGATGCAAGACAACAAGCATTCAAGAATAGCAAAAAGAAGGATGTCAAAGCCCTACTTTACATCCAATGAGGAGTGAGCAAGAGCATCTTTCCCAGACTCTTTCGTGCAACAACTTCAAAAGAAGCATGAAAAATTTTGAATAAAGAATTTCAAGGATCAGAAAAGGTGATCACTATCAAACTTTAATATCATTGGAGAGATTTTGATAATTTACAAATGAAGGAAGGTGAGTCAATTCAAACTTACTTCTTTCGTGTTTCTGGCATCATTAATCAAATCAGAAGTTATGGAGATACAATCCAAGATATAAAAAAATTTGGGGAAAAGATTTTAAGAACTCTTCAGATAAAATTCGATCATGTAGTAGCTGCTATAGAAGAATCTAAACATTTATCTAAGTTAAGTTTACATGAGCTGATGGGTTCTCTTCAAGCACATGAACAAAGGATGAGCAGGTTCGTGGAGCAAAGTGTTGAACAAGCTTTTTAGTCTAAAATAAATATATCGAAAAAGAAGAATATGGAAGTAGACAAGAGAAGTCAAGATGCATATTCAAATCAAAGATGGCAATCTGGAAGAGGTCGCGAGAGGACAAACTTTAACCGTGGCCGTGGAAGAGGTAGAGGAAGGTCTGATTTCAACAATCAAATAAATCCAAGAGGTAACAAGCAAAACGATTCTCAATGCTCAAATTGCAAAAAGTCTAATCATATCGACAAGGATTGTTGGTACAACAAATGTAACATATGCACAAAATCAAGCCACAGATAAAGATTATTGGTATAAGACAAAGAATGAAGCAAAATTTTCTGAAAAGACATAAAAATTAGAAAATTTATTTCATTTCTGCTTGAATATTCAAGAAGAATCAAATGATATTTGATATTTGGATAGCGGTTGCAGTAACCATATGGTAGGAAATTGGAGTTGTTTTGTTGATTTGAATGAAAGGGTACATTCTCAAGTAAAGCTTGGAGATGGAAAGCTTCAAAATATTGAAGGAAAGGGAGTCATAGCTTTACAAACAAAGGGAGGTAATTCTAAACTTATCCATGATGTTCTTTATGTTCCTGGCTTGACTCCAAATTTGCTAAGTGTTGGACAATTAATTCAGAAAGGATATTTAGTCAATTTTGATAAAGATGAATGCATGGTCTTAAATAAGAAGAATAAGCAAATCGTGACAAAAGTGAAAATGACATCAAACAAGGTTTTCCCTCTCAACATGTCACTAAAAAGAAATTTTGTATTAAAATTCGAAGATGTTGATGAAACTTGGCTATAGCATTTGAGATACAATCATTTAAATTTCAGATGCCTAAAATTGTTAAAGCAAAAGAATATGGTGATCGGTCTACCTTTTATTAACAAAGAAGATAAAGTTTGTGAAGGTTGCATCTATGGTAAATTTCATAGGCTTCCATTTACAATTACGTCATGGAGAGTAAAAGCTCATCTTGAACCTGTACATGCTGTTTTTTGTGGTCTTAGGCAGACACCATCTCTTAACAAGAAAAGATATTTTCTACTCTTTGTTGATGATTATAGCATAATAATGTTGATATAATTTCTTGAACAAAAGTCAGAGGCTTTCACCATTTTTCTTCAATTCAAAGCATTTGCAGAAAAACAAAGTGGCCAATTCTTGAAGGTTCTAAGGACAGATCGTGGTGGAGAATTCACATTAAAAGAATTTTAGAATTTCTGCACATCAAATGGTATCAAAAGAGAGTTGACAACTAGATACACCCCTCAGCAAAATGGTGTAGCGGAAAGAAAGAACAGGACAAGTGTAGAAATGGCTCGTAGCATGCTAAAAGGCAAAGGGCTTCCAAATGATTATTGGGAGAAAGCTGTGCACATGACAGTTTATATCCTTAACAGATCTCCAACAAAAGTAGTAAGGAAGATGACTCAATATGAAGCATGGCATCAGAAAAATCCATTGGTAAAATATTTCAAAGTTTTTGGATGCATTGCATATGCTCACATTTCATCACAAAAAGTGAAAGAAAAGTTCGATGAAAAGGGAGAAAAATGCATATTTATAGGCTACAGTGAAGACTCCAAAGCCTACCGCCTTTATAATCTCACTTCTGATAAATTGGTGATTTCTAAAGATGTGGTATTTGATGAAATGACAGGATGGAAATGGGATGAGAAACAAAACCATGTTCCAAAGACGTTTGAAGAGCTTGAAATTATACCAAAGGTGACTACAACTCCATATTCTTCTCCACAAAGCCCCACTACACCAAATTCAAGCTCAAGCAATTCTTCAAGCCCATCAAGCTGCTCTTCATCAGATTTTGATTCACCGCCAAGGAAGGTACGTTCTCTAAGAGAAATTTACGATAAACGTGACATTGCCTATTTTGCATGTAAGCCGCAGATATTTAAAGAAGCAGTAAAACAAGAAGCTTGGATTAAGGCAATGAATGAAGAAATTGTAGTTATTGAGAAGAATCGCACATAGGAGCTGGTTGATCTACCTAAAGGAAAAGATGTTATAGCTTGAAATGGATTTACGAGACCAAGTATAATAAAGATGGCTCAATCTAGAAGCACAAAGCTCGATTGGTGGCAAAAGTTATTCTTAACAACAAGGTATAAACTTTAATGAAATTTTTGCTCCTATCACTCGTATGGAAACCATAAGGATTGTTTTGGCGCTTACGGCTCAAAAACAACAAGTCTTTCAATTTGATGTTAAATCGGCTTTTCTCATTGGAGAAATTGAAGAAGAAGTATATGTTGAGCAACCACAAGGATATGTGGTGAAAGGAAAAGAAATAAAGATATATCGACTCAAGAAAGCTCTATATGGGCTAAAACAAGCACCAAGAGCATGGAACATCAAGATCAACAAATACTTTCATCAAAACGGCTTCAAAAGAAGTCCAAGTGAGCCATCCTTATATGTGAAGAAAGAAGGTACGCATGATTTTCTTATTGTCTTCCTTTATGTTGATGACTTAATATATATTAGCACCAATCCAAATATGATAGAAGAATTAAAAAGGACAATGATGAAGGAATATGAGATGACTGATCTCGGTCTAATGAGATACTTCCTTAGCATCCAAGTAAGGTAAAACCATGGCGAAATATTTATTTCACAAAAAAATTATGCCAATGATCACTTAATGAGATTCCACATGTCAAAATGCAAATCCGTCACAACTCCAATAGCTATTAATCAGAAGTTCTCAACAAATGATGGAGCACAAAAGGTCGATGCCTCAATTTACAAAAGCTTAGTTGGTTCGTTAATCTATCTTTCAAATACTAGGCCGGATATTGTATATGTAGTCAGCCTGGTCTCGAGGTTCATGAGTGAGCCTAACAAGAATCATTTTAAAGCTGCAAAAAGAATTTTAAGGTACATCCAAGGGACTAAAAGTTACGGTATCAAATACTTGATAGAAGAAGATAATAGACTTATTGGATTCATAGATAGTGATTGCACATGATCGATTAATGATAGAAAAAGTACTTTAGGATATGTATTCTGTATGTGATCAAAGGTTATCTCATGGTTATCAAAGAAGTAGAAGAAGATTGTGTTATCATCCATCGAAGCAGAGTATATTTTAGCTACTGGAGCAGCACGTGAAGTAATTTGGATTAAAAGGATTTTGGGCAATTTACAAAATGAACAAAAATTGTCTACTACTATTTTTTGTGACAACATGTCGACAATTGCCATGACAAAGAATCCAGTCCTCCATAGTCGATCAAAGCACATCGAGCTTCACCACCACTTCATCAGGGAGTTAGTTGAAGAAGGACAAATTGAGCTGAAGTTTCGTAGGTCAAAAGATCAACTTGTAGATATTTTCATCAAGGCATGACTATAGAAAAGTTCATCAAATTCAGAAAAATGATGGGAGTGCAAGATTCTCAAATTAAGGGGAGTGTTGAAAATATAATTCGAAAATAAAAGATATTTGAGAAATGTCTAGAATATTTTTAGAAAGTGTCTAAAAAGTATCTAGAATGTGTCCAGGAAATATCTAGAAAAGTGTATTATACTAGTATAGAAAGTGTCTTTTTAGTTTCCTAGATAATTAATGCTTATTGTAGAAAGTTGTGATGCATTTACTCTTATATGTAGATCCTTCCTCAAGAGTCTATAAAAAGGGACTTGATGTACATGAAGGAAACTACTAAAAATCCTCCATTCCAATAATTCAAAGCATTGTAATATCTGGTTTCATAATTCAGAATATTCAAAAGCATTCTACTTGTAATACTCCCAAGTCCAAAAAATCTCCTCTCTTCTTCTCTAACAATTATGCCATTCTACTCTATCATGGACTATATCCTTTAACCATAGGTCCTCGAAGTCTTTTTTTTTACTATCTCTACCTACGTCCTTGTGATTTTTGGCCTTCCCCTTGGCTTATCTATCATATTAAATCCATACCAGAAATGGATTATTATGCAGTGGTTTTTATGATCCTTGAGCCTCTGATAAGTACAGTACCCTCACTCAAGCGGACTTATCACACGTTTAGGAGATTGGGGCCGTTCATAAAGTAGGCCCCACTTTCTATATGCCGTAGCACAAAGATCAGTCTGCTCCAATCATGGGGTAGTATGTTGAACATGACTGATTTAGAGACGGTTCTGGACCGTCTCTAAAATTGCTTGGTTTAAAGACGCTTTAGAGACGGCCGTAAACCGTCTCTAAACTTTTAGACGGCCCTTGACCGTCCTTAATATTGTCTTAAAAATTTTAAAGTCCACAAATCATTTAAGACGGTCAAAAACCGTCGTTAACTGTGGATAAAAGACGGTCTCTGACCGTCTGGAAAAGAGACGGTCTCTGACCGTCTTATATGCAGGCATTTGAGACGGTCAAAGACCGTCCATATTAGAGACGGTCATTGGCCGTCTCTTACTGGTAATTTGAGACTGTCAAAGACCGTCTCAATTAGAGACGGTCATTGGCCGTCTTTTCCTGTGAGCGAAAACCGTTAAAAATAGTCTGTATTAGGGACCGTCGGTAGCTGTCTCCATTTGAGACTGTCAAGGACCGTCTCTATTAGAGATGGTCTTTGACCGTCTTATATGCAGTCATTTGAGACGGTCAAAGACTGTCCGTATTAGAGACAGTTATTGGCCGTCTTTTATTGGTAATTTGAGACTGCCAAAGACCATCTCAATTATAGACGGTCATTGGCCGTCTTTCACTGGTTCTCGCAGACCGTCAAAAATAGTCTGTATTAGGGACGGTCCTTAGCAGTCTCCATTTGAGACTGTCAAAGACCGTCTCTATTAGAGACAGCCGTTACCCGTCTTATAGTAGTCATTTAGTCAAAGATTGTCTATATTAGAGACGGTCCTAAACCGTCTCTAATGCTCAAGTAACAACAAAAATTATGAATTTCGAAAAAAAAAAAAAAAAAAAGTTAAAAAGCTTAGAATAATAACTAACAACGTTTAAGAAAAAAATTTAGATTTTGAAAAAAAAATGTAATTTTGTAAAAATCTTGATTTTGAAAAAAACATTAAGAACTTTCATGAATAATTTTGAAAAAAAAATATTTCGATAAGAAAATGATGTTTTGAAAAAGAAAATTTAAAAAATTAAACAAAATTGTGAAAAAATTGACAAATTGTAAAAAAATATATATTTTTTAAAAAAGAAAACTAGATTTTGTATTTTGATAAGAAAAATTAAAAAGTTATATAACAAAAATGATATTTTTAAAAAGAAAATTTAAAAAATTAAACAAAATTGTGAAAAAATTGACAAATTGTAAAAAACATATATATTTTAAAAAAGAAAACTAGATTTTTTATTTTGATAAGAAAAATTAAAAAGTTATATAACAATAGTGGTATTTAAAAAATGATATTTTGAAAAAAAAAATTTAAAAATTAAACAAATTTGTGAAAAATTTGACAAATTGTAAAAAAATATATATCTTTTTAAAAAGAAAACTAGATTTTGTATTTTGACAAGAAAAATTAAAAAGTTATATAACAAAAGTGAGATTTAAAAAATGATATTTTGAAAAAGAAAATTTTAAAAAATAAACAAAATTTTGAAAAAATTGACAAATTGTAAAAAAATATATATTTTAAAAAAGAAAACTAGATTTTATATTTTGACAAGAAAAATTAAAAAGTTATATAACAAAAGTAAGATTTAAAAAATGATATTTTGAAAAAGAAAATTTGAAAAATTAAACAAAATTGTAAAAAAATTGACAAATTGTAAAAAAATATATGTTTTAAAAAAGAAAACTAAATTTTGTATTTTGACAAGAAAAATTGAAAAGTTAGATAAGAAAAGTAAGATTTTGATGATGTGTTGTATATCCTTGTAGCCTTTATGTTTCTCCAACCCATTTTTGGGCCGGGTATAAAATTTTTGTAGATTTGAATCTTAAGTGGACCACACCACTGGAAAGAATGATAATATAGTACCTCGCCATTAAAAATTATAAAGAGCCCATTATAAGGTTTTAGTTATGTTTATTTGCAATCTAACTTGTTAATAATGTAAAGAAAATCTAGATGAAGGTAAACTACAAATTAAGATCAAATTGATCCAAAACTTTTGTCGCCTTCAAAAGGTTTTTAATAGTTATTCATCATTGTTTTGATTGGTATGACCCACTTGAGATTATTGAGTTCTTATGGTTTCAAATCACATCCTAAAATATGATGGAAAAATATATGGACGGTGTCGATATACATAAAATATATCAAGGTAGGCCCTACACGGTTAGAGTAACACCCATGAAGGAGTTACCTAAATAGTGAAATGGTACTATATGGTCACCTCATGGAAACTTCCCATGAGGTTAATATGTGTGCGCCCCACCATGATGTATGTAGAACATCAACACCATGCATTTGATGTGTCCCCTTTAAGTCCAAAAATCAGTCGTATACGAAACTCAGGTGGGCCATAGCATCTAAAACTACGTGAAGACATCCATAAAACATATAAAAGCATTTAATTGGTGGGGCCCACATGAGTTTTGGATGTGTATGAAACTTGGGCTGACTCCTCATCCAAGTGGGACACACATAATGAATGGGCTGGATCTATGAACCACATCTAGGTGGGCCCAATAAATAATTATGAATGTTTTAATGGGAGGGTAACCCTCTCAACTATAGTATTTTGTGTGGCCCACCCAAGTCATGGATTGACTTTATTTTTAAGCTCGTGGCCCAAAGTCACGGTTTATCCACACCGTCAATCCATTTTTCCAGATCATTTTAGTGGTTGAGTCCACAATTAAAGCATATCCAAAACTCAAGTGGACCATACCACAGGAAACAGTGGGAATAATGATTTCTACCGTTGAAATCTTCCTATGGCCTACAGCGATTTTTATTTGTCATCCAACCTGTTCAATAGATTATAAATACATGGATGAAGGGAAAACTAAAATATCAACTTGATCCAAAACTTTAGTGGCCTCCCAAAATTTTTCAATGGTAGAGTTCAATTTATATTGTTTCCTATGATGTGGTTCACTTCAAATTTTTATAGGCTTCATTTTTGAGCTTACGTAATAAAATTATATGTTAAAATGGATGGATGGAGTGGATAAAATGAATAAATCATGGTGGGTCCCACAGGATTTACTCAGTATGCTTGGGAATGGATTGGCTACTCCTCTCGACACCAGCCAATGGTTAGTGGTCGGTGCTCTGTGGCCCCCACCATGATGTATGTGTTTTATCCATGCCGTCCATATATTTTTACAGATAATTTTACAATATGAGACCAAAAATGAGATATATCCAAATCTTAAGTGGACCACATTCCAGGAAACAGTGTTGAATGAGCGTCAACCATTAAAAAACATTTTGGGGCCATAAAAGTTTTGGATCAAACTGATTTTTGTTTTTCCCCTTCATCTGGCCCTGTATGACCTAATCAACCTATTGGATGTCAAATAAACAGTACAGTGAGCCTTAGGAGGATTTTAATGATGGATATATATATATATATATATATATATATATATATATATATATAGAGTACCGGTCTCCTGCGAACCATCCCGCATGGGACTTGGTGCGGTCCAAATTCCCACCGCAAGGAGGAAAATGGATTGCATACTGAGCAAACTCTGTTGGGCCCACCATAAATGGATGTGGTCTATCCACGCCGTCCATCCATTTTTTAAGTGCATTTTAATGGTTGAGATCAAAATTGAATCATTTCCAATGCTCAAGTGGACCATAGAACAAGAAACATTGGGAATAATAATTTCCACCATCAAACCTTTCTAGGGTCTAAAGTGATGTTTATTTGTCATCTGACATGTTCATAAGATCACAAAGATATAGATGAAAGGAAAACACAAATATCAGATTGATCCAAAACTTGTGGACCCCAAGAAAATTTTCAAAGGTTGACATTCAATTCACACTTCTTCTGTGGTGTGGCCTACCTTAGCTTTGGATATACTTCATTTTTGGGCTTAAGCCTTCAAATTATCGGTTAAAATGGATGTAAGGAGTGGATGAAATATATAAATCACGGTGGGCCCACAGAGTTTACTTTTACGCAATCCGCTTCCCAGGAGAGACCTGGGAGCGGATTAGCTACTGACGTGTTGGGAAGTGATGTCACCAAATTTGTGGCCCCAGCATGATATATGTTTTGTATCCACACCCTCAATCCATCTAGAGAGATCATTTTAGGGTAATATCCAAAGAATGAGTCACTTCTAAAACTCAAGTGGACCCACCACAGAAAATAGTGGAGAGAGTGATGCCACCGTTAAATACTTCTAAAGGCCACAAAAGTTTTCAATCAAGCTTATATTTCTATTTTCGTTTTCTTTAATGTCTTTGTTAACTTTTGAATAGGTTGGATTTCGGAAAAAAACCATGGTGGGCCTTAGAAAGGTTTCAACAGTAGGCATCAATCTTCCTACTATTTTCTGTGGTGGGGTCCACTTGAGCATTGGAAATGATTCAATTTTGGTCTCAACCATTAAAATGCACTTAAAAAATGGATGGATGGCGTGGATAGACCACATCCATTTATGGTGGGCCTAACAGAGTTTGCTCAGTATGCAATCCGTTTTCCTCCTTGCCGTGGGAATTTGGACCGCACCAAGTCTCATGCGGGATGGTTCGCAGGAGACCGGTACTCTATATATATATATATATATATATATATATATATATATATATATATATATATATAAAAGGAAAAGGTTCTAAGTGGTCGAGCTCATGGGAACTTCCCGTACGGTCAAGCTGTGTGGGCCCCACCGTGATGGGTGTCAAACATCTACCCAATCAGTCAGATGCATCATTCCATGGTGGGCCTAGGGCTTAAAAATCAAGTCAATCCGTGACTTTTTTTGGGCCACACCACATACAAAAGTTGAGAGGGGTTACCCTCCATTAAAATATTCATAATCATTTGTTACGCCCACCGAGATGTGGTTCACAAATCTAGCCCATCCATTATATGTGTCGCACTTGGATGAGGAGTCAGACCAAGTTTCAAATGCATAAAAATTTTAGGCGTGCCCCACCAAGTGCTTTTATATGTTTTAGGGATTTCTTCACATGATTTTAGATGGTATGGCCCACCTCAGATCCGTATACGACTGATTTTTGGGATATCCCATAATTTAAAGGGGCCCCATCAAATGCACGGTGTTGATTTTTGACACATGTTATGGTGGGGCCCACACAACTTGACCTTCGTGTTTAATCCATGCCGTCCCCATGAGGACAAGCTGTGTGGGCCCCACCATGACATGTGTCAAAAATCAATACCGTGCATTTGATGGGTCCCCTTTAAATTATGGGATATCCCAAAAATCAGCCGTATATGGAACTCCGGTGGGCCATACCATCTAAAATCATGTGAAGACATGCCTAAAACATATAAAAGCACTTGGTGAGCCCCACCTGAAATTTGGATGCATGTGAAACTTTTTATGACCCCTCATCCAAGTAGCGCACACATAATGGATGGGCTGGATTTGTGGACCAAATCTCGGTGGGCCCAAAAAATAATTTTGAATGTTTTAACGGAGGGTAACCCCTCTCAACTTTTGTATGTGTGTGGCTCACACAAGTCATAGATTGGTTTGATTTTTAATCACTGGGCCCACCATGGGATGGTGCATCTGACTGATGGGGTAAAAGTTTGACACGCATCATGGTGGGGCCCACAGAGCCATACAGACCACGGCCTAAATTTGGGCGCGCGCTCAAAAACAGAGCCGCGCCCAAAAAAGCCCCAAATCCCAAATCTCTCCCTCCCTCTCTCTCTCTCTCTCTCTCTCTCTTCCCCGATCCCTAACCCAGATCTGGTTTTTCTCCTCCTCTCAGCAGCTGTTAGAATCCATGGCAGGTTCAGTAGTTGGTTCTTCGTGCAACGATGAAGGCACTCATTCTCGTCGGATGGTTCGGTACGCGTCTGCGGCCATTGACGCTCAGCATTCCAAAGCCGCTCGTGGATTTTGCTAACAAACCCATGATTCTGCATCAGGTAATACCCCATGAGTCCTCTCTGAGCTATGCCGGCCCTAACCCATTTCCAAACAAAACACTTTAGCGCCATCCAAACCCCACCGTTTCCGTCCCATTGTCGCCAGCAGGAACTCGCTGCACTCATCTCCATTGTCGATCTGGTTGATAGCCATCAGATCTGCTCTCAGATCCGATTTTAGCGGAGCTCATTGATTCAGTGCTTGATGTGGTGAGAAAGGAGGTTGAGAACTGCGATTGTCTGCAAGGTATAACTGTTGACCTATTGTTAGGGTTTTGATATTAGATTTGGTATTGCATTTTTCGAGATCTTTTTCTTTTAATTTCATTTCTTGGAATTTTAGATCTAATGTTCTGTGTAAGAATTGTATGATATTGTAGAAGTTCGACATAGCATGGTAGATGACCACAGAAAACTGTTTCTTAGAGCTTGTTGATGAATGATAGATGAACAGGTGGTAGTTGTTTGTTTCATTGTCTAGAAATTTGTTAAGTCTGTTGAAGGTTAGTTATGATTAGCACATTTGTATCAAGATTAGTTGGATGTTAGTTGCAGAAAATCTTTACACATCATGCGTCCCTATAATTTAATTTCTAGTTTTGAACATTGTTGACAATATGACAGAGTTATGAAAGGAACAGAGTCTCTTTCCTCTCTTGTTTGGAAGGTCTTTGGCATTGCAATACACTTGGATTTTGTTGATTCCCATTGCCTCTTTGATCCCCTTTACAGTCACATTGTATTAATGAAGGGGAAAAAAAAAGCCTTTTATTGTTCCTAGCAGAAATAGGAGCATTAGCCAAATCAAATGGATTTTTATCTCATATCTTTTGTTTTTTGAGTTGTTGTTTAGCTTTTTTCATTTAGTTTTGATTTGCTTGTATTGATTGCCTGCAGGGTTTTTGTGCAGTGCCAACTACTTGCATACCTCACCGGTAGCCTAGATTTCCTCCATAGGGTGTGATGTTATAAATAAAAAAGGGGTATGATAGAGCTCCGTGCCCTTAAAAAAAAAGTCATCATGAATCACAGGGGATCTAGCAGATTCTATCCAAACATAGGGGATCTAATGTGGATGGCTCATAGTGATTACGTACGCTTGTTGTGAACAATCTAGGCCATCCATTTTTCAAGCCATCGATTGGATGTATAGTTGATTTTCATCACTGGCCATTGAAAAATGTGTTAGACTGAATTAAGGGTTCAGATTGATTGAATGCACAGCTAAATCAGGTTTTTATTGCCCTCCAACCGATCATGTAGGGCATGGTATATAGACGCCTATGAAAAAAGGATCAAGTTGGTTCACACATTTGGTGGCGCACTGTGTATGAAAGATATACTGACAACTAAAACACCCTTTTTTTTTCTCACCCTCCATTTGTTTTGTATAGTTGCTTCCCTATAATTTAATTTCTAGTTTTGAACATTGTTGACAATATGACAGAGTTATGAAAGGAACAGAGTCTCTTTCCTCTCTTGTTTGGAAGGTCTTTGGCATTGCAATACACTTGGATTTTGCTGATTCCCATTGCCTCTTTGATCCCTTTTATAGTCACATTGTAATCTTTGACTCTCATAAAATCACCAACAATCACCAAAAGATTAGCAATTAACAAAGCATGTGATGTCAAAATGATGTCACTTGGTGGACCTCAAAAAAGATGTATACTATTTGCTTCTAAAAGCATTTCCCTTCACCCTTCTCTTTATCCAGTTCAAAATTCAAACTTATATTAGCTGCTTTACTTCTAAATTAAATCCTGTAACTCCCCTAGTCAACTCTTAAACTCTTTTTTTTTTTTTTTTTTTAACGGTAACACTACAAAATATTGTTCCCAATTGATCTACCCATCTGTTGAGGCCATTTGAAATTGTGAGGTAGAACTCCTCTATTAAAGCTTTCATGTTCAAATCACCCTATAGGAAGAGGAACTTCTAATGAAGTTATTGCTTTGTAAGTTATAACCTTCTGGCATACATGCTATATACATTCACTTTCACAGAAAAACGCAATGATTTTCTCATTAATTGAATTAGAAACTAATCATCACCATCATCATGCCTAGTCATAGCTTATATGGAGTCAGCTTTATGAATCCCATTTCACCAACCACACTTCAAGATTTGGAACATGAATTCTCATTTCTTCACAAAGTTTGACAAACAAATTCCTACGTAAAATCAACCCTCCCTTACCTGTGCTTGGGACCAGCAAGCACATAGGAACTAAGAGGTTTTGAATCAAATGAAAAGTGGAAATCTCCTAAAAAAACAAACAAAAAAGAAAAATAGCACTTTTACAAAGTACTTAAAAAAATGTAGATTTAGTTCCATTAGCTTCAAAGTTCAAAGTTCTTTAGTAGAGTTACAAACTAATCAAACTCATCTCAAAAATAAATAAATAAATTCACATAATGTTTCTTTTCATCATGTTAGGCCACATGCAAATGAGTAGCAAAATCATTAGCTTGAGGAGGGGTTAACAACAACTCCCCCCTGCCGTTAGCCTATCATAGAGTTAGAAGACATAATCTAGAATAAGTTGAAAGACAAAAACTATGTCACTCTTCTTTTTTTTTAAAAAAAAATAAAAAAAAAAAATAGCGACTAATTTTTATTAGAGAAAAGTGAAAAAAACGAAAAAAAAACATAAAAACCAAAAAAAAAAAACAAAAAAACAAAACAACAACAACAGCTCCTAAGGGAGAAGAGATGATAAGCTATCATCCCCAAGGAGCAAGCATCAAGAAAAGAAAATACAAAGCCAACCCCCTAAAAAACTCTCCAAACCCAATTGGTGGGATCTAGGAAGAACTGAGGCAAATAAATGACCAATTGGCTATGAGGTCTGATATTGAAATTGCTCTAAAATCTGGAAAATGCATAATCCAACCCACAACCAAAAAGTGAATCCTTCCAATGAGGTCTCCACTTTTGCTACTCTGCCTTTCAAACATGAGGGTATTTCTTTCTTTCCAAATACAGCACAACACAGGAATGGCACCAACTCCCGTAAAATAATTCTGCGAGGTGAGAACAGGCATCCCTCCCATACTGCAATCGGATCCAAAATAGAGGCATTGAGGACTCATTTAACTCCAAAGAGATTAAAGAAGCTTTCCCAAACAGCTCTTGTAGCTTTGCAATGTGGAAAGAGGTGGTTTACAGATTATTTGCTTCTTTACACATGAAACACGTATTTGGAATTGCCATTCTTTTCTTGAGGTTTTCAACCATAAGATTTATTTTATTTTTTTAACAGATAAAGGGAATTTATTAAGAAGGCGCCAAAAAGCTGATATGGACTACATCATTGTATGGCTTGACATTGAGGACTTTGTGTTACAAAGGAAAATGTTAATAAGGGATAGGCAAATGCTTGGAGAATTTTGTAAATCTCTGAAATTAAATTTTAAAAAGAAAAATAATGCTAATGTATATATACCTCATTTTATAAACAAAAAGCTAAAAATAGGCAAACTTAACTACACCTTGTTAATACAGCAAATCCATCTTTGAGTGCCTTTAGATATACAATATCCTTAAAAACATAATGCAGCAGAACTCCACTTGTACATGATCTTGTGCTTATTCATTGAATCAAAAATGCATCTACAAGTATGATTTGCACATGATCTTGTGCTTATTTCAGTTTTATTATTACTATTTGGTTATTAGCATTGGAATATTGGTATCAATTGATCTATCATTGCCTCTTTGGGATAGCTATGTTGTGCATGTATCTAGTTGTGATGCTAGTTGATGGCAGTTGCATATAATTTTTCTTTTTCTTTTTATTATTGAATTTCTACTCCGATGTTTCTTCTTTTATGTATTTGTTTAAAACATTTTGTGGGCACATTGAATTTGTACTCCATCATTTTATGTATTTGTTTAAAACTTTCCATGTATCAACTTGCATTTGGATCAGTTGGCCTCCACATCACCCATATGGACATATCCTATAACAATTCATATGGGCACATTGTAGCAAACCTCCCAAGAAGCCTTTTTATTATAAACTACTTCCTCTCTTCTCTCACGACTTGCAAACCACTTCCTCTCTCCACTCTCTATATAAAAGCTAGTTATCAAGTATGCAACACATGTATGATTTTATGATAAAACACATGTATGTATAAAACAAATTATTTGTTCCAGACAGGACATTTATAATAAAACAAATTATTTGTTCCAAACATGACATTTATCAAAAGAGCACTATCAGGTGATATTTAAGATTTTTATTATAAATAGATTAAGAGCCAATGATAATTATAAGTAGACTTGCAGCAAAAAATAAAGAATTTGATTTTTTTCATGGAAAAACTAATTAGTCCTACTTCTTGTAACTTCAGCCACTGCTTCAAATGGAGGGACTTCACAAAGATTTGGTTAGGGAGACTACTGATGGTGAACTAGCAGCTGCAACAAATATAAGAGCTACAAAGGTGAAAAGAAACATAAGGCGGTCGGTAAGATAAGATAGATTGACAATACTTATTTCAATTTTCTTGGAAGGATGATGAATGTGTTTGGGAATGTAAATGAAAATAAAAAACTTATAATATATATATATATATATATATGTATGTTATCAATGGAGGATACCTTGTTTAGGGGGACATGAAATTCTTGTAGCTTATGGTATGGTGCCCCAATATTGGTTGTATGTTACTACTATGTAGTAGATAATACTAGGTTCAATAGTAGATAATACTAGAGAATCCCTAAACCTAAACCTACACCTAATCCTAATATACTCCTTAACCTCAACCTGTAACCTTAACCTAGACGTAAAACCTAAACCTAAACCCAAACCCAATCCCGAACCCAAATCTGAATCCCTAAACCCTTAGCCTAAACCTAAAACCCAAATGTAAACCCGATCTCAAACCCGGACCTGATTTCCTATACCTAAACCTTAACGTATTCTCAAATCCCTAAATTTAAACTTACACCTAATCCTAATCTCAACTCCCTAACCTAAACTTGAAAACCCAAACCTAAATCCGATCCTGAACCCGAATCTGAATCCCTAAACGCTTAGCCTAAACCTAAAACCCAAACGTAAACCCGATCTCGAACCCGAACCCAATTTCCTATACCTAAACCTTAACGTATTCTCAAATCCCTAAACCTAAACCTACACCTAGTCCTAATCTCAACTCCCTAACCTAAACCTAAACCTAAACTTGAAAACCCAAAACTAAACCCGAACCCGAACCTGATCCTGATTTTCTAAACCTAAACTTATGACTTAACCTAAACCTATTCTCAAATCCCAAAACCTGTAACCAAAACCTAAACCAAAACCTATAACCAAAACTAAAACCTATAACCTAAACCCGAACCCATTCTCAAATCCCATAACCTATAACCTAAACCTAAACCTTAAAACTTAAACCTAAACCAAAACCTATAACCTAAACCTAAACCCAACCCAAACCCGAACCCGAATTCCTAAACCTTAACCTAAACATATAACCTATAACCTATAACTTAAGCTTCAAAACCTAAAACCTTACTTATAACCTAAAACTATTCTCAAATCGTTAAACCTTAACCTATAACCTAACCTAAACCTATACTTATAACCTAAAACTATTCTCAAATCCCAAAACCTATAACCTAAACCCGAACCCCGAACCCAAATTCCTAAACCTTAACCAAAACATAGAACCTATAACCTATAACCTAAGCCTATAACTTAAACCTAAAGCTAAACCTATAACCTAATCCCAAACCTATAACCTAAACTCAAATCCCTAAACCTAAACCTAAACTTGAAAACCTAAACCTAAACCCAATCCCGAACCCGAACCCGATTTCCTAAACCTATACCTCAACCTATTCTCAATTCCCTAAACCTATAGCTTATAACCTTAACCTAAACCTAAACTTAAACCTAAACCTATAACCTATAACCTATAACCTAAACCTAAAACCTAAATGTATTCTCAAATCCCTAAACCTAAACCTAAACTTGAAAACCCAAACCTAAACCCGATCCCTAAACCCGAACCCGATTTCCTAAACCTAAACCTTTATCTATTCTCAATTTCCTAAACCTAAACCTAAACCAAAACCTAAACCTTAACCTAAACCTACACCTATAACCTAAACCTAAACCAAAACCTATAACCTATAACCTAAACTTATAACCTATAACCCTATAACCTTAACCTAAACCTTAACCTATAACCCGAAACCTAAAACTAAATGTATTCTCAAATCCCTAAACCTAAACCTACACCTAATCCTAATCTCAACTCCCTAACCTAAACCTAAACCCAAACCCGATCCCGAACCCGAACCCGATTTCCTAAACCTAAACCTTAACCTATTCTCAAATCCCTAAACCTATAGCTTATAACCTAAACCTAAACCTATAACCTAAACCTAAGCTTCAAACCTAAACCTATGACCTAAAACCTAAATGTCTTCTCAAATCCCTAAACCTAAACCTACACCTAATCCTAATCTCAACTCCCTAACCTAAACCTAAACCCGATCCCGAACCCAAACCCGATTTCCTAAACCTAAACTTAACCTATTCTCAATTCCCCTAAACCTATAGCTTATAACCTATAACCTATAACTTATAACCTAAACCTAGACCTAAAACCTAAATGTATTCCTAAATCCCTAAAGCTAAACCTACACCTAATCCTAATCTCAACTCCCTCAACCTAATCCTAAACCTAAACTTGAAAACCCAAACTTAAACCCAATCCCCAACCTATAACCTAAACCTAAACCAAAACCAAAACCTATAACATAAACCCGAACCCAACCTATAACCTAAACCTAAACCTTATCCTAAACCAAAACCAAAACATATAACCTAAACCAAAACCAAAACCTATAACCTAAACCCGAACCCATTCTCAAATCCAAAACCTATAACCTAAACCTAAACCTTATCCTAAACCAAAACCAAAACCTATAACCAAAACCAAAACCAAAACCTATAAGCTAAACCCGAACCGATTTCTCAAATCCCAAAACCTATAACCTAAAGCTTAACCTAAACCAAAAAACCAAAACCTATAACCTACACTGAACCCATTCTCAAATCCCAAAACCTATAACCTAAACCAAAACCAAAACCTATAACCTAAACCCGAACCCATTCTCAAATCCAAAACCTATAACCTAAACCTAAACATATAACCTAAACCTATAACCTATAATCTAAATCAATACCTATAACCAAAACCAAAACCAAAACCTATAACCTAAACCCGAACCCATTCTCAAATTCCAAAACCTATAACCTAAACTTAAACCTTAACCTAAACATAAACCAAAACCGATAACCTATAACCTAAATCAAAACCAAAACCTATAACCTAAACCCAAACCCATTCTCAAATCCCAAAACCTATAACCAAACCAAAACCAAAACCTATAACCTAAACTCCGAACCCATTCTCAAATCCAAAACCTATAACCTAAACCTAAACCAAAACCTATAACCTAAACCTAAACCCGAACCCATTCTCCAATCCCAAAACCTATACTTGTAACCTAAAACTATTCCCAAATCCCAAAACCTATAACCTAAACCTAACCTTTCCCTAAACCTATAACCTAAACTCAATTCCCTAAAGCTAAACCTACACCTAATCTGGGCCCAATCTCAACTCCCTAACCTAAACCTAAACCTAAACTTGAAAACTAAAACTTAAACCCAATCCCGAACATGAACACGATTTCCTAAACCTAAACCATAACCCATTCTCAAATCCAAAAACCTATAACCAAAACTTAAACCCAATCTCAACATGAACCCGATTTCCTAAACTTAAACCATAACCCATTCTCAAATCCAAAACCTATAACCTAAACTCGAACCCATTCTCAAATCCAAGAACCAATAATTAATATAAACCTATAACCTATAACCTAAATCAAAACATATAACCTAAATCAAAACATATAACCTAAACCAAAACCAAAACATATAACCTAAACCCAAACCCATTCTCAAATCCCAAAACCTATAACCTAAACCTAAACCTTAACCTAATCCCATAACTTAAAATCAAATCCCTAAACCTTAACCTATAACCTATAACCTAACTTAAACCTATACTTATAACCTAAAACTATTCCCAAATCCCAAAACCTATAACTTAAACCTAACCTTTCCTAAACCTATAACCTAAACTCAATTCCTAAAGCTAAACCTACACCTAATCCTAATCTCGACTCCCTAACCTAAACTTGAAAACTTGAAAACTTAAACTCAATCCCGTACATGAACCCGATTTCCTAAACCTAAACCATAACCCATTCTCAAATCTAAAAACCTATAACCAAAACTTAAACCCAATCTTGAACATGAACCCGATTTCCTAAACCTAAACCATAACCCATTCTCAAATCCAAAACCTATAACCTAAACCATAACCCATTCTCAAATCCAAAACCTATAACCTAAACCATAACCCATTCTCAAATCCAAAACCTATAACCTAAACCCGAACCCATTCTCAAATCCAAGAACCTATAATTAACCTAAACCTATAACCTATAACCTAAATCAAAACATATAACCAAAACCAAAACCAAAACCTATAACCTAAACCCAAACCCATTCTCAAATCTCAAAACCTATAACCTAAACCTAAACCTTAACCTAATCCTATAACCTAAAATCAAATCCCTAAACCTTAGCCTATAACCTATATCCTAACCTAAACCTATACTTATAACCTAAAACTATTCCCAAATCCCAAAGCCTATAACTTAAACTCAATTCCCTAAAGCTAAACCTACACTTAATCCTAATCTCAACTCCCTAACCTAAACCTAAACCTAAACCTAAACTTGAAAACCCAAACTTAAACCCAATCCAACCCACGAACACGATTTTCTAAACCTAAACCTTAACCTATTCTCAATTCCCTAAACCTAAACGTAAACCTAACCTAAATTTAAACCTAAACCTAAACCTAAAACCTAAACCAAAGCCTAATACCTAAATGTAAATCCCTAAACCTAAACCTACACCTAATCCTAATCTCAACTCCCTAACCTAAACCTAAACCTAAACTTGAAAACCCAAACCTAAACGCGATCCCGAACCCGAACCCGATTTCCTAAACCTATATCTTAACCTATTCTCAATTCCCTAAACCTATAGCTTATAACCTAAACTTAAACCTTAACCTAAACCTAAACCTATAACCTTAACCTAAACCAAAACCTATGACCTAAAACCTAAATGTATTCTCAAATCTCTAAACCTAAACCTACACCTAATCCTAATCTCAACTCCCTAACGTAAACCTAAACCTAAACTTGAAAACCCATACCTAAACCCGATCCTAACCCGAACCCGATTTCCTAAACCTAAACCTTAACCTATTCTCAATTTCCTAAACCATAACCTATAACCTAACCTAAACCTAAACCTAAACCTAAGCCTAAAACTTAAACCTATGACCTAAAACATAAATGTATTCTCAAATCCTTAAACCTAAACCTACACATAATCCTAATCTCAACTTCCTAACCTAAACTTAAACCTAAACTTGAAAACCCAAACCTAAACCTGATCCCGAACCTGAACCCGATTTCCTAAACCTAAACCTTAACCTATTCTCAATTCCCTAAACCTATAGCTTATAACCTAAACCTAAACCTTAACATCAACCTAAACTTAAACCTGAACCTATAACCTATAACCTAAATATATTCTCAAATCCCTAAACCTACACCTAATCCTAATTTTAACTCCCTAACCTAAACCTAAACCTAAACTTGAAAACCCAAACCTAAACCCGATCTTGAACCCGAACTCGATCTCGAACCCGAACCCGATTTCCTAAACCTAAACCTTAACCTATTCTCAAATCTCTAAACCTAATCCTAATCCTAATCCTAATCTAAACTCTCCAACCTAAACCTAAACCATCTAAACTCCCTAACCTAAACCTTAACTTGAAAACCCAAACCTAAACCCAATCCCAAACTCGAACCCGAATTCTTAAACCTAAACCTTAACCTATTCTCAAATCCCTAAACCTACACCTACACCTAATCCTAATCTCAACTCCCTAACCTAAACCTAAACCTAAACTTGAAAACCAAAACTTGAACCCGATCCCGAACCCGAACCCGATTTCCTAAACCTAAACCTATTCTCAATTCCCTAAACCTATAGCTTATAACCTAACCTAAACCTAAACTTATTTATATGTATTATGCGTGGATGAATGTAATGTGAATAAGATTGTTTGTGTTTGGATGGATTTACGTAGTTTGGGTTTAGATGGATGTGAATGTGAATGTGAATGTGATGAAATATATTGTATAACGGGTGTATATCGGTGTGTTTGGATGGATTTACGTAGTTTGGGTTTAGATGGATGTGAATGTGAATGTGAATGTGATGAAATATATTGTATAACGGGTGTATATCAGGAAGATTGTGTGTTTGGATGGATTTACGTAGTTTGGGTTTAGATGGATGTGAATGTGAATGTAATGAAATATATTGTATAACAGTGTGTATACCAGAAGATTGTGTTTGGATGGATTTACGTAGTTTGGGTTTAGATGGATGTGAATGTGAATGTGATGAAATAATATTGTATAACGTGTATATCAGGAAGATTGTGTGTTTGGATGGATTTACGTAATTGGGGTTTAGATGGATGTGAATGTGAATGTAATGAAATATATTGTATAACAGGTGTATATCAGGAAGATTGTGTGTTTGGATGGATTTACGTAGTTTGGGTTTAGATGGATGTGAATGTGAATGTGAATGTGAATGTGTGAAATATATTGTATAACGTGTGTGTATATCAGGAAGATTGTGTGTTTGGATGGATTTACGTAATTTGGGTTTAGATGGATGTGAATATGAATGTGAATGTGATGAAATATATTGTATAACAGGTGTATATTAGGAAGATTGTGTTTGGATGGATGTGAATGTGAATGTGATGAAATATATTGTATAACAGGTGTATATCAGGAAGAAGACTATAGGTCAAATTTGGTCCTTCAAGGGTCATAAGAGACGGCCTATAGCAGTCCTTTTAAAGGACGGTTTATAACCGTCTTTTGAAGGCTCAAACGAGACGGTCCATAACAGTCCTTTTAAAGGACGGTCCATGACCGTCCGTTTAAAGGACGGTCTATAGCCGTCCTTTGAAGGCCCATAAGAGACGGTTCATGACAGTCTTTTTTAAGGATGGTCCATGACAGTCCTTTTAAAGGACGGTCCATGGCCGTCCTCTTTGGGCTCATAAGAGACGGTCTATGACAGTCCATTTTAAGGACGGTTCATGACCGTCCTTTTTTAGGACGGTCCATGACCATCTTTTTTTCGTCAATAAGAATGACGGTTTTCAACCGTCCTTTAAGTAATAGGACACGTCAAAATTTGACTGCCTATGTGACGGTCCATGACCGTCCTTTTTGGTCATTTGAGACGGTTTTGGACCGTCTTTTTTTCGCTGTTTTGGCGTAGTGCAGGACTGAGTTTCCCAGTGACTCGGCTTGAAATTTCACCAAGTCTAAACTCGGCCAAGTCAGTGAGTTCCATATCTATGATCACGAGGCATGTATTTATAATATTTTTTTACATGATTGGCACACGTGTGATAAATGTAAGCCACTCATTAAGTGGGTCAAATGTTTGCTTTTTTTCCCTTCAAATTTCAAATCTGTACTGACCCATTGACTCATTAACTATTTCTAGATAATCAAGCACGGTGTGCCATTTAATAACAAAATAAGCTAGTATTTTTGGGTTCTTCGTAAAATAATAATAAAAAAAATCAAACAATATAATACTCATTTTTCTCTAAAAAATAAATAAAAATAATAAAATAATGTATAGGAAGCAGATTGCCTTTTACGCGACCATAAAGATAAGTGTACCCGGGGCTGTGTGGGGTCCACAGAGAAGTCCGTGAAAAATCTACTCCGTCCATCAGTTTTGAAATACCACAATAGGACATGACTCTAAAATTCAGGTATATCCAATATTTAGGTTAGCCACACCAAACGAAACATTGGGAACGGATACGTCCACTTTTGAAACCTTCCTGAAGCAGATCATGATATTTATATGCCATCCAAACCGTTAATAGGGTTATTACCACTCAGATAAACTGTAGGCACAAATATCATCCTGATACAAAACTTCTGTCATCCCCAGGCGGTCAATCCCCACTGTTTCGTGTGGTATGGCACACATGAATTTTGGATCTGCCTGATTCTTAGATTCCTGTCCTATTGTGGTCTTTCAAAACAGATGGACGGAGTGGATTTTTTATGAACATATCTGCGGGCCCCACACAGCCCCGGGCACAGGAATATCTCTGTGCCCCTGGCAATCCGCTTCCCTACAACCACGATGGTTTGGTGGTTTTTTTACTTAGCGGATGACCAAGCATGTCACGCCAACTCTGGTCTAGATACAAGTTTGATCGGGAGCAATCTGAACCGTCAGATTGTTTAGATGGGCTCGGGTTGATTCTAGCCGTTGGATCAATCGTTGTATACTACAACTTCTCTCTCGTTTGTATCAACCATTGGATCGAGTCATTCGCCGCTTAAATCTTAACATTTTCATTTTCTATGTATGATGTGGCCCACAGATGATTATATGGTGCTGGGTTTTAGAAAAAAAAATGTTTATTTTTATTTTTTAGTTTAAACATTCCTTAGCCATCAAAAGACAGGTGATGCATCAGATGGATGAGAGAGTTATGAACTGCCAATCGCCACAACTTTCCAACTGGGGCTCATCCAGGAGGTGGTCCACTAACGGGACGGTCCAGATTCCTCTCCATAAAGCATAACCGCTGTGAAACCACTTAAAAAGAAGCCATTTCTCTTGCAAACATGCGTGTACGGCGCATCTCTCCAACAAGTCACCACACGTGCCACAGTGGCACACAAGCATCGATCCAAACCGTCCGTAGGTGGTCACATTTAATTGATTATCCATCATAAAAATAGGGCTGGTCAGATGGGCCACAAGTTTTATATATACACAGAGAAAGAAAGGCATGCTTACCTGCGCGCCTTTGCACACATGTTATGGGGCATATAATCCGAACGGTCCATATGATACGGCATCCAATGGAACCCCGGGAGACCAATTTTCACCTTGATATAAAACTCTGGTGGGCCATAGCAAAAAGAGATACAAATCAAGGGAGGAAACAATTTTCTTTTTTCACGGCCCACCAAACTTTTTGATCAAAGTAAAAGTTGGGTGTGAGGGGTTCGATGGGGTGCTGCATCAGGTGAGTATTCAGATTTTGGACTCATACAGAGAATTGCACGATTTTCATGTGAACTAGTGGGCAGCTGAGCTTGGGACGGAAATCGTACCTGATGTGTGATTCCATAAATCTGAACGGTCCACATGATGCACACCCCAGGAAACCTTAGAGCTCAACTTTTACTTTGATCCAAAACTTTGGTGGGCCAAAAATAATGAAAACAGTTGCCTCCCTTGATTTGCAACTCACTTTGTTATGACCCACCGGAGTTTTAGACCAAGGTGAAAATTGGTCCATTGAGGTTTCATGTGATTCTGCATCGCATGGACCGTTCGGATTAGATGCCCATGACGTTTGTGCAAAAGTACGCAGGTGAGCATGCCTATATATGTGTTTGTGTGAGAAATGGTTAGACGTGGTGAACCTCGTGGGAACTTCCCATGAGGTCGAGCTGTGTGGGCCCCACCATGATGTGTGTCTAACATCAACACTGTGAATTTGATGGTCCCCTTTAAATTATGGGATATCCCAAAAATCAACCGTATGCGGAACTCAAGTGAACCATACCATCTAAAATCACGTGAAAACATGCTTAAAACATACAAAAGCACTTGGTGGGGCCCATATGAAATTTAGATGTGTCTGAAACTTAGTCGGACCCCTCATCCAAGTGGGATACACATAATGGATGGGCTGGATTTGCGAACCACATCTCGGTGGGCCCAACAAATTAGGGTTGAAAGTTGGGCGGGTTCAACCCGACCGACTTGACATTGGGTTGGGCTTGGGTAGGATGTATCGGGTTTGGTCTTGGGCTTGGGCCATAAAAATACCAACCTGATAAAACTTGGGTTGGGCTCGGGTTGAGATCTTGGGTTGCTCGACCCAACCCGAACCCGATCAATATATAAATTCTGTATAAATTAATTATAGTTGAGTGCGGATCGTCTATGTTGAAGGCACGTGAAATCCCAATGCAGTCGTGTTTCATTAGTCCACTCATTTCTGATTACTCAAGCTAACAAGGTCCGCCAGATTTCTCTCTCCCAAATAGATTGCTTGATACACAATATGACTTTTAAAGGAGTATTTATTCTATATTTTAACTTATTTGTTTAGAAAAAAAATGAACTTCTTTACAATATATATATATATATATATATATATATATATATATATATATATATATATATATATATATATATATATATATATATACATAGGTACAAAAAATAAAACATGTATTGAAAATATAATAATGTAATAATGAAACTATTAGCATATATCTACCCAACCAACCCGGCCAACCCGACCGAGCCTGCTTGGGTTGAGAATTCCCAACCTGAGATTGGGTTGGCTTGGGTTAGGATTGAGGTATAGAAACCTTGGGTTAGGCAAGGGTTGAGCACCAACCCGACCCAACCCGCCCGACTTTCAGCTCTACAACAAATGATTATGAATGTTTTAATGGGATGGTAACCTTGTCAACTTTTGTATGTGGTGTGGCCCACACAAGTCATGGATTGACTTGATTTTAAGCCCGAGGCCCACCATGGAATGGTCCATCTAACTGATGGGATAGATGTTTAACACATGGTGGGCCCACACAGCTCAATCTCACGGGAAGTTCCGGTCGTCAACTGCATAGACGGAAGAAATTCGGGGGCTATCACATTCCCGGATTCCCACCTGAGTTCGCGGATTGCATAAACTGTGGGCCCACTGTAATTTATGTGTCTTAACCACATCATCCATTTTTTTAAAGCTCATTTTAGGATATTATCCAAAATTGAAGTAGATGAAAGCTCTAGTGGACCACCCTACAAGAATCGGTGGAGGTAATAACTTCCACCACTGAAACCTTCCTAGGGCCCATAGTAATGTTTATTTATCATCTAACCTGTTGAAGAGGTAACAAGGACGTGGATGAATGGAAAATATAAATTCCAGCTTCATTCGGAGCTT
Source organism: Magnolia changhungtana (assembly GCA_030180095.1). Lineage (NCBI taxonomy): Eukaryota > Viridiplantae > Streptophyta > Magnoliopsida > Magnoliales > Magnoliaceae > Magnolia > Magnolia changhungtana. Next base: position 707,380 of record JASAUF010000231.1, on the reverse strand, counting down.
CTTCATCCCTTTAGAATTTTCACCCGTAGGCATTCAATTCTTACTGTTTCCTATCGTGTGATCTACTCGAGCTTTAGATATGCTTCAAATTTTGGCTCATTTACTAAAATGGTATGGGAAAACAAATGAATGGTGTGAATAAGATACATACATCACAATGAGCCCTGGGAAAACTTGAATAAGGACAATCAGGGTCATCTTGAGCTATCTGAATCAGTTATCAAAGCCTCGGAAGGAGAACATTGTGTTAGGTGCGAGCCAACCTCTGAGTTACGCCTATAGGCTGGCCGAGACGAGCTCTTGTCCTCGTCCTCGTCCTCGTCCTCGTCTGAAGACGACAACATTTAATGAACTCCGACCCCGAGTGTGCCAATGGTAAACTTTGACTACTATTACTCGGTCCCAGGCTTAGGCAAGACGAGGCCAAGCCCGGGTCGTGACGCTCCGAGTACCGAGCCTGGACACTATCCTAAATGCAGACGTGACCGAAGATCTCGCCCGAGGATATGCGCCCTTAAGACACGATATGCTACATGACCCAAAGATTGCGGATAATATCTCCACGATTATAATATCTGCATGATTGAGTAAATCGTGCCAAGATTAACGGACGCGATCCTCTCTACCCACATGTATAAATACTAGGGGACCCTATTGTAACAAGTACGCAATATTTCGCACCCTCTCTCTACATTACACACGACTTAGACCCAGATTCCCTAGTGTGAGTTAGGCATCGAAGGGTCTCCTGTTTAAATTAGGGTCTCCTTTGCTCACTATTTTTGTGTAGGACCAGGGTTCGTTTCAAGTCGGCAGCATTGAGTGGAGGGTGGTCCAAATTTTGACCTCAACATTTTTTGGCGCCGTCTGTGGAAAATCAAATGAAAGCTAGTAAGTTTTATCAAAAATGGCAAGAGAAAAGAAGAAGGTTACAACAGTAGAGCCTGAACCTAGTGGACAACATTAATCGTCTTCCCTGTTGCATACTGAATCGGCTTCGATAGGACCATCTCAGTGGACCCGGAGCCGAGGAGGGAAGTATAAGGCATTTCTAAATGAAGTCCAGATGCCGAAGGATGAAATTAACTGAATGAAAGCACAATAGAACCAGTAGCCACCTCTTAACATGGTGGAAGCCACCCCGGCACCCGAGGAACGACCGCAGCAAGTTAGTTCTCAAGTTGGGGGGTCCCAGGCACAGTCCGCACGAGATCCCAACCCTACACAGAATGCAGTATCCCAGAACCGGTCTGCTCGAGTCCTGGAACCTGCTTGGGATGCGGAGCCATCCTACATGTCTGCGACTTCGACTTTGGTCCCCACTACCTCCGCCATTGCCTGGAGAGGAGAAGACAGGGGAGAGTGCCCGAAGTGACGGAGGCCCCCCAAGAGATAGTAGCTGAGAATCAAAATCCTTGGGAGGCTCAGCTTAAGGAACTCTGTGACCAGATTAAGACACTACAGAAGAACCAACAGTCTGCGTCCATCCTGATTGTAGTCCAGGCAATGATGGAAGAGACCGATCCTCCCTTCACCTCAGAAATCATGAATGAGGTGATGCCACCGAGGTTCAGGATGCCTCCCGCCGTCTAATACTATGGGTCTGGGGACCCATCAGAACATGTGGAGTTCTATCATTTGTGGATGCAGATCCAGTCGGCCACGGATGCAATGATGTGCAGAGCCTTCTCGATAACCCTCTCCAGGTCTGCTCGGAGTTGGTATCAACAACTTAAGCCAAAGTCAATCGACTCCTTTGTAGAACTCAGCAATTTGTTCCTTTCCCAGTTCATCTCTGGTAAGAAAAGTTGGAAACCGACTACCCATCGTTTACCCTCAAACAGGGGAATAAGGAGTCATTGAAGGACTTCATCGCCTGCTTCAATGAAGAGGCATTGTTAGCGGACGACTACGATGACAAGATGGCACTTTCTGCCATGTTCAACGGACTCAGGGAGGGGAAGTTTGTCTTCTCAATCAGGAAGAATCCACCGACTACTTTAGCCGAGCTCAGAAATACACTAATGCCAAGGAGTTATCCAACTCCCAAAAGAATGTCTAAGTTGCTAAGCAGTCGTCCAAGGAGAAGAGACCGAGGAATGAAGAGCCTCAGTCATCTGGCAAGAAGCCAGACGATCAAGCCTCTCGCGATCGCCGACCAAGCAGGTGGCCTGAGAGAAAGTTTCGCTCCTACACCCCCTCAACACATCTCTAGAGCAGATCCTGTTAGATATCAGGGATCAGAAACTCCTGCACTGGCTAGTTTGCATGAAGGCTGACGCAGAATAGCGAGATAAGCGCAAGTACTATCATTTTCATCGTGACCACGGTCACAATACAAGCGAATGTGTGGATCTCAAGGACGAGATTGAGACCCTCATCTGTAAGGGTCATCTACGATGATACACCAAGGAAGAGAAGTCAGCTCGGAGAGAAGAGCAGCCGAGTAAGACTGCGGAAGAGACCACTGAGATCCGCGCCATCTATGGCGGTTCATTTAGTGGAGGTGACTCGGATAGCGCTCGCAAAGCTTATTCCCGGAGCTCGGACCCAGAACATTACGACCACTTGGCCGAAAGGCCGAGGAAAGAACTCCGAGTGAGCCCTTGTAACTTGACCTTCATAAAGGACGACGCCTGCAGAATTCAACATCCGCACAACGATGCCTTGATGGTGGCTATGACTATAGCTAACCACAAGGCTTACCGCATCCTGGTCGACACCGGAAGTTTGATCGACATCATCTACTCCGAGGCGTTCGAAGGAATGGGGATCGATAGGTCACGCCTCCGACCTGTGAAGACCTCACTACATGGCTTTGCCAGAGATAAAGTAATCTCCGAGGGAGACATCTCCCTCCCAGTGACGGCAGGGGAAGGGCAGCATCAGGTTGCACTTCTAGTGGACTTCCTCGTTGTGAACCTGTCGTTAGTGCACAATGTCATACTGGGCCGACCTTCCCTTAACGCAATGAGGGCAGTCGTGTCCACTTATCATCTCATGATGAAGTTCCCCCGCGGAGGGAGGAGTCGGATATTTTTGAGGTGATCAGCGCAAGGCCTGGAGGTGTTATTCTGTGGCCGTAAGGAAGGGTTCAGTGAAGCAGGCTCTCACTGTGAACGTCCTCAACCCCGAGCTATTACAGAAGACTCCTCCACGGAGGACTTGGTGACCATCCCGCTCGAGGAAGCCGACCCAAGCAGAACTATTCAGCTTGGATCATCGCTAAATTCTGAGCAGAGGTCTCAGATGCTGACTTTCTTGCAGCGGCATAAGGATGTTTTTGCATGGTCGCATGAAGATATGCCAGAAATTTCCCCTGATGTTATGGTCCACAGGCTAAATGTGGATCCGGATCACAGGCCAGTTAAACAGAAGAGAAGAGCGTTTGATGCTGAGAGGTACTCGGCCATAGCAGATGAAGTGTCGAAGCTTCTCAGCGTCAGATTCTTCGAGGAGGTACATTATCCAGACTAGATCGCTAACGTGGTCCTCGTGAAGAAAGCCAACGAGAAGTGATAGGTCTATGTAGACTATTCAGACCTGAACAAGGCCTGCCCCAAAGACAGCTTCCCCTACCTCGGATTGATCAGCTGGTGGATAACACGGCTGGACACGGGCAACTCTCCTTCCTAGACGCTTACTCCGGGTATAACCAAATTGTCATGCATCCTCCAAACAGGAAGAAGACGACCTTTCTCATGGATAAAGTCTCTACTGTTACCGGGTCATGCCCTTTAGCTTGAAGAACGTTGGAGATTGGTCGGACTATGGAAGTCTATGTCGACAACATGTCAGTAAAGATCGTTAGGGCGTCCGACCATATCACTGACCTCAGAGAGACATTCTCAATCCTCTGAGAGTATCGTATGAAGCTGAATCCTGCCAAGTGTGCCTTTAGAGTCGGCTCAGACAAGTTCCTCGATTTTCAAGTCAGCCAGAGGGGCATCGAGGCGAATCCCGAGAAGATTAAGGCGCTACTCGATATGAGCTTGCCTCGGACTATGAAGGAGAACCAATGCCTCACTGGTCGGGTAGCGGTGCTTGGTCGATTTATATCCCAAGCCATCGATAAGTGCCTCCCCTTCTTCCAGCAGTTGAAGGGTCACAAGAAGGCCGAGTGGACCCCCGGAGTGTGAGCAAGCCTTCCAGTAGTTGAAGCAATATCTGGGTACACCTCCCCTGCTATCCAAGCTGAAAGAAGGTGAACCCCTATTCCTATATCTGGCGGTCTCCGCCTCGACCGTCAGTTCCGCACTCATCAGGAAAATGGGGGGCAAGCCGCTACCCCGTATATTATGTAAGCAAGGCAATGGTACTCGCCGAGACCAGATACCCTAGCATAGAGAAGTTAGAACTCATCTTAGTCTTCTCAGCATGGAGGTTGCGTCAGTACTTCTAGGCACATACCATTATTGTCCTGACTGACTCCCCCCTCAGGCAAGTCCTCCAAAAGCCCGAGGTTTCAGGTCGGTTGACTAAGTGGCGATAAAACTTAGGGAGTTTGACATTCAATATTGTCCGAGGACTACAATTAAGGGTCAGGCTGTGGCCGACTTCATAACATAATTCACTACCCCAGACGTAAAAGAGGCAGACGCAGGCGCGGAGGCAGTTCCCGCAACCCCGCTTATCCAGGATGTAGAATTAGAGCAAAAATGGATACCATATGTGGACAAATCGTCCAACTCTAAGCGCGCCAGGGCATGGATTGTCTTGGTGGCACCTAATGCAACCTCCATTCAGTATGCAATCAGACTCGGCTTCAAAGCCTCCAATAATGAGGTAGAGTACGAGGACTTGTTGGTCGGACTCAGACTGGCAGCCAGTCTGGGGGTTCAATCTCTCGAGGTGCGGTGCGACTCTCAGCTAGTTGTAAACCACATCTCCACCTAGTATGAGGCTAAGGAGCCAAGGATAGTGTCTTATCTGGCTAAGGCCAGGAAGCTAATAGAAAGGTTTTGAAGCTGCATCATTACTTAGATTTCAAGGATGGAGAACTCTTAGGCTGACGCCCTTGCAAGGTTAGCCTCGACCACTAAAGGAAAGATTCTCCGGATCATCCCTATGAAGTTTTTGAATAGTCCGAGCATCAACCGGACCGATCAGGAGATGGTCAATCCAATAGAGACCACTCCGAGTTGGATGGACCCAATCTACAACTACCTCACATCTGGTGAAGTCCCCCAAGACAGGCTAGAGGCCCGACGCCTGAAGATCAGAGCTGCACGATATGTAATCTTAGATGAGGTCCTGTACAAGAAGGGGCATTCAAAGCCCTATCTCAGGTGCCTCTGACCCGATGAAGCAGACTTCTGGCCGACCATTCGAGAAGACTCCAAGAATTACGTCAAGAGGTGTGATAAATGTCAGAGGTTTGCCGTTGTGCCAAGGTAGCATGCAGAAGAGATAACCCCTATGAGCGGGCCGTGGCCATTTTCTTAGTGGGGGATTGACATTATTGGACCTCTACCCACTGGAAAAGGATAGGTTAAGTTCGCCATCGTAGCGGTTGACTATTTTACCAAATGGGCTGAAGCCGAACCAGTGGCAAAGATTACAGAATAGAAGGTGATCGACTTTGTCTGGAAGAATATCATCTGTCGGTTCGGAATCCCGCGCACCATCGGCTTTGACAATGGGAAACAGTTTGATAACGATAGATTCCAAGGCATGTGCAAGGGGCTCGGTATCTCAAATGCATACTCTTCGCCTCGGCACCCGCAGTGCAATGGACAGGTCGAATCTATAAATAAGGTCATCAAGAACTATCTCAAGACAAAGTTATAAAAAGTGAAAGGCAACTGGGCAGAGAAGCTCCCATTCATCCTTTGGGCCTATAAGACTACAGCTCAGTCTTCTACTTGGGAGACCCCATTTTCACTATCTTATGGCTCGGAGGCGATCGTCCCAGTCGAGATCGGCCTCCCAACAGCTCGGGTCAGTAACTACCAGGAGGATCAGAACGTCGGACAGATCGCAGCAAACCTCGACTTGCTTGAATAAGCCAGAGACATCGCCAGACTCCAAGTCGCTGCTCAGCATCAGCAAGTAGCATGGTTCTACAATTCCAGGGTCAAGACGAGGCGGTTTTGGCCAGGGGACCTGGTCCTCCACCGCATTTTTCAAAATACAACAGATCTGGGGGCTGGGACACTTGGACTGAACTGGGAAGGGCCTTATCGCGTGGTCAGGTCAACTAAGCCGGGCTCCTATCACTTGGACTATCTCAAAGGGTGTCAGCTCCCCCACCCTTAGAATGTCGAGCATCTGAAGATTTACTATCCATGAGAATCTACTGGCCATTGGAGGCTTTCAATGAATGTATAGCTTGGAGATACTAGCATTTTAAGGCTCTTAATAAAAGTCTCTTTCTACATGGTCCACTTGTGCGGTCTATCTACAAACGAAAGAGTTGTCTCTCATAAGCAGAGGCGAGCTCAACAGATTAATCCCTTAAAGAAAGAGTTGGCTCTTTAATCCATGAAAATCTACAAAGGGTCCTCTCATGTGCAGAGAAAACACTCGTAAGTGAACCGACCCCTTAAAGAAGGGGTCGGCTCATCATATGTCAAAAGACCTACAAAACGACAGCGTTGCATGCCATTCGTTGATAGTTGACCCCTCGAGGGGTTGGCTCTTAACATTAACAAATCATTACGCAACAATCAACACATAAAATTATGCCCTCGACTGAGGGTAAAAAGATCATTATAAAAAAAAAAATCATCATCCATCCAAAAGATTGCCGTTCATAAACATCCCAAAAAAAAGAGAGAAAAAGTATGTCACTCCCTTCGAATAGAGGGGCCAACCATCGAGTTAGGGGGTTGGGCGTCGGGGCAGCTTCGGCAGCAGGGGGACCATGCTCAGATTCGTCGGCTGCAACGGGTCCAGCGTCTTCGGCCTCGTCCGCAGTAAGAAGGTTGAGGTTGATGCCGGGATGAAGCTTTTTTACCTCGACAAGGCAAGTGTCGAAGCCGGTGTTGTAGCCGAAGAGATACAGTTTGTCCAATTCTCTAGTCCTCTCCACCAACTCCTTATATGCTGCCACTGTCGCGGCAGGTTACGAGGCTGCTTGAGCCTTAAGCTCCCCTCGCAGCCTTTCCTGTTCCCCAGTAGCCGTGACCTCGAGAATGAACCGCTGCTGAGTTAACCTCTCGGCAGCCTCGTGCTTCACCCTTGCGAAATCTTTCTCCAGTCGTGTGGAGTCAGCTTCTGCATCCGCAACAGAGGCCTCTAGGAGCTCGACAGCCTCCTGTAGGCGCATGACTTTGGGGTCAGCCACATCTAAATGAGCTTGGAGTTTATTGACCTCGCCCTTAAGTGCTAGCTCCCTCGCTCGGCCCTCATCACCAACCCTTCTCAGCTCCTCCCTCTACGCGGCCAAAGCCTTAAGAAGCCTCTTGAGCTTGGCCCTCTACACCTCATGTCATGCCCCAAACTCAGAAACCGGGCTCATAAAATTTTCGATCACCGAATCTGGTGCCGACAGCCTCCGTAGTACCCCATTCTCAGCTTCCAGGGCGCATACGCCAAATTCTGATCCTGGGATCCTACAAGGAGGATTTTCTAATGTACATTTATCTCGTAAGAAGCATAACCACAAGTTTACCCAAATCACAAAGGCAACATCATCATCACATATCCACTAATATAAACATTTGAATACAATATTGAAAGGGAAATACATATGTCAAAATCAAAGCTCCAGGAGTCCGCTGCACGCTCCAAGCTCAACGCTGCTGCGACCTAATGCCACCTACACGCATCAATTGTGCATAAGCTTATAGAAAGCTTAGAGGGTGGTGAAAGTGTGTGATGCATGTGCCAAGTATATAAATATCAGAGTAAGCGAAAATACTGCAAGTCTATAAATCATTCAATATCAGAATATGCAATGCATATCAACTATGCAAATGGGAAATCATAGATAGCTAAATATCATATGTCGATGATGCGATGCAATATGTAATGCGAATGAAATGACCAAGCTGGAGTGTGAGGTTCATGATGATAGTATGTAGTATCACAGACTATGGGGTCCATCACAAGGGAATTCTATCCAAACCAGTCTCATACCTAAATTTGGATAGCCAGACTCAATGAAGTTGTAACGCCCCGAATCTTCAAGACCCGAGTACATGACCCGTTTCCCAAAAACCTGAGTGTTAACCTTAAAGGATGGTCAAATAGTTTTTTTTTCTTTTATCAGAGTAAGCAGATGAGCATAGAATGGACAAGTAAGCATAAAGATAAATTTCATTATCATTTAGAATATACAAAAGAGTGCCCATAATGACTTATACAAACCAATGTCTCCATTCTTACGAATACAAAATGAAATAACATTACATGAGAAATAAGGTAAATTTGTAACAATTTTGAGCTGTGAAATCCTATAGCAGCCCTTAGAAAATATAATTAGGCACCCTTCTCAACCATAGCATCCTCCTCACCAATATGAATGTGAACATCATTAGGGCCACCTGTGCTACCTGTACAGTTATATATTTGATGGATGAGTGGCCAACTCAGTGTGAAATTCTCTCAAGATTACACACCGCCGCATTAGGTAAGAAATAGTATAAAACATCCAGACAACCAAAACAGAGTAAATGCAGTCTTATTAAGTGCATGGATGTATGGAATGCGTTCACGCCCTGAGGATGCTCATCCATGCGGACAGTGGGCCGCCGCCTATGCAATCATCGAACCTGAGAAACATCATCCAGTCGGAAACAATACGTACCCCACGTACGATAGCAATAGATGCTAGTCTGTGCGATGTATGCATGATTAGCTAGTCCATTATTAATCCAATTACACTCAGCCATTTAAAATAAGCTCACAGTCACTAAGGGGAGCTTATGGCCCAGCGTAGGTCGACGGCGCGGGCATAGTGTCCCATTACCACCATCCCCGGCCCATGAGACTACCATCTTAGGAAGCATGAACAATCAGGTTAAATTTCGGTGTACATTTATATGTGGGGGTTTCCCACTAATGTACCAGTTTAAATTTCGTAAACAATCCACAAATCATTCACAAGCATGAACAAATATACATGATGAATCATTAAGCATGTAATATAGCAATTCAATTTCCACTAGCTAACACATGTGATTATAAGAGAGATATATCAATTATAAATTTAAATAAAAATAATAACTTAAGCTAATGAGAAGATGGAAAGCTCAAGGGAAAGAATCATCACCTTATACATCGAATCGCCTTCTAGTGTCGCTAAGTGCTTACGCCCTTAGGATTGTATCCTGTAACGCCCTGAAAATCGGGGGTCGAGCATAAACTCAACTCCCGAGTTCTAACGCATCACTTATGCAACAAAATGAATGATGATTGAATGTGATCGGTATTAGTGCAATGAACATGAGTGAGATTAAGCCAAAACAGCATATCATATTCCAGAGACAGTTAAATTTGCAAGCGGAAGACTGTGATAGATAGATAAAATATATAAACTGTGGTGGGTCTCCAGAGTATGATAAAGTTACCAGGTTAAATAATTACAAGTATGATTTTAAATTATACCAAGTTGTGTAGTGTGATCTAGTCCACATCCCTGTAGCCCCGACAATCAAGGCACGGCTCTCACGAAGCCGCCAGAAAACAGCATATACGAGGAAGCATTCTCGTCGTCATAGAAGTCCGGCTCCGCCTCAGAAGTAGCGTCGCCATCTGCAATCAGACAAAGTCTGGTGGGTGTTCGGAACACCGTCCCGTATCGTGGGAGTGAGTGATCAACTCAGTGGAACAATAAAGCATAGGTTAACATGTTATCAATTCAGTCAAGCAGTAATGATAAAGCAGTACAATCAACAATTCTCAATACTCTTATTAATGCAAGTATGAATGCAGTCATGATGGATGCCCTTGCCAAACCACCCTCGTACGACATCATCTTACGTTCGCGAATGCATAACTCCCTCAGTGCCCCACATCTACTAGGCACATGCAGTGCGATGATGAGCATGATTACCGAGTAATTATTAGTTCATTTCAAACAGCAGTATTGGGAAACTAAGGTACCTCCCTTGTCTCATTCCCAAACATGATCCATTCTAGGGTCGTCAGTCCTAGTTAATCTCATACGATATTATGGTCTAAGAGGCGTAGCGAAGGCATCACAAAGGGCTCGTCACCCGTCAGCACGGATACAGATCTCACCGTATGCGGCTCAATTGCTGACCGTCAGCTCAAGTACAGGTCTCACCGTACTCGGCTCAATCACTAGCCGTCAGCTCGAATACAGGTCTCACCGTACTCGGCTCAACTCATACTCTAGTTGCTGTAAAGACTCGTCGCCAATCACAGACCTTGGAGTATACTCGAAGATACTACAGAGGACTCGTCGCCTGTCAGCACGAGTACAGGTATCACTGTACTCGGCTCTCGTCGTAAGTATCGACAGCTCGAATACAGTGTCCCATACCACCGTATTCGGCTCACGAGTTTGGTTGCTCAATGGTCACTACGGGGAGGCACGTGGCCCCAGTGTAGGCCGACAGCTTGACCACGGTGTCCCATACCATCATGTCCGGCTCATGAGTCTTAGTGGATCGAGGTACCTTGGTTAACGGGATTGTCACTGGTAAGTTTGGTACCCTAGGTTCAAGCAGTAGCGTCCAAACATGGTGAACATACATTAGACAGATCGGGTTACTTGACGAGCTCGGCTAGCTTGAGTGCACAACAAGTTAAACGACATGAAATGCATAAGCACTTCGCGTGGCCAACCACTATCGCCAACCGAAGTACGACTCGGGTTCGTCGAACACATCTCACGTGGCAAATGAATCACAGCCATGAATTCAATTCTGGTACCGATTGTCTGGACTACAATTATAGCCCCAAACATGATAACTTGCAGATAGATAAAGCAGTAATGGATCAAGATTTAACTCATACAATCAAGGTATGGTATTATCCGTTTAGGGCTGCCAGGGCTGTTGCACGCACTCGTTGCTCCGCTCCCCCATCACCCATGACGGATCATACAACGTAAATATAAATTTAAACATATGCATTACATAGTTATAATCATAAAGCAGTTGAGCATGTTATGAATCACAACACAAGCATGAGTTTATACATGTTCAATTCCTAATCACACAACAATCCAAGGAGATCATACACATAGTTAAAAGAGGTTGAGAATCATATCTCAACACCCTTATACATTACAATTTGCTAACTACTACTCATTCAGACATTTCAAGAAACACTTAAACAAACATACATCAACATACATGACATATGTCGATCACATAGGCATTAGGCCAAATCCTTTCACTAGGGAGTTGCCCCAATCATAACACGCATACACCCACGACGGATAGTCATGGCAAAGAGAATCCAAGTTCCATTTTCATTCAGTCATTTCCACAAACACTTGGGCCACACATTTTAGCATATATGGTGTATATTGGCCGTGGCGTGATTTAGGGCAAATCCTTTCGTCAAAGGGGTATCACCAATACAACAATCATGAATCCATGACAATTAGTCATGGTGAGTACGAATGAGAATTCGGTACTTATTCAATCATTTTCACAAACACTTAAAATACACTGTTATAACATACATGGTGTATGTTAGCAAAACATGTATTAGGGCTATCCTTTAGCCAAGTGAGTATTTTATCCATGTATAATATATTACTACAGCAAATAATCATGATAAATACATCTCCCAATATTTATACGTATACAATATTTTCTAGAATACGTATTTTCAACATACATAGTGTATATAAGCAAACATGTATTACGACGATTCTTTTCGCCAAGAAATTAATTTATACGCACATAATATATTTATACAACAATTAATCATTACAAACACATCGCTAAAATATACACGTATACGGTACTTCTTACAATACCGTATTTCTACATACATAGTGTATATTGGTAAAACATGTATTTCGGCGAATCCTTTCGCCATATAAGTATTTTATCCATATATCGTATATCCATACAACAAATAAACATGTCAAACACATTTCTAAAAAAATACGTATACGGTATTTTATACGAATACCTAAAGTATGTGAAATTCCATATTCTTTAATTCTAATCGAAACAGAAAACAGAAAGCACTTTGTACATGTGCAATTGCATGCAGATCATGAATCTATCATTATCTGACATTGAAAGCGCTGAAAACCATAACCTATACACCTAAAGTCCGCACATTTTGTCGTAGAATCGCAACGGAATCGATAGGTTTGTCTAGCTTCCGTATACGGCAACTAGGCAACCTAGAGAAGGTAATAGGTTAGCTATTTCATAACCTACAACAATCAAATCCCTCAAACAGGTTAGGGTTAGGGTTTATTACCTAGAAATGACGCCGGAATCGCCGGGAAAGCGAGAGAATGAGGTGGTTAAGCAGATAGTAGCAGGGTAGAGCGGCGGGGAGATCTTCCCACAACTCCCACACATTCTCCTTCTTTTCCCTCTCTCAAATCCCAAATTCGTATGGTTGCCATGAGAGAGGGTTTAAGGTCCTTATATAGTCTAAAACTTCACCAAAATAGACTTCTGGACAAAGTTCACCTAAGTTATAACCAGAGCGGAACTTTTTCAGCTCAACGGAGGACTTCTGGTGGGCCTCCTTGAGCCAAAGGTCGGTCTTAAGCTCACTAACGCTGGATCTACGTTCTATTAAGTTTTCGTTTCAGTCGGATATCCAGATCACGCGTGGCGGACCAGTTTCAGTTCAACGGTCGGTGGGCCACGATCCGAAATTCCAAGTACACGTAAATGTTCCTGAAATTTTTCCTGATCCGAGGGTGTAATCTGGTTTGATTCTGACGGTCTGGTTGCTTATACTGATCCGCAAGCGAATGGTGCCAGATCACTATTCCAGATATTTATTTTGTAAAGGAAAGAGTGATTTCACACTCCCTTGCTCCGGACTCAAGCGAATGGCCATGGGACATCGACTGGACCTGATTTCCGAGGTGGTTGTCAAGCCCAGTGAGGCGGTCCTAGTTCCTTAACTTCGTGTTAATCGGACTTCCGATGTGCGGTCTAGACCTGTCTGAAGTTTCGAGATGCTCCCGAGAGCAACTGGGTAATGAGATTGATCCTAGATTTTAGGGTAACCTAGCGTCAATGATTCTACAAGTTTTGGGTCTTGCAGATCGTATTTAAAGCGATTGGTGCTAATTTCACAGGCACTCTAGTTCAACACTAGCTAAATCTCACTTAATTTCTAAAGGGTTTAGTCCTGTAAGATTTATATATGAGGTGGTACACTGGCCTTTGTAGTTTGTATATAAAGTGATCCAAGTTATACTACTTAGCTAGTTTAGGATAGTGTCTAGGATGAAAGTACTTTGAAAATTTTAAAGAAAAAGGTGGTGAAGGGTGGAATTTGTGAAGAAAATGGTTAAGGAGCGATTTTTAGACTGTGGGATTTAGTTCTGATAAGTTAATAAGGTCTTAGGATCGACCCATTGCCTAAGGACGTCTAATCCCAGGTTGGCAAAAATCCGGGGCGTTACAATCTACCCCCCTTAAAACAAAATTTCGTCCCTGAAATTGCCTAAGGGTAATAAGGAAAGATTTCTATTGACTAAGACTTAGTGATTTCGAGTTCCTACGCGTGGTAGGGTATATACTAGCCTGGTTCATTTGAGTCTACCCCCCTTAAAACTTATTTCTTTATCCATTTCTCATACCCTAATGTTTTGCTACAATTTATTTGTTTACTTATCTGTAGTCTTGACAACAATTCCCACTATTTAGAGTAAGGTAGTTGTCTTCATTGTTTGACCAACACGGAGAGACGTTTATGGTGGGCTTGATCCCGATACATCGATCATCTACCGAGCTAAGGTAGAAAGCTCATCGTATCCCTTCCGAATCCTAGTGGATCCTGGTCTTCTGCTCGTCAGCAGTGAGTCTGTTGGTAGTCGCACAGGATTGAGAATTGGGTCAAGCCGCGAATGTTTTGCAGTTGTATATTTCAGTAACTCCGTAGTCCGATCACTCTAGAAACGTAGGGAATGTCCATCATTGAAATGCTCAAATTGTCTATGTCTAAGGTTACCCTTTAGGTCTTAGTCTAAGAGAAGCCGTGATATTATCTATGTCCAAGAAAGTGGTGAATCAAATCTTACTAGATGATCCTAAAATGGTTTCTCATAGTAGAACTTGCTAGGACTTCTATAATGTTCGTATTCAACGAGCACAGTTTCGATCTTGGGCCAGTGGGGTAGGGTCCACCACGATTCCGCAGCGCTACCCAGATCAAAGAAATGCAATAGGTGACCTAAACAGATTGGGCTCATAATGTTCTACCCCCCTTAAAATTTTATTTTCACCCTCAAAGCTTAAGATTTATGTCCTGCTCTGTATATCGGAACAAGGTGTAGTTTATAACATATCCTTGACACGAAATGAGATGCGGTCTCCCACTACATCAGTCTTGGTACCTAGGATTATAGAAAGGGGCTATCACGGATGGGTGTGAGTTTTCCTTAGGCCGAAAAGACAAAGTCTCTAATAGCTATATACTCCTAACACTTTTCAAGGACAAAATTATAAACTTTTAGTTGTAAATGGTCGGGCCAACACGGAAAGAAAATTGTGTAGTGGGTCTGAGTCGGTTAAGCCGAATAACTAAGTCTATTATTCAATCAGCTTAGTATAATTAATTAGTCTTTTACTTTCCTCAGCCTAACTAGTAGCCTAGTCTTAATTTAGGAGTAGCGGGAATCCATAGGTGAGTCCAAAGTCTATACTTATACGCTAGATGATTTCATACCCTTTCTATTATAAGAAATTATTTTACCACTTAAGATCAAATTGTCTAATTGGAATTGAGTTACCTGAACTTGAATGTAGCTACGCTCGAGCACTTCACCTATGCTCAAACCAACTAAGGGGGTTCTAGAGTTCACGTTCTTAATTTGTTGGATTTCCTATACTGTCAGGTCTGTCGAAGCACCGCTCTAGGTCCACATTCCAAAGGTCTATTTAGCCTACGATCTTAGGTTGTACTAAATGGAATTACATTGCTAAGCCTACCTCGGGATTGGGAGTGACATGGTTGGTAGGAGGGTGGGTGGGATAAAAATAAATTTTATAGGCTTTGGAAAATGAGCCCGGTGTTGGAAAAGTGAGAAGTGGGATTTCCATATCCCACGATGGAGAATTTCTAAGTGTAATTTGAAAGAAAATTCTGGAATTTACGTTTAACTGCATACACTCCAAATATGGCATTGGAAAACATGGGATACACCCAAACCCCATGAAATCGAGAAAATGGCCGTAACCAATTCGAATAGGGCCATGGAAAGTGAATGAAAAATGAAGGGGAGAGAAAGTAAGGGATGGAGGTTTGTTTCTCCACGAGTTTGAGCCTCAACAAATGTTTGTAGAAGCCCAAATGAAAGGAAAGGAATGTAGGAAATGAAGAAATGGAAGGAGTAGGGAGCTTACACGTTTTTGAGCTTCAAGTGGGCGTGTAGGCATCCAAATGAGAGAAACGAAGAGGGAAAGGAGAAGAGAAGAGGGTTGCAATGCACGATGGGTATGGATGGGTTGTGGTCGAAATCAACAGATAGGATGATCAGAAGGGCGGTTTTGAAGAGAAACAGCCAGTTTGGAGAGAGAAAATGGCTTGGAGGGGAGGTTTGTGAAGGAAGTGGTGTTTGGGAGGGTTTTCGATGGAGGGGACATACATCAGGGAGGTCCCAAGACCCCCAAACTCGGTTGGCCCGAGCCGCGGGCCCGGCCCGGCAAAGAAACCGGCGAGGCCTCGCCAAAAAATTTTTGATTTTACAAAAGGGGCCCCCATGGTCGTGTTCCTCCAGTCCCCTAGGCCCCAAAAAACCCTGGGTCCCACCTTGGATCCCTCCGGAAGTGCTCCGTTTGGCCCCCCGACCCCGATTCGCTCTATTTCGGGTAGTTTCGGGCAAACTGGACATATCTTGCAATCCGGAATGAGTTATCTGACGTAAAATATATGAATTTGGGGTAGGACGAGCTAATGAAGCCAACCAACCTAGCTATGCCGGGTTGCGCAGCCCGAAATTGCGAAAAACCCCTCCGATTGACGGTCATTTCCCTGTTTCAATTTCATTTTACTAAAATAGTAGTTTTGGTTTGATTACTCTTACTCCGTTAGGTTTTAGGAGTTGCGCTCATCGTGTAAGGGGCTTAGAATAATTAGGAGAATGGTTTGGTGAAGTCAAATAGGACACTTACTATTTTTGGCCGAAAACCTTACACACTAGTAGACATCACAACCTAGGAGTTTTAGTTGTAGTTTGTTTCTGATTTCCTTCCCATTACTTGGTATCCCTATTTAAAGGGTTGTGAACTCATTTTTTCTTTTGTCATTCATTAATCAATTTCGAATTTATTAGAATTTATTTCTACTTTCTGCTTTCTTTTCTCGTAGACTCGAGAAGTCTCTGTGAGGAGTCCAGAGGAGCTCCGAGGATTCGGAGTAGTTAACATTTCAACAGTTGGGGTGAGGTGGATTGTAATCTAGAATCATCTATAGACGGCCTAGGAATGTTTTAAGGTCGACCCGTGCGACCAAGGGTATTCGTTTCTAGGGAACGACTCAAACCCGTCGACTGACGGCCTAGAGGTGATTCGAGATCGTTTCGTGTAATCATTGAGGCCTACGGGTCCAATCTCTACGGTTGATCTCAACCCATTGTGTTATTTGGTGATATTAGAGAACCTAAGACTGTTTCTACGTTCCGTCGCTCCCTCCTAAGTCAGAGTGCGTCAGTGTGCGTCGTGTGACCATAACCCAGGTCCGGTTTAATCCAAATCATGCTCTGATACCATCTTGTAACGCCCTGAAAATCGGGGGTCGAGCATAAACTCAACTCCCGAGTTCCAACGCATCACTTATGCAACAAAATGAATGATGATTGAATGTGATCGGTATTAGTGCAATGAACATGAGTGAGATTAAGCCAAAACAGCATATCATACTCCAGAGACAGTTAAATTTGCAGCGGAAGACATGATAGATAGATAAAATATATAAACTGTCGTGGGTCTCCGAGTGTGATAAAGTTACCGGTTAAATAATTACAAGTATGATTTTAAATTATACCAAGTTGTGTAGTGTGATCTAGTCCACATCCCAAGTAGCCCGACAATCAAGGCACGGCTCTCACGAAGCCGCCGAAAAGCACATATACGAGGAAGCATTCTCGTCGTCATAGAAGTCCGGCTCCGCCTCAGAAGTAGCGTCGCCATCTGCAATCAGACAAAGTCTGGTGGGTGTTCGGAACACCGCCCCATATCGTGGGAGTGAGTGATCAACTCAGTGGAACAATAAAGCATAGGTTAACATATTATCAATTCAGTCAAGCAGTAATGATAAAGCAATACAATCAAACAATTTTAACTATTATTTAATGCAAGTATAAAATGACATGATGTATGCCCTTGCCAAACCACCCTCATGCGACATCATCTTACGTTCGCGAATGCATAACTCCCTCAGTGCCCCACATCTACTAGGCACATGCAGTGCGATGATGAGCATGATTACTGAGTAATTATTAGTTCATTTCAAACAGCAGTATTGGGAAACTAAGGTACCTCCCTTGTCTCATTCCCAAACATGATCCATTCTAGGGTCGTCAGTCCTAGTTAATCTCATACGATATTATAGTTTGAGAGGCGTAGCGAAGGCATCACAAAGGGCTCATCACCCGTCAGCACGAATACAGATCTCACCGTATGCGGCTCAATTGCTAACTGTCAGCTCGAGTACAGGTCTCACCGTACTCGGCTCAATCACTAGCCGTCAGCTCGAATACAGGTCTCACCGTACTCGGCTCAACTCATACTTTAGTTGTTATGAAAGACTCGTCGCCAATCACAGACCTTGGAGTATACTCGAAGATACTACAGAGGACTCGTCGCCCGTCAGCACGAGTACAGGTCTCACCGTCTCGGCTCT
This sequence comes from Magnolia changhungtana, assembly GCA_030180095.1. NCBI lineage: Eukaryota > Viridiplantae > Streptophyta > Magnoliopsida > Magnoliales > Magnoliaceae > Magnolia > Magnolia changhungtana. Next base: position 689,407 of record JASAUF010000231.1, on the reverse strand, counting down.
CGCCGTAAGTATCGACAGCTCGAATACAGTGTCCCATACCACCGTATTCGGCTCACGAGTTTGGTTGCTCAATGGTCACTATGGGGAGGCACGTGGCCCCAGCGTAGACCGACAGCTCGACCACGGTGTCCCATACCATCATGTCCAGCTCATGAGTCTTAGCGGATCGAGGTACCATGGTTAACGGGATTACCACTGGTAAGTTTGGTACCCTAGGTTCAAGCAGTAGCGTCCAAACATGGTGAACATACATTAGACAGATCGGGTTACTTGACGAGCTCGGCTAGCTTGAGTGCACAACAAGTTGAATGACATGAAATGCATAAGCACTTCGCGTGGCCAACCACTATCGCCAACCGAAGTACGACTCGGGTTCGTCGAACACATCTCACGTGGTAAATGAATCACAGCCACGAATTCAATTCAGGTACCGATTGTCTGAACTACAATTATAGCCCCAAACATGATAACTTGCAGATAGATAAAGCAGTAATGGATCAAGATTCAACTCATACAATCAAGGTATGGTATTATCCGTTTAGGGCGCTGTGGTCATTGCGCGCACTCGTTGCTCACTCCCCCATTACCCATGACGGATCATACAACGTAAATATAAATTTAAACATATGCATTACATAGTTATAATCATAAAGCAGTTGAGCATGTTATGAATCACAACACAAGCATGAGTTTATACATGTTCAATTCCTAATCACACAACGATCCAAGGAGATCATACACATAGTTAAAAGAGGTTGAGAATCATATCTCAACACCCTTATACATTACAATTTGCTAACTACTACTCATTCAGACATTTCAAGAAACACTTAAACAAACATACATCAACATACATGACATATGTCGATCACATAGGCATTAGGCCAAATCCTTTCACTAGGGAGTTGCCCCAATCATAATACGCGTACACCCACGACGGATAGTCATGGCAAGCAGAATCAAGTTCCATTTTCATTCAGTCATTTCCACAAACACTTGGGCCACACATTTTAGCATATATGGTGTATATTGGCCGTGGCGTGATTTAGGGCAAATCCTTTTGTCAAAGGGGTATCGCCAATACAACAATCATGAATCCATGACAATTAGTCATGGCGAGTACGAATGAGAATTCGGTACTCATTCAATCATTTTCACAAACACTTAAAATACACTGTTACAACATACATGGTGTATGTTAGTAAAACATGTATTAGGGCTATCCTTTAGCCAAGTGAGTATTTTATCCATGTATAATATATTACTACAGCAAATAATCATGATAAATACATCTCCCAATATTTATACGTATACAGTATTTTCTAGAATACGTATTTTCAATATACATAGTGTATACAAGCAAACATGTATTACGGCGATTCTTTTCGCCAAGAAATTAATTTATACGCACATAATATATTTATACAACAATTAATCATTACAAACACATCGCTAAAATATACACGTATACGGTACTTCTTACAATACCGTATTTCTACATACATAGTGTATATTGGTAAAACATGTATTTCGGCGAATCCTTTCGCCATATAAGTATTTTATCCATATATCGTATATCCATACAACAAATAAACATGTCAAACACATTTCTAAAAAAATACGTATACGGTATTTTATACGAATACCTAAAGTATGTGAAATTCCATATTCTTTAATTCTAATCGAAACAGAAAACGGAAAGCACTTTGTACATGTGCAATTGCATGCAGATCATGAATCTATCATTATCTGACATTGAAAGCGTTGAAAACCATAACCTATACACCTAAAGTCCGCACATTTTGTCGTAGAATCGCAACGGAATCGATAGGTTTGTCTAGCTTCCGTATACGGCAACTAGGCAACCTAGAGAAGGTAATAGGTTAGCTATTTCATAACCTACAACAATCAAATCCCTCAAACAGGTTAGGGTTAGGGTTTATTACCTAGAAATGACGCCGGAATCGCCGGGAAAGCGGCAAGAATGAGGTGGTTAAGCACCGATAGCAGCAGGGTAGAGCGGCGGGGAGATCTTCCCACAACTCCCACACATTCTCCTTCTTTTCCCTCTCTCAAATCCCAAATTCGTATGGCTGCCATGAGAGAGGGTTTAAGGTCCTTATATAGTCTAAAACTTCACCAAAATAGACTTCTGGACAAGGTTCACCTAAGTTATAACCAAAGCGGAACTTTTTCAGCTCAACGGAGGACTTCTGGTGGGCCTCCTTGAGCCAAAGGTCGGTCTTAAGCTCACTAACGCTGGATCTACGTTCTATTAAGTTTTCATTTCAGTCGGATATCCAGATCACGCGTGGCGGACCAGTTTCAGTTCAACGGTCGGTGGGCCACGATCCGAAATTCCAAGTACATGTAAATGTTCCTGAAATTTTTCCTGATCCGAGGGTAATGTCTGGTCGATTCGACGGTCAGTTGCTTATCTTGATCCATGGCGAATGGTGCCAGATCACTATTCCAGATATTTATTTTGTAAAGGAAAGAGTGATTTTCACACTCCCTCGCTCCGGACTCAAGCGAATGGCCGTGGGACATCGACTGGACCTGATTTCCGATGTGTTTGTCAAGCCCAGTGAGGCGGTCCTAGTTCCTTAACTTCGTCTTAATCGGACTTCCGATGTGCGGTCTAGACCTAATACGAAGTTTCGAGATGCTCCCGAGAGCAGCCGGGTAATGAGATTGATCCTAGATTTTAGGGTAACCTAGCGTCAATGATTCTACAAGTTTTGGGTCTTGCAGATCGTATTTAAAGCGATTGGTGCTAATTTCACAGGCACTCTAGTTCAACACTAGCTAAATCTCACTTAATTTCTAAAGGGTTTAATCCTATAAGATTTCTATCTGAGGTGGTACCTGGGCCTTTGTAGTTTGTATATAAAGTGATCCAAGTTATACTACTTAGCTAGTTTAGGATAGTGTCTAGGATGAAAGTACTTTGAAAATTTTAAAGAAAAAGGTGGTGAAGGGTGGAATTTGTGAAGAAAATGGTTAAGGAGCGATTTTTAGACTGTGGGATTTAGTTCTGACAAGTTAATAAGGTCTTAGGATCGACCCATTGCCTAAGGACGTCTAATCCCAGGTTGGCAAAAATCTGGGGCGTTACATATCCTATCATAAATTGTAAGTTGTATGGTTAAATCAAGGTTCTACAAGACTATCTATTGTCTAGATTACACCCAAGGGTTTAATTTAGTTAGGTCTAGGATTTTACCCTAAAGTTTTAGGTCTAGTCTAGATTTTTAGGGCTTGAACCCTAGTGATGCGTAATTAATTTTTAATGTTAATTTAATAGTTATAAAATGTTTATTAACATCAATGTTACAATTAGTGCTCGCTATTGCAGCAATGCCAATCCTTATGAGGATATCTAATTGTAAAATCTACTATTAATGACAATATTTAAGCATGATAAATAAAATGCTAAATATTTAATAATCGTAAAATTTCTTATTTATTTATGTAACGCCCTGGATTTTTGCTAACCTGGGATTAGATGACCTTAGGCAATGGGTCGATCGTAATACCTCATTAACTTGTCAGAACTGAATCCCAAAGTCTAAAGCCGCCTTTGAACTCTTTTCCTTCACAAACCTCACCCTTCATCACCTTGATCTTCCAATTTTTCTAATAACTTTCACCCTAGACACTATCTTAAACTAGCTAAGTAGTATAACTTGGATCACTTTATATACAAACTCCAAAGGCCTGAGTACCACCTCGACCAGAATTCACTTAGGACTAAATCCTTTAGAAATGAGACAAAGCAACTAGGTGTGAAACCGTAGTTAGCTACGAAATCCGTTCGAATCGCTTTAAATACGTTCTGCAAGACCCAAAACTTGTAGAATCATTGGCGCTAGGTTACCCTAAAGTTTAGAACCAAACTCATTTCCCGTCTGCTCTCGGGAATGAAACGAAACTTCGTATTAGGTCTAGATCACATATCGGGAGTCCGATTAACCCGAAGCTAAGGAATTAGGACCGCCCCACTGTGCTTAACAATCATCTCAAAAATCAGCTCCATCCGATGTTCCACGGCCATTCGTTTCGATTCGGAGCGAGGGAGTGTGAAAAACACTATTCCCATGCCAAAATAAATATTTGGAATAGTGATCTGGCATCATTCGTTGACGCGTCAGTATTAAGCAACCTGACCGTCAGAATCAGACCAAATTACACCCTCGGATTAAGAAAAATTTCAGGAATATTTACATGTACTTGGAATTTCTGATCGTGGCCCACTGACCGTCGAACTGAAAGTGGTCCGCCACGTGTGATCTGGGAATCCGATCAAGTCGAAAACGTAATCCCACGTAGATCCATCGATGGTGAGCTTAAGTCTGACGTTTGGTTCAAGGAGGGCTACCAGAACCTCCCTTTTGAGCTGGAAAAGCGACGAATATCCTATATAAGCAGTACCCCTTGAACCTGAGTCTAATTTCGGAATGTTTTTGGCTATAAAAGGGGCTTAGAACAGCCCCTCTCACAGCTATACGAATTTTGGAGAAAAACCCTAGAGGGAGAGAGAGAAGAGCTTGGGTTTTGTTGCCGATCTTCCTCCTACTGCTTTGGACTGTTACACGGCCTACACCGCTTCATTCCAGGTGTTTTCCCGGCGGTTTCCGTCCCATTTGAAGGTAAGAAACCCTAACCCTAGGTCTGATTTGAGGTGGGATCGATGTGGGTTGTGTAACAACTAACCGATTCCGCTCTTTAGGCTAGAAAACTCCCGTATACGGAAGATTTGCTACCCTTGCTGATTCGTTGCGTTTCAAAAGGCAAAGGTGAGGACTTTAAGTGTATAAGTTACGGTTTTCAACGTTTTCAATGTCAGATAATGGTAGATTCATGATCTGCATGCAATTGCATATGTACAAAGTGCTTTCCGTTTCCTGTTTCGATTAACGTTGTGAAATATGGAATTTCACATATTCTAGGTATACGTAGAAATACCGTATACGTATTTTTTTTGGATAAATGTTTGACATGTTTATTTAATGTATGATTATATAATATATGAATAAAATACTAGTTTGGCGAAAGGAATCGCCAAAATACATGTTCACTTATAAATGCGACGTATGTTGAAATTGTGTATGTTAGAAATACCGTATACGTATTTCTTTTGGAATAATGTTTGACATACTTATTTAATATATGATTATACAATATATGAATAAAATACTAGCTTGGCGAAAGGAATCGCCGTATTACAAGCTCCCTTGTAAACACTATGTATGTCGGCCCAGTACACTAGGAAGTACCCTATACGTATAAATTTTTGACATGATTGTCGGGTTTATTTGTTGTATGAATATGATGTATATGTATAAAATATTAGTTTGGCAAAGGGACAACCCTAGTACACATTTCTCTAACATACGTCATGTATGTTGAAATAGTGCATTCCAAGTGTTGGTGAAATCACTTGTGAGTGTAAGTGCTTAAGTGTTAGAACCTTAGGTAGGTGCTGAGATGGGATTCTTAGCTACCTTAGAGTCACCTATGACATCCTCCATGTGGTTATTCACTCTAATCACTCGCCTATGAAAAATAAGTATTTGTATCCCTATTTGCATAATGCTTTATAACATGCTTTTGAACATGCTTTGTGACTTGTTTATTAACATGCTTCATGATATGCTTTATAATATGATTGCTAGTGTTCTTGAATTACCATGTTATCATGCCGTATTTCACATGCTATGGTTAGGATTTGACTGAGCTTGGGACTATGTTCATAGTCCAGGCATCCGGTATCAGACTTGAAGATGTGGTTGGGATTCGTTCCGCCACGCATGATGTGTTGGCGAACCCGTGTCGTACTTCGGTTGGCGATAGTGGTTGGCCACACGAGGTGCTTCTGCGCTTCATATCGCCCAACTTGTTGTGCGCTCGAGCCAGCCGAACACGTCAAGTAAACCGTATGTCTTATGTATGTTCACCATGTTTGGTCGCTAATGCTTGAACCTAGGGTACCAAACTTACCAGTGAAAATCCCGTTAACCATGGTATCTTGATCCACTAAGACTCATGAGCCGGGCATGGTGGTATGGGACACCGTGGTCGAGCTGTTGGCCTACGCTGGGGCTACGTGCCTCCTCGTAGTGACCAGTGAGCAACTTAACTCGTGAGCCGATTATGGTGGTATGGGACACTATATTCGCGCTGTCGGCCTACATTGATAAGGTGATGGGGGAGTGGTGCAACCTTTGTGCGTAACAGCCCTGGCAGCCCTTTGTAGTGACCGCGAGCATATTTTGAAGTTGCAGCGTCCCTTAGGGTTCGCCGCGATATATAGAGTATAAACTAGGCCTGTTTCTGTATAGTGATGAATCGTTTAAGGGGTGATGGGGGAGTGGTGCAACCTTTGTGCGTAACGTACCACAGCGACCTCTGCAGTGACCTAGAAAATACACCATCGTCTGATATTAACTAGGACTGACGACCCTAGATTGGATCATGTTTGGAAATGATATAAGGGAGGTACCTTAGTTTCCCAATCCTGCTGTTTGAAATGGACTAATTAAAAACTCGGTAATCATGCTCATCATGCATCGCATGTGCCTGGAAGATGTGGAGCACTGTGGGATGTAAGCATGCGCGAACGTGAGATGGTGTCGCATGAGGGAGTATGTCGGTGAGGGCATCCATCATACCTGCATTCATACTTGCATTAATCAGAGTAACTAGGAGTGCTTGATTTACTGCTTTATCATTACTGCTTGACTGCATCGATAACATGTTAACTTATGCTTTATTGTTCCACTGAGTTAGCTACTCACTCCCACGTTACGGGACGGTGTTGTACACACCAAACAGAATTGTTGAATTTCAGATGATGGCGATGCTTATGAAGCAGAGCCGGACTATTTCTATGGTGATGAGGAGGAGTTCTCCTATCATGTAACCCTCTGACGGGTCTCTGAAGACCTGGTACTGTATTAACGGGGCTGTGGTACTGGGGATAGAAGACATTAAACTTACATATTTGGTATATTTTAGAACTGTACTTGTATTTATTTAACCTGGTAATGTTATCACACTTTGGAGACTCATCATAGTTTATATATTTTATCTATCTAACATAGTCTTCCGCTTGCAAAATTAACTGTCTCTGGAGTATGATATGCTGTTTTGGCTTAATCTCACTCATGTTCAATGCACGAATACAGTCAACATTCAATCATCATTCATTTTGTTGCATAAGTGATGTTCTGGAACTCGGGAGTTGAGTTTCTGCTCGACCTCCAATTTTCAGGGCGTTACAATTTATAAGAGCCAATATAGGCATGGATAACCTTCTAATAGTTAATCATGCTATACGATTGCAACCATCATAGTAATATTAATGATAGCAAATAAATACTAGGATCTACTATTATGATAATGCTTAAGAATGACAAGGCAATACACTAGTATTTAATAATGATTTATTTTATTTAATTTTCTTTTTACCTAACATAACTAACATTAATATAGATAGTTTACTAATGGCTATTCATATCTAATATTCCTAGTAAAGGTATTAATCAGTCAATACTAATTTTGATGACTCACAAGTTCATATATGAAGGTACCAAAATTATCTAACATCCTTATAATGTCTAATAATCTTTTAAATAATACAAGTAGTAATAACAAAATCCTTACTAGCAATAGTGTAATAAGGGCCTGACTTTTAGCCCAATTTGGCCCAACTGTGATTTAGACTGGGCCTGATTTTAGGCCTGGTATGGGGCTGACTTCAACCCTAACCCAGGACTGTTTCCAGCCCAAAATGTGGCTCATGATAGGGCCTGTCCATCCATTTTGCAATGTGCAACCCATTAGAGTTTCAAATGTGGGCCACTGTACATATGGTGGGGCCCATGTGCATCCCACAGTATCTGGTGGTGAGGCCCACATGTATTTTGATCTTAGGTACGGCCCACTGAGATTTGGAACTCAGTGTGCGGCCCACCTGATATTCAGGGTGCGGCCCGTAGTGGTGTCAATGTCCTAGACTTGGGTTGGTTTTAGTCCAAGCCACGACCCATATAAGGACCCGATTTTAGCTCTGATATAGAGGCCCATTTGGAGGTCTGTCTCAGCTTGGTGCAAGGCTCAGCTAATGGAGCATCTTCAACCCAAATCAAAGCCTGATAAAGGCCTGGTCTTAGTCAAGGTTCGGCCCAGCTGGAGATGTTTTTTAGCTCGCCTTTGTGGCCTTAGACATGGCTGGAACTCCCACAACAGTGTGCCAGCTGATGAAAGGAAAATAGATGATATTAGGTCATTTACACGCACTCGCTCCATCGTCGACTGAGTTGACCTAACTCATCTCAGTTCGAGCAGTTGCCGTGCATGGCGGACGTTCACTCTCTCTCTCTCTCTCTCCCTGTGTATCTCTCCCTTCTTCTACTTAGACAGGTCTAGCAGTGTTTGAACTCGGGCAACATACGAGCAGATGGTGTCGGGGCAGTAACTCAGGCCGAGTCGCCTCACTCGACACAGCAGCAACTCAAGGAAGAGGCCAGCGTCCCTGTCTCACACTTTTTTCTGCTCTCTCCTCCTTCCTTTTCTTCTTTTCTTTCTCCTCCCAACTCTGGCTAGCGGGAAACTCCAAATCTGACTAGCAATGGCCGTGAGTTGGTGCGATCCGACGCGGTTCGAATGGAGAAGAAGGTGCTGCCATTAATAGCATCTTTCCTTCCAACGCTTCTTCCACTGATCTATACCTTGCAAACGGTCCCAATGGACCCGAGGAAGCTTATAGATAAGCTCCATTGAAGCTTAGAGAAATTTCGGGGCGTGGGTTTAAGAGAGGAAGCTAGCAGCAGCTGAGAATGGGGACCGCTGCTCGATCCCATCTTCTCTTATGACGAGCCCTAGCCGTCCTTAGACCGTTGGATTGAGAGAGTGGTCTGGATTGGATTTACTTTACAACAACTCCCCTAAACAGCTGGCAACAGAAAATCGTGCGTGATCTTCTCTTACTGGTATTGAGGGAGCCCTAAACCGGCTTCTTTTGAATCGACCGCTAGGATTTCCCACCCTTGAATTGTGGAGATGCAAAGACGGGACGCTACATGGATCGCCCCGCCTGCAATACAGCAGGTTTCCATTTTTGGAGACAGCTATGCTTGTGGGTCTTGCTTTGCTCGGTTCTCACGTGCAAGAGGATGCACTCCAACAAGTGGGACCACCTAGGGTTTGTCAACCCTAGATTCCTAACAAAATGAACGATTCCAATCATCTAGTGGAATCACGTTGGTGGTCCACCGATCGAAGAACCGGACGCTCGTCCATTCGCTGTCGATGGCAAAGAGAGAAAGAATCTCTTTCTTCTTAAGGAAATAACGGGTCAGCAGCGTTTGACTGAGCATGGTGGTCCAATGCACGAGTGTTGTTGTACTGGTGTACATGCACGCCTATTGTGGGGCTCACGTGATGGTTGTGGGAAATCCACTCTGTTCATTAGCTTTGGGGGGTCCCACTCAGGGTCTCTAGCAAAAATCAGGCAAGTCCAAGGTCCAGGTGGGCCCCACGACTTGATCCAGGTTATATTCGTGGGTTTTCCATTAATCTAATGGTTAGATTTTCCTGACCTTAAATATTAGCGATTAGAATGGTCTCAAGGACCGCTTAGTTTAAGAAATAGTGGTTGAATTAGGGGATAGATGACCTGATATGTATTCAACATATTGAATATTATTATTTCATTATTATTACTCATACATACTATTACTTATTTATCTTTTTATTTATTTACTTACTTATTCATTGTTATTATTGTTATGCTTATATGTAAGACGTGAGACTATTTATCGTGCGTCATTTAGCTACATGCCCTAACATTAGGGTTACTTACCTTAAGGTGGGTTATAAGTCATGAACCTCTAATTACTAAATCATGATTTGTTGAGCGTTCCAACACTCCAATGATTGGATTGACTATTATTTAATTATCAACAACCTTTGAGATCCTAAGAAATATCTAGGCATGATCAGGGAGTTGGATGTGAAACTAGACAACTTGATCTGTGCCTTTAGAAGATGGATCGCCCTATGAGACGTTGTAAAGAAGGTAAATGGTGGATTTCATGATTCAGGGTTGTAAGTACATAATTCAGTTAGATTTGACTATCAGTGGAGTTGGGTTTAGATTAAAATGAATGTGAATGTTTACTTAAGCATGGCTTATGTTTATGCTAAGTTTGGTTATACGGTGATACCCGAGTACTGGAAAGTACGAGGTGTTACAATCTACCCCCCTTAAAGAGAATTTCATCCCCGAAATTCAGTGCTTCTATTATTATTTGGGATGATGATATTATCCATTATTTTCCTATATGTACGAATGTATGCCACTAGGCGTTCAAAACTGAGGTTGTTACAATCTACCCCCCTTAAAGAAGAATCTCATCCCCAAGATTTGGTAACAAGGTGTATCCTATTTCATGTATACCTAAGTTGTGAAATTTCAATGCTATGTTCCAATCCACCACAACCCTTAACTCTCCATCCTAGCAAATTAACTGATGTGTTTAGGTTCTACTAAATTTTAGAAATCATTTCAGTATTAACTAGAACTAGGGGATCTTACTAACGCTTGTCAACATTAGGATTCCTCATAGCACTTACTAAAATTTTAAGTTCATTTGGGTGACGAATACTAATCTCCTAGCTTTATCTTTATTTTCCTTTACCTTTAAAGGATAACTCTCAATATGTAGAGTACAATACAATTATCTGGTTCCTGTGTTCTAGGTAGCACGAATCGATGGTTGTAGTGGGTTCGAGCTCGATACATCGATCATCTGCCTACAGAACAGAGGATCTACTGGTATCGATTCATAATCCTATTAAATCTCGATCTTCTACGTGATCAGGGCATTGAGATCATTAAGATTTGCTAGGACTTAGAATTTGAGTCAAATAGCGGAACATCGCCTAAGTATGATTCCATTCACTCGTGACCCCGATTATTCTAGACTCCTAGGAAATATCAAGTACTCTTCTACCTCCATAACAAATAAGACCATGAGGCCCATTACGCTTCCAATGCGCACTCTGATTATCTAAGTACTACTTAGAAATTTTTAAGGCAAGGATTTCTACCTAAAACCTGGGTTTAAAGGTTGCCAAATCCCTTTAAGATTTATAATTTCAATATACTTTGCCTAGGGTTGAAATTTTACCTAAGATCGTGTAACTTCTCCTCTAATTAATTCTTGCATGCTGAAATTTGTGGAAAATGTTATTTTCAAGTGAAGATGTATTGAGAAATTCAAATAACAATTTCTGGCCAAATTCCTTAGATTTAAGAAGTGCTTACGTTCAACTTAACATACAATGTGGTGGGTCCTACGAAGTCTAAGTTCGACCCATTTGATTGATTATTACGATAGCTTTATCTCTGACCATGAAATCTTAGGAAAATTCATATCGTGAATTTCTAGAAAATTTTCATTTGAAAGTTAAGTACAAAAATGTTCTGGTTTGGTCCTTTTATACATCATACTGGGCATTTGTACCTCCACAATACTTAAGTTTAGTTTTAATTTCAACAAACAAATTTAAAAAATTCAACCTATGTTCATTTCTAAGTCTTACAATCATTCAAACAAGTATACAGGGAGCTCAGAATATCAAGTTTCCACATTCTCAATTTCTCCTAGCTACAAGGAGATTTCTCCTAAGTTCAAATAGTTGTTCTAATAATTTCTAAGGGAAACTAAGTTTGGGTTTCTATATTCACAATCACTCTTCTAAATCTAAAGGAAGCTCACCTAAGTTCAAATTTCTAATTTCAAACATCCTAACTTGAGACATTTAGAGTTTGTATAAGATCATTTTCCAAGGCCAAGTTTGTCCAAACTACGCTCTGATACCAACTTGTAACGCCCCAAATCTTCAGGACCCGAGTACATGACTCGTTTCTCGAAAACCCGAGTGTTAACCTTAAAGGAGGGTCAAATATTTTTTTTCTTTTATCAGAGTAAGCAGATGGGCATAAAATGGACACATAAGCATAAAGGAAAATTCCATTATCATTTAGAATATACAAAAGAGTGCCCATAATGACTTATACAAACCAATGTCTCCATTCTTATTAATACAAAATGAAATAACGTTACATGAGAAACAAAGTAAATTTGCAACAATTTTGAGCTGTGAAATCCTGTAGCAGCGCTTAGCAAATATAATCAGGCACCCTTGTCAACCATAGCCAGCTCCTCACCAATACAAATGTGAACATCATCAGGGCCACCTGTACTACCTGTACGGTTATATATTTGATGTATGAGTGGCTAACTCAGTGTGAACTCCCCTCAAGATTACACACCGCTGCATTAGGTAAGAAATAGTATAAAACATCCAGACAACTAAAATAGAGTAAATGTAGTCTTACTAAGTGCATGAATGTATGGAATGTGTTCACGTCCCGGGGATGCTCATCCGTGCGGACAGTGGGCCGCTGCCCATGCAATCATCGAACCTGGGAAACATCATCTAGTCGGAAACAATACGTACCCTACGTACGATAGCAATAGATGCTGGTCTGTGCGATGTATGCATGATTAACCAGTCCATTATTAATCCAATTACACTTAGCCATTTTAAATAAGATCACGATCACTACGAGGAGCTTGTGGCCCAGTGTAGGCCGACGGCGCGGGCATAGTGTCCCATTACCACCATCCCCGGCCCATGAGACTACTGTCTTAGGATGGTTAATGGTACCCCGTCAACTAGTAACCAATCATATTACAATATATGGGGCTTACCATCACATGGTTGTATAGAAATGGTACATCGAGCCACATAGGGCAAATACCAAAACCAAGCCGCATAAGGCAAATGTCAAAATTGAGCCACACAGGACGAATTTTGAAACTAAGCCACGTAGGGCGATTATTAAAACCATGCGATAAAGACAATCCTTGAAAACCACCTAACACAACTACTCATGGATGGTAGGCCCACATCAATGTCCAATTCAAACCGCCATTCATCAACCACTAAGTCGAAGGCCCATTATGATCACAATCAATCAGGTTACATCCCAAGTTTGGGTGTACATTTATATGTAGGGGTTTTCCACTAATGTACCAGTTTAAATTTCATAAACAATCCACAAATCATTCACAAGCATGAACAAATATACAGGATGAATCATTAAGCATGTAATATAGCAATTCAATTTCCACTAGCTAACACATGTGATTATAAGAGAGATATATCAATTATAAATTTAAATAAAAACTATAACTTAAGCTAATGAGAAGATGGAAAGCTCAAGGGGAAGAATCATCACCTTATATGTCGAATCGCCTTCTAGTGTCGCTAAGTGCTTGCACCCTTAGGATTGTATCCTATCATGAATTGTAAGTTGTATGGTTAAATCAATGTTCTACAAGACTATCTATTGTCTAGATTACACCCCAGGGTTTAATTTACTTAGGTCTAGGATTTTACCCTAGAGTTTTAAGTCTAGTCTAGATTTTTAGGGCTTGAACCCTAGTGATGCGTAATTAATTTTTAATGGCAATTTAATATTTATAAAATATTTATTAACGTCAATGTTACAATTAGTGCTCCTTATTGTAGCAATGCCAATCCTTATGAGGATATCTAATTGTAAAATCTACTATTAATGACAATATTTAAGCATGATAAATAAAATGCTAAATATTTAATAACCGTAAAATTTCTTATTTATTTATAAGAGCCAATATAGGCATGGATAATCTTCTAATAGTTAATCATGCTATATGATTGCAACCATCATAGTACTACTAATGATAGTAAATAAATACTAGGATCTACTATTACGATAATGCTTAAAAATGACAAGGCAATACACTAGTATTTAATAATGATTTATTTTATTTCATTTTCTTTTTACCTAACATAACTAACATTAATATAGATAGTTTACTAATGGCTATTCATATCTAATATTCCTAGTAAAGGTATTAATCGGTCAATACTAATTTTGATGACTATATGAAGGTACCAAAATTATCTAACATCCTTATAATGTCTAATAATCTTTTAAATAATACAAGTAGTAATAATAAAATCCTTACTAGCAATAGTGTAATAAGGGCCTAACTTTTAGCCCAATTTGGCCCAACTGTGTTTGGACTGGGCCTGATTTTACGCCTGATATGGGGCTGACTTCAACCTTGACCCAGGACTGTTTCCAGCCCAAAATGTGGCTCATGATAGGGGCTGTCCATCCGTTTTGCAACGTGCAACGCATCAGAGTTTCAAATGTGGTACATATGGTGGGGCCCATTTGCGTCCCACAGTATTTGGTGGTGAGGTCCACATGTATTTTGATCTTAGGTGTGACCCATTGAGATTTGGAACTCAGTGTGCCGCCCACTTGATATTCAGGGTGCGGCCCGCAGTGGTGTCAAAGTCCTGGAGTTGGGCTGGTTTTAGCCCAAGCCACGACCCATATAAGGACCCGATTTTAGCTCTGATATAGAGGCCCATTTGGAAGTCTGTCTCAGCTTCGTGTAAGGCCCAGCTAATGGTGCATCTTCAACCCAAATCAAAGCCTGATAAAGGCCTGGTCTTAGTCAAGGTTCGGCCCAGCTGGAGATGTTTTTTAGCTCGCCTTTGTGGCCTTAGACATGGCTGGAACTCCCACAACAGTGTGCCAGCTGATGAAAGGAAAATAGATGATATTAGGCTGTTACCTGGCCTGCTCCATCGTCGACTGAGTTGACCTAACTCATCTCAGTTCGAGCAGTTGCCGTGCATGGCGGACGTTCACTCTCTCTCTCTCTCTCTCTCTCTCTCTCTCTCTCTCTCTCTCTCTCTCTCTCTGTGTATCTCTCCCTTCTTCTACTTAGACAGGTCTAGCAGCATTTGAACTCGGGCAAGGTACGAGCAGATGGTGTCGGGGCAGCAACTCAGGCCGAGTCACCCCACTCAACGCAGCAGCAACTCTAGGAAGAGGCCGACGTCGCTATCTCACACTCTTTTCTGCTCTCTCCTCCTTCCTTTTCTTCTTTTCTTTCTCCTCCCAACTCTGGCTAGCGGGAAACTCCGAATCTGACCAACAATGGCTGTGAGTTGGTGCGACCCGACGTGGCTCGAATGGAGAAGAAGGTGCTGCCATTAATGGCGTCTTTCCTTCCAACGCTTCTTCCACTGATCTATACCTTGCAAACGGTCCCAATGGACCTGAGGAAGCTTTTAGATAAGCTCCATTGAAGCTTAGAGAAATTTCGGGTGGTGGGTTTAAGAGAGGAAGCTAGCGGTGGGTTTTCGAGCGCAGCAGCTGAGAATGGGGACTATTGCTCGATCCCATCTTCTCTTATGACGAGTCCTAGCCGTCCTCAGACCGTTGGATTGAGAGAGTGTGGTCTAGATTGGATTTACTTTACAACAACTCCCCTAAACAGCTGGCAACAGAAAACCGAGTGTGATCTTCTCTTACTGGTATTGAGGGAGCCCTAAACCGGCTTCTTATGAATGGATGGCTAGGATCTCCCAGACTTGAACGGTGGAGATGCAGAGACGGGACGCTACACGGATCGCCCAGCCTGCAACACAGCAGGTTTACATTTTTAGAGACAACTGTGCTTGTGGGTCTTACTTTGCTTGGTTCTCGCGTGCAAGAGGATGCACTCCAACAAGTGGGACCACCTAGGGTTTGTCCAACCCTAGATTCCTAACAAAATGAACGGTTTCGATCATCTAGGGGAATCACGTTGGTGGGCCACTGATCGAAGAACCGGACGCTTGTCCGTTCGCTGTCGATGGCAAAGAGAGAAAGAATCTCTTTCTTCTTAAGGAAATAACAGGTCAGCAGCGTTTGACTGAGCGTGGTGGTCCAATGCACCGCAAGTGCTGTTGCACTGGTGTACGTGCACGCCTATTGTGGGGCTCACGTGATGGTTGTGGTAAATCCACCCCGTTCATTAGCTTTGGGGGGTCCCACTCAGGGTCTCTAGCAAAAATCAGGCGGGTCCAAGGTCCAGGTGGGCCCCACGACTTGATCTAGGTCATATTCGTGGGTTTTCCATTAATCTAATTGTTGGATTTTCCTAACCTTAAATATTAGCGGTTAGAATTGTCTCAGGGTCCGCTTAGTTTAAGAAATAGTGGCTGAATTAGGGGATAGATGACCTGATATGTATTCAACATATTCAATATTATTATTTCATTATTATTACTCATACATACTATTACTTATTTATCTTTTTATTTATTTACTTACTTATTCATTGTTATGATTGTTATGCTTATATGTAAGACGTGAGACTATTTGTCGTGCGTCATTTAGCTACATGCCCTAACATTAGAGTTACTTACCTTAAGGTGGGTTATAAGTCATGAACCTCTAATTACTAAATCATGATTTGTTGAGCGTTCCAACACTTCAATGATTGGATTGACTATTATTTAATTATCAACAACCTTTGAGATCCTAAGGAATGTCTATGCATGATCATGGAGTTGGATGTGAAAGTAGACAACTTGTTCTGTGCTTTTAGAAGATGGATCGCCCTATGAGACGTTGTAAACAAGGTGAATGGTGGATTTCATGATTCAGGGTTGTAAGTACGTAATTCAGTTAGATTTGACCATCAGTGGAGTTGGGTTTAGATAAAATGAACATGAATGTTTACTTAAGCATGGCTTGTGTTTATGCTAAGTTTGGTTATACGGTGACACCCGAGTACTGAAAAGTACGGGGTGTTACAGTAGTAGACTCTTGATCTCAGGTTGGTCGCGCACCCCAACCGAAATCCTGGCCACTGTAAAGGTACTCACGATAACTTGATTTCGCACCACCATCCCGAGTGGATAGTGAATGAATGAATGAATGAGTAAAATGCTGGATATACAACTCCTGCTCGGTTAGTCCACATATCATACCGTATATCTCTGGGATCATCACCGAGGTCTAGTACACTCCAAACCAGATTGTCGCCCCATCGCGCGCAACAAGTTGAGTGGACAAGACCTCACTATCCACCTGCCAATATCGGACTCGGCTCATCGATAGCAGACCTATTCTTCGTGCTGGTCAAATTCAGCCTAGTTTTACCTCCTCCTCTCAAGCAGGTAAGGCCGTACCCCCTTCCAACCGACTACGACATAGTGGGAGACACGGCCTAATGGTATATGACCCTCATGCGCTCATGCATCTACTCGGTCTAAACATTGGAGCAACCTCTGGAACTAAGAAGGTTTAAGGACTTTCACCCAGGGATATCTATAGCACCCCATGTGGAAAAGATCTTTGGCGTCCCATCTAGCCATCAACGACATGCATGTGGAGGCTACGACCCTAATGTCGATAGGGCATATGGTGGTCATGTCATGCAATGCGAGATGCATGAGCCACACTATCCAGTCATGTAGTAATCCTGTGCGTACCACGCGCTCATGTGGACAACTCCTCCTATCATGAAGTCCCATTATAATCTGCCAAATGGCATGTGCTATGATCAATCACTCCTCATATCAAGCATACATATGATACGCATGGGCATGGATCGTGAAACTATACTAAGCATGTTATAAGATGATGGTGTACTCTCCTCATATCAAGGATGGGCCTAGACAGCCTACTCATAACAAGAATGGGCCTCATAATAGGCCCAAGGGAAGGTCACAATGTGGACATCTAACCATCATTACCCATCAATGTGGACATTTAACCAACATCGCTCCCGAGTAGTGGTCCACATAAACATCATTACATACATTATAGTGAAATCACACATTACATCGGTCCGCACATTCATCGCATTGAGCCTCACTCAAGGGCCACATATGCACCACATCGGGCCCCGCCATACGGGCCACAAATACATTACAATGGGCCTTATCAAATGGGCCATAAATACATCACAACGGGCTACATACCTGGGCCTCAAATACATCACAACGGGCCACATACCTGGGCCTAACATATATCACAATGGGCCACACCAATGAGCCTCATATACATCAAGTGGGCCGCATCAATGGGCCGCACCAATGGGCCTCATACACATCAAGTGGGTCGCGTCTCACCGGTCTAATATATATCGCAATGGGCCGTTCGCATGGGCCTAATATACATCAAGTCGGGCCTCATCATATGGGCTGAAAATATATCACAATGGGCCATGTCCCATGGGCCTCGAATACATTATAATGGGCTGCACCACCTGGGCCTCGAATGCGTCACAATGGGCGATAACCCATAGGCCTAATGCACATCATAATGGGCCTCACTAAATGGGCTACATATGCATCACATTGGGCCTCGCTCACAGACCTCATGTACATCACAATGGGCCGTAATACATGGGCCGCATATTTGTCAAATGGGTCGCAATATATGGGCCGAAAAATACATCTCATTGGGCCTTACCAAATGGGCTGGAAATACATCACAATGGGCCTTACCAAATGGGCTGAAAATACATCACAATGGGCCTTACCAAATGAGGCGAAAATACATCACAATGGGCCTTACCAAATGAGCTGGAAATACATCACAATGGGCCTCATCATATGGGCCGGAAATACATCACAATGGGCCAAAAATACATTACAATGGGTCGAAAATACATCACAATGGGCCTCATCATATGGGCCAGAAATATATCTGTAACGACTCGAAAAATTTCGTACAATGGCCCGAGTATCACCTCAGGCAGAAATCACTTAGGATCAAATCCTTTAGAAATTAGACAAAGTTAACCAAGTGCTAAACTAGATTAGCAATGAAATCCACTCGAATCACTTTAAATACGATCTGCAAGACCCAAAACTTGTAGAATCATTGACGCTAGGTTACCCTAAAATCTAGGATCAAACTCATTACTCGACTGCTCTCGGGAGCACATTGAATCTCTGTATCAGATCTGGACCGCACATTGAAAGTCTGAATGATACGAGGTTATAGAATTAGGACCGCCTCGTTGGGCTTGCGACCGAACATTCGGTCGAAGATGTGCTACATCAGTATACCCTCCTATGCCGAGCTGATACATATGTCTATGAGGACAGAGCAGGATGTCGATCGGCTGACACGTACTCGTGGTGCTATGGCTACGAGACCTCGACCAGATATTCAGAGCAGGCCTTCCCCCCCAGGACCACGGTGCCAGTAGTTCCGATGAGGCGTCCAGGTGTGACCTGTACATATTGCAGGAAACCGGGTCACCCTGCAGAGAGTTGCTTTGCTCGGATGAGGGATAGCGGGTTTTCTCCACCACAGAGGATTGATCACCCTCGCCCACAAGCTATATTAGCTCCACCTCTACGGATTGCCCCTGCACATCTATCCTTTCGACCACCTGCACCTCGCTTTAGGTTGCCACAACGACCTATGATGCCTCAGCCCAACCGACCACTGTAGGCACGTGTTCATGCGCTCACAGCAGAGGAGTCAGAGATAGCACCTATGGCCTTCGAGGTCACTGCACATGTTCAAGGTACTCCTGTCTTTTTATTGGTGGACACTAGGTCCACTACTTCCATCATTTCATGTGCGGCGATTAAGCGTCTAGCTTTACATACTACTCTCACGAAGGGCGTGAAACTCACTACTGCTACTAGAACTTTTCTAAATGTCAGACGGGTGTGTGAGGGTTGCTCCGTCGATTTAGGTAGCAGGACAGTGTTCGTCGACTTCATTGTTGCGCCACTATGGCACTACGACATTATCCTCAGTATGCACTGGCTCACCGAGATGAAGACAGAGATTGATTGCGATATTCAGGTCATGACAGCCAAGGGACCTGACGACACGGTCTTTACTTTCCCAGTACAGGTTAGTTGGACATGTCACGTTGAGTGTTATGCCGTTTTACTTAAACCTATTGATCGGCCGACGTTAGGAAACATGCAAGTAGTTTGAGTCTTTTCAGATGTATTTAGGATGATCCCTGGATTACCTCCTCGGTGCGAGATCAATTTCACCATTGACCTTGTGCCCAGTGCGACCCCCATTTCATTACCTATGTACCGGATGCCTCCGTGTGAGATGGAAGAGCTGAGGAAACAGATTGACGAGCTCATAGAGAAGGGCTTTATACGACCCAGTGTGTCTCCTTGGGGAGCACCTGTGTTGTTTGTCAAGAAGAAAGATGGGTCGCTACGGTTATATATTGATTACCGTAGGTTGAACCAGTTGACCGTGAAGAACAAATATCCTTTGCCCAGGATAGACGACATGTTTGATCAGTTGAGGGGGGCAAAGTATTTTTCGAAGATCGATTTACAGTCAGCGTATCATTAGTTGCGCGTCAGGGATGAAGACATGCAGAAGACAGCTTTCAGGACCTGTTTTGGGCATTACGAGTTCCTTGTGATGTCGTTCTGTCTTACGAATGCATTGGCCGTGTTTATGGACCTGATGAACCGGGTATTTCGGCCATTCTTGTACCGATTCGTCATCGTGTTTATCGATGACATCCTGGTGTACTCTACGAGTCAGGAAGAGCATGAGGAACACTTATAGGCAGTCCTTGATACTCTGAGGAAGAACCAGTTATTCGCGCAGTATAAGAAATGCGACTTCTGGCAGGAGGAAGTCAAGTTCCTGGGACATGTAGTGTCCAAGGAAGGGATAGCAGTGGACCTGGCTAAGGTAGCCGCAGTGTAGGACTGGAAATAGCCTGGTTCAGTCACTGAGGTGAGGAGTTTTCTGGGCATGGCAGGTTATTACCGACGATTCATCCAAGACTTCTCGAAAATAACCAGACCATTGTCTCAGTTGACACGGAAGGATTTGAAGTTCGCCAAGAATGAGAAGGCGGAAGTAGCTTTTCAGGAGCTGAAGGATAGGCTGACGTCCGCCCCTGTGCTAGTATTGTCAGAGTAAGAGGTTAAGTACATTATATACACTGACGTGTCTCGCATTGGTTTGGGTTGTGTCCTTAAGCAGAAGGACAGGGTGATTGCGTATGCCTCGAGACAATTAAGGATGCACGAGGAGAATTACCCTACGCACGACCTTAAGTTAGCAGCGGTCATATTCGCATTGAAGCTCTGGAGACATTACCTTTATGGAAAGGAGTTAGAACTTTTCTACGACCACAAGAGCCTTAAGTATATATTCACTCAGTGGGACTTGAATATGAGGCAGCGCCGATGGATGAAGACCTCGAAAGACTTCAAGTTCGAGGTTTTCTACCATCCTGGCAAGGCCAACCTTGTGGCAGACGCGTTGAGCCACAAGAAGGCGATCATATTTGTGGATCTGTTGATGATTAAAAAGTGGGATATGTTGGAGTTCGTGCGGGACTTCAAGCAAAAACTCATAGGGGAGGAGCCATTCGAGTGTGTCGACACGTTCGGGTGCGACCGCTTATTGATGACCGGATTATTGAGGCCCAGAAGGGCGACGAGCAGTTATCTGAGCTTCGTGGGTAAGCTAGTGATGATGTGACTCCGAATGGAGAGTTGGAACAGATGGGGGCCTACGATACCATGGCCGCCTATGTGTCCTAGATATTCAGGACTTGAGACAGGAGCTTCTCGAGACAGCTCATAATTCGAAGATTGCAATGCATCCTGGCAGCACGAAGATGTATCAGGATATGAAGAGATCATATTGGTGGGATAATATGAAGGTCCATATCACAGAGTATGTTTCCCATTGTCTCACGTGTCAGCAGGTCAAGGCTGAGTATCGCCGACCTCCTGGACTCCTTCAGCCTATGCCCATAGCTGAATGGAAGTGGGACTTTATCTCTATGGACTTCATCTCGGGGCTATCGAAGACGAGAAAGGGTTATAATTCTATTTGGGTGATCGTGGACCGATTGACCAAATCAGCTCATTTTCTCCCTATCAGAGTGACGAACTCTGTAGACGACTTGGCTAGGTTGTACATTAAAGAAATAGTGCATCTGCATGGAGTTCCCTTGGAGATTGTGTCAGACCGCAACACACGATTCACGTCTATCGTTTGGACTCGTATCCAGGAAGCGATGGGTGTGAAGTTGAAGTTCAGTACCGCATTTCACCCTCAGACCGATGGGCAGACAGAGCGGGTGAATCAGATTTTAGAAGATATGCTGTGGGCTTGTGTTTTGGACTTCAAGGACAGTTGGGATGATTGCCTCCCGTACGCAGAGTTCGCCTACAACAACAGTTTTCAGGCGAGTATTAGCATGACTCCTTACGAGGCCTTGTATGGGCACCCTTGCAGAGCACCGCATTGCTGGGTAGAGGTTGGCGAGCGTAGCTTGATTGGCCCGGAATTGGTACAGGCGACCTCGGAAAAGATCGACATTATCAGGCGTCGGCTTCTTACAGCACAGAGCAGACAGAAGAGTTATGCCGATACGAGATGGCGACCACTTGAGTTTGAGGTTGGAGACCATGTGTTCCTCCGAGTTTTCCCTATGAAGGGAGTCCTTCGATTTAGGAAGAAGGGGAAGCTTACGCCGCGATTTATCGGGCTGTTTTAGATACTTGATCGAGTGGGTGCGGTGGCATATTATCTCGCTTTGCCTACACCACTTGCGGGTGTGCACAACATATTTCATGTATCTATACTGAAGAAATACATCCCTGATCGTTCACATATCATCCATTGGGAGCAGGTGCAGTTGAGTAATGATGTTACATATGTACTGCGTCCAACGCGTATCCTAGATAGGAAGGAGCAGGTGTTGCGCAGTAAGGTGATTCCACTCGTGAAGATACTGTGGACGCATCATACAGAGGAGGAAGCTACCAGGGAGACTGAAGCCGAGATCCGAAAGAACTACCCTCAGCTTCTCGAGGAGTATGAAAAGGTATTAATTTCAAGGATGAAATTTTTCATTAAGGGGGGTCGATTGTAACGATTCGAAAAATTCCGTACAATGGCCCGAGTATCACCTCAAGCAGAAATCACTTAGGATAAAATCCTTTAGAAATTAGACAAAGTTAACTAAGTGCTAAACTAGATTAGCCATGAAATCCGCTCGAATCACTTTAAATACGATCTGCAAGACCCAAAACTTGTAGAATCATCGACGCTAGGTTACCCTAAAATCTAGGATCAAAGTCATTACTCGACTGCTCTTGGGAGCACATTGAATCTCTATATCAGATCTGGACCGTACATCGAAAGTCTGAATGATACGAGGTTATAGAATTAGGACCACCTCGCTGGGCTTGACAACCATCTCGAAAGTCAAAACTAGATAGTATTCCGGGGCTATTCGCTTGAGCCCGGAGCGAGGAGTGTGAGAAAACCTGGTTTTCTTTAGAAATTTAATTAAATTTAAGTAATTTGAGACTTGATGTTTGCGGGCCAAATATAAGCAATCAGACCATCGAAATCTGACCCAAATACACCCTTGGATCAGGAAACATTTCCCATATATGTCTGTGTACTTGTAACCCTGATCAAGTCTCTGTTACCGTTGAATTGAAACTGGTCTGCCACGTGTGATCTGAGAACCCAATTGGAATGAAAACTTAACTTGACCTAGATCCAGAGTCAGTGAGCTTAAGTCCAACCTTTGGCTCAAGGGGGGGGGGGAGGGTGGGGGGCTCCAGAAGTGCTCCATTAGCTGGAACAGATCCGCTTTGGACATAACTTAAGTATACTTTGATCCTGAGTCTGTTTTGAAGAGTTTTAGGCCTATATAAGGACCTTAAACCCTCTTTCATTCTCACCATATGAATTTGAGAAAACCTAGGAGAGAGAAGAGAGAAAAGAGAGAGAAAGTGTGAGACAAGTGGGAGGATCTCCCTGATACTCTACCCTGCCACTCTACAAGCTTAACCACCTCTTTCTAATCGCTTTTCCGGCGATTTCAGCTTCGTTTCTAGGTAAGAAACCCTAACCCTAATATGATCTAGGGTTATTATCATTGCAGATGATGAAATAGCTAATCTATTTCATTTTATAGGTTGCCAAATTGTCGTACACGAAGACTTAGCAAATATATCGAGTTCATTATGCTTCTACGGCGTAAGGTACGGACTTTAGATGTATAGGTTATGGTTTTCAACACTTTCAATGTCAGATAATGATAGATTCATGATCCGAGTGTTATTGTACATGCACAAACTGATGTTTGTTTTGTGTTTCGATTGTGTATACAAATTGTGGTATATTATGTATTCTGTATAATTGTAGAAAATACCGTATACGTACAAATTTTGAAAGTATGTTAGCCATTATTAATTACTGTATGAACATGCTATATATATGTATAATACTTACTCGGCAGAAGGAACTCGCCCTAATACATGTTTTTGCTAGTATACACTATGTATGTTAAAATAGTGTGTTCTAAGTGTTTGTGAAAATGCTTGTAAGAGTAAGTGCTTAGATGATTGTGCTTTAGGTAGGTGTTGAGATAGGATTCTCAACTACCTTGGAGATGTATATGATTTCCTCCATGTTAGTTGTTTAATTTAACCACTTACTTATGAAATATATGTGTTGTATTTCCTATTTATATTGTGCTTTAAAATATGCTTTATGACATGCTTGTTAACATGCTTGAATTACTTTGTTCATTCTGCTTAACTCTACATACTTCTGGTTAAGGATTGATTGTGATTGGGACTATGATTATAGTCCAGACAATCGGTAACAGACTTGAGTTCGTGGTTGAGATTCATTCTGCACGTAGGATGTGTTTGACGAACCCGAGTCGTACTTCGGTTGGCGACAGTGGTTAGGCCACGCGAAATGCTTATGCACTTCATGTCGCTCAGTTGGTTGTGCGCTCGTGCTAGTCGAACTCGTCAAGTAACCCTATTTGTCTAATGTATTTCACCATGTTTGGATGCTACTACTTGAACCTAGGGTATCAAACTTACCAGTGGAATCCCGTTAACCATGGTACCTCGATCCACTAAGACTCATGAGCCGGGTATAGTGGTATGGGACACCGTGGTCGAGCTGTCGGCCTACGCTGGGGCCACAAGCCTCCCCGCAGTGACCATTGAGCAACCAGACTTGTGAGCCGAATACGGTGGTATGGGACACTATATTCGAGCTGTCGGCCTACACTGATAAGGTGATGGGGGAGTGGTGTAACAATTCCGTGTAACAGCCCTGGCAGCCCTTTATAGTGACCTCGAGAGTACTCCGAGTCTACGTGGAGGCGACGACCCTTTCGTAGCAACAAGAGTACAAACTAGGCCTGTATTGATAAGGTGATGGGGGAGTGGTGCAACGATTCCGTGTAACAGCCTTGGCAGCCCTTATAGCGACTTAGAATCACACTATCGTATGAGATTATCTAGAATTGATGACCCTAGAATGGATCATTATTTGGGAATGATATAAGGGAGGTACCTTAGTTTTCCAATACTGCTGTTTGCAATAAACTAATAATAACTCGGTAATCATGCTCATCATCGCATTGCATGTGCCTGGAAGATGTGGAGCACTCAGGGATGAACGCATGCCGCGGACGTGAGATGGTGCAGTATGAGGGTGGTTAGGCGAGGGACATGCATCACGACTGCATTTCATACTTGCATTAACAAGAGTACTTAAGATGGTTGAGTGTACTGCTTGACTAACATGTTAACCTATGCTTTATTGTTCCACTGAGTTAGCTACTCACTCCCACGTTACGGGGCGGTGTTCTGGACACCCACCAGACCCTATCTTAGATGCAGGTATTGATGAGACGCTGGAGGCTGAGCCTGATTACTTCGATGATCAGGATGAGTTCTCCTTCATGCAGTTCTCTGAAAGCTACGCTTAGGCCATCCAGATGACGGGGCTACAGGGTGTACCACTCTAGTTGTACCACTTTTGAAATTTTGATTTTGAAACAAATACAAGTATATGGTGACTCAGTATGATGTTCATACTATGGAGATCGATTGTGACGTTTTTGGCTTTATATACATTATATGCATCTTTCAGTCTTTCGCTTATGTGTTATAACTTGATCTGGAGTATGAATTACTGTTTGGCATAATCTCATTCATGATTATTGCACTAACACAGACAACATTCAATCATAAGCATTTATGTTGCATAAGTGATGTTTTGGAACTTGAGAGTTGAGTTGCTACTCGACCCTCGAATTTTAGGGCGTTACAATATCACAATGGGCCATGTCCCACAGCTTAATACACACCACAATGGGCCTCATCACATGGGCTGCAATTGCATCAAGGTGGGCCTTAACGAATGGGCCACAAATACATCAAGATGGGCCTCATGGATGGGCCGCACAAATGGGCCTTAAGAGAGAGAGAGAGAGAGCTTGGATTACACCAAAATCATTTCAATAGTTGCAGGTGTAACATGTGTATCACTATATACTATCATTCTATGGGGCACATGGCTTACTAATGATGATCAACACTATCTAAACATTGTCCATGTAAATCAGCACTGTCCAAACATTATCCAGCACCGTCCAGCATAATCTGGACCGTGTGGATGAAATAAATACATCATGATGGGTCTCGTCCAGATGGACGGACGGTGTGGATAAAATCCACACATCAGGTGGGTCCCACAAAATTTGCTGACGTCAAAACGTCAGCTATATAGCTGGTGTAGTCTTACACCAGCCAATCAGCTCCCAGCATAGGTGGGTCCCACGTAGGGCCCACCACATATATATATCATTATATTTTATTATTATTATTTATTTATATTTATTTATTTATTTTTAACAAACAAGGCCAGTGTCCAAGGATTTTAAGACATACATCACGGTGAGTCCCACACACGTGGCCCACCAGAATTTTGGATCTGCCTCACGTCCAAATAGACGGTGAGGTGCCACAGAGGGACGGCGTGGAATATACATCACGGCAGGGCCTACACAACACCGTCCAACAATGGACGGTGTGACATACAGATACATCACGGTGGTCCACACAGGTGGACAGTGTGGATCAACATCAAGGTGGGCCACAAAAGGGGAAAGAGAGAGAGATAGAGAGAGAGAGAGAAATAGAGAAAAAGAGAGAAATCGGTGAAGGGGAGGGACCCCGCCACTATGGGCCCTCCCAATTCCATGCATACATCAAGTGGGTCCCAAATTATGTGGACCCTACATCAAAATCAAATGTTATGGACACCCACCTTTAGATCTTGGACTCCTCCTTCCATCGATGCGTGCTAGAGTTCCAAGGAAACAATTTCAATGGTTGAGATGGATCATGGAGGGTGGTAGGAAGGTGGGCCACACTAGATTCTCTCCCATGGATCTAGCTTGGACGGTTGCTCTTGGGAGTTTGGGAGGAAAATGAGAGAGATGAGAGAGAGAGAGAGAGAGGTGATGTAATGAGAGAGAGGGATGGTGAGTTGTTCACTCCCCAAGTATAGGGTTGTGATGTAGTAATAAACTCGGTAAGACCGAGGTCGAATCCCAAGGGACTGATACTTGTACGTTTTCTGAAAATAACCAGAGCTAGAACTAGGCTAAGATGAAATCTAAACCAATTATGATTTGAGGATTAATGGTGAAATAATTAAACTAAAATTTAGGAAAAATCAGAGAAGGGAAACTAGGGATTCAGAGGATCCACTTGTAGAGATCAGGGAGATCTTATGCCTGTATTACAAATCAGGAAAATTAATCGAATCGCCATTGACATAGATTTCAAAAGATGAGAGGTATATGAATTAGAATGGATTCCATCACCAAACCATGCCCGGAGACAAAGCAAACAATAAAATTAAACTAATTACCAACCAATCAATGTATGAAGGTTAGGAAGGGTACCGACATCCAACCATGCCCAGGAGACAATGGTGAACAACAGGGCTTCCTGACGTCATAAACATAAAAGAAAAAGAACATGCTCAAAGCCATTGCAGACCCATTGTAATTTCAGTCACAACAGACCATTAAAGACTGAAAACATTCCCTTAATAAAATTAAATCAAAATCAGATCAGTCTAAACAAAAGGCAAGCAAAGAGGCCTCCCATCACGCTACAAGCTTCACCTCTTAGCCCTAGCTAAGAGGTTTAGCCTGACATGGACGAACTAGATCTCTCCATAATCAGGAAAAACAAATAAACAATTAAAGAAAAACTTCTCTAATTTCTCTCTCCCTGGTGCTCCACAACCAAGCCTCAAGCCAAACTGCTCCAGCTCTCCTGCTGCCGCCCAAGCTCCCTCCTGATCCAGATCATCCCCCAGCCGTTCTCTCTCCCTCTCTTATATAGGCATCCGGTAGGGAAGTCGGTCAAGAATCCTTCACAAACTCAACATCCAGCGCACACTGACTTGCGGTGGCATCAGTGAGGTCCACATCCTTCAGCTGACGATGAAATCCACTCCGTTCATCGGCTGCAGGACGGAAAACCGGTCGGTCCTGATTGGTTTTGGATCCGGTTCGTGATGACTCTCTGATTTCTTCTATCGCCGTCCGACTTGCATTTATGCGGCTGGATTTTGCTCCTTACAATCTTTTGAAATTCTGCCACCTAGGCAGTGATATGAAACTTCATGGGAAACCGATGGACGGTCCTGATTGCACTTTTGAAACACGGTGGTGGCCCACTAATCCGTATGCAAGCTCTGTTTGCGAACGAGCTCGCTCGCCTGATTACGACCGATGATTGGTGGGACCCACTATCAGTGATGTTTCCGAAATCCACTCCGTCTACTGAAATGCTGACGAAAAACCAGTAAGAATCGACTGGTTTCCTGTTGAATTTCGTGTGGCCCACTTAATTTTACGTTCTACCGTCCAACCGTTGTTTGAACGGCTACGATCAGATCCTCACCGTGTCTTTGAAAATTTCCAACTAGACCTTGGTAAGAAGGACCTCCTGGTGCTAAATGTCGGTGTGGATCACCATTTTGGATGATGAATGGGGCCCACGACTGTAACCAGGCGTCCGTGAAACTGACGCTGTTAAAGACGGAAATCCGTTTTCTGCAGAGGTTGGTGGGGCCCTTAGATGATGTCAGTGGGGATATCCACGCCGTTCATTGAGATCCACTCGGAAAACCGTTTGGTTTTGATCGGTTTTGGACGAGCTTCTGTCATGGCCCACTGAAGTACAGCCCAGCCGTCTGTCCTGTGTTCAACGGTGAAAATCCGATCTTCATTGTCTTCTTTTATTCTTTCATCTAGGTCTGAGTTAAGCCCTCCCTCTGGACTCAATGGACGGTTCAGATTGTTACTCCAGGTGTCGGGTGGGGCCCACTTATGAAAAACGGACGGACAGCGTAAAAACGCTGTCCGTTTTTTGCGCAGAGGAGAGAGGAAGACGGGTCAGCCCGGCTTTGACCGGGCTGACCGTCCGGTGCACTTCGTGTGTAAGTGTGCTGTGCACACGCACACCCTCAAATTAAGGTCCGTCGTGATGTTTATGAGAAATCCTCTCCGTCCATTCATTTCCTCACCATTTAATGAGTTGAGACCAAAATTGAAGCGGATCTAGATATCGTGGGTCCCAAATCGAGATTTAAGGGGCTGATCTGCTTGTTAGGCCACTTCCACAACGATCCAATGGATGATTTTTGATGTGTACGGTTAATTTATGGTCCACAGGCCACGTATGGAGTTTTGAGCTGAACAGATGGCGGGAACCCCGTGATCTTTCATTCTGACTGCCTTTCAGGCTACTTGAGCTTCAGTTTCTCAATTTCCTTAGATTTCTGACGTTGATCTTGGTCCCCTGGAGTCCATCCCTTGCCTTTGGTGACTTCTGTGCATTAAATCCATGCCTTTAGCATTCTTTTCAATCCACGCTCATACATACACCCTGCATCACAAACACGTTTAAAGTAGTCTGTTAAACAATATTGTGTTCGTAAATGTAGACAATAACTAGGGTCTGCTATGCAATATTTGACCCTCAACATAACCCCCAACCAGCATTTTGCTAGTCCCGAGCAAAGTATGCGAAGATTAAGTTACGAATTACGAGATAATTCTTGTGAAGCCGAGTGATATTTTGAAAAACAATCCAGATATGAGAAATCTAAAGATTCATGAATGTTGATTATCAATTTCTCTTGGCCTCTCATGCACGGTGAATTTCATAATCAAGTTCAAATATTAATCTATAAACTAGAATAATTTTAAACATTGAGTTCCATGGTTGTATATTGAAATCTCAGCTTATCATCATTAAGAGATCAAATTGTCGATTTCATGATATCATTAGTAATCAATCAGAAAATTCATAACAACCATCACCTAAACCAGTACTTTGTCGCATAGATCATTCTTTCATTTTCTAGTTTTTTTTTTTTTTTTTTTTTTTTTTTTTTTTTTTTTAACTATGGGAATCAAATTTTCACTCATAGGGAGCAAACCTATGGTGAAAATAGTCGCCCAACTCTGTCTAGCTGTTAATCATAGAAAATCAAATCTACACCTATAGGGAGCAAACCCATGGTGTAATTCTCATTTTATACCCTGATGACCAAATCTTTTAATAATTTGGTTTTTCTTTCACGCTCATTGATTACCAAGTAAATCATTCAATATCAAACTGAAATCTCAATGAGTAGGTGAGATGTAGTATGTGAAATCATGACTCAATCAATGTTTACAACTTCTAATCATGGATTAACAACTCAAACTTAACTGTGAAATTTAACGAGCAACTGAATCCAAGAGTAGTAGATCACCAACATTACATATCTCATACTTTTAAATCAAAGGTGGCCCTCAAAATCACTTTGAATTTACAAGAATTTCCAGAAAAAATTTAAAAATTTTCACAAATTTTGCTCAAGACCAAGAAAAACACTGATTAGGTTACCTAATCTCCCACCCCCAACCTAAAATCTACATTGTCCTCAATGTAAAAGGTATGAGCATGGAATGCAGATGGGACAACGAAAGTAAAAGAGAAGTGATGGGAAGATAGTACCTGAATGATGAATCGTGAGAGGCTTTCTAAGAGATCTCAACATGAGAGCGGGTGAGCACGAGAGAAAAAGCCACACAAAAAAAAATAACAAGAAATAAAATCTTACCTATACCACTTTCGCAGGTGCTCTCGATTGCATTTAGCACATGCAACAAGCCTTTAAACCCCTAGGTTGCCCCTAGTGGACGAGTTGTAGTCTCGTGAGGGTTTGCAGTAATGTTACCCACAAACATTGAACTAACTAGGAAAATGAAATAAATGGAAAAGAAAAGCTGGGTTGCCTCCCAGAGCGCTAAGTTTAACGTCTTCACCAGAACTACAAAGAACTACCCTAGTCCTAAGAAAGCGATAAACCTACCTATACCTCCATCAGACTAGGAGATCAGTCCTGGTAGACAGGATCATCAGAGGCATGGACATGTCCTCTGAATCAAATTTCTCGACAAATGGCTTTAAGCGATGTCCATTTACTTTAAATTCCTTGCCATTGTCGGGATCTCTTATCTCGACGGCCCCATGAGGATATGCAATAACAACAATGTAAGGGCCGGTCCAACGAGATCGAAGCTTACCCTGGAAGAGATGTAATCGAGAATTATACAAAAGACTTTCTGGCCTGGGCGTGAATGATTTCCGTAGAATATGTTGGTCATGAAACGCCTTCATCCTGTCCTTGTAAATTCTCGAGTTCTCGTATGCGTCATTCCGGATTTCTTCAAGTTCATTTAATTGAAGTTTGCGTAGCGAGCCAGCGTTGTTCAGATTGAAATTTAAATTTTTGATTGCCCAGTAGGCTCTATGTTCCAACTCCACAGGTAAGTGGCAAGCCTTCCCATAGACGAGTCTAAAGGGAGACATTCCAATAGGAGTTTTAAAAGCAGTACGGTACGCCCATAAGGCATCGGTCAATCGAATTGACCAATCCTTACGGTCAGGGTTAACCGTTTTCTCCAAAATGTGTTTGATCTCCTTATTAGAAATCTCAGCTTGCCCACTTGTCTGTGGGTGGTATGGGGTGTTCACCTTATGAGAGATACCATATTTCTTCATTAAACTCTCGAATGGCCTATTACAAAAGTGTGAGCCCCCATCACTAATAATAGCTCGAGGCGTTCCAAATCGGGAAAGGATATTCTCTTTTAGGAATTTAATGACCGTGCGATGGTCATTATTCCGACACGAATCGCTTCGACCCATTTAGTGACATAGTCTACAAGCAAAATATATAAATTCCCAAAAGATTGGGGGAATGGTCCCATGAAATCGATGCCCCAAAGAATCAAATGCCTCTATGATAAGAATGGGATTCAAGGGCATCATATTTCGACGAGACAATGCTCCCAATTTCGACAACGCTCACAAGCTTTACAAAACTCATGAGTGTCCACGAACATAGTGGGCCAATAGAAGCCACACTGCAAGTAGATCTTGGCCGTGGTCTTTTTTGCAGAAAAGTGACCACCACAGTTGTGAGTGACAAAAGGAGATGACACTCGATGCTCATCATCCGCACACATCTCCTCAAAATTTGGTCTGGGCAATATTTAAACAAGTATGGATCATCCCAGAAAGAATTTGCGTACCTCGGTGAAAAATTTCTTCTTATCTTGCTGCGATCCAATGTGTCGGTATGGAACTCCGTAGCAAGATAATTAGCAATATCAGCGAACCAAGGTGAATGGGAGACTCTGAATAGTTGTTCATCAGGGAACATGTCATTGATATGGGTCGCTTCAAGGGAATCAGAGGTATTAAGGCGAGAAAGGTGATCGGCCACCACGTTCTCTACTCCCTTTTTATCTTTAATTTCCAAATCAAATTCTTGGAGTAGAAGGATCCATCGTATCAAGCGGGGCTTAAATCATTCTTAGAAAGAAGATACTTCAAGGCCGCATGATCTGTATAGATAATGATCTTGATCCGATCAGGTAAGACCTAAATTTGTCCAAGGCGAACACTACGGCTAAGAGTTCTTTTTCCGTAGTCGAGTAGTTCACTTGAGCAGGATTTAAAGTCCTACTCGCATAATGGATGACGTAGGGCCTCTTATCTTTTCTCTGGCCTAGAACCGCTCCAAGAGCATAATCAGAGGCTTCGCACATAAGCTCAAAAGGAAGGCTCCAAATGGGTGGTCGCATGATGGGTGCAAGGGTTAACATGCCTTTAAGCTTGGTGAAAGCTTCCTGGCATTGCTCGACCCACTCGTATGGAACATCCTTTTGAAGAAGATTACATAAAGGACGAGAGAGGAGACTAAAGTCCTTTATGAATCGCCTGTAAAATCCTGAGTGTCCTAAGAAGGATCGCACGTCCCTGATATTCTTAGGTGTAGGTAGATTAGAGATAAGATCGATTTTTGCCTTATCTACCTCAATTCCTTGACGAGATGATATGTCCAAGGACAATCCCCTTATGAACCATGAAATGACACTTTTCCCAATTAAGTACCAAGTTCTTTTCTTCACATCTTCTCAGCACACATTTAAGACTTTCCAAGCACTTGCTGAAAGATGAGCCATAGACAGAGAAATCGTCCATGAAGACCTCTAGATATTGCCCCACCATATCAAAAAAGATACTCAACATACATCGCTGAAAGGTGGCGGGGGCATTACATAGTCCAAATGGCATCCTTCTGGTAAGCAAAGGTGCCGTAGGGACATGTAAATGTGGTCTTTCCTGGTCCTCGGGGCGATTTCAATCTGATTGTAGCCGAATACCCGTCAAGGAAACAAGAATAGAATGACCAGCTAGCCTTTCTAAGATTTGATCAATGAAGGGCAAAGGAAAGTGATCCTTCCTTGTGACGGATTCAATTTTCTATGTAGTCAATGCACATTCTCCAACCAAGAGTTACTCCGGTTGTACGAGTTCATTATTAGCATTGGCTACGATGGTGATACCGGACTTCTTAGGAACCACCCGAGTTGGACTCACCCATTGACTATCGATATAGGGTATATGATACCTACATCCAATAGTTTAAGAACCTCGGCCTTAACCACTTCCTTCATGTTTGGATTTAGTCTACGTTGTGGTTGCCGAGCGGTCTTTGCATTTTCCTCAAGATATATGTGGTGAGTACAAATCGAGGATCGATTCCTTTGAGGTCCGCTATCGTCCATCCAAGGGCTCTTTTATGTTCAATGAGAGTAGATATGAGCATACTCTCCTGTTCTTTCTCCAGTGGGCGGAGATCACCACCGGGTATGTCTCATCTTGACCTAAATAGGCATATTTCAAATCGAGAGGGCAAAGGTTTTAGGTCAAGCTTCGGTGCCTTGAGGTTAGACGGTAGAGGCACTACATCGGTTGTGGTAATTCTTCAAATTGTGGCCTCCACCTGTTAACTTCAAGTACCAGCAAGATCAAGCAAGGCACACATCTCCCTAATCATATCATCATCAAACTCATGGGAGTGGGCCAAGCACGTCTCTAGAGGATCGAGGATAAGGTAAGGGGTGTCCTATCTTCCACGAAAGTATCGATCATGTTAATGTCGTGGACATCGTCATCATCCTCTCGTTGCTTTTCCGTTATTGAAAAAGATGTTTGACTCCAATGTCAAATTTCCAAAAGACATAGTCATGACACCATTCCTGCAATTGATGATTGCATTTAACGTGGCAAGGAATGGGCGACCAAGAATGACGGGAATCTGAGTGCTCATGTTGTTGATGGGTTCAGTGTCCAAGATGATAAAATCTACCGGGTAGTAAAATCTATCGACTTGGATAACACATCCTCAATAATCCCTCTTGGTACACGAACAGTTCGATCGGCAAGTTGTAGTGTGGTTAGGGTAGGTTTTAACTCACCCAATCCTAACTGTTGTATACCGAGTAGGGAATTAGATTGACGCCGCTCCCAAGTCAAGAAGTGCGTGATCAATTCGATGGTTTCCCGATTACACATGATATGGTTGGGCTACCGGATCCTTGAATTTCTGCGCACGTCTTGCTTCAGGATGGCACTCACTTTCTCGATCAAGAAAATCTTCTTTTGAATGCTTTGCTTGTCTTTTGGTCGTACATAAGTCTTTCGAAATTTTGCATATGAAGGAATCTGTTTACGACATCAAGTAGAGGAATGTTGACTTTCACTTGTTTTAACACCTCGAAATATCCTGAGAGTTAGAAAGACGTTTTGGTGCAACCAACCGTTGTTAGAGGAATGGAGCAACTGGCTTCTCTAGAAGTTCCTGGTTCTAAATTTTGTGGGACATCACAAGATCCATCATTATTGTCCTCTTCGGTTCTTGAGGCTTTTCGCCTAACCTAAGGGTTTTATCAATGATCTTCCCACTCCTAAGAGTGGTGATGGATTTAAGCGTGTCCCATTTGATTTGAAGAGTTGGGATGATTTATCTCGTATTGCGGTTTAGGATTGGGAGCGGTTGTGCAGGAAGCATCCCCTTTTCTATAACCGTCATACGTGAATCTATTTTCTGCATAAAGTCTGTAAGTCCACGCACTGCCTGAGTCAGCTCTTGTATGGGATTTTGAACCGGTTCTTCTTGAGGTTTTCCCTGATTTGGATTTTGATTGAAGAAACTTTGAGGGGTAGCAGTTTGTCCATTCCTCCAACTAAAATTTGGATGATTTCTCCAACCAGGATTGTATGTATTGGAGGTAGATCCATTGAAAGGTCTTTGATAGTTATTTACGGCATTGGCTTGCTCATTCAACACTCCTCGAAAGGCAGATATGGTAGGACAATTTTCAGTTGTGTGAATGTTGCAATCACAGATGCCGCAAACAATTTCATTAACATTCTCCTTCTTTCCTTCCATGGCCTCGACTCTTCGAGTGAGATTAGTCACTTTAAAATTTACATCGTCCTCTTCTTTCAGGAGATATACTCCACCTTTCTCCTTAGATTGAGTTGGCTTAGGCGTGGTGTTTGATTTTGAGTAATGGTCCCATGATTGTGCATTCTCGGCAAGTCTATCGAGGTAATCCCATACCTCATCGACCTCTTTATTCATGAATTCACCATTACACATTGTCTCGACCAGTTGGCGCATGGAAGATGTCACCATCATAGAAAAATTTGTAATGCGCCACATTTCAAAACCGTGTTGTGGGCATGAACTGACAAGATCCTTGAACCTTTCCCAACATTGGTAGAATGTTTCATCTTCCTTTTGGGCAAAGTTCATGATTGCCTTTCTGAGAGTAATTGTTTTATGGTGTGGGAAAAATTTCTTTATGAATTCCCTCTGCAAATCATTCCATGTGCCAATGGATCTAGGACGCAGTGAATGTAACCACGTCTTAGCCTTCTCTTTCAAGGAAAAAGGAAAGAGTTTCAGCCTGATTGTATCCTCGGATACATTGGGAAAGTATAAGGTGGCTATGATCTCATCGAACTCTTTCAAATGTAAGTATGGACTTTCTGATTCAAGCCCATGAAATTTAGGAAGGAGTTGGATAACCCCTGGCTTGATGTCCATATGTCCCGTGTGTTTTCAGAAAAATCATGCATGAGGGCGTGCTCACCCCTCACCAAGGTTGTAAATAATCTCGTAAGGTACGAGGCGGGTGCTTGAAGCACCTCATTCTCATCATGTTCTTCCTCATCCATCTGTTGAGGTAGTGCTTGAGGTTGATTTTCAGCCATAACCTCAATTAACTCAGAGGAATTCGAGCGGTGTCTAATCCTGCGATGGACAATCAACCCCTCAACTAACCCTCCTTCAGTCAGAGACGTCGAGTGTTGTCACGGGCCCACTTGGGCATGAAACACTCGCAGCCCTCAATCAAATTCTAAACCTAATCCTAATAAAGAAAATGTGAATCTAGAAAGAAAAGAGGGTTGGAAGGAGATTACCAAATTGGAGTCCTTAAGCTAAAGACCTGCAAAACAAAACAAAATAAGTTAGTTTTTAAATTAAGAAATATCTATAAACCAAATCTAAAGAGTTAGAAAATCTAGAAAATTAGAAAGAGTTTACCAAATTAGAAGTTCTATCCTAACAACCTACAGAATAAAAAATATGTTAGTTCTATGAGTCAAATAAAAAAATAAAATTAAAATTAGTAAAATCCTAATCTTAAACTAACTCTAAATCCAATTAATTTCAGAAAATCGTAGCCGTCAGTCCCCGGCAACGGCGCCAAAAACTTGTTCACTCCCCAAGTATAGGGTTGTGATGTAGTAATAAACTCGGTAAGACCGAGGTCGAATCCCAAGGGACTGATACTTGTACGTTTTCTGAAAATAACCAGAGCTAGAACTAGGCTAAGATGAAATCTAAACCAATTATGATTTGAGGATTAATGGTGAAATAATTAAACTAAAATTTAGGAAAAATCAGAGAAGGGAAACTAGGGATTCAGAGGATCCACTTGTAGAGATCAGGGAGATCTTATGCCTGTATTACAAATCAGGAAAATTAACTGAACTGCCATTGACATAGATTTCAAAAGATGAGAGGTATATGAATTAGAATGGATTCCATCACCAAACCATGCCCAGGAGACAAAGCAAACAACAGAATTAAACTAATTACCAACCAATCAATGTATGAAGGTTAGGAAGGGTACCGACATCCAACCATGCCCAGGAGACAATGGTGAACAACAGGGCTTCCTGACGTCATAAACATAAAAGAAAAAGAACATGCTCAAAGCCATTGCAGACCCATTGTAATTTCAGTCACAACAACACCATTAAAGACTGAAAACATTCCCTTAATAAAATTAAATCAAAATCAGATCAGTCTAAACAAAAGGCAAGCAAAGAGGCCTCCCATCACGCTACAAGCTTCACCTCTTAGCCCTAGCTAAGAGGTTTAGCCTGACATGGACGAACTAGATCTCTCCATAATCAGGAAAAACAAATAAACAATTAAAGAAAAACTTCTCTAATTTCTCTCTCCCTGGTGCTCCACAACCAAGCCTCAAGCCAAGCTCCAAATTCTCTGCCGCCGCCAAGCTCCTCCCGATCCAGATCATCCCCACCGTTCTCTCTCCCTCTCTTATATAGGCATCCTGTGAGGGAAGCCTGGCCAAGAATCCTTCACAAACTCAACATCCAACAAGACACCGACTTGCGGTGGCATCGATGAGGTCCACATCCTTCACCGACGATGAAATCCACTCCGTTCATCGGCTGCAGGACTTAAAACCGGTCGGTCCTGATTGGTTTTGGATTCGGTTCGTGATGACTCT
Organism: Magnolia changhungtana; assembly: GCA_030180095.1. Taxonomy (NCBI): domain Eukaryota; kingdom Viridiplantae; phylum Streptophyta; class Magnoliopsida; order Magnoliales; family Magnoliaceae; genus Magnolia; species Magnolia changhungtana. Next base: position 651,422 of record JASAUF010000231.1, on the reverse strand, counting down.
CTGATTTCTTCTATCGCCGTCCGACTTGCATTTATGCGGCTGGATTTTGCTCCTTACAATCTTTTGAAATTCTGCCACCTAGGCAGTGATATGAAACTTCATGGGAAACCGATGGACGGTCCTGATTGCACTTTTGAAACACGGTGGTGGCCCACTAAATCCGGTCGCAAGCTCTGTTTGCGAACAGAGCTCGCGCAGTACTTGCGCTGATGATTGGTGGGACCCACTATCAGTGATGTTTCCGAAATCCACTCCGCTTCATCGAAATGTTGACGAAAACCAAGAAGAATCGACCGTTTCTGTTGAATTCGTGTGGCCCACTTAATTTTACGTTCTACCGTCCAACCGTTGTTTGAACGGCTACGATCAGATCCTCACCGCGTCTTTGAAAATTTCCAACTAGACCTTGGTAAGAAGGACCTCCTGGTGCTAAATGTCGATGTGGATCACCATTTTGGATGATGAATGGGGCCCACGACTGTAACCAGGCGTCCGTGAAACTGACGCTGTTAAAGACGGAAATCCGTTTTCTGCAGAGGTTGGTGGGGCCCTTAGATGATGTCAGTGGGGATATCCACGCCGTTCATTGAGATCCACTCGGAAAACCGTTTGGTTTTGATCGGTTTTGGACGAGCTTCTGTCATGGCTCACTGAAGTACAGCCCAGCCGTCCGTCCTGTGTTCAACGGTGAAAATCCGATCTTCATTGTCTTCTTTTATTCTTTCATCTAGGTCTGAGTTAAGCCCTCCCTCTGGACTCAATGGACGGTTCAGATCGGTTCACTCCAGGTGTCGGGTGGGGCCCACTGATGAAAAACGGACGGACAAATGCAGTAAAACGCCGTCCCGTTTTTCAAGCAGAGAGGAGAGAGGAAGACGGGTCAGCCCGGCTTTGACCGGGCTGACCGTCCGGTGCACTTCGTGTGTAAGTGTGCTGTGCACACGCACACCCTCAAATTAAGGTCCGTCGTGATGTTTATGAGAAATCCTCTCCGTCCATTCATTTCCTCAGCTCATTTAATGAGTTGAGACCAAAATTGAAGCGGATCTAGATATCAGGTGGGTCCCAAATCGAGATTTAAGGGGCTGATCTGCTTGTTAGGCCACTTCCACAACGATCCAATGGATGATTTTTGATGTGTACGGTTAATTTATGGTCCACAGGCCACGTATGGAGTTTTGAGCTGAACAGATGGCGGGAACCCCGTGATCTTTCATTCTGACTGCCTTTCAGGCCACTTGAGCTTCAGTTTCTCAATTTCCTTAGATTTGACGTTGATCTTGGTCCCCTGGAGTCCATCCCTTGCCCTTGGTGACTTCTGTGCATTAAATCCATGCCTTTAGCATTCTTTTCAGTCCACGCTCATACATACACCCTGCATCACAAACACGTTTAAAGTAGTCTGTTAAACAATATTGTGTTCGTAAATGTAGACAATAACTAGGGTCTGCTATGCAATATTTGACCCTCAACATGAGTGATGGTTGAGTGATGGGTGGAGAGAGAGAGAGAGAGTTGACTTTAGGGTACTTGTGTAAGAGAGAGGTAAGGATTGCTTGTACTTGAGGATGGGATGTGGTACTTGACATTTGATGTGATGTGTATTTGATTGATGGGATTGATTTAATTAGAGATTCTCTTAGGTTTTGCAAAGTACGGTGTTTTCCTTGAATTGAACGTGGGCTGACATCTCCTAGCCTAGGTATCACCTCGGCGCACGGGATGCGGTGTCGGAACCGTGGCGACGGCGTGGTCGTAAGGGTATAAGTCTCAGGTTGAGCCGACTCTAGAATACGGGATATGACTCAGGGTCACGAGCAACTGCTATCTATGTGTCGCGGGTCGTCGGAATTTGACCAGATGACCGCGGAAGCCTACGGAACGGTACAGGCTAGGATACGGGTCTCACACCTCATGCTCGGCCTTTTGCGCCTCGAGCTCGGATTTCTCTGCCTTGAGCCTTTCCATTTTCTTTAACTTCTCCTTCACCTCCATCATAATCGGCAGCGACTGATAACAGACTGCTACGTAGTCATTCATGAACTTGATGTAGCTGTGGGAGAGGGTATTGGCTATCTTCGAATCCGGCACATGCTTAGCCGCCCAAGGGTTCAGCAAAGCCATGTGATATCTAGGAGGCAGAGTCTCTGGAGGAGAGGGCTCAGAAGCTCCCCCGATCCCACTGGCCGCAGAAGCTGAACACTTGGGCGGCTAATGCCCTACCAACTGGCAGTGTATTTTCGAAGGCTCATCGCTCCAGCAATGCCCTACCAACTGGCAGTGTATTTTCGAAGGCTCGTCGCTCAACCAATGCCCTACCAACTGGCAGTGTATTTTATACTCGAGGTCACTCCACCAATGCCCTACCAACTGGTGGTATATTTTCGAAGGCTCGTCGCCAACCCGACTAGGGACCATAGCCAGCCTGCACCAATGGAGGCGATAACTCGAATACAGTGTCCCAAACCACCGTATTTGACTCACGAGTTTGGGTTGCTCACTGGTCACTACGGGGAGGCTTGTCGCCCCAGTGTAGGCAAACAGCTCGACCACGGTGTCCCACACCACCATGTCCGGCTCATGAGTCTTAGCGGCTCGAGGTACCAAGGTTAAACGGGATTTCACAGGTGAGTTTAGTACCTTAGGTTCAGGCAGTGGCGTCCATACATGGTGAACATACATTGGGTCAATCGAGTTACTTGACGAGCTTGACTAGCCCGAGCGCACGATAAGTTGAACGAAATGAAGTGCGTAAGCACTCCGCGTGGCCTAACCACTGTCGCCAACCGAAGTACGGCTCGGGTTCGCTAAGTACGTCTTGTGTGGTGAAACAACCTCAACCACCTAATCAGGGTCGGTTACCGATTGCCTGGACTATATCATAGTCTCAACCTCATTCCATTTCAACAGGTAATCATAGGAGACAGTCACAACAGTAATGAACGAATAATTCTATTCTTGCAATCGTATGAGCATGTTGTGAAGTGCAACACAAACATGATTTCACCCACATTCATTTCATAAATAAAATAGATATCATAATGTAAACATACATAGAGGAAATCATACACATAATTAAGGTAACCGAGAAGCATATCTCAATCTTCATACAAGGTATTCCTTAGTAACAACTAGCTTACTCAGACATTTCTACAATCACTTAGACTACATACATCTTCATACATGTTGTATGTTGGTTATACATGTATTAGGGCAAATCCTTTTACTAGGGAGTTGCCCTGTATACCACATGCATATACCCAAGGCGGATAATCATGGCATGCACAAATCCGACTTCCATACTCATTTAATCATTTCCACAAACACGTGGGCTACACACTTTAACATATGTAGCGTATATTGGCCGTGGTATGATTTAGGGCAAGTCCTTTCGTTAGGGTCGCATACATAACAAGCATATAGTCACGGCAAATAATCATGTTAGACACAAATCTAAATTCCATACGTATTCAAACATTTCAATACGTACCTAGAATACACTATATTTCACACAACTCATATATAATCGTAAAGTGAAACAAACGACACATTTTGCATGTGAAATAGCACCCACGTGAAGAATAAATTATTAACCGACATTGAAAGCCTTGAAAACCATAACCTATACGTCTATAGTCTGCACCTTACGCCGGTAGACACGTAACGAACTCAGTTCGTTCACTCACGCTTCGTCTACAACACAACGACAACCTATTACATGAAATAGGTTAGCTATTTCACCATTTCAACTATTAGAAACCCTAGAACGGATTAGGGTTAGGTTTTCTTACCTAAGAACGGGATTAGTATCACCGGTAGAGCGACACGGAAGTGGTGGTAAGGCACATGAAGTAGCAGGGATCGAATCCCAGGAGTGACTCCAACTTCTCACTCACTTTCTCTCTCTTTACTCTCTTCTCTCTCCTAGGGTTTCCCAAATTCGTATGGAATGAGAGAGTGAGGGCTTAAGGTCCTTATATAGGCCTAAAACTGATGGAAATGGCCCCAGGGCCAAGGTATACTTAGGTTATAGCCAAGGGAGGCTTGTTCCGATCCAACGGAGCACTTCTGGAGGCCCCCTTTTTATGTGCGGTCGGACTTAAGCTCCCTAACCATGGATCTAGGTCGAGTTAAGTTTTCAGTCCGATCGGATTTACAGATCGCCCGTGGCAGACCAGTTTCAGTTCAACGGTCCATGATCACCGATCAGGGCCACAAGTACACTGACCTGGGTATGAAATTTCCCCTGATCTGAGGGTGTATTTGGGTCAGATTCTGACGGTCTAAATCCTTATATTTGGCCCGCAAGAGACACGACTCAGATTACTTAAATTCGGATTTCATTTCTAAATATATTCATGTTTCTCACACACTTCGCTCTGGGCTCAAGTTGTCCGTTTCTGGATACTATCTGGATTTGATTTCTGAGATGGTTGTCAAGCCCAGCAAGGCGGTCTTAATTATATAATTTCGTAGAAATCAGACTTTCGACGTGCGGTCAGGTCTGATACGAAGTTTCGAAATGCTCCCTAGAGCAACTGGATAATGAGATTGATCCTAGATCATAGGGTAATGTAGCATCAATGATTTGCAAGTTTTGGGTCTTGCGGATCGTATTTAAAGTGATTAGTGCTAATTTCGTATGAAATCTAGTTTAACACTAGTTAACTCTCGCCTAATTTCTAAAGGATTTGGTCCTTAGGGATTTCGCCTGAGGTGGTACTCGGGTCTTTGTACGGATTTTTCCGAGGCGTTACAAAAGGGGATTTGAGGCTTTAGGATTGAGTTCTGAGAAGTCAATTAAGGTGTTATGATCGACTCATTACCCAAAGACGTTTAACTCCATGTTGACAAAAATCCGAGGTGTTACAATCTACCCCCCTTAAAAATAATTTCGTCCTTGAAATTGGCTAAGGGTAATGAGTAAAGATTTCATTATTTCTTTTGCCTAAGTGTTATTGACTTCAAGTTTATATGTATGATAGGGTGCATCCTATCAATGTTAATCTGGCTCATTTTAGTTTACTCTTCTTAAAATTGTTTCGCCCTGCAATTGGCTAAGGCTTCTATTAAGTTCATATTCAATGAGCACGGTTGTAGATACACTGACCTTGGCTATTGTAGTTCAGTTCATACCCATTGTTAGGTCTATTCTGTAAGATGAATTGGTTTAACACTTAAATCCTATTTACTTTCCTTTAAAGATTTCATTATTGACATTCTAAGGAAGATTCAAATCCTATTTAATGACCTAACCTTACGTGTATCTTGGATTAATTACCTTCAATCTTGGGCCAGTGGGGCAGGGGTCCACCACGCTTCCGCTGTACCACTTTGATCCAACGGATGTATTAGCTGACCTAACTAGATTGGGCTCATAATATTCTACCCTCCTTAAAAATTATTTCTAGTCTAAAGGCTCAAGAATCTGTGTCCTGATTCGTATGTCGGAACAAGGTGTAATCTAGGATCTATCTTTGGCATGAAATGGGAAACGATCTCTTAATACATTGGTCTTCCTTTCATCGATGATGTGTGCTATGGCATTGGTACTTATGGTTATAGAAAGGAGTTAAAATGATGTGTGTTGAGGTTGATTTCTGGGACGGGTATGAGTTTGTGGTAAGATGCCTAATTCTACCAAAGGAGGACTTTTACCACGGTCCCAACTTACCTTCTTTAATCATGTCCAGTTTAATATTCTAAGATAGTCTATACATTATTAGTACATAAGGAATTTAGGCAAAATAGGTTAATAGACAGACTATCTTTCTAACTTCATATGCACAATGTGGACGCTGGAATGGTCTATGACTCGGGACCTAATTCCTAACTGTCTATTGCCCATTTGAGAAATTTCTTGGGCTAAAAACAAAAATATCCCTATTGGCTATATGTTCCTAACACTTCTCAAGGGAGAAGTAATAAACTTTTGGTTGTAAGTGATCGGGCTAACACAGAATGAGGGTTGTGTAGTGGGTCTGAACCGGATACATAGACCTTCTACCTAGCTAGGACAGAAAATTTGTCATATCAGTTCTTAATCCTAGTTGATCCCGATCTTCTGCTTGATCAGAGCATTGAGTTCATTGGTAACTACTAGGATTGAAAATTTGATTCAAACCACGAACATTTTCGCTTATATATAGTTTCTCTACTCCATGTTCCCGATTGTAATCAGCCCTTGAGAAGGCAATTTTAAGGGGTGTGTTGATTTGACCTAACATTCAATCCAAGGAATATATATAAGTTTTCTCTATGCGTGAATAGTTTCTAATCAAAATAACCTTCCTAAGAGTTCTTAAAGAAGTCTATAAGTATTAGGGGATTCAACGAAGGAATGAGGTCTCACTCCAACCTAATCAAGTCAACTACTAAATCTATATTTCAAATATCTCAGCATAATTGGTCTTTTACGTCCCTTAATATAACCAGTAGCCTAATCTTAACTTATGAGTAGCAGTAATCTAATAGTTGTTCCAAAGTCTATGCTCATACTCTAGATGATTTCATACCATTTTTAATACAAGAAATCGTTTTATCGCTTAGGGTCAAAAGTTGTCTGATTGGAATTGAGTTGCTCGACTTGAATTTAACTACGCTTGAGCACTTCACAGATGCCCATACCAACTAAGGAAGTCCTAGGGTTCACGTTATTAATTTATTGAATTTCCTGTATTGTCAGATTATTATTATTATTATTATTTTGAAATCTAAGAGTACCAACTCTAGGTCCAAGACTCTAAGGGACTGTTTGGCTAGTGTTCTTAAGTTGTATTAAATGGGACTGCATTGCTAAGCCCACCTCAGGATTGAGAGTGGTATGTTTGGAAGGAGGGTGGGATAGGATTAAAATTAATTTTTATAGGCTTTGGAAAGTGTGAGATGGGATTCCCAAATCCCATGATGATGAATTTACAAGTGTAATTTGAAAGGAAATCCCGGGATTTACTTCTAATTGCATACATTCCAAACATGGTGTTAGAAACCATGGGATACACCCAATTTAGGGACAATACCTTACACATACATTTATGGTTACTTTTATAATTTCATCCACCTTAAACTCACCTAATGCAGTTGGCTTAACGGGCCCTAAATGTCCCAACATTTGGAGGTTGTGAAGGTTATGAGACACAAAAATATGAGTTTTATGCTCAAATGAGACGAAATGAAGAAGGTGAACAACGATGAGAGAGAGGTTTGAAAGGGTGGCGTGAGTGGTGCACGAAAATGGAAGGAGAAAACTCTTGAAGAGGCGATTTGAGTGAAAATTTTCGGGTTTTCTTGAGAAAAGGAGAGCTTGGAGGAGTTGGTGGTGAAGAGGGGGTGTATTGGGAGGGCTTAGAATCGACCCCACATATATCAGTGGGCCATACAACGCCCTAAAGGCGTTGGCCCAAACCGGCCCGCCCGGCCAGGCCCGCTAGGCGACGAGGCCCTCACCGACCTCTGGACCTTCTGGCGAGGGCTCGCCCTTTGGGGGAGGTCCTCCCCCCTAGGTCTAAAAACATGTGGGGCCCACCTTGTGTCCCCCTGGACTTGTTCGGTTTGCCCCCGACTCTGATTCGAGTCGTTTCGGGTCCTTTCGGGTATGTTTCTGATGTACAGATGCACATGGAGATTTTTAAAGGCTGGGATGGGGTCAACCATGGTCTAAACCCATCGTTTGACGGCCTAGGGGTGATCCGGGGTCGTCTCAAGCGATCGAGGATGGGTACAGACTCAAACAAAGCGATCGATTTCGGTGAACTTTGCCCATTTGGCGAAATCAAGGAAACCTAAGCTTGTTTCTACATTTCTCTCACACCCAACATGTCGAAAAGCGTCAATGTACATCGTGTGACCATAACCTAGGTCCAGTTTAATCCAAATCATGCTCTGATACCATCTTGTAACGCCCTAAAAATTGGGGGTCGAGCATAAGCTCCACTCCCAAGTTCCAACGCATCACTTATGAATCATAGATAATGATGATTAAATGTTGTCCGTATTAGTGTATTAAACATGAGTGGGATTGCACCAAAACAGCATATCATACTCCAGAGACCGTTAAATTATGCAAGTGGAAGGCTATGATAGATATATAAAATATATAAAGTATTATAAGTCTCTAGAGTGTGAACATGTTACCAGGTTATATATATGCATGTATACTCCAAAAATGAACAAAAATAATCTACATGGGTGCTCCAAAATTACAAAATAACAAGTGTAATGGCGTTTAATCAACATTCCTGTAACCCCGTCGATCAGAACATGGTCTACACAGACCTACCTGAAAACTGCATGTAGGAGAATGCCTCCTTGTCGTCCTCGAAGTCAGGCTCCGCTTCAAGAGTTGCGTCGTCATCTACAATCAAGACAGAGTCTGGTTGGTGTTTAAAACACCGTCCCGTAACGTGGGAGTGAGTGATCAACTCAGCGGAACTATACAATAAAGGTTAACATGTTATCAATTCAGTCAAGCAGTAATGATAAAGCAGTAAAATTAAACATCTAAGAATACTCTTATTAATGCAAAAATGATATAAATAATGATGCATGCCCTCACCTACACTCCCTCGTACAACACCATCTTATGGTCGCGGTATGCTTTCTTCCCTCTGTGCTCTTCAATCTGGGGCACATGCAGTGTGATGTTATGAGCGTGATTACCAAGTTTTTATTAGTCCTTTTCATACAGCAGGATTGAGAAACTAAGGTACCTCCCTTATATCAATTCCCAAACAATGATCCATCTAGGATCGTCAATCCTAGTTAATCACATACGATAGGCAAGTCCAGGTCACTACCACTAATACCCTACCAACTAGCAATCTATTTTCGAAGGCTCGTCACCAACCCGACTGGGGACCACAGCCAGGCTATGCCGGGGTAGGCCTATTTCATACTCGAGGTGACTCCACTAATGCCCTACCAACTGGCAGTGTATTTTCGAAGGCTCGTCGCCAACCCAACTAAGGACCACAGCCAGGCTGCACCAATGGAGGCCGACAGCTCAAATATAGTGTCTCATACCACCGTATTTGGTTCACGAGTTTGGGTTGCTCACTGGTCACTACGAGGAGGCTTGTCGCCCCAGCGTAGGCTGACAACTCGACCACGGTGTCCCATACCACCATGTCCGACTCATGAGTCTTAGCGGCTCAAGGTACCAAGGTTAAACGGGATATTACTGGTGAGTTTAGTACCTTAGGTTCAGGCAGTGGCGTCCATACATGGTGAATATACATCGGGTCAATTGGGTTACTTGACGAGCTCGACTAGCCCGAGCACATGACAAGTTGACATGAAGTGCGTAAGCACTCTATGTGGCCTAACCACTGTCGCCAACCGAAGTACGGCCCGGGTTCGCTAAGCACGTCTCGTGTGGTGAAACAACCTCAACCACCTAATCAGGGTCGGTTATTGATTGCCTGGACTATATTATAGTCCCAACCTCATTCCATTTCAACAGGTAATCATAGGAGACAGTCATAGCAGTAATGAACGAATAATTCTATTCTTGAAATCATATGAGCATGTTGTGAAGTGCAACACAAACATGATTTCATCCACATTCATTTCATAAATAAAATAGATATCATAATGTAAACATACATGGAGGAAATCATATACATAATTAAGATAATCGAGAAGCATATCTCAATCCTCATACAAGGTATTCCTTAGTAACAACTAGCTTACTCAGACATTTCTACAATCACTTAGACTACATACATCTTCATACATGTTGTATGTTGGTTATACATGTATTAGGGCAAATCCTTTTACTAGGGAGTTGCCCCGTATACCACACGCATATACCCAAGGTAGATAATCATGGCATGCATGAATCCGGGTTCCATACTCATTTAATCATTTCCACAAACACGTGGGCTACACACTTTAACATATTAGCATATATTGGTCGTGGCGTGATTTAGGGCAAGTCCTTTTGCTAGGGAGTTGTCGCATACATAACAAGCATATAGTCACGGCAAATAATCATGTTAGACACAAATCTAAATTCCATACGTATTCAAACATTTTAATACGTACCTAGAATACACTATATTCCACACAGCTCATATATAATCATAAAGCAAAACATACGACACATTTTGCATGTGAAATAGCACCCACGTGAAGAATAAATCATTAACCGACATTGAAAGCCTTGAAAACCATAACTTATACGTCTATAGTCTGCATCTTACGCCGGTAGACACGTAACGAGCTCAATTCGTTCACTCACGCTTCGTCTACGGCACAACGGCAACCTATTACATGAAATAGGTTAGCTATTTCACTATTTCAACTATTAGAAACCCTAGAATGGATTAGGGTTAGGTTTTCTTACCTAAGAATAGGATTGGTATCGCCGGTAGAGCGATACGGAAGTAGTGGTAAGGCATGTGGAGTAGAAGGGATCGAATCCCAGGAGTGACTCCAAATTCTCACTCACTTTCTCTCTCTTTACTCTCTTCTCTCTCCTAGGGTTTCCCAAATTCATATGGGATGAGAGAGTGAGGGCTTAAGGTCCTTATATAGGCCTAAAACTGATGGAAATGGCCCCAGGGCCAAGGTATACTTAGGTTATAGCCAAAGGAGGCTTGTTCCGATCCAACGGAGCACTTCTGGAGGCCCCCTTTCTATGTCCGATTGGACTTAAGCTCCCTGACCATGGATCTAGGTCGAGTTAAGTTTTCAGTCCAATCAGATTTGGACGCCGTGGCGGCACTGGGCTTTCGGGCTTCAACGGTCCACGATCACCGATCAGGGCCACAAGTACACTGACCTGGGTATGAAATTTTCCCTGATCCGAGGGTGTATTTAGGTCAGATTGTGATGGTCTAAATCCTTATATTTGGCCCGCAAGAGACACGACTCAGATTACTTAAATTCGGATTTCATTTCTAAATATATTCACGTTTCTCACACACTTCGCTCTGGGCTCAAGTTGTCCGTTTCTGGATACTATCTAGATTTGATTTCTAAGATGGTTGTCAAGCCCAGCAAGGCGGTCTTAATTATATAATTTCGTAGAAATCAGACTTTCGACGTGCGGTCCAGGTTCGATACGAAGTTTCGAATTACGCCCGAGAGCAACTGGATAATGAGATTGATCCTAGATTATAGGGTAATGTAGCATCAATGATTCTGCAAGTTTTGGGTCTTCAGATCGTATTTAAAGTGATTAGTGCTAATTTCACATGAAATCTAGTTTAACACTAGTTAACTCTCGCCTAATTTCTAAAGGATTTGGTCCTTAGGGATTTCTGCCTGAGTTGGTACTCGGCTCTTTGTATGGATTTTTTCGAGGCATTACAAAAGGGGATTTGAGGCTTTAGGATTGAGTTCTGAGAAGTCAATTAAGGTATTATGATTGACTCATTGCCCAAAGACGTTTAACTCAAGGTTGGCAAAAATTCGGGGTGTTATAGTTATTGTACTTGGGTATGGAGTGACTTGACTTGTACTTGACATGAGTGATTGATTAATTGATGAGACATTTCATAGAGATTCTCTCAAAGTTCGTAACACGTGGCGTTTCTTCAAATTAAACATGGGCCTACATCTTCTACCCTGGGTATAGGGTCGGTGCGTGAGTCGCGGCATTAGAACCGCGGCGACGACGCGGTCGCCAAGGTACAGGTTTCGATTCAAGCCAATTTCGGTATGCAGGACTCAGCCTTGGATGGCGCGCAAACGTCGGTAACGGGTCAAGGGTTGTTGGAATTCGATCAGTAGGATCGCTGAAGTCTACGAAACGGTACGGACTAGGGTACAAGTCTTACAACTCTCCCCTCCAAATAAAAATTTCATCATCAAAATTTGCATAATCAGCGCAAGAAAACATGCTTCATAATAGAAGAGGAAACAAGACATCGTCATATAAAATCAGAGACAGTATATAAGATACAATATATGATCAATCATTAAAGAGATGGGGATAACGCTCTCGAATCTCAGCCTCGCACTCCCAAGACGCCTCATCAATAGAATGGTGACCCCACTGAACTTTCACTAAGGGTATGACCTTAGTCTAGAGGACCTGCTCCTTTCGATAAAGGATACGAACTGGCTGCTCAATGTAAGAAGCATCCTCATGAACCTCCAACGGCTGACAATCAATAACAAGAACGATGTCTGACCCACACTTCCTCAACATAGAGATGTGAAAAATGTTGTAGACGCCAGACAACTGAGATGGCAAGGCAAGCCGATAGGCCACAGCGCCAATGCGATCAGTGATCTCGAAAGGTCTTATGAATCTTAGGGCAAGCTTGTCCTTTGCTCCAAATAGATCCACGCCTTTCATGGGCGAGACCTTGAGATATACATGGTCCCCTACATCAAACTCCAAAGGATGACGTTGGTGGTCAGCAAAACTCTTCTGCCGACTCTGAGCTATGCGCATCCTCAGACTGATGATATCAATAGCCTCTGATGTCTTCTGTACAAGCTCGGGACTTAGGAGAAGCCGCTCTCCAACCTCGGTCCAACAACTCGAAGATCTACACGGTTTACCATATAATGCCTCAAAAGGAGTCATGCCAATGGTTGCCTAATAGCTGTTGTTGTATGCGAACTCAGCCAATCGTAGATGCTCATCCCAGCTACCCCCGAAATCAATCGCGTAGGCCCGAAGCATATCCTCAAGTATCTGATTAACCCTCTCGGTTTAACCATCGGTCTGGGGATGATACGTGGTGCTGAGCTGCAAATCAATCTCCATCGCTCTCTGAAAGCTCCTCCAGAACTGAGACGTGAACCTCGAGTCTCGGTCAGAAATGATCAAAACTGGAATGCCATGCAGTCTCACAATCTCCTCTATGAATAACTCGTAAGCCGGTCTAAAGGCCAAGTCACACGAATCGTAAGAAAATGTGCCGACTTCGTTAGACGATCAATGACAACCCAGATGGTGTCATGACCGCGTTGAGTCCTCGATAAAATTGGTAGATACGTGCTCCCACTTCCACATCGGGACGCTCAACGACTGCAATAGACCAGGGGGTCTCTGATGATCGGCCTTGACACGCTGGCATGTGTCACACTCGGCCACAAAACTGGTGATCTGGTGCTTCATCCCCGCCCAAAAATACTATCTCCTCATATCATGATACATTTTCGTCGAGCTAGGGTGGATAGAAAACCGCGATCGATGTACCTCGATCATAAGATCTCTGCGCAACTCAGGAATATTTGGGACACACAATCGACCTCTGAAGTGAAGTCCACCATCAGAACCAATCTGCCAATCTGTCTGACTCTCAGATGTTGCCTCTGCTCGATAATCCTGTAACGACTCATCTGTTTGCTGAGCCTCGATTACTCTTGCGATAAGAGAGGGTTGAATCGACAGGCTTGATAACTGAATGATAGAAGACTGCAGACCAAAATCAAAGTCGTACTCTGCTATATCCTCGAGCATCCTCCACTCCTGAATCATCATGTGTGCCACTAGGCCTCGTGGCTGATGGCTGAGGGCATCCGCCATCACGTTTGCCTTGCCTGGGTGGTATTGGAGGTCAAAATCATAGTCTTTCAGAAGCTCTATCCAGTGTCTTTGTCTCATGTTCAGCTTGGACTGAGAGAATAGATACTTCAAGCTTTTGTGGTCAGAGAAGAGCTCGAACCTGACCCCATAGAGATAGGGTCTTCACACTTTCAGTGCGAAGACCACTGCTGCCAGTTCCAGATCATGCGTGAGGTAGTTCAGTTTATGGACCTTGAGCTGACGAGACGCGAAGGCTACAGGCCTGTCGTGCTACATCAAGACAGCACCTAAACCAATACGTGAGGCATCAGTAAATACAACAAATCCATCACTCCCAGAGGGAAGAGTGAGGACAGGAGCGAACGATAGATGGTCCTTCAGCTCCATGAATGCCTGCTCACATGTGTCAGTCCAAACAAAATCTGTGCCCTTCCAAGTCAACCTGGTCATCGGGGCCGCGATACGGGAGAAGTCCTCTATGAAACGTCGATAGTATGCCGCTAAACCAAGGAAACTATGGATCTCGGATGCTGTCGTGGGCTGGTTCAACTGACGCACTGCCTCAACCTTCGAGGGGTCCACTGCGACACGCTCCCTCATCACCACGTGACCGAGGAACTTCACCTCACCCTGCTAGAACTCGCACTTCTCCAACTTCGCATATAGCTGGTGGGCACGGAGGGTCTGCAATGCGATCTCCAGATGTTGCATATGGTCCTCACGAGTCATCGAATATATCAGAATGTCATCGATGAAGACCACAACAAGCTGATCAAGATATGGATGGAAGATCTCATTCATGAATTACACGAAGACCGTGGGTGCATTGGTCAGTCCAAAGGACATGACCTGAAACTCAAAATGACCGTAACGCGTCCTGAAAACTGTCTTCTGGATGTCCTCCTCTCGGACACAAATCTGATGATAACCGGAACGCAGGTCAATCTTCGAAAAGAACTGTACACCCTGCAGCTGATCAAATAAATCGTCTATCCTTGGGAGTGGGTACTTGTTCTTAATCGTGACTCGGTTGAGCTCGCGGTAATTGACACAGAGCCTCAACGAGCCATCCTTTTTCCTGACGAAGAGTACCGGCGCTCCCCAAGGCAAACTGCTCGGACGAATAAATCTCAACTTACGTAACTCATCCAACTATCGCTGCAGCTCACGTAACTCCATCGGTGCCATACGGTATGGGCCTTCGAGATAGGCACGGTACCAGGCACAAGATCGATTTGGAACTCAATATGATAGTACGACGGCAACCCCGGAATCTCCTGGAACATGTCGAGGAAATCACAGACCACCGGCAACTGATCGATACATAAAGCAATGGGCTCCTCGACTGCGCAGGTCATCAAACGAGACAATGGTTCTCCTCGGGGCTCTGCAATAAACTGAAACTGTGGCAAGCCAGGTATGTAGAACATGACTGTCCTCGCGAAACAGTCTAAAATGGCGTGGTACTCAGCCAACCAATCCATGCCCAAGATAATGTCGAAGTCTGTCATCGGCAACACAAACAAGTCAGCAGGCAAAAAGATATCACTGACCAGAACGGGGCAAGACGAACAGAAACGGCCCAATATTGTGGTCCTCCCCAAGGGCGTCAATACGGTTAATCCCTCACTAGTAGAATCTGTGGGTAATCTAGTCGATCGACAAAATCCTCAGACATGAATGAGTGCGAAGCGCCGGAATCAAATAGTACTCAGGCGATGCAGGAAGAGACAGGAAGTATATGCTCAACGACTCCTCCAGAAGTCTATGGGTCCTACTGAGCCGCATAAAACCTAGACTAAGCTGGCTAGGGAGGTGCCTGTCCCCTCTGAGGATGCTGCTGCTGCTAATGTCGCTGAGGCGTTCAAAACTGCTGCCTCTGCTGCTGCGATCTTGGAGGCTGGTGCTGCTGCTGAGGGGGCTTCGGTGGTGGAATCTGCTGTCGCTGCTACTGTGGAGGCTGCTGTGGTGCTCTCGACTGCTGTAGAGGCTGTTATAGTGCTCTCGGCTACTGTAGAGGCTACTGTGGTGCTCTCGGTTGCTGCTGCTGCTAAGGTCGGGGACACTCTCACCTACGATGTCCTACCCCACCGTAACCATAGCAGGTATCAGAAAGCTGCCTCTGAGGTGGTGCTGCTGGGGGTGCCAACGGTGCTACTGGTGCTCTGGCGGATGGGTGGATCCTATATCTCTGCGGTCGTCGGTGCCGCTGCGAGCTACTGGAGGGGGCCTGCCTCTTCTGACCCCTCCTCTGATCTCGATCGCTCTATCCACTAGCCCACTTGGCCTCATAAATCTGAGCCCTCCGCACTACCACCTGGAAGGGAGCTCATGCCTAATAACATGACCTCGAAGACCGTAACGTAAGCCGTTCTTGAAACGGAGGGCCTTTCGCCCCTCATCATCAACCATATATGGCGCAAACCTCGATAGCGCCACGAAACGCACCGCGTACTGCGCCATGGTCATGTCCCCCTGCACCAGGGTCTCGAACTCTAACGCTCTCTGACGACGGATATGGTCGGGAAAGTACCGCTCCTCGAATCGGTCAATAAAGTCTTCCCATGTCCAGACGTAATCAGGTCCTGCAACACGGGTAACAGAGGTCCTCCAATTCTCGGCCTCACCTTGAAAGAGAAACACTGCTAACCGAACTCGCTGTTGGGTCGTGTATGACATAGTATCAAAAATCTTCTCCACGTTGGAGCACCATCTCTCAGCTTCTGTCGGATCTGGCTCGCTCTGGAAATGCGGAGGATCAAGCTGTCTGAACTCTCGAAGAAGAGCACTCGCGCTCTCCTGCTTGGCCTACACTGGAGAAACAACTAGGCGTCTGCCTGTCCTTGAAGTGCAGCAGTTACAGCCTGTAACATCTGCTATAACTGCGAGGCACTCACAGGCACGGTCAGATCCGCATCGGCATCAGGTGGAGGAACATCATCCTCAGGCAAGGGAGCAGGGATCTCTGGCGGTGGAACGGAAGGCACAGGTGGTAAAGCTGGAGCCTCAGGTGGTGGATTGGGGTGCGCTCGGGTCACTCTCTTGGGCGACATGTCCTATGGAAAAGATAAGGCGCCAATCAATCTTGAGAATCGCACATTAGGGAACTCAATCGGAAGGTTTCGCACTCGGAACCTAATCGCCCTAAACACATAGCAAACATGTGATGTTGTTCTCGGTTATTCCCAAGTTCTGCTCTGATACTAACTTCTGTCATGCCCCAAATTCAGAAACTGGGCTCACAAATTTCCCGATCACCGAATCCAGCGCCGATAGCCTCCGTAATACCCTATTCTCGGCTCCCGGCACCAAACGCCAGATTTCGATCCTGGGATGCTACAAGGAGGATTTCTAATCATCAATTTGATTTGTAATGAACATAACCATAAGCATAACCCATGAACAACAACCATAAGAATACCATCATAAAATCCACTATGATAAAAAACTTTTGAGTACAAGGCGTATGAAAGGGAAATACAATATACTGAAAATAATAAAAGCTCCAAAAGCTCGGTTGCACTCTCCAACTGTGGTAAGACTACAGCTACGTCCTGGCGTCACCTGCACACAAAAATCGTGCATAAGCTTATAGAAATCTTAGAGGGTGGTGTAAGTGTGTGCGCAATATAAGCATGCTCAGAATGTAAGGTCAGAGTAATGCAGAAACAAGTTGATAAGTACATGAATGCAATCAGCCGTACCAAGGCTATGCGGTGCAAGATATGAATGCTATCGGTCATGTCAAGACCATGCAATGTAAGATACAGCTCAAGCATGCTAATCCTCATCATATATCAGTACAGTTCTCATTCAGGATAATCACCGGGGTCTAGTACACTCTGCGCCAGCTTGCCGCCCCTATCCGAATGCACAACTGGGAGAGTGGAAGAGACCTCACTATCCGCCTGCTAATATAGGGCCCGGCTCATAGATAGCGGAACGATTCCGCAAGATGATCAAACTCAACCTAGAAATTGCCCCCTCACTCAGGCGGGTAAGGTCACACCCCTTTCTAACTGACCACGGCACAGTGGGAGATGCGATCTACTGGTATACGGCCCTCGCTCGCTCGTGTATCCACTTAGTCTCGACGTTGGAGTCATCCTCTGGTACCATCAGGTTTAGAGATTTTCACCCAGGGACATCTATGGCGCCGGTATGCTAGAACAAAATATTTTCAGTATTCAATCCAGCCACCCATGATGTGTCTGTGGAGGCTATGGCCCTAATGTCGCTAAGGCATACAATAATTATGATTACACAAATGCAAGTGCATGAATCACCTTACTAAACATGCAACAATCCTGCACGCACCGCGCACTCATGTAGGCCAACTTCGCCTATCAGGGAGCCCAAAAACAATCCGCCCAAAGGCACATGTTATGATCGATCACTCGTCATATCACTCGTTATATCAGATATACATATGATGCGTGTGATCATGAATCATGGATCTATACTAAACATGTCATAGGAGGACGGGCTTTGTGCATAATGGATATGGGCCTAGATGGCCTACTCACTACAAATATAGGCCTATCAGTGGGCCTTAGGGAGAGTGATAATGCGAACATTTAACCGACGTCATTCTTACAATGTGGGCATCTAACCATCATTATTCCCAAGGCAATACTCGTTATAAACATCATTATATACACCACGGAGGAATCACGCATTGTAATGGACCTAATTACACCCCATTGGCCTTAAGTGCATCAATTGGGCTGTATCATATGGGCCTTATATTCATCAAGTGGGCCGTATCAGTGTGCTACACTAACGGCCTTACGTACATTGCAATGGATCATAACCCATAGGCCTTACATACCTCATAATGGCCTCATAACATGGGTCTCAAATATATCAAGGTGGGCCTCAACGGATGGGCCTTATACAAATTAAGGCGGGCCTCAATGGACGGCCCACAAATACACCAAGATGGGCCTCAACACATGGCCTTATAAAAATCTCAAAATGGTTGGACGGTTGGGATGAAACTCATGCATCATGGTAGGTCCCATGGGGATGGAGGGCGTAAATAAATCACATACTCCATGGTGGAGGTCCACACTGATGAAAGGTGTGGACACAATACATACATAAGTGGGTCCTAAGTAGGACCCACCAAAATGTTTATTTCCCACTTGTTGTTTATCATCCAACCTATTGGTAAGGTCTCATGGACTAGGGGCCCACCATAACATTTATTTTTATCCAATCTGTTCATAAGGTCCCCTGGACCAAGGGGGGCCCCACCGTATTGTTTATTTGCCAGCAAACCTATTCATAAGGTCACGTGGACCAGGGGGCCCACGGTAATGTTTATTTATCACCCAATCCGTTGATTGGGTCACGTGGACAGGGAGCCCACCGTGATGTGGTTCGCAAATCCAGTCCACCCATTATGTGTGTCCCACTTGGCTGAGGGTTCAGACCAAGTTTCAGTCGCATCCAAATTTTAGGTAGGCCCCACCAAGTGTTTTTATATGTTTTAGGCATGTCTTCACATGATTTTAAATGATATGGCCCACCTGAGTTTCGTATACGGTTGATTTTTGGGTGGGCCATAGCCAGGAGGAAGGCCCACCAAATGCACGATGTTGATGTTCGAACGCATCATGTTGGGCCTATAGCTGGGGCCGTAAGGCCCAGCTGGTCCATCCGTCAGTACGACCAGGTGCTGCGCCGCACTGCGTCTGTCAAGCGGCGAAGAACGCCGGCCGTCTTTTTTTTTTTTTTTCCCGGGATTTTTCACAGGTGGGGCCCATGTTGAGGAAATCTGCCCTGCCCATTGTATTCCCTGGCCCAAGACAGACCAAACAAGTCTAATTTCAAGGTATTTCATTGTATAAAACCATCAGGGGTGGGTTTTAATGGTACAAACCACCATTTGCTAAACTATGGCCTACCAGAACCTCGGATTGGGTTATACTTTCGGCTCAACACCTAAAATGAGCTAAGGAAAGGGGTGGACGGCTTAGATTAAAAACATACATCAAGGTGGTGCCTGTGTGAGCGGCCCACCCAAAAACTCTATTTTTTTTGTCAGCTTGCCAGTGCACACCCATGTCAGTGCACGCACTCCATGCTACCCACACCTGTCCAGCGTCCTGGATGCTGGACGACATGGATAAACACATGCAATGTGGTGGGTCCCACATGAACGTGGCCCACACATCCAAGGGGGGTACACGTGACGGCCCACCAAGATTTGGATCAGCTGATGTTTGTATTTTCCCTCATCCACGTTAGGACAGCAAGGTGGGCTCCACTAGTGGGTTGTAGAGTGGTCCACTAAATGGACATCATGGGTACAATATTTATATCGTTGGGTGGGCCATCATCAATATAAGAGTGAGAGAGAGAAAGAGAGAGAGAGAGAGAGAGAGAGAGAGAGAGTGTGATGGAGAGGAGGGACCCTGCTACTATGGGCCCTCCATTGATACAACACATACATCAAAATGGGTTCCACCAACAAGTGGGCCCTAAAATAAGAAATAACGGTGAATCACCCACCTCTAGGCCTTCACCTTACTCCCGTAGCCTCCTTAGCTCCTTTTCTTGAATTTCAACAGTGGATGATGGACTTTTGATGGTGGGGATGGTGGATTAACGGTTGAGATGGGAGTGAGAAGGTGGGAAGAGTGGGCCACACTTGACATTTGGGAAGGAGAAGCTTAGACGTGGGATGTTGCTTAGGAGATTTGAGAAATGAGAGAGAAAATGAGGTGATGGGATGATGTGTGATGGGGATGGGTGGAGTGATGTGTTGTAAGAAGGGATGGGTGGAGAGAGAGGTGAAGTGATATGAGGGTTGACTTTGGGCTTGCTTGTGTAAGAGAAAGGTATGGGTTGTTGTACTTGGGTATGAAGTGACTTGACTTGTACTTGACATGAGTGATTGATTGATTGATGGGACATTTCATAGAGATTCTCTTGAAGTTCGCAACGCGCGACATTTCTTCAAATTGAACGTGAGCTTACATCTTCTACCCTAGGTATCGGGTCGGTGCGCGAGTCACGACGTTAGAATAGCGGCAACGACGCAGTCACCAAGGTACAAGTTTTGATTCGAGCTGACTTTGGTATGCGGGACCGGCTTAGGATCTTCGCAAATGTCAGTAACGGGTCGAAGGTTGCCGGAATTCAACCGGTAGGATTGCGGAAGCCTATGGAATGGTACGGACTAGGGTACAGGTCTTAGATGGATGATTGGGATTAGAATCTTGGGCTTAGCCCATGTTTCAAGCAGTATCCTAGATTGTGTTCATAGGGTCTTAGTTCTTTGAGAGGGTGTCTGGGATCGTATTTCGTGGATTTGAGCGGAGTTTGGTAGAGTACTGATTCGAAGTTGATCTTTCCATGTATCTCGTTGTGATGCTTGCTATCTTGGCCTCTTCTTTACTTGCACTTTTATTATTATTATTATTATTATTATTATTATTTTATTTCTTGCCATTTTTTGCCCGTAGCGCCTTTTCAGGTTTTCATTACGTCTGGCCTGTCCCGTCATTTTTGCCCATAGCGCCCTTTCAGATTTTCACTATGTCCCGAATTTTTTATCTTGCCTGCCCCTTGGCAGCTGTGCTATTTTTACCCTTGGCGCCCTTTTAGGTTTTCGCCAAGTCCGCTACATGCCCGCTGTTTTTACTCGAGGCGCCCTTTCGGGTTTTCACCTCGCCCCTTCTGCTTAGATATGTCTTTTTCTTCTTTTTTCTTTTTTATTATTTTTAAAATGCTAGGAGTGATGGAGAAACTTCCTTCATAGTTGGCTAACTGGTTACCTTCTTGTCTTTGTCTTTGATTACAATGGTAAGCTGTTTTTTGGGCGGATTGTTTGAGGATGCGGGATGGACTTGTTTTCTCCCCCCATTTTTTCGGGTCTTTCTTTTCTCTCTTTTCCTCTTTTTATTTTTATTTTTTACTTCCTCCTTTTTTGTTTTCTTTCTTCTTTTTTCTCTTTTTTTTTTGTGGGAGAAATGACAGGATTTTCTAATGGGAGAAGTGGTGGATATTTTTACTTTTGATGGGCACAGCTTTGCGATCGTAACCATTGATAAGGTTAGGTGTGGTTACCCATGATAGATTTTAACGTTGTCGGCGTTGATGGGCTTGGGAAGAACTTCTCCTTTCAGATTGGTGAGCCGAAGAGTGCCTCCTGGGAGTACTTCTCAAATGATCAGCGGTCCATCCCACGAGGGTTTGAATTTTCCTCTAGCATCTGGCATGTACGGCGGTAGGATGCATTTCATGACCATGTCACAGACTTTGAAGCTCCTCTTTCTGACCCTCTTATTGTAAGCTCGAGCAATCCTTCTTTGATAACATCGAGAGTGGCTTAACGCTCGCATGCGATTTTCATCTGCTAGATGCAGTTGATTGTATTTTGCTTATTGCCACTTGCCTTCCTCGATTTCTCTTTCCAGCAATATCCGCAGTGATGGAATTTCAATTTCGACTGGCAGCATTGCTTCCATTCCGTATAATAGTTCATATGGAGTTGTGCCTGTAGCAGACCGTATAGACGTTCGATAGGCCCAGAGTGCGTAGGGAAGCATTTCTTACCAATCACGATATGTCTTCACCATCTTCTCTAGTATATAAATGATGGTCTTGTTTGCAGCTTCGACCCCACCGTTCATTTGGGGACGGTAAGGGCTTGACCGTTGACGTTAAATTTTAAATTTGTTAAGGAATTCGCCCATCCTTTTATTGACAAACGGGGTTCCGTTGTCAGTGATGATGGCCTGAGGGATCCCATAATGGCTAGTGATGTTATTTTTCATAAACTTGACCACATGAGATGCTGCGATGGTGGTGTAAGATGTCGCCTCTATCCATTTGGTGAAGTAGTCTACTGCCACTAGGATGTACTCATGCCCGTTTGAAGCTCTGGGATTGATTTTACTGATAATGTCCAGTCCCCATACAGAGAAGGGCCATGGTGCCGTTAGGTTGTAGAGGTCGGAAGCAGGCGCATGGATCTGGTTTGCATGTTCTTGATACTTGAAGCATTTCTTGACGTGTTTGCAGTAATCTGTCTCCATTGTAAGCCAATAATAGCTGAGTCGTAGGATCTTCTTTGCCATTATGTGTCCATTCATGTGTGGGCCACATAATCCTTCATGGATTTTTGACATGATCTGTGTTGCTTGTCTCATCCATACAGCGAAGAAGGATTTGGTTGAAGGATCGCTTGTAAAGAATGCCCCCAGCTATCACGAACTGTGCCGCTAGCCATTGGATGGTGTGTTGATCAACTGGTGTTACTCCTTCCAGGTATTTCTGATGCTCGAGATATTCCTTAATGTTCGTGTACCATGGCTGATCATTCGGAGATGGCTCAGCTTCGTTGATCTGTAGGTAGAATGCGGGTTCCTCTTGAAGTTCGACAGTGAGTTCCCATTCAACAACTCCTTTCGGGATCTCCAACATCGAGGTGAGGGTAGCCAAAGCATCCACAAATTGGTTCTTGATTCATGGCATGTAAGAGAATGTGATATCCTCGAATTCTTGGGCTAAATTTACCAGGTAGACATGATATGGAATCAGTTTTTCATCCTTGGTCTTCCAATCACCATTTATCTGATTGACGATGAGTTGTGAGTCTCCAAAGTCTTGTAACTTCTTCACATTGAGGATGATGGCTTGTCTTAGACCAGCGGTGCATGCTTCATATTCAGCTATGTTGTTGGTGCATTGGAATGCCAGCCTTCTGGATAGGGGAATTGGGATGCCCTCAGGAGAGTAGAGTATGGCGCCTAATCCACTCCCTTTCGAGTTTGCACCTCCGTCGAAAAAGAGTGTCCACTCTCTTGCCTTCCTTTCTTCTTCTTCCTCAATCAGAAGGATGTCCTCGTCAGGAAAAAAAAGGTATTCAGTGGTTGGTAGTCAGGCAAGGAGTGGGCTGCTAAGTGGTCTGCCAGTGCTTGCCCCTTGATTGCCTTCTGAGTGACGTAGGTGATGTCGAACTCAGAAAGTAATAGTTGTCATTTTGCGATCCTACACGTTAGTCTTGGTTTCTCGAACAAGTACTTTAACAGGTTCAGGTGAGCGAACAGAAGGATTGGGTGAGCGATCATATACTGTCGTAGCCACTGTGTTGCCCAGACCAGAGCAAGGCATGTTTTCTCCAAGCTAGAATATTTGGCTTCGTAGCTTGTTAATCATCTGCTTAGATAGTAGATCACTTGCTCCTTTCTTCCTATGTCGTCGTGCTGGCCAAGAACACATCTGATTGCTTCTGCCGCGACAGAGATATACAACAGTAATGGCCTACCATGAGTACATGGCATGAGCACTGGGGGATTCAACAGGTATTTCTTGATCCTGTTGTAGGCCGCTTGACAGTCGTCATTCCATTCCTTTGGTGAGTTCTTCCTAAGTAGCTTGAATATAGGCTCATAGACCGGAGTGAGTTGTGTAATAAATCGGCTGATATACTGGATCCGTCCGAGGAAGCCCCGAATTTCTTTTTCAGTCTTTAGCGGTGGCATTTCGATGATTGCCTTGGTCTTGGTCTCATCCACCCAAATACCCTCTTTACTGACGATGAAGCCCAACAGTTTGCCCCTGGTTGCACTGAAGACACATTTTTATGGGTTAAGGCGGAGCTTGAACTTTTTTAACCTGTCAAAAAGCCTTTTGAGGTCATTGAAATGTCCTTCGATTGTGCGAGACTTGATGATCGTGTCATCCACGTATACTTCCATTTCCTTATTTATCATGTCGTGGAACAAGGAAGTCATGGCTAGCTGATATGTAGCTCCCACATTCTTAAGTCCGAAAGGCATGACCCGATAGCAGAAAGTCTCCCATGGTGTGATGAAGGAAGTCTTCTCTCGATCCTCGATGGCCATCTTGATTTGGTTGTAACTTGAAAAACTATTCATGAAGGAGAAGATCTTGTGTCCAGCCGTATTATCCACCGGTGTGTCAATATGAGGCAGAGGGAAGTCGTCTTTAGGGCTTGCTTTGTTGAGATCTCTGAAGTTGATGCACATCCCGACTTTCCCATCCTTCTTTGGAACTAGTACGATATTTACGAGTCATTCTGGGTACTTGGAGACTACCAAGAATCCTGCGTTGTATTGCTTGATGACTTCATTACGAATCTTCAGAGCCCATTCTGGCTTCATTCTCTGCAGCTTTTGTTTAATAGGCTTCATGTCCGGCTTTGGTTAGCAAACAGTGCACCACCAGATCCTCATCGAGGCCTGGCATGTCCTTGTACGAGAAGGCAAAGTTGAACAACCTTGATTTTAGAAATACGATCATCCTCTGCTTGTATTTTAGGGAGACCGATTTCCTGATGTGCACCTCTCTGGGGAATTCTGCTGACCCTAAGTTCACAATTTCGAAATCGTTTGCTACAATATTGGCCTTTGTTTTGAACTTTTTGAGAGAATCCTCGAATTCGAGAGCAGTATCATCATTTCTCTCATCCAGGACTTCATCCAATCCCATGAGTTCAAAGTCTAACTCGAGATCGAAATCATATGAGTCGACCTCAAACTCCTGCGTTGTGTGCGAGGTGTTTGGCACAGTGATTTTTGAAAGCTTTTCTATTATTTTAGTTTTTTGAAAGTTTTCTGGTGTTTTGTGATTTTGAGAAATATTTGATTTTTTTTTTTTTGGGAATATGTGATGTTTTTATGTTTTGAAGATTTTCTGATTTTTTTTTTTTTTGTGTCGCCTGGGAATCCTGAACAAGATGGTGTTATGAACCATGATTGGTCCTGTCCTATTTCAGGGTACCAAATACTATTTACATTGGCATTTTTTTAAAGGCTGACATTCATGAATGGTTCACCAGCTGATTCAATTGTTAGGGGGATAGCTGTCCTGGTGGTTCTTTCCCCCTCTTGATCTTGCTGTTATGACCTGTTTGTTCCTGAAGGTCACCGTCTCAATGACCATGATATCCGTCGGGCTGGGCTCAGAATCAGAATCTGATTCGACCTATTTGCCCAGGAGTTGGAGCCCTTCTAGCTCCTCAGGTTCATCTTGTGATGGGACCTTAACATTCGTCCAATCAAGGGCAGGCCATTTTCCCTTGTCGATCCAACGAATGGGCTGCTTCTGCCCCTTGTGTTGCCGAGCTGGTGGTGGAGATGTGTCCCCCCACTGTGGGTGGATATGGGTGTCTCCCTGTTCTTGCCTGTGTTTCCTTCAAAGGGCACTCCTGATTTTGGGTCTTTTGTGGGTGTACCCTTTTCTATGCCCCTAGTCTCTCATGGTAGATCAGGGGGTTCTGCCCCTGACATCAGATGTGCTTTTGATGCTCTGAGGATCATATCCCACCTTATTGGTGGCCAGATGGACTCCAGGTTAGCATGTTCTGTGAGTTTGAGTTGCTGAAGTTGGTCCTCAAGGGTCCTCATCGTGTCTTCATAAATTGTCCCAGCCTTTATGAACTTGATGGGTGTGCACTTAAACGGTTGACCCTTTTTTGGCCTTTCAGCCTGATCCTTTGGTGTCAGCTAATATCCCAGTCCCTGTCTCTGCACGTTGGCAGGTGTTGGTTTTATCACCATACCTTTGCCATGGAACTCGGTACGGTAGTTCAGGATTAGCCGTTTGGCAGGGAGAATGACATATTCAGCAGCAAGAGGGAGTGGGTTGGCGATTGCATTCATATTTTCGAATTTGAAGCTGTGATACGATATGTCACCTTCTACATGTTGAATGTCAATCACTGGGATGTCAATTTCCGGGATATTGACCGTCACTGGTAAGATCGTTTCTGGATAAGCCAATACTGAAATGATTCCATTTCCCGAAGGAAATTTAACCCTTTGATGCAGGGTGGATGGGATGGCTCCAACGACATGGAGCCATGGTCGCCCCAACAGAAGGTTAAATGAGGCAGAAATATCAATGACCTAAAATGTGACAAGGTTCATGTCCGGTCCGATTTGTAATTCATGGTTGATTTCTGCCTCAACCTACCTTCGAGAGTTGTCGAAGGCTTTAACGCTCATGATGCTAGGCCTGAAAGAAGACGGTTCTATCCCCAATCATTCGGCAGTCCTTATAGGGTAGACGTTGAGACTGGACCCATTATCAATGAGCACGAGTAGGACCTTGAAGTTCTTGTGGCGGGCTACTATGTTTAGTGAGCGCCCATGCTTACGACCCTCGGGTGGTAATTCCTCATCAGAGAAAGTGATGGCTAGTGGTGCGAGGAGTTGTCCGATCATACATGTCACCATTTCGAGAGGTACATCAGGAGAGATATGGGCATCATTCAATTATTTTGCAAAGACTTCTCGATGCAATCTTGATGTGTATAGGAGTTCCCAGATGGATATTTGTGCGGGAATGGTTTTGAGTTGAGCTGCTATGTCATAAGTAGCGTTGGTCTTGCAAGTGGTTCCCGATAAAGTTTCCCATGTTTCTTTTGGATTCTAATTATCTCTCTTGAAATACCTCCCATTTTTACCCACTTCATCACATTCTGGGTAATGCTATGGGACTACTTTTGGGTCGTAGGAGGGAACCGTCCTTCCTTCCAAAAATATCAGCGGTTATTGAGGATGGGGAGTTGTGGCTGGAATGTTTTGTGATAGATCCAATGATTTCTCTTGAGGTGCTGCCAAATCTTGACTGGTTTTAGGAGCAGAGTTCTCTTCCCCTTTTTGATGTGTGGGAAGGGTCCTCTGGGCATGTGCCAGCTGGTGAGGCACAGGAATGTCGGGGCTTGAGCCGGGGGTGCCCCTTGCAAGGTTAGCAGGGTTAGATCAGGGAGGCCTATCGGGAGGATAATAGGTTTAGGATTCGACCTTTTTGGATATACTGGGAATGGAGTTGAATGTGCTCCTTTGGGGGCAGGATGCTGGGGGTGTGACCTATTAGGTGCTGGAGTGGTGTCAACAACTGCTTTTGCATGAGCATTGTCAGCACTTGACTGTATGATTGTGCTAAAGGGGTAAACTTCCTCCCTAACATTGCCTGTTTGTATGGGCCTAGTGATTCCCCCTAGGCTGTTGCTCTTGTTGTTGAGATGGTTGTGCCTGATATCCCTGTTAGACTTGCTGTGGTTGGTACTGCCTATTTGACTGTAGCTGGTACTGCCTGTCTTGATATGGCTCCAGTTGCGGAACATACTGATTGCCTTGAGTATTAGTGACGATGTTGTTAACTTCTATAGTGCGCTGAGCGGGAGCAGTGCTGTTTCCATTCCCATATCCAACGGGTTTCCCCTCAACTTTGTTTCTCTTGATTGAGAGGGCCTAGTGTGGCCACGGGGAAATGGTTCCAGCCCTGATCCCGGCTTTCACTTGTTCTCCGGCTCGGATGAGTTGGGAGAAATTTACGTAGGGATACGAGATTAGATATCCTGAAATGCTGGGATTTGCTGAATGTACGATCATGGATATTTACTCTTCGTCATCAATGAGGTTCCTCATTCGAGCTGCCATAGCTCGCCATCATCCTACGTATGCCGATAAGGATTCATCGCTTTTTTGTCTCAAGGCAGCCAGGTCTGACCTTCTTGGAGCCATGTTCAGGTTATACAAGAACCTATCAATGAATGCCTGGGAAAGTTTCTCCCAGGTTCTGATTTGATGGCCGTCCAGTGATGTGTACCAATCCAAAGCGTCACCCTTAAGGGATTTCTAGAAGAACCGTATCAAGGCTCTATCATTCCCTGCTACTGTATTGAGTTCCCCACAAAATGCTTTTAGGTGTGCTGTGGGGCACCCTTGCCATCATACCTTTTGAATTTTGGTACATCGAAATTCGGAGGTACCCAGGCATCTGGGAAGGGACAGAGGTCCCTGAACTTGGTGGATGGGTGGTCCACTCCTTGCTGTCTCTGGAGATGATTTTGCACCATTTGCAACTGCTCTCGTAATTCCTCAATCTCAGACTTGCCTCGCGGATGATATCTTGTCCCTTGTTGTAGGGCTTGTGTTGCTTCATCTCCATATGGATCAAGAATATGGGGTTGATGAAAAGATGGACTCCCGGTGGTGGGAGGTAACTGGAATTGAACACCGCTCTCTTTCGGAGGAGGGTGTGATGTTTGGAAATGGCTCCCGCCTGGGGTATTTGCCAATTCCGGAATGTTACTCCCGTTAGGGGGAGTGAGTTGGTCTCGAAACTGGCCCCCTTCGTGGGCATCCACTAGTTCTTGTTGGTGGTTCCCGTTAGGGAGAATTTATGTTGTAACTTGATTATTGTGTTGTGCTGAGTAGAGATGTGTGGGAGGGTTGCTCCCGATTGCTGGCTGCTGTTGATCTTGCGCTGACTCTTCCGGGAGAGGGAGCACGGGATTTATTGGGGGAATGAGGGAGAAGGCAAAAGGGGTTTGAGGGAGCGAACTGTTCTGTACACTGGGCTGGGTTGCTTGTGTATTTGGTGTGGGACTTGGTACTAAGCGCTTGCATTGTTTGAAGTAGTAGCTCCTGTGTGGTTACATTGGCTTGGGGGTCTCCCTGAACCACCGGTGGTAGCGGCACAGATATTGGTGTAGGTGCGAGTGTTGATGTTTCGGGAGTTGGTTGAGTCACTGGCTCTTCTTCATGGGTAGCTTGAGAGGTCATGGCTGCACAGGATCAAGTGGTCATGGTTCAAATTTGTGCCTACGAAAGAACAAGCTGAAGATTTTTTTTTATTTTTGTATGAATGCAATGATGATGTCCCTTGAGATTGGAATACGACATGTTTTAGAGTCGGATCTCAACTAGCGCAAGCTAGCAAGTCCCCAATGGAGTCACCATTCTGTGGACACTGGAATTCGACACCCACGTTGATTAATGTATTTGGTGATTGTTGGAATCGCCACTAGCTGAAAAATCTTAGAATCCCGCGGTCGGCTAGAACCACGGAACACGTTAAGGTTGGAGAAATCCGAAGACTCTCCTTCCTTAAATTGACCCCTGGTTGTGATCAGAGATTTCAGGGAAGGGACCTCGGTTATAAAGAGGGAAGGTGTTAAACACCCTCTTTGCTTGTACAAATGTACGGTCTCTACTTAGTGTGGTAAAATGATCTTAAGGGATGATGATGATGTTGTGGTCATGATGGGACTAGTCACACATGGATTTCTGATGTAGCAAGATTCAAAATTTCAGCAGGCCACAGAGCATACATCCGACAATGTGTCTAGAGGGCGGATATGATAATGCTTATGTGAAAAGGAAAAGAAAAAGTGGACTACGTCACTAGAAATTTTTGATGTGACAGGATCCGATGTATGACAAGTCACAGAGCATATGTTTACTAGAGATTTAGAGAAGCAGAGGGGTTGAGAAGGGAGTAGATGTCATGATGAATGCTTGTGGGATGATTGACCTTTGGCTTGATCTCGAGTATGCTAAAACATAAAGTGGACCATGACTAATTTGGGTTAGGCTTATGGGTTGGAAAGGTTGAGTTGAGGGCTAAGGGGTGGCTGAAAAAATCTGTATTTTGAGGGGCTTGGGAGCTCCTTCCCTTTCCCTCACTCTTTTCCTCACTCACTCTCTTTCTCTCCCACTCTCTTTCTCTCTCTCTCACTCCCTCTCTTAGTTGTTGTTGAAATGAGAAAGGGAGAGGGCTATTTATAACCTTCTCCAATGGCATTGCTGTAATTTTTGGCTTTAGGAGGGGTAAATGCTGAGGTGACAAGTGGTGGTTGGTGGAGAGGAGAGAATGCCACATAGTATTCTCTCATTGGCTTATGGGGCTGGTAAATTGGTAAATAGTGAAGGTAGGGGGGTAATTTTGAAGGAAAGTTGACTTTTAGACGCTGGGACAGCTGTCCACACGCGAGCCGCGAGTGGTGGCAGTCGGAGTGCCGCAGGAGGTAGTCAAACTACCGCCCGGGCCTGGTTTGGGCTGGACTCGCATGTGTGTGCTTTATATGGTGCTCTAGTTCATCCGGTGGTCTTCGTTTTGGGTTTCTGGGACTCAAAGTGGTGAATTTAGGTATGGATAGAGGGTTATGGCCAAGGTATAGGGTATAGGCGAGGCTGTATGCGTGCTAAAGGTTTGAATTGTGGTTTCAGGTTATGGATTGGGAGTTTTAGGGACTTTTGGGTCATGGGTTGGTTTAAGCTAGGATTAGGGTTTGGTCCAAGGTATGACCATTGTTCCTGGATAGTCTTAGCCTTCTCAAGATGTTAGCCTAGGTGGGGTGTCTACAGATATGCAATATTTGACCCTCAACATGTACATCATATTGGGCCTCACACAAGGGTCTCACATACAACTCCATGGGCCTCGCTCAAAGGGCCTCACTCATGGGCCTCATATACGTCCAATTGGGCCTCACTCATGGGCCTCCAATACATCAAGTGGGCCACATCACATGGGCCTCATATACATGGGCCTCATACATTCCCAAAAAATGAATCATATCGAAAGATCATCTGGACCATACTAAAACTAGCAGTAGAGGTAATGATTTTCACTACTAGCAATCACAGGGCCCACCATAATGTTTATTTTCCATCCAATCTGTTCATAAGGTCTTAAAGACCTGAATTAAGAGGAAAATAAATTTCATATTGATCCAAAACTTCTAGAAACCCAAACGGGTTTCAATGGTAGGCGTTCAATCCTCCACTGATTTTTACAGTGTGGTCCACCTGATAGATGGTTTGGATTTAACACATCTCATGATTGGGTCCACAGACCTGCTGACGTCAGACAACAGCTATCTGCTGCTGGCAGCAGACGGACGGTCTGGATATATAATATATACACTCAAGGTGGGTCCCATGTCGACGGATGGAGTGGATTAAAACCCATACATCATGGTGGAATCCCACCATCCAGATGCTAGACGGTGAGGATAAAGCACATACATTAGGTGGGGTCCACACCGATGGATGGTGTAGATGTAATACATATATCATGGTGGATCCCACGTGTGTGGGGCCCACGTTGCTCGGCAGCATGGATAAAATACATATATCATGTGTGGGCCCCATAGAATTTGCTGACGTCATACATTAGTTATATAGCTGACATGTGGTAGACCGGTCAATCCATTTCCACAGTAGGTGAGTCCCACGTGGGGCCCACCAGATATACATCTGTATATATATATATATATTATAATATTATATATATATATATATCTATTCATTCTATTATTATTATTATTTTAATGTCCAACATCTAGCGAGCGGATGGCCTGGACATGGCATCATCAAGTGGGGTCCACGGATGGACGGTACAGATGAAAAAATAGAAGGACGGCATGGAATGGAATACATACATCATGCGTGGGGTCCATGTCTAGTGGACTGGACGGTGTGGACTGCCACATATGCAGCAGGCACCACCGTCCATGATCCTATGGACGGTGTGGATATAAAGTACATACATCACAGTGAGATTTCCACCATCCACGGTGTAGATCTAATCCATTCTTCAAGGTGGGCCATCAAATAGGGAGAGAGAGAGAGGGAGAGAGAGAGAGAGAGGGAGAGAGAGGGGGGGAGAGAGAGAGAGAGAACGAGTGATGAAGCGCTCCGCCACTATGAGCCCTCCCTTCCATGCATTACAAACATACATCAAGTGGGTCCTATTACATGTGGGCCCATAAACCAAAATCAACGATAGAGATCCCTTCTCAACCAAAATGCAAGGTCTAGATGATCCTTTCACACTAGGAAAATAAACATCATGATGAGGTCCATGAGAATGGCCCCATCATGGGATGATCATATGAATCATGGTGGGCCATCGGCCACACCTAGGGTCCAAAGTGAGATCCATACCATCAATCGGTAGGCCCCACTTGGTCCATCATTAAAACATAAATCTAAGCCTATAAAACACTCACCCTTAAATCTTCTTGGTTCTATGGAATGCCAAACTCATTGGCTCTCTCTTTGATGAAAGATGATGAGGATTGAAGGGCTAGGATGAAGGATTTTAGGGTAGGAAGTGGGCCACACACAAAGCTCTCTCTCCTTGGGAATGCTTGGATGTCCACCCTCTCTTAGTTGCTTGGAAAATGGGTAGAGAAAGAGAGAGAGAGAGAGAAAGAGAGAGAGGGTGGTTGTAAGAGAGAGGTGATGGGTGATGGGTGGAGTGATGGGTGTGAGTGACATGAGGGTTGACTTTAGGGATGGTTACTTGTCTTGGGGAGAAAGAAAGCATAGGTTGTGATGGGATGTGTATTTGACTTGATTGATTGATTGATGGGATGAGTTGTAGAGATTCCCTCGGGATTTGTAACGTGTAGTGTTTCCTCGAATTAAATGTTGGCTCACAATTCCTGGCTTGTGTATCACATCGGTGTGCAAGACGCGGCGTTGGAACCACGGTGACGGTACGGTCGCAATGGTATAAGTCTAGGGTCGAGTCGACTCAGTTCTACAGGATACAACTTAGGGTCGCGTGCAAACGCCGATTATAGGTCGTGGGTTGTCGAAATTTAATAGAGAGGATCGTGGAAGTTTAAGGAACGGTACAGTTTAGGATACGGGCCTTACACTTATTGCATATGCTAAATGCAAACGAGATTACCTGTGAAAGTAGTATAGTTAGAATTTTTGTTTTTGTTTTAATTTTATTTTCAAAATCAGTTTTTATTCTTATTTTTATTTTTCTTCGCTTATTTTGCTCGGGACTAGTAAAATGCGTGTTGGGGTATGTTGAGACTCAAATATTGCATAATTTCCCCCATTTATATCTTGGTTCAATGAACATGAATCAGCCTAATATTCTATTTTACTCATGTTTGTGTTGTAGGGTGAATTTAAGAGCTTGGATTGAAAAGGGTGCTAAAAGCATGAATTTAATGCTCAAGAATCACTGAGGCAAGGGATGGATCTTAGGAGACTAAGATTGAAGAATTCATATGCCAAAGATCTAAGAAAATCAATTGAGGAATAAAGATAATCAAAGATTTGAAGTGAAGAAAAGGAATCCTAAAAACGTCCTAAAAAAGCATATTCCGAAACTCTAGGTTATTTTGGGAAACTACTTAAAGTGAAGTCTATTTTAGCAAACTACGTAAATTTGAGGCGGTTTCTAGCGTTTTCCAACTGGGTGCGAAATTTGGAGTTCCCCACTTATAAATAGGGCTTCCCAGGGCATTCTTAAGCATCATTGAAAGCATTCAAGAGTAAGATTTAGGGTTTTTAGAGATTTTTCAATTTTATTAAAGTTTTATAAATTATTTTTTTTCTTTTAGATCTTTTCTATTTGCATTTATTTCTTTCTTATTGCTGTTCTATTTTACAATTTAATATGTTTTTCTAAGTTCCCTCACCCCAAGCTAGAAGGGAAGCATATTGGTTTAATGTTTTCATAGTTATGATTGTTGTTGCACAAAAAATGTATGAAGTTCTCATTGTGCGCTATTGAGAACATAAGTAATGAAGAAGAGATTTTGAGAGAAAGAGAAGATATCAAAGACAAAGTAGGAAGGTCGAAGATTGGAGTGAAAGAAGAAGTCAAGTTCACTACAAGAAAGAGGGTTTTTAGCGACGAAACTTGAAACTAATTTTTGTCGCTAAAGTTTACTTTTAGCAATGAAATTGTAAATTCGTAGCAAAAAGTCACTTTTACCGAAGAAGATTTTCGTCGGTAAAAGTAATTTTACCGCTATTGTGAAAATTTTCCTGCTAAGGGTTTTAGCAACGAAAATTTTCGTCGCTAAAGGGTGTTTTGAATTTTTGAAAAAATAAAAAAAAATTGAAAAGTTCCCTTTTAGCGACGAAATTAATTTCGTAGCTACAAGCCACCTTTAGTGACGGAAATTTTCGTCGCTAAAGGGTGTTTTGAATTTTTGAAAAAACAAAAAAATCGAAAAGTTTCCTTTTAAAGATGAAATTAATTTCGTAGCTAAAAGCCACCTTTAGTGACACAAATTTTTGTCACTAAAAGGTGTTTAGAATTTTTGAAAAAACAAAAAAAGCTGAGATGTTTCCTTTTAGCGACGACAATTTTCGTCACTAAAGGGTGTTTTGAATTTTTGAAAAAATAAAAAAAATGAAAAAAAATCCTTTTAGCAACGAAATTAATTTCGTAGCTAAAAGCCACCTTTAGCGACGTAAATTTTTGTCGCTAAAAGGTGTTTAGAATTTTTGAAAAAACAAAAAAGTCATGATGTTTCCTTTTAATGACGAAATTTTAGCGACTAAATTTTTC
Organism: Magnolia changhungtana; assembly: GCA_030180095.1. Classification (NCBI taxonomy): domain Eukaryota; kingdom Viridiplantae; phylum Streptophyta; class Magnoliopsida; order Magnoliales; family Magnoliaceae; genus Magnolia; species Magnolia changhungtana. Next base: position 616,828 of record JASAUF010000231.1, on the reverse strand, counting down.
ATCGATAAGGGTGTTTTGAATTTTTGAAAAAATAAAAAAGTCAAGATGTTTCCTTTTAGTGATGAAATTAATTTCGTAGCTAAAAGCCTACTTTAGCGATGAAAATATTCGTTGCTAAAGGGTGTTTTGAATTTTTGAAAAAATAAAAAAATTGAGATGTTTCCTTTTAGCAACGAAATTAATTTCGTAGCTAAAAGCGACCTTTAGTGATGAAACTCTTCGTCGTTAAAGAGTGTTTTGAATTTTTGAAAAAATAAAAAAGTCGAGATGTTGCCTTTTAGTGACGAAATTATTTTCATAGCTAAAAGCGACCTTTAGAGACGAAAATCCTCATCGCTAAAGAGTGTTTTAAAATTTTGAAAAACAAAAAAATCAATATATTTCCTTTTAGCAACCAAATTAATTTCGTAGCTAAAAGCCACCTTTAGCAACGAAAATTGTCGTCGCTAAAGAGTGTTTTGAATTTTTGAAAAACAAAAAAATCGAGATGTTTCCTTTTAGCGACCAAATTAATTTCATAGCCAAAAGCCCCCTTTAGCGACGAAAAGTTTCGTCACTAAAGGGTGTTTTGAATTTTTAACATAGCAAATTTTCATGCTGTGTTGGAAATGTTCACGGTAAGACTTTTACCGACGAAAATGTTCGTCAGTAAAAGTGTTTTTCCTAAATATTTTTCTCAATGGCTAAAAACCATCGATAATAATGTAAAAATGTTTTAATTTTTAAAAATTTTTGTCGGGTATATATATATATCATATGAATGGAAATTTTTTATATATATAATTAAAAGGTAATATTTAAATGATTTGTAATATCACATGAAAAAGAATATTGAAAAGTTTAGAAATTTTAACTATGTTTAAGAAAAATTTTGAGAACAAAATAATGTTTTTGAAGAAAAAAATTGGCATTTTGAAATTTTTGAGAAAAAAAATTAAAATATGAGAAAATTTTTGAGATTTTGAAAATAAAAATTCAAAATTTGTATTTTAAATATTTTTAAAATATTTTATAATAAAAATGATATTTAGTTAAAAGAGTAAAAAAAATATACATTTTGAAAAAAAAATATTAAATTTATTTGTGAAAAATAAAATTACTAAATTATTAGGCACATCCACTAATTGAACCTTTAATCGTTTTTGGGCAATCTAATCAGTTCAAATTGAAGAGTAAATAACTTCAGATGTTTAAATCAAATTTCACTGAAATTGTTGATCAATCTTGTATGCCCAATATCTTTCTCATATGTAGCCTGATTGAGGCGAGTAACTAGTCAAATTGAGAGTATTGATCGGTAAAATACAGTTAATGGACCAGACATGTAAAATGGGCCAAATATTCTAGTTAAAATTGTGACCCAACTTACTGACCTTGTGAGAACCTAAGAATTGATGTTAGTAAGTTTTGTGGGCCCCATCATGATGTGTATCGAACATCAACACTGTGGATTTGATGTGTCCCCTTTAGGTTATGAGATATCACAAAAATCATCGGTATATGAAACTCAAGTGGGCCATACCATTTAAAACAATGTGAAGACATCTTAAAAATATAAAAGCACTTGGTGGGGCCCACATGAGTTTTGGATGCGGTTGAAACTTGGTCTAACCCCTCATCCAAATGGGACACACATAATGAGTGGTTTGGATATGTGAATCACATTTAGGCAGGCCCAATATATGATTATGAATGTTTCAAGGAAACCTTTCTCTACTACATTTAAGTGAATTACTCGTTACCTTTACCAAGTAAACTCTGTGGGGTCCACCGTTATTTATTTATTTTATCCACTCCAATCATCCATGTTAACAGATAATTTGAGGTCTAAAGAACAAAAAGGAAGCATATCCCAAGCTCAAGTGGACCACACCACAAGAAATAGTGTGATTGAACCTCTACCATTTAAAATTTCTTGGAGGCCATAGAAGTTTTGGATCAAGCTGATGTTTGTGTTTTCTATTCATTTATATATTTTTGATATTATAAACAACCTTTAACTATTTTTAGACAATCTAATCAGTCCAGATTGAAGAGTAAATAACTTCAGATGTTTAAATCAAAATTCACTTAAATTGTTGATCAATCTTGTTTACCCAATATCTTTGTCATATGTAGCATGATCGGGGTGACCAACTAGTGAAATTGAGGGTAATGATCAGTAAAATAGAGTGAATGAACCAGACATGTAAAATGGGCCAAATATTCTGGTCAAAATTGTGACCCAACTTATTGACCTCGTGAGAACCTAAAAATTGATGTTAGTAAGTTTTGTGGGCCCCATCATGATGTGTGTCGAACATCAACACTGTGCATTTGATGTGTCCCCTTTAGGTTATTAGATATCTCAAAAAATCATTGGTAAACGAAACTCAAGTGGGCTATACCATTTAAAACTATGTGAAGACATCCTAAAAATATAAAAGCACTTAGTGGGGCCCACATGAGTTTTGGATGCAGTTAAAACTTGGTCTGACCCCTCATCCAAGTGGGACACACATAATGAGTGTGTTGAATATGTGAATCACATTTAGATTTATATTAAGGCTGGTGGTCGATGCTCTGTGGGTCCCACCATGATGTATGTGTTTCATCCATGCCGTCCATCCATTTTTACATATCGTATTAGGGCTTGATATAAAAAACGAGAGGGATATAAATCTCTGGTGGACCACACCACATGAAAACAATAGTGATTGGATATCCACCATTAAAACCCTCCTAAGGCCCACTTACTTTTTATTTGACATCCAATCTGTTGATTAGGTCATACAGACCCAGATGAAGACTAAAAATAAATATCAGCTTGATCCAAAACTTTTATGGCCCCCAAAAAAATTTTAATGGTCGAAATTCATTCAACACTGTTTCTTATATTGTGGTCCACTTGATTTGGGATATAACTCATTTTTTGTCTAATACCATAAAATGATATAGAAAACTAGATCGATGGCATGGATGAAACACAAACATCATGGTGGGGCCCACAGAGCTCCAACCACCAACCATTGGCGGGAGTAGCCAATCTGTTTCCGTACATGAGAGAGAGACTATTTGTCTCTCTCTCTCTCTCTCTCTCAGTCCTCTCTCACTCTCACGCCCTCTCTCTCGCCCTCTCTCTGTTTCTCTGTCTCTCTCGGTCCTCTCTCTCTCTCTCGCGCATCCTCTCTCTCTCTCTCTCTCTCTCTCTCTTTGTCTCTCTCAGTCCTCTGTCTCTTGCGTGCATCCTGTCTCTCTGTCTCTCTGTCTCTCTCGGTCCTCTCTCTCGCGCATCCTCTCTCTCTCTCTGTCTCTCTCAGTCCTTTCTTTCTCTCACACATCCTCTCCCTTCTCTCTGTCTCTCTCGTATCCTCTCTCTCTCTCTCTCTCTCTCTCTCTCTCTCTCTCCTCCTCCTCCTCAAAGCTTGGGAACCCTATTTTCGGTGTGGACTCGTGATCGGGGCTCCAACTCAAACAGGAACTCGTTTTCTTCCTCAAAGCTTGAAAGGTAAAGACCCTAACCCATTTCGAAGGTGGTCCCTAATCCCATTTTGAATTTGGGAATTTTGGTACCCCAATCCCAAATTGAATTTGGTGGTTTTAAAATTAGGGATTTGGGTACCCAAATCCCACTTCGAATTTGGGGATTATGGTACCTTAATCACATTTTGACTTTGGGGGTTTTGAAATTGGGGATTTTGGTACACCCGGTCTGGTGGATATTGAATCACTATTGTTTTCTTATGGTATGGTCCACCTAAGATTTATATTCCTCTCATTTTTGAATATATACTTAAAAAAAAATCCTGTATATTTAATTATATTTATTATTTAAGAAGCATACATATGAATTACTATTTAGATGAGAACGACTCTTGGACCTCAAACGCCCTTTGGGAGGTGTGAGTCCAAACGGACCCTTCAAAGAGTTGTATGTCATTGGTGAAAAAATACTGGCACCTGTACAGGACATCTTAGACATGTATCATATGCGACCCGCCATGTGAATGACAATCACAGATATCATCCATTCACTCATCGCCCCACCATTGTGGATGATCTGGCCACACAAATTCTGTCTATCCAATCACCAGGCAGGCAATCTGCATACAATTTGAACCGTCATCAATCTTTCTTAAATCGCCATAAGTTCTTCTCATGTGTGGGCCACCTGATGAGTTCACCTGCGAATGTGGCTTAGGTTGGTGGACCCTGACTGTGGGGCCACCTTCATCTTTCCCTTACACCCATGCCATCCATTGGTTTTTACGGTTTATTTTAGTGAAAGATCCCAAAAATGAAGCAGAACTAAATCTCAGGCAGACCACACCAGAGGAAACAATGGTTATTAACCATTTAAAACTTCTTGTGGGCCACAAAATTTTTGGATCAAGCTGATATTTATGCAGTCCATTCATCCAGGTCTTTGTGACCTTATTAACAGGTTGAATGGTAGATAAACATTCGGGTGGCCCCCAAGAACTTTCTAATGGTGGGTATTCAATCACCTCAGTTTCCTCTTGTGTGGTCCACCTGATATTTGAATATGCTTCATTTTTTGGATCATTAAAATATGAGAAATGATCAAATGCATCTGTAGTACAATACTTGTATGGTATATTTTAATTCCTATTGAGCAGGTCGGGTGACTTGTGGAAATCATTATTCCTAAGTCACATTCCTAAAATTAAATTAATAGAGAAATTCTAGCCATTGATTCAAAGGCACTTGTTTTTTTTTTTTTTTTTTTTTTAAATAGGAACATTGGATTTTTGTTTTTAAATGTCCAATATTAAATATCCCCCAATACTTTGTTAGATAGTCAAATCAGCATAGATTTTGGTACATGATACATCTCAACATGTGAACCACTATTCGAAGAGCTTAATTTCAATCATTTGTAAATGGCTCGTTCAATTTCTCTGTGCATGTGCATCACCCATCACACCCTGTCAATGTTTTTCTTAAAAGGCAAAACATGAATGATTCTGATCATTGGAACACTCAACTTGGGGGTCCCACTGGGTAGCGACAACATGGATGATTCTGATCATTGGAACGTACTCAGCTTCTGGGCCCCATTAGGCGACAATAGCATGAATGATTCCAATCATTGGAACACTCATCTTGTGAGTCAAGTTGACTGGGCTGAGTTTTGAGCTGAGTCACCTCTCATAGCTGATCATGTCGCTTAAAATACTGCTACATGGAAACAAGTTAGCAAAGTACTGATTTAAATTATATGTTGGGATGTTGATATCACAATGCACAAAAAGAATCTATGATTATTTCAACCAACCTAAAAGTTACTATTTTATTTTATGGAGGCGATTGATGACATGGTCCCCTTCATAGGTATATCTAAATCTTAAGTGGACCACATTACCGGAAACAATGTTGAATGTATTTGTGAATGTAAATGAAAATAAAAAACTTATAATATATATATATATGTTATCAATGGAGGATACCTTGTTTAAGGGGACATGAAATTCTTGTAGCTTATGGTATGGTGCCCCAATATTAGTTATATATTACTAGTATGTAGTAAATAATACTAAGTTCAATAGTAGATAATATTAGAGAATACCTAAACCCGATTCGAACCTGAAACCGAACCTGATTCCCTAAACCTAGACCTAAACCTATAGCCTAAACCTAAACCTATGACCTAAACCTATAACCTTAACCTAAAACCTAAACCTAAACCTATAACTTAAACCTAAACCTAAACCTAAACCTATACTTATAACCTAAACCTATAACCTAAACCTAAACCTATAACCTATAACCTAAACTCAATTCCTAAACCTTAACCCATAACCTAACCTAAACTTAACCTATAACCTACACTTATAACCTAACTATAATGTAAACCTAAAAACCCAAACGTAAACCCGATTCGAACCCGAACCCGATTTCCTAAACCTAAACCTTAACGTATTCTCAAATCCCTAAACCTAAACCTACACTAAATCCTAATCTCAACTCCCTAACCTAAACCTAAACCTAAACTCAAAAACCCAAACCCGAACCCGATTTCCTAAACCTAAACCTTAATGTATTCTCAAATCCCTAAACCTAAACCTACACCTAATCCTAATCTCAACTCCCTAACCTAAACCTAAACCTAAACTTGAAAACCCAAACCTAAATCCAAACCCGAACCCGATTTCCTAAACCTAAACCTTAACCTATTCTCAAATCCCTAAACCTAAACCTACACTTAATCCTAATCTCAACTCCCTAACCTAAACCTAAACCTAAACCCAAACCCAAACCCGATTTCCTAAACCTAAACCTTAACCTATTCTTAATTCCCTAAACCTTATAACCTTAACCTAAACCTATAACCTTAACCTTAACATATAACCTAAACTTAAACTTAAAACCTAAATATATTCTCAAATCCCTAAACCTAAACCTACACCTAATCCTAATCTCAACTTCAGTAAACCTAAACCTAAACCTAAACTTGAAAACCCAAACCTAAACCCAAACCCGAACCCAATTTCCTAAACCTAAACCTACACCTATTCTCAATTCCCTAAAACTTAACCTATAACCTAACCTAACCTATAACCTATGACCTACACTTATAACCTAAACCTATAACCTTAACTTAAACTTAAAACCTAACATATAACCTAACCTAAACCTAAACCTATAACCTACACTTATAACCTAAACCTATAATCGTAACCTAAACTTAAAACCTAACCTAAACCTATAACCTAAACCTAAAACTAAACCTAAACTTATAGTCATAACCTAAACCTATTCTCGGATCCCAAAACCTATAACCTAAACCTAAACCTTAACCTATAACCTAACCCAAAACCTATAACCTATACCTATAACCTATAACCTAAACTCTATTCCCTAAAAAAACTTAACCTACAACCTACAACATTAACATAAACTCATAACCTAAACTTATAACCTTAAACATTAACCTAAACCTATACCTATAACCTAAACCTATTCTCAAATCCCAAAACCTATAACCTTAACCTAAACCTTAACCTATAACCTATAACTTAAACTCAATTCCCTAAACCTTAACCTATAATCTATAACCTATAACCTACAACATTAACATAAACTTATAACCTAAACCTATAACCTTAAACATTAACCTAAACCTATACTTATAACCTAAACCTATTCTCAAATCCCAGAACCTATAACCTAAACCTAAACCTATAACTTAAACCTAAACCTTAACCTAAAACCTAAACTTTAACCTATAACCTAAACTCAATAACCTAAACCTAAACCTAAACCTAAAACCTAAATATATTCTCAAATCCCTAAACCTAAACTTATTTTTGTAAGATAGACTATAAAATGTATTCTTGTTACAGTAAAATTGAGGATGCTTTTATGGATTGATACGATCATATTGATTTATATGTATTGCTGGATCTATTAATGTTTTTGTCTTAAATTATTACTGTGATTAGTTAGTTTATAGTTGTAACTTGTAATTGTGATTTGTAAGTTAGATAATTAGTTACCCGTTTGAGGATTTCTATGGGGCCATACATAGATATGGTGTATTTTTAGTGGTATAGAAATTGCTCGAATTATTCCATTTTAGAAGTTCAAGGTTAGATGGATAGTATGCTTTCATATAATCTGTTTAAATATTCATGCCTGATCCGGGGTCCATCTCCTTGTTTCTCTCTGGATATGTTTCTTCCGTTCCGTATCCAATGTCAAATATCTTTACATTTCTTTAGATATTTGGCATCGAAATATAATATAAGATCAACTTATTTGGAGAGACATGGGGAGATGCTGCCGAATTTTCGGTGTGAACATTTAAATGGGAATATGAAAGTATTACAATCTATCCAACCTTAGATGAGTAACTAATTTATTATTTAATTGTATTAGCTTAGAATTGATGGAGCAGACCCGGATGTGCGTCGGAGCTATTCGGATGTTCAGCGAGGATCCCTGGAAGGTGGGAACTGGTGTTTATATTCGGGTAAGATAAGACACATGATTTTCCTTTTCAACTGTTAGTCATAGAGTGACAGTACTTGTTTCAATTTTCTTGGATGGATGATGAATGTATTTGCGAATGTAAATGAAAATAAAGAACTTATAATATATATGTATATATATATATAAATGTTATCAATGGAGGATACTATATATATATGTATGTTATCAATGGAGGATACCTTGTTTAGGAGGACATGAAATTCTTGTAGCTTATGGTATGGTGCCCCAATATTGGTTGTATGTTACTAGCATGTAGTAGATAATACTAGGTTCCTTAGTAGATAATAGTAAAGAATAACTAAACCCGATCCGAACCCGAAACCGAACTTGATTCCCTAAACCTAGACCTAAACCTATAGCCTAAACCTAAACCTATTCTCAAATCCCAAAACCTATACTTATAACCTAGACCTTAACCCTAACCTATAACCTAAACTTATACTTATAACCTTAACCTAAACTTATAACCTTAACCTAAACCTATTCTCAAATCCCAAAACCTATACTTATAACCTAAACCTTAACCTTAACCTATAATCTAAACCTATACTTATAACCTTAACCTAAACTTATAACCTTAACCTAAACCTATAACCTATACCTATACTTATAACATAAACCTAAACTCAATTCCCGAAACCTTAACCTATAACCTTAACCTATACCTATAACCTAAACCTATAACCCAAACCTAAACCTAAAACCTAAATGTATTCTCAAATCCCTAAACCTAAACCTACACCCTAAATGTATTCTCAAATCCCTAAACCTAAACCTTAACCTACACCCTAACTTAACCTAAACTCGAACATAAACCCGAACCCGAACCCGAATTCCTAAACCTAAACCTATTATCAAATCCCAAAACCTATACCTATAACCTAAACCTTAACCAAAAACCTATAACCTATAACATAAACCTATAACCTAAACTCAATTCCCTAAACCTTAACCTACACCCTAACCTAAACCTATACTTATAACCTAAACCTATTCTCAAATCCCAAAACCTATAACCTAAACCTAAACCTATAACCTATAACCTTAACCTAAACCTAAAACTTAAACCTAAACCTAAAACCTAAATGTATTCTCAAATCCCTAAACCTATAATCTATAGCCTAAACCTATAACCTATACCTATACTTATAACCTTAACCCAAACCTAAACCGGATCCCAAACCCGAACTTGATTTCCTAAACCTAAACATTAACCTATTCTCAATTCCTTAAAGCTATGACCTATAACCTTAACCTAAACTTAAAACCTAACCTATACCTTAACCTAAAACCTAAAACCTTAACCTAAACCTCTATAACCTAAACCTAGACCTTAACCCTAACCTATAACCTAAACTTATACTTATAACCTTAACCTAAACTTATAACCTTAACCTAAACCTATTCTCAAATCCCAAAACCTATACTTATAACCTAAACCTAAACCTTAGCCTATAACCTAAACCTATACTTATAACCTTAACCTAAACCTATACTTATAACCTTAACCTAAACTTATAACCATAACCTAAACCTATTCTCAAATCCCAAAACCTATACTTATAACCTAGACCTTAACCCTAACCTATAACTTAAACTTATACTTATAACCTTAACCTAAACTTATAACCTTAACCTAAACCTATTCTCAAATCCCAAAACTTATACTTATAACCTAAACCTAAACCTTAACCTATAACCTAAACCTATACTTATAACCTTAACCTAAACTTATAACCTTAACCTAAACTCAATTCCCTAAACCTTAACCTATAACCTAAAGCTATAACCTTAACCTATACTTTTAACCTTAACCTAAACCTAAAACCTAAACCTAAGCCTAAAACCTAAATGTATTCTCAAATCCCTAAACCTATAACCTATAGCCTAAACCTATAACCTATAACCTATACCTATACTTATAACCTTAACCTAAAGCTAAACCTGACCTATAACCTAAACCTAAACCTTAACCTATAACTTAAACCTATAACCAATAACCTAAAACCTAAACCCAAACCTAAACCCGATCCTGAACCCGAACCCGATTTCCTAAACCTAAACATTAACCTATTCTCAATTCCCTAAAGCTATAACCTATAACCTTAACCTAAACTTAAAACCTAACCTATACCTTAACCTAAAACCTAAAACCTAAACCTAAACCTCTATAACCTAAACCTAGACCTTAACCCTAACCTATAACCTAAACTTATACTTATAACTTTAACCTAAACCTATTCTCAAATCCCAAAACCTATACTTATAACATAAACCTAAACCTTAACCTATAACCTAAACCTATACTTATAACCTTAACCTAAACCTATAACCTGTACCTATACTTATAACCTTAACCTTAACCTAAACCTAAAACCTAAATGTATTCTCAAATCCCTAAACCTATAACCTATAGCCTAAACCCAAACCTAAACCTATAAATTAAACCTATAACCTAACCTTAACCTATAACCTAAAACCTAAACCCAAACCTAAACCCGATCCCGAACCCGAACCTGATTTCCTAAACCTAAAACCTTAACCTATTCTCAATTCCCTAAAGCTATAACCTATAACCTTAACCTAAACTTAAAACCTAACCTAAACCTTAACCTGAAATCTAAAACCTAAACCTAAACCTCTATAACCTAAACTTAAACCTGAACCTTAACCTATTCTCAATTCCCTATAGCTATAACCTATAACCTTAACCTAAACTTAAAACCTAACCTAAACCCTAAACCTATACTTATAACTTTAAACCTAAACCTCTATAACCTAAACCTAGACCTTAACCTTAACCTATAACCTAAACTTATACTTATAACCTTAACCTAAACTTATAACCTTAACCTAAACCTATAACCTAAACTTATACTTGTAACCTTAACCTAAACCTAAACTTATACTTATAACCTTAACCTAAACTTATACTTATAACGTAAGCCTAAACTTATACCTATTCTCAATTCCCTAAACCTAAACATATAACCTAAACCTATAACCTAGGCTAATCTTAAAGCTATTTCCGTAAACTGACTCTAGTCTTTTCATTGTAGAAATGTATAAGAGTTGGATGCGAGCTAAGAACAGGTTTAGCCCAGAGTATAAACAAGGGGTTCAAGAGTTCATGGAATTTGCGCGAAATCGGGCAGATTCAAGGAATAGGATTAGGTGTCCATGTCGAAAATGCAAGAACATGATATATAAGACTTTAGACAAAGTAGATGACGATTTGTTCATAGTTGGGATTGATCAGGGTTACACTTGGTGGATCCATCATGGTGAAGATATGACCCATAGAGTCGAGGCCACTGAAGTCCTTGTTGACCCAATTGTGCCGAATGACGAGGATGAAGACGTTGATGAAATGCAAGATATCATAGGGGATGTGTTCAGGGGAACAGTTGCGGATACTGATTTTGCAGCGACAAGCAGTAGCCAAGATATTCCTCTAATTAGTGATGTCGAATCAGAAAAGTTTAGTAGGTTGTTGAGGGATGCGCAACGTCCACTTTATCTGGGGTGTGAGAACTTCTCCAAGTTGAATTTTCTTACAAAGTTATTTCATTTAAAGACAATAAATCGTTGGAGTAACAAATCGTTCGACATGTTACTTGAGTTGTTGAAAAAAGCAATACTGGACGGTGAGACATTGCCTAAGTCTCATTATAAGGCAAAATCCTTGATGCGAGACTTAGGCCTTGGTTACAAACTCATACATACATGTATAAATGATTGTTTATTATATTGGAAAGAGCATGAAAAGGTTGAAGAGTGTCAAGAATGTGGAGAGTCTAGGTGGAAGTATGACAAATCCAGGAGTAAGAAAATCCCTCGAAAGGTATTAAGGTACTTCCCATTGAAACCCAGATTGCGAAGATTGTTTATGTCTCGTAAGATGACTAAGGATATGAGGTGGCATAAGGAGAAACATGCTCATGATAATAGTACACTGAGGCACCCTGCGGACTCTAAAGCCTGGCAAAATTTTGACAAGCAACATGACTGGTTTGCAGAGAATTCTCGCAATGTTCGACTAGTTCTTGCAAGTGATGATTTTAATTCATTTGGTAATATGAGTAGCTCGTAGAGTATGTGGTCAGTGGTACTTATACCCTACAATTTACCTCATAGGTTGTGTAAGGAGTCATTTTTCATGATGTCATTGCTTATTCCTAGACCTAGGTCACCTGGGAATGACATTGATGTGTATTTACGACCGTTAGTAGATGAGTTAAATGAGTTATGGAGTCAAGGTGTATAAACTATGACACATTTGCAGGATAGACATTTCGATTGCATGAAGCGGTCTTGTGGACAATAAATGACTTTTTCGCGGATGGAAATTTGTCTGGGTGGAGAACGAAGGGTAAGTTGGCTTTTCCTACATGTGGTATTGAGACTTGTTCATTGTCATTGAAGCATGGTAGAAAAACGTGTTATATGGGCCATCATCGCTTCCTTCCGAGTGATCATAGTTGGCGCAGGAAGACGATGATCTTTGATGGCAAATAAGATCATAGGCCACCCCCGAAAGTGCTATCTAGAGAAGATGTGATACAACAACTGGGTAACATTGTAGAAGTTAGATTTAGTAAGGCATCGCACTTGAAGAAGATGAAACGTACAGTATTGGACTATAACTGGAGGAAGAAGAGCATTTTTTTGAGTTGCCCTATTGGAGTGATCTGAAATTTTGACACAACTCAGATGTCATGCATATTGAGAAAAATATATGTGACAATGTCTTCAAAATATTAATGAACATAGAGAATAAAATAAAAGACAGTTTCAAGGCTCAATTGGATCTGCAAGCAATCGGTTTAAGGAAAGAGTTGCACTTGCAACCACATGAAAACTCATTTACTATACCAGCAGCCTGCTACACGTTGACAAAACTAGAAAGGAAGCGTTTATGTGAATGGTTGAGATCGGTGAAGTTTCTTGATGGGTATGCGTCAAACATATCTCGGCACGTAAATGTTACAGACTGTAAGGTAACAAGAATGAAAAGTCATGATTATCACGTCCTTTTGCAATGCCTACTACCGGTTGCGATTCGTGGATTCCTAAGCAAGGATATCAGTGCGGCGCTGATTGAGTTGGGGATATTCTTTAAGGATTTGTGTTCAAAATCGTTGAATGTACATGTTATTAAACGAATGGAGAGGGACATTGCTATAATCCTTTGTAAAGTTAAAAGAATATTTCCACCTGCATTTTTTGATGACATGGTACACCTAGCGATTCACTTACTGCACGAGGCGAAGCTTGCAGGACTAGTACAATATTGTTGGATATATCTGATCGAAAGGTGGTAGAACCAATTAAAATTTTTGTTCATTCCATAAACTATATATATCCATGTTTTCATACGTATAACGTAGTGGTTTTGTGTATAGATACCTTCACACCCTCAAATAATTTATGAGGAATAAGGCACGACTGGAGGGGTAGATAACTGAAGCGTACATTGATAATGAGTGCCTTACATTTTGGTCCATGTATCTTCGTGGCATAGAGACTAGATTCAACCGACAAGATCGAAATGCCGATGAAGGGCAGGAGCATGAACAAGGACTCATATCTGTATTTGCACATAACGTTCGTCCTTTAGGATCCTCGACGTTTCAGGATATAAACCTTGGGGATCTATCAAAGGCGCGGTGGTATGTGTTGCATAATTGTGAAAAAATAGAGTCGTACTTGGAGTAAGTCTTCCCTCGATTATTATTTTTTTTACATACGATGATCTTAATGTTTCTTGCTGATGACGTGCCATTTATGTGTAGCGAACACATAAACGAGATGAAGTCCAAATTCCCCATAAATTATGAACGAATGCATCAGGATCAGTTTCCAGAATGGTTCGCAAAATATGTAAGATTTCACATTGTATCTCATCACACTTAAAATTTTCATTATATTACACATTATTTCAACCTAAGAAAATTCCTAAACAATTACATTCTGTACATGATAATAGATGAAGACGTTGCGCACGAGCAACTCTGCGGATGCGTCTGATGTATTATACTCACTGGCGTGTGGCCCTGATAGACATGTATCTAGATATACAAGTTGTATTGTAAACGAGATTCGGTTCCATACTGAAGAACGTGAGAAGTATAAGACCACACAAAATAGTGGGATGGTTGTGAAGGGAATAAATGAGGAGGATGAAATTGACTTTTATAGCATTTTGATGGATATTATTGAGCTGAGTTATTGTATGAGAAAGCAGGTGTACTTATTTAGATGTGATTGGTGAGACATTAGAAATAAGAAGTTGGGAATACAGACTGACAACTACTTTACGAGCATAAATTTATCTTGGAAGTGATTTAAAGATGACCCATTTGTCCTCGCCAGCCAAGTCGAACAAGTATTTTACCTTGCTGACACCAAGTTAGGCGACTCTTGGCACGTGGTGTAGAAAATAAAGCCCAGGAACGTATTTGACATTCCCATACCAGAAGTTGAAGATAGCGAGGATGGGAAAAATGACACATCTAGGGTTGAACAAGCATATCAAGAAGACATGCCATCTAGGGATATAAGGACTGATTCAAGTGTTGATATTGATGTGGTGCAATTAGACAGAGATGATGTGCCACCTGATCATGTTGATGCCTCAATAATACATGACATTGTTAGAGATGACAGCAGTTTCATTGATGACGACGTTGCTTACAACGAGGAGAAAATATTGATCAGCGATAGTGATGGTGAAGAAGAAATAGCCCTAAGTGATAGTGATATAGACGACGATTATTAAATGTACACATGATTGACATGTCATTTTTCAATTTGAATAATTTATGTATTCCATGTATATGTGAAAATTACAAGTCATGATTAATTCCTTTTATTGACTTGTTTATAATCCACATTTGCATTTGAGTCAATTTCTGATTATGTCCTCCACAAACCGGAGCGTAGCAGAAGCACGCAATATACTTCATCAGTTGTTGCAGATAGACGTTTCGGTCCTATCTTCTTCTAGTAGGGCCGTAGAGATACTCGGTCTGGTCGATGAGTGTAGAGTGGAATATATCGACGATGACTCAGATGAAAGATTATACTATCTCAAAGAAATTCTGGGGCTGATGGAGATATATAACCACAGGAAATGAGAGATGGAAGATGCGACTCTGTCACTTGCACATTTGAATGGAGTCCCGAGAGACTAGATTTCTCCTATTATGACTGGCATGGTGGCTGTAAATATGTAGAGTGCTTCACACAATATGACATATGCTTCTGAAGCATACGATAACTTACACAAGGAGTACTTCAGATAGTTTACCTTAAAGTTGTTTCGTATTACAACTAAATATGTGTATTTAATATAGAATGACAATGTGTAATGGAATTTTCAAGGGTTATAATTAAAGTTTACAGTTTTATTAATTCTGCTTGCATTATAGTGTAATGGTCTAATCATATTTTAATAATCTCTCTAAGCATAAGCACAAATGCATTGTACCATCAACACTACTTGTATAATGTTTTAGTATATTCCACTTGTATTGACATTGTTTAAATTTACAAGTTCATAGCTCGCACATATTCAGTGATGGCACCAGGTGGGAGAGCACGTCATTCGTACACTAGATCTACCCCTTCTACCCGTGATGCGATGGAGACAACATCGCCGTCACATGTTGCATCGCAGGCGTCTGATCCCCCAGTCGCGCATACACCGGGTATTGCATGTAAGTCTAGACATATATTTCTTTTAATAATTTTAGTTTATGTTTAGACTTACATATTTCTTTTGTAATAGCGTGTCGACCAGCCGATGAGAATGTGGACCCACACATGGGTTACTTTTAGAGCGACTTACGCGTGAAGGTAGGGTGATGGTAAAGTTCCCACAGGATTATATTAGACCAATTGGGAACAATGCTGTAACGACCCGTAAATTTCCGTACAAGGGCTCGAGTATCACCTCGACCAGAAATCACTTAGGATTAAATCCTTTAAAAATTTAACAAAGTTAACTAAGTGCTAAACTATATTAGCCATGAAATCGGTTAGAATCGTTTTAAATACAATCTACAAGACCCAAAACTTGTAGAATCATTGACGCTAGGTTACCCTAAAGTCTAGGATTAAACTCATTACCCGACTGCTCTCAGGAACGAATTGAAACTCCGTATTAGGTCTAGACTGCACATCGGAAGTCCGATTAACACGAAATTAAGGAACTAGGACCGCCTCACTGGGCTCGATAACCATCTCGGAAATCAGGTCCAGACGATGTCCCACGGCCATTCGCTTGAATCCGGAGCGAGGGAGTGTGAAAACCACTATTTTCTTTACAACATAAAATCTTGAATAGTGATCTGGCACCACTCATTTGCGGATCAGTATTAAGCAACCAGACCGTCAGAATTAGACCAAATTACACCCTCGGATCAGGAAAAATTTCAGGAACATTTACATGTACCTGAAATTTCAGATCGTGGCCCACTGACCGTTGAACTGAAAATGGTCCGCCGCGTGTGATCTGGAAATCCGACCAAGATGAAAATGTAATTCCACGTAGATCCATGAGTTGTGAGCTTAAGTCTGATGTTTGGCTCAAGGGGGGCAGCCAGAAACCCTCTTGTGAGCTGGAACAATACCGAAATGCTTATAATAGACGTACCCCTTGAACTGGAGTCTATTCCGGAGAGGTTTTAGGCTATATAAGGGCCTTAGAACAGCCCCTCTCACAGCCATACGAATTTGGGATAAAACCCTAGAGAGAGAGAGAAAAGAGAGAAAGCTTAAGAGTTGTGGGAGAATCTTCCTCCTACTGTTTCAAATCACCACACGGGGT
>JASAUF010000230.1:2002500-2333287 GCA_030180095.1 Magnolia changhungtana | reverse complement strand
ATCATATGACATCATTAAAACACAAAAGAATCATTAAAAAATGGTTTTTCGAATTTTCAAAAAAGGGCAAAATAAATGCGTAAATAGAAAAAAATATTTAAAAAATATAAAATGGCACCCCAAATATGTAAAATGCACATTAACATGTTCTATTATGATTATCACATCATATGGCATCATTAAAATAGCAACAGAATCATTAAAAATGATTTTTGAATTTTAAAAAAGGCTAAAATAAATGCGTAAATAGAAAAAAATATTTAAAAAATATAAAATGGCACCCCAAATATGTAAAATGTACGTTAACATGTTCTACTATGATTATTACATCATATGGCATCATTAAAACAACAAAAGAATTATTAAAAAATGATTTTTGAATTTTCAAAAAAAGGGTCAAAATAAATGCGTAAATAGAAAAAATATTTAAAAAATATAAAATGGCACCCCAATTACGTAAAATGCACATTAACATGTTCTACTATGATTAACACATCATATGGATCATTAAAACAACAAAAGAATCATTAAAAAATGATTTTTCGAATTTTCAAAAAAAGGGCCAAAATAAATGCGTAAATAGAAAAAAATATATAAATGGATGGACGATAACCTATAACCTACAACATTAACCTATGGTGTGGTCCACCTGAGATTTAGATATTACTAATTTTTTGGATCTGGACCTAAAATGATGTGGCAAAATGGATAAAAAATATATATATATCATGGTGGGGCCCACTCGGGTCAGATTGGATGGAAAATAAATGTTAGCGTGCGCCCTACAAATTGTTTAACCGTGAAAATCATTATTTCCGCTGCTATTTTTGGTGTGGTCCAGATGATCTCTGGATATAATTCATTTTTTGGGGGGTGCTCTAAAATGATCTCTGAAAATTGATGAACGGTGTAGATGTAATAAATACATCACTGTGGGGCCCATATAACTTTGATCTCCTTTGAACCGTTCGTACAACTTGGAGCTAAGGAGTGTCAGCGACTCAGCGCTCGTCTTTGCGTGACACGTATACAGTAGCTGCTGCTGGAAATAAAATAAAAAAAAATAAAAACGGAGAGAAACCGAAAAGAAAAAAAATGGGAAAGAAAGAGAAAAGAAAAAAGACGGAAAAGGAAAAGAAGAGATTGAGAGAGAGAGTGAGAGAGAGAGGAAGAAGAAGAAGAAGAAGAAGAAGAAGAAGAGGAGGAAGAAGCCGCAATGAATGGCAAGAATGATCTCATGTTGCCGAGAAGAAGAAGAAGAAGAAGAAAAAGAAAGAAAAGAAGAAGAAAAGAAAGCAAAAAAAGGTATGTTTTTTTTTTGTTTTTTTTTTTTCAGGGCCCGTAACAGCCGTTATGGGTCCATAACGACCGTTATAGCCCGTAACGGCCCCGTAACGGCCGTTACGGTCACAGAAATTCATAACGGCCGTTTTGACCCCGTATCGCGTAACGGGTCCCATCGTTACCGTTACGTATCAGCCGTTACGGCCGATACGTAACCGATTTGGCACACCTTGGCGAGGTGTGCGGTTCAGATCGAAAGGTGAGGACTCAGAAAGGATAGGTGTCAGTAGATCAGGAGCGGCGGCTGAGGACTGAAGGGCGGGCTGAGGATCGAAGGCTGGTCCTCCGTTATAATCAGGACGAGATGCCCCCATCGGGAATGGACGAATCTTTGAGAGATTTTGATGGTGGATAGGGAGTCGTTGGATGCGTTCCACGAGTAACGCTGGTGACGTCATCACCTCCGTTACTCACGAAGTTCTTAATTGCGTTCCACGAGTAACGCTGGTGACGTCATCACCTCCGTTACTCACGAAGTTCTTAATTGCGCCCGCACGTGTGACCTCTTCGAGACTCGCGTCAACAGCCGAAAAGGCCTGGAGTGATCCACGTCGCTCGCTCGGGGGATGAGCTCTGACCGGGTGTGCGTCTCGAGACCGGGTAGGAGGCGGGAGGTCGACACGTGTATCAGTGACGTGAAGAATCTGAGAAGGGGGATTGCGATCGACCCCATCGCAAAATTCCGATGGTCCGCGGGAGCACCGAAGAGCCATACCATCATGTTCTTTGTGAGAATCTCTGGTACTGACCGGGTGATCTCTGCTCCGCCATAGATCTCCCCACCGCGGGAGGGGGGAGTTAGATTCTTCCCTTTGGATCGGAAGGGCAATAGAACTATCTCCAACTGTAACAGAGATGTGATTGGGGAGAGGCGTACCTTTCCTTCTATTAATGCGAACCCGAATGACTCCCATTTCCACTCCCCGCTTTGTTTTCAGATCTATTTCCACAAAGGAGCCGAGACAGGCAGCGACCGCCTGGAAAAAGGCCTCGTTCCACAGTTCGATAGGAACACCCTAGACCAGAACCCATACATCCTCAGATCCGAAAGGACTGTAAAGATTCCAGGGTTTCACCTCCATAACTGGCCCGTCTCTGTGGATCGCCCTTGCCGTGAGTAAGGCTTCCAGATTCACGCCCTGATCGCCCTTGACCCAGACCTCGTTATAGCCTAAAGGACGCAGGCAATAAGAACCGGCGCGAATGTTTGTACATTCGTCTATCCAATCGTTAATTTGGGTTAAGGTTGCGTTCTCATGCGCCACGATCACAAACGTTCCCGACAGATCTGCCCTTGCTTTGATAACCTCCTCATCGCTAACCCGAATGGAAAAAGGAATATCCCCATCGGATAGCGGTTTCTTCCCCTCGGGAATCGGTTCAGACTAGTAATGCTTCTGGCGGGGAACGATAGAGGAGCGAATTGCATTTGGCTAAATAAATTTCTAGTCGAAAGGGGATAACCCGGCCTGTACCTACTATCCAGTGATCCATTCGACTAAGACTGTATGTGTGTTACTAATTCTAAAAATCATGTCTCATTGACTTGTCCGATTTCAAGTCAGAGGGCTACTTTTTATTGATCCAAACCATTCATATGTCTGGGGAAAGGCCTATATCTGTATGAATAGTTTTAGAAATCCTATTTGATTCAACGACTTAGCCGACTTTTAAGGCCAAATTTTGCATTTGGCTAAGTAAATTTAAAGTCGAAAAGGGGTAACCCGACCTCTGCCCAATTGTCCAAATCATCCTTAATATAGCAGGTTACATTCCAGTGATCCATTCGACTTGGCCTGTGTATTTGTGACTAATTCTAAAAATCATACATGTTTCAATGACTTGTCCCATTTCATGTCAGAGGGCTACTTTCTAGTGATCCAAACCATTCATATGTCTGGGGGAAAGGTCCGTATGTGTATGACTAGTTCTAAAAATCCAATTTGTTTCAACGACTTAATCGACTTTTAAGACCAAATTTTGCATTTGCTAAGTAAATTTCTAGTCGAAAAGGGATAACCCGGCCTCTACTCAATTGTCCAAATCCTTAATATGTCGGGCTACTATCCAATGATCCATTCGACTAAGACTGTATGTGTGTGACTAATTCTAAAAATCATACATGTTTCAATGACTTGTCTGATTTCAAGTCAGAGGGCTACTTTCTTGTGATCGAAACCATTCATATGTCTGGGGGGAAGGCCTGTATGTGTATGACTTGTTCTAAGAATCCAATTTGTTTCAACGACTTAGCCGACTTTTAAGACCAAATTTTGTATTTGGCTAAGTAAATTTCTAGTCGAAAAGGGATAACCCGGCCTTTACTCAATTGTCCAAATCCTTAATATGGCGGGCTAATATCCAGTGATCCATTCGACTAAGACTGTATGTGTGTGACAAATTCTAAAAATCATACCTGTTTCAATGATTTGTCCGATTTCAAGTCAGAGGGCTACTTTTTAGTAATCCAAACCATTCATATATCTAGGGGAAGGCCTATATCTGTATGAATGGTTCTAGAAATCCTATTTGATTCAACGACATAGCCGACTTTTAAGATCAAACTTTGCATTTGGCTAAGTAAATTTGAAGTCAAAAAGGGGTAACCCGACCTCTGTTCAATTGTCCAAATCTTTAATATGGCGGGCTACTCTCCAGTGATCGATTCAACTAGGCCTGTATGTGTGTGAGTAATTCTTAAAATCATTTATGTTTGAATGACTTGTCCAATTTCAAGTCAGAGGGCTACTTTTTAGTGATCGAAACCATTCTTATGTCTGAGGGAAAGGCCTATATCTGTATGATTGGTTCTAAAAATTCTATTTGTTTCAACGACTTAGCCGACTTTTAAGACCAAATTTTGCATTTGGCTAAGTGAATTTCAAGTCGATAAGGGGTCACCCGTCCTCTACTCAATTGTCCAAATCCTTAATATGGCGGGCTACTCTCTAGTGATCCATTCGACAAAGCCCCGCATGTTTGTAACTAATTCTTAAAATTTTACCTGTTTCAATGACTTTTCCGATTTCAAGTCAGACGGGTACTTTTTAGTGATCTAACGCATTCATATGCCTGGGGGGAAGGCCCGTATGTGTGCGACTAGTTCTAGAAATCTTATTTGTTTCAACGACTTAGCCGAGTTTTAAGACCAAACTTTACATTTAGCTAAGTAAATATCAAGTCGAAATGGGGTAGCCTCTACTCAATTGTCCAAATCATTATCATGGAGGTTTACTTTCTAGCAACTAAAAAAATTTGAAGTCGAAAAGGGGTAGCTCGACCTCTGCTCAATTGTCGAAATCATTAACATGGAGGGCTACTTTCTAGTGATCCGTTCGACTGGTTCCGTATGCGTGTGGCTAATTCTAAAAATCATACCTGTTCCAATGACTTGTCTGATTTTAAGTCGGAGGGCTACTTTCTAGTGATCCAAACCATTCATAGGTCTGGTGGAAAGGCCCGTATGTATATGAATAGTTCTAAAAATCCAATTTGTTTCAATGACTTGGCCGACTTTCAAGACCAAAATTTTCTTTAGGCTAAATAAATTTCTCGTCGGAAAGGTTTAACCCTACCTCTACTCAATTGTTCAAATCCTTAATATGGCGGGCTATTATCCAGTGATCCATTCAACTAAGACTGTATGTGTGTAACTAATTCTAAAAATCATACATGTTTCTTTGACTTGTCCGATTTCATGTCAGAGGGTTACTTTTTAGTGATCCAAACCATTCATGTTTAGGGAAATGCCAATATTTGTATGAATAGTTCTAGAAATCCTATTTGATTTAACGACTTAGCTGACATGTAAGACCAAATTTTGCATTTGGCTAAGTAAATTTGAAGTCAAAAAGGGGTAACCCGGCCTTTGATCAATTGTCCAAATCCTTAATATAAGGGGCTACTTTCCAGTGATCCTTTCGACTAGGCCCGTATATGTGTAACTTATTCTAAAAATCATACATGTTTCAATGACTTGTCCGATTTCAAGTTAGAGGGCTACTTTCTAGTGATCCAAGCCATTCATATGTCTGGGGGAAAGGCCCGTATGCGTATGACTAGTTCTAAAAATCCAATTTGTTTCAACGACTTAGCCGACTTTTAAGTCCAAATTTTGCTTTTGGGAAAGTAAATTTCTGGTTGAAAAGGGATAACCCGGCCTCTACTCAATTGTCCAAATCCTTAATATGTCAGGCTACTTTCCAGTGATCCATTTGATTAAGACTGTATGTGTGTGACTAATTCTAAAAATCATACACGTTTGAATGATTTGTCCGATTTCAAGTCAGAGGGCTACTTTTTAGTGATCCAAACCATTCATATGTCTGGTGGAAGGCCTATATCTGTATCAATAGTTCTAGAAATCCTATTTGATTCAACGGCGTAGCCGACTTTTAAGATCAAACTTTGCATTTGGCTAAGTAAATTTGAAGTTGAAATGGGGTAACCCGACCTCTATTCTACTCTCCAAATCTTTAATGTGGCGGGCTACTCTCCAGCGATCGATTCGATTAGGCCTGTATGTGTGTGACTAATTCTTAAAATCATTTTTGTTTGAATGACTTGTCCGATTTGAAGTCAGAGGGCTACTTTTTAGTGATCGAAACCATTTTTATGTCTGAGGGGAAGGCCCGTATCTGTATGAATGGTTCTAAAAATCCTATTTGTTTCAACGACTTTAAGACCAAAATTTGCATTTGGCTAAGTGAATTTCAAGTCGATATGGGGTAACCCGTCCTCTACTCAATTGTCCAAATCCTTAATATGGCGGGCTACTCTCCAGTGATCCATTCGACATAACCCGTATGTTTGTAAATAATTCTTAAAATCGTGCCTGTTTCAATGACTTGTCCGATTTCAAGTTAGAGGGCTACTTTTTAGTGATCCAAACCATTCATATATCTATGGGGAAGGCCCGTATGTGTGCGACTAGTTGTAGAATTCTTATTTGTTTCAACGACTTAGCCAACTTTTAAAACCAAACTTTGCATTTGTCCAAGTAAATATCAAGTCAAAAAGGGGTAACCCGGCCTCTACTCAATTGTCCAAATCATTATCATGGAGGACTACTTTCCTGTGACCAAAAAAATTTGATGTCGAAAAGTGGTAGCCCGGCCTCTAATCAATTGTCGAATTCATTAACATGGAGGGCTACTTTCTAGTGATCCATTCGACTGGTTCTGTATGTATGTGACTAATTCTAAAAATCATACTGGTCTCAATGACTTGTCTGATATCAATTCGGAGGGCTACTTTCTAGTGATCCAAACCATTCATAGGTCTGGCGGAAAGGCTCGTATGTGTATGATTAGTTCTAAAATTCCAATTTCTTTCAACGAGTTAGCCGACTTTTAAGACCAAACTTTGCATGTGGCTAAGTAAATATCAAGTCGAAAAGGGGTAACCCGACCTCCACTCAATTGTCCAAATCATTATCATGGAGGACTACTTTTCGGTTACTAAGAAAATTTGAAATCGAAAAGGGGTAGCCCTGCCTCTACTCAATTGTCTAAATCATTAACATGGAAGGCTACTTTCTAGTGATCCACTCGACTGGTTCCGTACGCGTGTGGCTAATTTTAAAAATCATACCTGTTTCAATTACTTTTGGATTTCAAGTCGGAGGGCTACTTTATAGTGATCCAAACCATTCATAGGTCTGGTGGAAAGGTCCGTATGTGTATGACTGGTTCTAAAAATCCAATTTGTTTCAATGACTTAGCTGACTTTTAAGATCAAATTTTGCTTTTGGCTAAATAAATTTCTAGTCGAAAAGGGATAACCCGGCCTCTACTCAATTGTTCAAATCCTTAATATTGTGGGCCACTATCCAGTGATCCATTCGACTAAGACTATATGTGTGTGACTAATTCTAAAAATCATACATGTTCCAATGACTTCTCCGATTTCAAGTCAGAGGGTTACTTTATAGTGATCCAAACCATTCATGTCTTGGGAAAGGCCTACATATGTATGAATAGTTTTAGAAATCCTATTTGATTGAACGACTTAGCCGACTCTTTAAGACCAAATTTTGCATTTGGCTAAGTAAATATCAAGTTAAAAAGGGGTAACCCGGCCTTTGCTCAATTGTCCAAATCCTTAATATAGCGGGCTACTTTCCAGTGATCTATTCGAATAGGCCCGTATATGTGTGACTAATTCTAAAATTCATACATGTTTCTATGACCTGTCCGATTTCAAGTTCGAGGGCTACTTTCTTGTGATCCAAACCATTCATATGACTAGGGGAAAGGCCCGTATGTGTATGACTAGTTCTAAAAATCCAATTTGTTTCAACGAATTAGCTGACTTTTAGTACCAAAATTTTCATTCGGCTAAGTAAATTTCTAGTCGAAAAGGGATAACCCGGCCTCTACTCATTTGTCCAAATCCTTGATATGTCGGGCTACTATCTGATGATCCATTCGACTAAGACTATATGTGTGTGACTAATTCTAAAAATCATACATGTTTCAATGACTTGTCCGATTTCAAGTCAGAGGGCTACTTTTTAGTGATCCAAACCATTTATATGTCTGGGGGAAGGCCTATATCTGTATGAGTAGTTCTAGAAATCCTATTTGATTCAACGACATGGCCGACTTTTAAGACCAAACTTTGCATTTGGCTAAGTAAATTTCAAGTCTAAAAGGGGTAACCCGACCTCTATTCTATTGTCCAAATCTTTAATATGTCGGGCTACTCTCCAGTGATCCATTCGACTAGGCTGGTATGTGTGTGACTAATTCTTAAAATCATTCCTGTTTGAATGACTTGTCCGAGATGAAGTCAGCGGGCTACTTTTTAGTGATCGAAACCATTCTTATGTCTGAGGGGAAGGCCCGTATCTGTATTAATAGTTCTAAAACTCCTATTTGTTTCAACGACTTAGCTGACTTTTAAGACCAAATTTTGCATTTGGCTAAGTGAATTTCAAGTCGATAAGGGGTAACCCGACCTCTACTCAATTGTCCAAATCCCTAATATGGCTGGCTACTCTCCAGTGATCCATTCGACAAAGCCCGTATGTTTGTAACTAATTCTTAAAATCATACTTGTTTCAATGACTTGTCCGGTTTCCAGTCAGAAGGCTACTTTTTAGTGTTCGAAACGATTCATATGTCTGTGGGCAAGGCCCGTATGTGTGTGACGAGTTCTAGAAATCTTATTTATTTCAACGACTTAGCCGACTTTTAAGACCAAACTTTGCATTTGGCTAAGTAAATATGAAGTCGTAAAGGGGTAACCCGACCTCTACTCAATTGTCCAAATCATTATCATGGAGGACTACTTTCCAGTGACTAAGAAAATTTGAAGTAAAAAAGGGGTAGCCCTGCCTCTACTCTATTGTCGACATCATTAACATGGAGGGCTACTTTTTAGTGATCCATTCGACTGGTTCCGTATGCGTGTGGCTAATTCTAAAAATCATACCTGTTTCAATGACTTGTCGGATTTCAAGTCGGATGACTACTTTCTAGTGATCGAAACCATTCAGATGTGTGTGACCAGTTCTAGAAATCTTATTTGTTTCAACAACTTAGCCGATTATTTTGCATTTGGCTATGTAAATTTCAAGTCGAAATGGGGTAACTCCGTCCTTTATCAATTGTTCAAATCTATAATATGGCGGGCCACTTTCCAGTGATCCATTCGACTTGGCCCGTTTATGTGTAACTAATCTATTTGTTACTTGTATCTTAGTGATTGGACCTTCCATTGAGTTGTTTTCTAGCTGGGCTTGGTGCTGAAATTGTTTTAAATGCTTAGTCGAAGTTTTTAATCATTAATCTTTTGTTTTAATCATTAAAAGTGTTTTATCGCTCTTGATGGATATCCAGCTGTTAAGATCTTGTGGGCCTTGGATTAGCATGAGATTTTGGTCAAGAGTGGATGCCACTGGTTGGTGAAGGGCCTTGGATTAGCATGAGATTTTGGTCAAGAGTGGATGCCACTGGTTGGTGAAGGGCATGGTGTGCCATAAAGGCTGTTATGTAAAGGTAATGGTGGCATCCGTTTCTCATTACAGGGTCGTAACGGTCGTTCCGAAAAAAAATAACGCGTAACCGATGTTAACGGTTTCTTACGCCTCCTTTAAAGGCTGTAGCCTCCACTAAATGGTCTATTTAGGGCAGATTTTAGTTTTTCGTTTTTTTTTTTACAAGGTTACAAGACAGATAAAGGTTTGAAGGATATCTAATTGTTAAGATCTTTTCGGCACTTAGACTAGCAAGGGATTTTGGTGAAGAAGAGTGAAGCGACTTTGTCAATTTGGTGCATGGAGGTAGAGATATAGACTTTTGACGGTATCAGCTACATACAGAACTTTGTAGGGATGAGGAGCATCATAGCTGATACTCTAGTTTGAAACCCAAACTTTTTATCATGGAGGACTACTTTCCAGTGACTAAGAAAATTTCAAGTCGAAAAGGGGTAGCCCGGCCTCTCCTCAATTGTCGAAATCATTAACATGGAGGGCTGCTTTCTAGTGATCCATTCGACTAGTTCCGTATGCGTGTGGCTAATTCTAAAAATCATACCTGTTTCAATGACTTGTCTGATTTCAAGTCGGAGGGCTACTTTCTAGTGATCCAAACGATTCATATGTCTGGTGGAAAGGCCCGTATGTGTATGACTAGTTCTAAAAATCTAATTTGTTTCAACGACTTAGCCGACTTTTAAGACCAAATTTTGTATTTGGCTAGTCGAAAAGGGATAACCCGGCCTCTACTCAATTGTTCAAATCCTTAATATGACGGGCTACTATCCAGTGATCCATTCGACTAAGACTGTATGTGTGTTACTAATTCTAAAAATCATATATGTTTTATTGACTTGTCCGATTTCTAGTCAGAGGGCTACTTTTTATTGATCCAAACCATTCATATGTTGGGGGAAAGGCCTATATCTGTATGAATAGTTTTAGAAATCCTATTTGATTCAACGACTTAGCCGACTTTTAAGACCAAATTTTGCGTTTGGCTAAGTAAATTTGAAGTCGAAAAGGGGTAACCCGGCCTCTGCTCAATTGTCCAAATCATCCTTAATATAGCGGGCTACATTCCTGTGATCCATTCGACTTGGCCCGTGTATGTGTGACTAATTCTAAAAATAATACACGTTTCAATGACTTGTCCCGTTTCATGTCTGAGGGCTACTTTCTAGTGATCTAAACCATTCATATGTCTGTGGGAAAGGTCCTTATGTGTATCACTAGTTCTAAAAATCCAATTTGTTTCAACGACTTAATCGACTTTTAAGACCAAATTTTGCACTTGGTTAAGTAAATTTCTAGTCGAAAAGGGATAACCTGATCTCTACTCAATTGTCAAAATCCTTAATATGGCGGGCTACTATCTATTCGACTAAGACTGTATGTGTGTGACTAGTTCTAAAAACCATACATGTTTCAATGACTTGTTCGATTTTAAGTCAGAGGACTACTTTTTAATGATCCAAACCATTCATATGTCCGGGGGAAGGCCTATATCTGTATGAATAGTTTTAGAAATCCGATTTGATTCAACGACATAGCCGACTTTTA
Organism: Magnolia changhungtana; assembly: GCA_030180095.1. Lineage (NCBI taxonomy): Eukaryota > Viridiplantae > Streptophyta > Magnoliopsida > Magnoliales > Magnoliaceae > Magnolia > Magnolia changhungtana. The sequence continues at coordinate 2,322,396 of JASAUF010000230.1, read as the reverse complement.
AGACCAAACTTTGCATTTGGCTAAGAAAATATCAAGTCGAAAAGGGGTAACCCGACCTCTGATCAACTGTCCAAATTCTTAATATAGTGGGCTACTTTCCATCGATCCATTTGACTTAGCTGGTATATGTGTGAATACTTCTAAAAATCATACATGTTTCAATAAGTTGTCCAATTTCAAGTCAGAGGGCTACTTTCTTGTGATCCAAACCATTCATATGTCTGGGGAAAAGGCCCGTATGTGTATGACTAGTTTTAAGAATCCAATTTGTTTCAACGACTTTTAAAAGCAAATTTTGCATTTGGCTAAATGAATTTCTAGTCGAAAAGGGATAACCCGGCCTCTACGCAATTGTCCAAATCCTTAATATGGCGGGCTACTATCCAGTGATCTATTCGACTAAGACTGCATGTGTGTGACTAATTCTAAAAATCATACATGTTTCAATGATTTGTCCGATTTCAAGTCAGAGGGCTACTTTTTAGTGATGCAAACCATTCATATGTCTGGGGGAAGGCCTATATCTGTATCAATGGTTCTAGAAATTCTATTTGATTCAATGGCATTGCTGACTTTTAAGATTAAACTTTGCATTTGGCTAAGTAAATTTGAAGTCGAAAAGGGGTAACCTGACCTCTATTCTATTGTCCAAATCTTTAATATGGCGGGCTCGTTCCAGTCCATTCGACTAGGCCTGTATATGTGTGACTTATTCTAAAAATCATACATCTTTCAATGACTTGTTCGATTTCAAGTCAGAGGGCTACTTTCTAGTGATCCAAATCATTCATATGTCCGAGGGAAAGACCCGTATGTGTATGACTAGTTCTAAAAATCCAATTTGTTTGAATGACTTAGCTGACTTTTAAGTCCAAATTTTGCATTTGGCCAAGTAAATTTCTAGTCGAAAAGGGAAAACCTGGCCTCTACTCAATTGTCCAAATCCTTAATATGTCGGGCTACTATCCAGTGATCCAGTCGACTAAGACTGTATGTTTGTTACTAATTCTTAAAATCATACATGTTTCAATGACTTGTCCGATTTCAAGTCAGAGGGCTACTTTCTTATGATCCAAACCATTCATATGTCTGGGGGGAAGGGCCGAATGTGTATGACTAGTTTTAAGAATCCAATTTGTTTTAACGACTTAGGTGACTTTTAAGACCAAAATTTGTATTTGGCTAAGTAAATTTCTAGTTGAAAAGGGATAACTCGACTTCTACTCAATTGTCCAAATCTTTAATATGGCGGGTTGCTATCCAGTGATCTATTCGACTAAGACTGTATGTGTTTGACTAATTCTAAAAATCATACACGTTTCAATGATTTGTCTGATTTCAAGTCAGAGGGCTACTTTTTAGTGATCCAAACCATTCATATGTTTGGTGGAAGGCCTATATCTGTATCAATAGTTCTAGAAATCCTATTTGATTCGACTGCGTAGCCAACTTTTAAGATCAAACTTTGCATTTGGCTAAGTAAATTTGAAGTCGAAATGGGGTAACTCGACCTCTATTCTACTCTCCAAATCTTTAATGTGGCGGGCTACTCTCCAGCGATCGATTCGACTAGGCCCGTATGTGTGTGACTAATTCTTAAAATCATTTCTATTTGAATGACTTGTCCGATTTGAAGTCAGAGGGCTACTTTTTAGTGATCGAAACCATTTTTATGTCTAAGGGGAAGGCCCGTATCTGTATGAATGGTTCCAAAACTCCTATTTGTTTCAATGACTTAGCCGACTTTTAAGACGAAATTTTGCATGTGGCTAAGTGAATTTCAAGACGATAAGGGGTAACCCATCCTCTACTCAATTGTTCAAATCCTTAATATGGCGGGCTACTCTCCAGTGATCCATTCGACAAAGCCTGTATGTTTGTAACTAATTCTTAAAATCTTACCTGTTTCTATGACTTTTCCGATTTCAAGTCAGACGGGTACTTTTTAGTGATCCAAAGCATTCATATGCCTGGGGTGACGGCCCGTATGTGTGCGACCAGTTCCAGAAATCTTATTTGTTTCAACGACTTATCCAACTTTTAAGACCAAACTTTACATTTGGCTAAAGTAAATATCAAGTTGAAAAGGGGTAACCCGGCCTCTACTCAATTGTGCAAATCATTATCATGAAGGTCTACTTTCCAGTGACTAAAAAAATTTGAAGTCGAAAAGGAGTAGCCCGGCCTCTACTCAACTGTCGAAATCATTTACATTGAGGGGCTACTTTCTAGTGATCCATTCGACTGGTTCCCTATGCGTGTGGCTAATTCTAAAAATCATGCCTGTTCTAATGACTTGTCCAATTTTAAGTCGGAGGGCTACTTTCTAGTGATCCAAACCATTCATAGGTCTGGTGGAAAGGCCCGTATGTATATGAATAGTTCTAAAAATCCAATTTGTTTTAACAACTTAGCCGACTTTCAAGACCAAATTATGCTTTTGGCTAAATAAATTTCTTGTTGGAAAGGTTTAACCCGGCCTCTACTCAATTGTTCAAATCCTTAATATGGCAGGCTACTATCCAATGATCCATTCGACTAAGACTGTATGTGTGTGACTACATACATGTTTCAATGACTTGTCCAATTTCAAGTCAGAGGGTTACTTTTTAGTGATCCAAACCATTTATATGTTTGGGGAAATGCCTATATTTGTATGAATAGTTCTAGAAATCCTATTTGATTCAACGACTTAGCCGACTTGTAAGACCAAATTTCGCATTTGGCCAAGTAAATTTGGAGTTGTAAAGGGGTAACCCGGCCTCTGATCAATTGTTGAAATCCTTAATATAAGGGGCTACTTTCCAGTGATCCTTTCGACTAGGCTTATATATGTGTGACTTATTGTAAAAATCATACATGTTTCAATGACTTGTCCGATTTCAAGTCAAAGGGCTACTTTTTAGTGACCCAAACCATTCATATGTCTGGGGAAATGCCTATATCTGTATGAATAGTTTTAGAAATCCTATTTGATTCAACGACTTAGCCGACTTGTAAGACCAAATTTCGCATTTGGCTAAGTAAATTTGGAGTCGAAAAGGGGTAAACTGGCCTCTGATCAATTGTCCAAATCCCTAATATAAGGGGCTACTTTCCAGTGATCCTTTCGACTAGGCCGTATATGTGTGACTTATTCTAAAAATCATACATATTTCAATTAGTTGTTCGATTTCAAGTCAGAGGGCTACTTTCTAGTGATCCAAACTATTCATATGTTTGGGGGAAAGGCCCGTATGTGTATGACTAGTTCTAACAATCCAATTTGTTTCAACAACTTAGCCGACTTTTAAGTCTAATTTTTGCATTTGGCTAAGTAAATTTCTGGTTGAAAAGGGATAACCCGGCCTCTACTCAATTGTCCAATTCCTTAATATGTCGGGCTACTATCCAGTGATCCATTTGACTAAGACTGTATGTGTGTGACTAATTCTAAAAATCATACATGTTTCAATGATTTGTCTAATTTCAAGTCAGAGGGCTACTTTTTAGTAATCCAAACGATTCATATGTTTGGTGGAAGGCCCATATCTGTATCAATAGTTCTAGAAATCCAATTTGATTCAACGACATAGCCGACTTTTAAGATCAAACTTTTGCATTTGGCTAAGTAAATTTGAAGTCGAAAAGGGGTAACCCGACCTCTATTCTATTGTCCAAATCTTTAATATGGCGGGCTACTTTCCAGTGATCGATTCGACTAGGCCCGTATGTGTGTGACTAATTCTTAAAATCATTTCCGTTTGAATGACTTGTTTGATTTAAAGTCAGATGGCTACTTTTAAGTGATCGAAACCATTCTTATGTCTGAGGGGAAGGCCCGTATCTGTATGAATGGTTCTTAAAATCCTATTTGTTTGAACGACTTAGCTCACTTTTAAGACCAAATTTTGCATTTGGCTAATTGAATTTCAAGTCGATAAGAGGTAACCCGTCCTCTACTCGATTGTCCAAATCCTTAGTATGGCGGGCTACTCTCCAGTGATCCATTCGACATATCCCAGTATGTTTGTAAATAATTCTTAAAATCATCTCTGTTTCAATGACTTGTCCGATTTCAAGTCAGAGGGCTACTTTTTAGTGATCCAAACCATTAATATGTTTGGGGGGAAGGCCCGTATGTGTGTGACTGGTTGTAGAATTCTTATTTGTTTCAACGACTTAGCCGTCTTTTAGGACCAAAATTTGCATTTGGCCAGGTAAATATCAAGTCAAAAAGAGGTAACCCGACCTCCACTCAATTGTCCAAATCATTATCATGGAGGACTACTTTCCAGTGACTAAAAAAATTTGAAGTCGAAATATGGTAGCCCGACTTCTAATCAATTGTCGAATTCATTAACATGAAGGGCTACTTTCTAGTGATCCATTCAACTGGTTCCTTATGCATGTGGCTAATTCTAAAAATCATCCCTGTCTCAATGACTTGTCCGATATCAAGTCGGAGGGCTACTTTCTTGTGATCCAAACCATTCATAGGTCTGGTGGAAAGGCCCGTATGTGTATGGCTAGTTCTAAAAGTCCAATTTGTTTTAATGACTTAGCCGACTTTTAAGACCAAATTTTGCTTTTGGCTAAATAAATTTCTATTTGAAAAGGGATAACCCGACCTCTACTCAATTGTTCAAATCCTTAATATGGCGGGCTACTATCCAGTGATCATTTTAGCTAAGACTGTATGTGTGTGACTAATTCTAAAAATCATACATGTTTCAATGACTTGTCCGATTTCAGGTCAAAGGGTTACTTTTTAGTCATACAAACCATTCATATGTCTGGGGAAAGGCCTATATCTGTATGAATAGTTCTAGAAATCCTATTTGATTCAATGACTTAGCCGATTCTTTAAGACCAAATTTTGCATTTGGCTAAGTAAATTTCAAGTCGAAAAGGGGTAACCTGGCCTCTTGTCAATTGTCTAAATCCTTAATATAGCGGGCTACTCAATTGTTCAAATCCTTAATATGGCGGGCTACTATCCATTGATCCTGTATGTGTGTGACTAATTCTAAAAATCATACATGTTTCAATGACTTGTCCGATTTCAGGTCAAAGGGTTACTTTTTAATGATCCAAACCATTTATATGTTTGGGGAAAGGCCTATATCTGTACGAATAGTTCTAGAAATCCTATTTGATTCAATGACTTAGCTGACTTTTAAGACCAATCTTTGCATTTGGCTACGTAAATATCAAGTCGAAAAGGGGTAACCCGGCCTCTACTCAATTGTCCAAATCATTATCATGGAGGACTACTTTCCGGTGACTAAGAAAATTTGAAGTCGAAAAGGGGTAGCCCCGCCTCTACTCAATTGTCGAAATCATTAACATGGAGGGCTACTTTCTAGTGATCCATTTGATTGGTTCTGTATGCGTGTGGCTAATTCCAAAAATCATACCTGTTTCAATGACTTGTCGGATTTCAAGTCGGAGGGCTACTTTCTAGTGATCCAAACCATTCATATGTCTGGTGGAAAGGCCCGTATGTGTATGACTAGTTCTAAAAATCCAATTTGTTTTAATTACATAGCTGACTTTTAAGACCAAACTTTGCAATTGGCTAAGTAAATTTCAATTCGAAAAGGGGTAACCCGATCTCTATTTTATTGTCCAAATCTTTAATATGGCGGGCTACTCTCCTGTGATCCATTCGACTAGGTCCGTATGTGTGTGACTAATTCTTGAAATCATTCCTGTTTGAATGACTTGTCTGATTTGAATTCAGAGGATTTCTTTTTTGTGATCCAAACCATTCTTATGTCTGAGGGGAAGTCCTGTATCTGTATGAATAGTTCTAAAGATCCTATTTGTATCAACGACTTAGCCGCGACTTTTAAGACCAAATTTTACATTTGGCTAAATGAATTTCAAGTCGATAAGGGGTAACCCGGCCTTTACTCAATTGTCCAAATTCTTAATATGGCGAGCTACTCTCTAGCGATCCATTCGACAAAGTCCATATGTTTGTAACTAATTCTTAAAATCATACTTGTTTCAATGACTTGTCCGATTTCAAGTCAGAGGGCTACTTTTTAGTGATCAAAACCATTCATATGTGTGTGATCAGTTCTAGAAATCTTATTTGTTTCAACGACTTGGCCGACTTTGAAGACCAAATTTTGCATTTGGCTATGTAAATTTCAAGTCGAAAAGCGGTAACTCCGGCCTTTACTCAATTGTCCAAATCTATAATATGGCAGGCCACTTTCCAGTGATCCATTCGACTAGGCCCATTTATGTGTAACTAATTTGTTTGTTACTTGGATCTTAGTGATTGGACCTTCCATCGAGTTGTTTTCTAGCTAGGCCATGCGCTGAAATTGTTTTAAATGTTTAGTCGAAATTTTTAATCATTAATCTTTTGTTTTAATTATTGAAAGTGTTTTATCATGCTCGATGGATATCCAGCTGTTAAGATCTTGTGGGCCTTGGATTAGCATGGGATTTTGGTCAAGAGTGCATGCCAGCGGTTGGTGAAGGGCATGGTGTGCCATAAAGGCTGTTATGTAAAGGTAATGATGGCATCTCTTACTCATTACGGGGTCGTAACAGTCATTCCGGAAAAAAATAACCTGTAACCGATGTTAACGGTTTCTTACGCCTCCTTTAAAGGCTGTAACCTCCACTTAGTGGTCTATTCAGGGCAGATTTCAGTTTTTCATTTTTTTTTACAAGGTTAGAAGACAGATAAAGGTTTGAAGGATATCTAATTGTTAAGTTCTTTTCGGCACTTGGACTAGCATGGGATTTTGGTGAAGAAGAGTGAAGGGACTTTGTCAATTTGGTGCATGGAGGTAGAGATATAAACTTTTGCAGTATCAGCTACATACAAAAGTTTGTAGGGATGAGGAGCATCATAGTTGATACTCTAGTTTGAAACCCAAACTTTTTATCATGGAGGCTACTTTCCAGTGACTAAGAAAATTTCAAGTCAAAAAGGGGTTGCCTGGCCTCTCCTCAATTGTCGAAATCATTAACATGGAGGGCTGCTTTCTAGTGATCCATTCGACTGGTTCTGTATGCGTGTGGCTAATTCTAGAAATCATACCTGTTTCAATGACTTGTTTGATTTTAAGTCGGAGGGCTACTTTCTAGTGATCCAAACCATTCATATGTCTGGTGGAAAGGCCCGTATGTGTATGACTAGTTCTAAAAATCTAATTTGTTTCAATGACTTAGCCGACGTTTAAGACCATATTTTGCATTTGGCTAAATAAATTTCTAGTCGAAAAGGGATAACCCGGCCTGTACCTACTATCCAGTGATCCATTCGACTAAGACTGTATGTGTGTTACTAATTGTAAAAATCTTATATGATTCATTGACTTGTCTGATTTCAAGTCAGAGGGCTACTTTTTATTGATCCAAACCATTCATATGTCTGGGGAAAGGCCTATATCTGTATGAATAGTTTTAGAAATCTTATTTGACTCAATGACTTAGCCTACTTTTAAGGCCAAATTTTGCATTTGGCTAAGTAAATTTGAAGTCGAAAAGGGGTAACCCGGCCTCTGCTCAATTGTCCAAATCATCCTTAATATAGCGGGTTACATTCCAGTGATCCATTTGACTTGGCCCGTCTATGTGTGACTAATTCTAAAAATCATATATGTTTCAATGACTTGTCCCATTTCATGTTAGAGGGGTACTTTCTAGTGATCCAAACCATTCATATGTCTGGGGGAAAGGTCCGTATGTGTATGACTAGTTCTAAAAATCCAATTTGTTTCAACGACTTAATCGACTTTTAAGACCAAATTTTGCATTTGCTAAGTAAATTTGTAGTCGAAAGGGATAACCGAGCCTGTACTCAATTGTCCATATCCTTAATATGTCGGGCTACTATCCAATGATCTATTCGACTAAGACTGTATGTGTGTGACTAATTCTAAAAATCATACATGTTTCAATGACTTGTCCGATTTCAAGTTAGAGGGCTACTTTCTTGTGATCGAAACCATTCATATGTCTGGGGAGAAGGCCTGTATGTGTATGACTAGTTCTAAGAATCCAATTTGTTTCAACGACTTAGCCGACTTTTAAGACCAAATTTTGTATTTGGCTAAGTAAATTTCTAGTTGAAAAGGGATAACTCGGCCTTTACTCAATTGTCCAAATCCTTAATATGGCGGGCTACTATCCAGTGATCTATTCGACTAAGACTGTATGTGTGTGACAAATTCTAAAAATCATACCTGTTTCAATGATTTGTCCGATTTCAAGTCAGAGGGCTACTTTTTAGTGATCCAAACCATTCATATGTCTAGGGGAAGGCCTATATCTGTATGAATGGTTCTAGAAATCCTATTTGATTCAACGACATAGCCGACTTTTAAGATCAAACTTTGCATTTGGCTAAGAAAATTTGAAGTCGAAAAGGGGTAACCCGACCTCTATTCAATTGTCCAAATCTTTAACATGGCGGGCTACTCTCCAGTGATCGATTCAACTAGGTCTGTATGTGTGTGAGTAATTCTTAAAATAATTTATGTTTGAATGACTTGTCCAATTTGAAGTCAGAGGGCTACTTTTTAGTGATCGAAACCATTCTTATGTCTGAGGGGAAGGCCTGTATCTGTATGATTGGTTCTAAAAATCCTATTTGTTTCAACGACTTAGCCGACTCTTAAGACCAAATTTTGCTTTTGGCTAAGTGAATTTCAAGTCGATAAGGGGTAACCCGTCCTCTACTCAATTGTCCAAATCCTTAATATGGCGGGCTACTCTCTAGTGATCCTTTCGACAAAGCCCCGTATGTTTGTAACTAATTCTTAATATCTTACCTGTTTCAATGACTTTTCCGAATTCAAGTCAGACGGGTACTTTTTAGTGATCTAAAGCATTCATTTGCCTGGGGGGAAGGCCCGTATCTTTGCGACTAGTTCTAGAAATCTTATTTGTTTCAACGACTTAGCCGAGTTTTAATACCGAACTTTACATTTGGCTAAGTAAATATCAAGTCGAAAAGGGTAGCCTCTACTCAATTGTCCAAATCATTATCATGGAGGTTTACTTTCCAGTGAATAAAAAAAATTGAAGTCGAAAAGGGGTAGCCCGGCCTCTACTCAATTGTCGAAATCATTAACATGGAGGGCTACTTTCTAGTGATCCGTTCGACTGGTTCCGTATGCGTGTGGCTATTTCTAAAAATCATAGTTGTTCCAATGACTTGTCCGATTTTAAGTCGGAGGGCTACTTTCTAGTGATCCAAACCATTCATATGTCTAGTGGAAAGGCCCGTATGTATATGAATAGTTCTAAAAATCCAATTTGTTTCAACGACTTAGCCAACTTTCAAGACCAAATTTTGCTTTTGGCTAAACAAATTTCTCGTCGGAAAGGTTTAACCCTGCCTCTACTCAATTGTTCAAATCCTTAATATGGCGGGCTACTATCTAGTGATCCATTTGACTAAGACTGTATGTGTGTAACTAATTCTAAAAATCATACATGTTTCTTTGACTTGTCCGATTTCAAGTTAGAGGGTTACTTTTTTGTGATCTAAACCATTCATATGTCTGGGGAAATGCCAATATCTGTATGAATGGTTCTAGAAATCCTATTTGATTCAACGACTTAGCTGACATGTAAGACCAAATTTCGCATTTGGCTAAGTAAATTTGAAGTCAAAAAGGGGGTAACCCGGCCTCTGATCAATTGTCCAAATCCTTTTAATATAAGGGGCTACTTTCCAGTGATCCTTTCGACTAGGCCCGTATATGTGTAACTTATTCTAAAATCATACATGTTTCAATGACTTGTCCGATTTCAAGTTAGAGGGCTACTTTCTTGTGATCCAAACCATTCATATGTCTGGGGGAAAGGCCCGTATGTGTATGACTAGTTCTAAAAATCCAATTTGTTTCAACGACTTAGCCGACTTTTAAGTCCAAATTTTGCTTTTGGGAAAGTAAATTTCTGGTTGAAAAGGGATAACCCGACCTCTACTCAATTGTCCAAATCCTTAATATGTCGGGCTACTTTCCAATGTTCCTTTTGACTTAGACTGTATTTGTGTGACTAATTCTAAAAATCATGCATGTTTCAGTGATTTGTCTGATTTCAAGTCAGAGGGCTACTTTTTAGTGATCCAAACCATTCATATGTCTGGTGGAAGGCCCATATCTATATCAATAGTTCTAGAAATCCTATTTGATTCGACGGCGTAGCCGACTTTTAAGATCAAACTTTGCATTTAGCTAAGTAAATTTGAAGTCGAAAAGGGGTAACCCGACCTCTATTCTACTCTCCAAATCTTTAATGTGGCGGGCTACTCTCCAGTGATCGATTCGACTAGGCCCGTATGTGTGTGACTAATTCTTAAAATAATTTCTGTTTGAATGACTTGTTCGATTTGAAGTCAGAGGGCTACTTTTTAGTGATCGAAACCATTTTTATGTCTGAGGGGAAGGCCCGTATCTGTATGAATGGTTCTAAAAATCCTATTTGTTTCAACGACTTTAAGACCAAAATTTGCGTTTGGCTAAGTGAATTTCAAGTCGATAAGGGGTAACCCGTCCTCTACTCAATTGTGCAAATCCTTATTATGGCGGGCTACTCTACAGTGATCCATTCGACATATCCCGTATGTTCGTAAATAATTCTTGAAATCGTACCTGTTTCAATGACTTGTCCGATTTCAAGTCAGAGGGCTACTTTTTAGTGATCCAAACCATTCATATGTCTGCGTGGAAGGCCCGTATGTGTGCGACTAGTTATAGAATTCTTATTTGTTTCAACGACTTAGCCGACTTTTAAGACCAAACTTTGCATTTGGCCAAGTAAATATCAAGTCAAAAAGGTTAACCCGACCTCTACTCAATTGTCCAAATCATTATTATGGAGGACAACTTTCCAGTGACTAAAAAAATTTCAAGTCGAAAAGTGGTAGCCCGGCCTCTAATCAATTGTCGAATTCTTTAACATGGAGGGCTACTCTCTAGTGATCCATTCGACTGCTTCCGTATGCATGTGGTTAATTCTAAAAATCATACATTTCTCAATGACTTGTCCGATATCAAGTCAGAGGGCTACTTTCTAGTGATCCAAACCATTCATATGTCTGGGGGAAAGGCCTGTATGTGTATGACTAGTTATAAAAACTCAATTTGTTTCAACAACTTTGCCGACTTTTAAGTCCAAATTTTGCATTTGGCTTAGTAGCTTTCTGGTCGAAAAGGGATAACCCGGCCTCTACTCAATTGTCCAAATCCTAATATGTCGGGCTACTATCCAGTGATCCATTCGACTAAGACTGTATGTGTGTCACTAATTCTAAAATTCATACATGTTTCAATGACTTGACCGATTTCTAGTCAGAGGGCTACTTTCTTGTGATCCGAACCATTTATATGTTTACGGGAAAGGCCCTTATGTGTATGACTAGTTCTAAAAATCCGATTTGTTTCAACGACTTAGTCGACTTTTAAGACCAAATTTTGCCTTTTAGCTAATTAAATTTCTAGTCGAAAAGGGATAACTCGGCCTCTACTCAATTGTTCAAATCTTTAATATGGAGGGCTACTATCCAGTGATCCATTCAACGAAGACTGTATTTCTGTGACTAATTCTAAAAATCGTACATGTTTTAATGACTTGTTGATTTCAAGTCAGTGGGCTACTTTTTAGTGATCCAAACCATTCATCTGTCTGGGGGGAAGGTCCGTATGTGTGTGACGAGTTCTAGAAATCGTATTTATTTCAACGACTTAGCCGACTTTTGCGACCAAACTTTGCATTTGGCTAAGTAAATATCAAGTAGAAAGGGGTAACCCGGCCTCTACTCAATTGTCCAAATCATTATCATGGAGGACTACTTTCCAGTGACGAAGAAAATTTGAAGTCGAAAAGGGGTTGCCCTCCCTCTACTCAATTGTCGAAATCATTAACATGTTGGGCTACTTTCTCGTGATCCATTCGACTGGTTCCGTATGCGTGTGGCTAATTCTAAAAACCATACCTGTTTCAATGACTTGTCGGATTTCAAGTATGAGGGCTAGTTTCTAGTGATCCATACCATTCATATGTCTGGTAGAAAGGCCCGTATGTGTATGACTAGTTCTAAAAATCCAATTTGTTTCAACGACATAGCCGACTTTTATGACCAAACATTGCATTTGGCTAAGTAAATTTCATGTCAAAAAGGGGTAATTCGACCTTTGTTCTATTGTCCAAATCTTATAATATGGCATGCTACTCTCCAATGATCCATTCAACTAGGCTTGTATGTGTGTGACTAATTCTTGAAATCATTCCTGTTTGAATGACTTGTCCGATTTGAATTTAGAAGGCTTCTTTTTAGTGATCCAAACCATTCTTATGTCTGAGGGGAAGTCCCGTATCTGTATGAATAGTTCTAAAAATCCTATTTGTTTCAACGACTTAGCCGACTTTTAAGACCAAATTTAGCATTTGGCTAAGTTAATTTCTAGTCGATAAGGGATAACCTGGCCTCTACTCAATTGTCCAAATTCTTAATATGGCGGCCTAATCTCCAGTGATCCATTCGACATAGTCCATATGTTTATAACTAATTCTTCTAATCATACTTGTTTCAATGACTTGTCCGATTTCAAGTCAGAGGGCTACTTTTTAATGATCCAAACCATTGATATGTCTAGGGGTAAGGCTCGTCTGTGTCTGACCAGTTCTAGAAATCTTATTTGTTTCAACGACTTAGACGACTTTTAAGACCAAACTTTGCATTTGGCTAAGCAAATATCAAGTCGAAAAGGGGTAACCCAGCCTCTACTTAATTGTCAAAATCATTATCATAGAGGACTACTTTCCAGTGACTAAGAAAATTCGAAGTCGAAAAGGGGTAGCCCGACCTCTACTCAATTGTCGAAATCATTAACAAGTAGGGCTACTTTCTAGTGAATCGTTGGACTGGTTTTGTATGCGTGTGGCTAATTCTAAAAATCATACCTGTTTCAATGACTTATCCGATTTCAAGTCTGTGGGCTTCTTTCTTGTGATCCAAACCATTCATATGACTAGGGGAAAGGCCTGTATGTGTATGACTAGTTCTAAAAATACAATTTGTCTCAACGACTTAGCCGACTTTTAAGACCAAATTTAGCATTTGGCTAAGTAAATTTCTAGTCGAAAAGGGATAACCTGGCCTCTACTCAATTGTCCAAATTCTTAATATGTCGGGCTACTATCCAGTGATCCATTCGACTAAGACTGTATGTGTGTGACTAATTCTAAAAGTCATACATGTTTCAATGACTTGTCCGATTTCAAGTCAGAGGGCTACTTTCTAGTGATCCAAACCATTCATATGTCTGGGGGAAAGGCCTGTATGTGTATGACTAGTTCTAAAAACTCAATTTGTTTCAACAACTTTGCCGACTTTTAAGTCCAAATTTTGCATTTGGCTTAGTAGCTTTCTGGTCGAAAAGGGATAACCCGGCCTCTCAATTGTCCAAATCCTAATGTCGGGCTACTATCCAGTGATCCATTCGACTAAGACTGTATGTGTGTCACTAATTCTGAAATTCATACATGTTTCAATGACTTGACCAATTTCTAGTCAGAGGGCTACTTTCTTGTGATCCGAACCATTTATATGTTTGTGGGAAAGGCCCGTATGTGTATGACTAGTTCTAAGAATCCAATTTGTTTCAACGACTTAGCCGACTTTTAAGACCAAATTTTGCATTTGGCTAAGTAAATTTCTAGTCGAAAAGGGATAACCCGACCTCTACTCAATTGTCCAAATCCTTAATATGGTGGGCTACTATCCAGTGATCCATTCGACTATGACTGTATGCATGTGACTAATTCTAAAAGTCATTCATGTTTCAATGATTTGTCCGATTTAAAGTCAAAGGGCTACTTTTTAGTGATCCAAACCATTCATATGTCTGGGGGAAGGCCTATATCTATATCAATAATTCTAGAAATCCTTTTTGATTCAACGACATAGCCGACTTTTAAGATCAAACTTTGCATTTGGCTAAGTAAATTTGAAGTCGAAAGGGGTAACCCGACCTCTATTCTATTGTCCAAATCTTTAATATGGCGGGCTACTCTCTAGTGATCGATTCGGCTAGGCCTATATGTGTGTGACTAATTCTAAAATCATTTTTATTTGAATGACTTGTCCGATTTGAAGTTAGAGGGCTACTTTTTAGTGATCGAAACCATTCTTATGTCTGAGGCAAAGTCCTGTATCTGTATGAATGGTTTTAAAAATCCTATTTGTTTCAACGACTTAGCTGACTTTTAAGACCAAATTTTGCATTTGGCTAAGTGACTTTCAAGTCGATAAGGGGTAACCCATCCTCTACTCAATTGTCCAAATCCTTAATATGGCAGGCTACTCTCCAGTGATCCATTTGACATTGCCTGTATGTTTGTAAATAATTCTTAAAATTGTACCTGTTTCAATGACTTGTCCGATTTCAAGTCAGAAAGCTACTTTTTAGTGATCCAAACCATTCATATGTCTGGGGGGAAAGCCCATATGGGTGCGGCTAGTTCTAGAATTCTTATTTGTTTCAACGACTTAGCCAACTTTTAAGATCAAACTTTGCGTTTGGCTAAGTAAATATCAAGTCAAAAAGGGGTAACCCGCCCTCTACTCAATTGGCCAAATCATTATCATGGAATACTACTTTCCAGTGACTAAAAAAATTTGAAGTCGAAAAGTGGTAGCCCGGCCTCTAATCAAATGTCGAAATCATTAACATGGAGGGCTACTTTCTAGTGATCCATTCGACTGGTTCCGTATGCATGTGGCTAATTCTAAAAATCATACCTGTTTCAATGGCTTGTTCGATATCAAGTTGGAGGGCTACTCTCTAGTGATCTAAACCATTCATAAGTCTAGTGGGTAGGCCCGTATGTATATGACTAGTTCTAAAAATCCAAGTTGTTTCAACAACTTGGCCGATTTTTAAGACCAAATTTTGCTTTTGGCTAAATAAATTTTTTGTTGAAAAGGGATTACCCGGCCTCCACTCAATTGTTCAAATCCTTAATATTGCGGGATACTATCCAGTGATCCATTCGACTAAGACTGTATGTGTGACTAATTCTAAAAATCATACATCTTTCAATGACTTGTTCGATTTCAAGTCAGAGGGTTACTTTTTAGTGATCCAAACCATTCATATGTCTAGGGAATAGAAATTTCTAGTCGAAAAGGGATAACCCGGCCTCTACTCAATTGGTCAAATCCTTAATATGGCGGGCTACTATCCAGTGATCCATTCGACTAAGACTGTATGTGTGACTAATTCTAAAAATCATACATCTTTCAATGACTTGTCCAATTTCAAGTTAGAGGGTTACTTTTTAGTGATCCAAACCATTCACATGTCTGGGGAATGGCCTATATTTGTATGAATAGTTCTAAAAATCTTATTTGATTCAACGACTTAGCCGACTTGTAAGACCAATTTTTGCATTTGGTTAAGTAAATTTGAAGTGGAAAAGGGGTAATGCGTCCTCTGCTCAATTGTCCAAATCCTTAACATAACGGGCTACTTTCCAATGATCCATTCGACTAGGCCCGTATATGTATGACTAATTCTAAAAATCATACATGTTTCAATGACTTGTCCGATTTCAAGTCAGAGGGCTACTTTCTAGTGATCCAAACCAATTATATGACTGGGGGAAAGGCCCATATGTGTATGACTAGTTCTAAGAATCCAATTTGTTTCTACAACTTAGCCGACTTTTAAGTCCAAATTTTGCATTTTGGCTAAGTAAATTTCTAGTCGAAAACGGATAACCTGACCTCTACTCAATTGTCCAAATCCTTAATATTTCGGGCTATTATCCAGTAATCCATTCGACTAAGACTGTATGTGTGTGACTAATTCTAAAAATCATACATGTTTCAATTTCTTGTCCGATTTCAAGTCAGTGGGCTACTTTTTAGTGATCCAAACCATTCATATGTCTGGGGGAAGGCCTATATCTATATGAATAGTTCTAGTAATCCTATTTGATTCAACGACATGGCCGACTTTTAAGACCAAACTTTGCATTTGGCTAAGTAAATTTCAAGTTGAAAAGGGGTTGCCTGACCTCTATTCTATTGTCCAAATGTTTACGTGGGCTACTCTCCAGTGATCCATTCGACTACGCTCGTATGTGTGTGACTAATTCTTAAAATCATTCCCGTTTGAATGACTGGTTCGATTTGAAGTCAGAGGGCTACTTTTTTGTGATCCAGACCATTCTTATGTCTGAGGGGAAGTCCCGTATCTCTATGAATAGTTCTAAAAATCCTATTTGTTTCAACGACTTAGCCTACTTTTAAGACCAAATTTTGCATTTGGCTAAGTGAATTTCAAGCCGATAAGGGGTAACCTGACCTCTACTCAATTGTCCAAATCCTTAATATGTTGGGCTACTCTCTAGTGATCCATTCTACAAAGTCCATATGTTTGTAACTAATTCTTAAAATCATACCTGTTTCAATGACTTGTCCGATTTCACGTCAGGGGGCTACTTTTTAGTGATCCAAACCATTCATATGTCTGAGGGGAAGGCCCGTATGTATTTGACCAGTTCTAAAAATCTTATTTGTTTCAATGACTTAGCCGACTTTTAACACCAAACTTTGCATTTGGTTAAGTAAATATCAAGTCGAAAAGGGGTAAGCCGCCCTCTACTCAATTGTCCAAATCATTATTATAGAGGACTACTTTCCTGTGACTAAGAAAATTTGAAGTCGAAAAGGGGTAGCCCGGCCTCTACTCAATTCTCGAAATCATTAACCTGGAGGGCTACTTTCCAGTGATCCATTCGACTGGTTACATATGCATGTGGCTAATTCTAAAATTCATACCTGTTTCAATGACTTGTCTGATTTCATGTCGGAGGGCTATTTTCTAGTGATCCAAACCATTCATAGGTCTGGTGGAAAGGCTCGTATGTGTATGACTAGTTCTAAAAATCCAATTTGTTTCAATGACTTAGCTGACTTTTAAGGCCAAATTTTGCATTTGGTAAATAAATTTCTAGTCGAAAAGGGATAACCCAGCCTCTACTCAATTGCTCAAATCCTTAATATGGGCTACTACTATCAAGTGCTCCTTTCGACTAAGGCTGTATGTGTGCGACTAATTTTAAAAATCATACATGTTTCAATGACTTGTCCGATTTCAAGTCAAAGGGTTACTTTTTAGTGATTCAAACCATTCATATGTCTAGGGAAAGGCCTATATCTGTAAGAATAGTTCTGGAAATCTTATTTGATTCAACGACTTAGCTGACTCTTTAAGACCAAATTTTGATTTGGCCAAGTAAATTTCAAGTCGAAAAGGGGTAACTAGGCCTCTGCTCAATTGTCTTAATCCTTAATACTACTTTCTAGTGATCCATTCGACTAGGCCCGTATATGTGTGACTAATTCTAAAAATCATACATGTTTCTATAACCTGTCCAATTTCAAGTCTGTCGGCTACTTTCTTGTTATCCAAACCATTCATATGACTAGGGGAAAGGTCCGTATGTGTATGACTCATTGTAAAAATCCAATTTGTTTCAACGAATTAGCCGACTTTTAATACCAAAATTTTCATTCGGCTAAGTAAATATCAAGTCGAAAAGGGGTAACCCGGCATCTCCTCAATTGTCCAAATCATTATTATAGAGGACTACTTTCCA
Organism: Magnolia changhungtana; assembly: GCA_030180095.1. Classification (NCBI taxonomy): domain Eukaryota; kingdom Viridiplantae; phylum Streptophyta; class Magnoliopsida; order Magnoliales; family Magnoliaceae; genus Magnolia; species Magnolia changhungtana. Next base: position 2,304,762 of record JASAUF010000230.1, on the reverse strand, counting down.
GTGACTAAGAAAATTTGAAGTCGAAAAGCGGTAGCTCGTCTTCTACTCAATTGTCGAAATCATTAACATGGAGGGCTACTTTCTAGTGATCCATTCGATTGGTTCCGTATGCGTGTGGGTAATTCTAAAAATCATACTGTTTCAATGACTTGTTGGATTTCAAGTCGGAGGGCTACTTTCTAGTGATCCAAACCATTCATATTTCTAGTGGAAAGGCCCTTATGTGTATAACTAGTTCTAAAAATCCAATTTGTTCCTACGACTTAGCCGACTTTTAAGACCAATTTTTGCATTTGGCTAAGTAAATTTCTAGTTCAAAAAGGATTACCCCGCCTCTACTCAATTGTCCAAATCCTTAATATTTCGGGCTACTATCCAGTGATCCATTCGACTAAGACTGTATGTGTGTGACTAATTCTAAAAATCATACATGTTGCAATGACTTGTCCGATATCAAGTCAGCGGGCTACTTTTTAGTGATCCAAACCATTCATATGTCTGGGGGAAGGCCTATATCTGTATGAATAGTTCTAGAAATCCTACGTGATTTAACGAAATGGCCGACTTTTAAGACCAAACTTTGCATTTGGCTATGTAAATTTCAAGTCGAAAAGGGGTTGCCCGACCTTTATTCTATTGTCCAAATCTTTAATATGGCAGGCTGCTCTCCAGTGATCCATTCGACTAGGCTGGTATGTGTGTGACTAATTCTTAAAATCATTACTGTTTGAATGACTTGTCTAATTTCAAGTCAGAGGGCTTCTTTTTAGTGGTCCAAACCATTCTTATGTCTGAGGGGAAGTCTCGTATCTGTATGAATAGTTCTAAAAATCCTATTTGTTTCAACGACTTAGCCGACTTTTAACACCAAATTTTGCATTTGGCTAAGTTAATTTCAAGTCGATAAGGGGTAACCCGACCTCTACTCAATTGTCCAAATCCTCAATATGGAGGGCTACTCTCTAGTGATCCATTCGACAAAGTCCATATGTTTGTAACTAATTCTTAAAATCATACCTGTTTTAATGACTTGTCCGATTTCAAGTCAGTGGGCTACTTTTTAGTGATCCAAACCATTCATATGTCTGGGGGGAAGGCCCGTATGTATTTGACCAGTTCTAGAAATCTTATTTGTTTCAACGACTTAGCCGACTTTTAAGACCAAACTTTGCATTTGGCTAAGTAAATGTCAAGTCGAAAAGGGGTTACCCAGCCTCTACTCAATTATCCAAATCATTACTATAGAGGACTACTTTCCAGTGACTAAGAAAATTTGAAGCAGAAAAGGGGTAGCCCGGCCTCTACTTTCTAGTGATCCATTCGACTGGTTACGTGTGTGTGTGGCTAATTCTAAAAATCATACCTGTTTCAATGACTTGTCTGATTTCATGTCGAAGTGCTACTTTCTAGTGATCCAAATCATTCACAGGTCTGGTGGAAAGGCCCGTATGTGTATGAGTAGTTCTAAAAATCCAATTTGTTTCAACGACTTAGCCGACTTTTAAGACCAAATTTTGCATTTGGTAAATGAATTTCTAGTCGAAAAGGGATAACCCTGCCTCTACTCAATTGCTCAAATCCTTAATATGGGCTGCTACTATCAAGTGATCCATTCGACTAAGGCTGTATGTGTGCGACTAATTCTAAAAATCATACATGTTTCAATGACTTGACCGATTTCATGTGAGAGGGTTCCTTTTTAGTGATCCAAGCCATTCATATGGCTGGGGAAGGGCCTATATCTGTAAGAATAGTTCTGGAAATCCTATATGATTCAACGACTTAGAGGACTCTTTAAGACCAAATTTTGATTTGGCTTAAGTAAATTTCAAGTCGAAAAGGGGTAACTCGACCTCTGCTCAATTGTCCAAATCCTTAATATAGCGGGCTATTTTCTAGTGATCCATTTGACTAGGCCCGTATATGTGTGACTAATTCTAAAAATCATACATGTTTCAATAACCTGTCCGATTTCAAGGCTGTGAGCTACTTTCTTGTGATCAAAACCATTCATATGACTAGGCGAAAGGCCCGAGTGTGTATGACTAGTTCTAAAAATCCAATTCGTTTCATTGAATTAGCCGACTTTTAATACCAAAATTTTCATTCGGCTAAGTAAATTTCTAGTCAAAAAGGGATAACCTGGCCTATACTCAATTGTCCGAATCCTTAATATGTCGGGCTACTATCCAGTGATCCATTCAACTAAGACTATATATGTGTGACTAATTCTAAAGTTCATCCATGTTTCAATGACTTGTCCGATTTGAAGTCAGAGGGCTACTTTTTAGTGATCCAAACCATTCATATGTCTGGGGAAAGGCCTATATCTGTATGAGTAGTTCTAGAAATACTATTTGATTTAACGACATAGCCGAGTTTTAAGACCAAACTTTGCATTTGACTAGGTAAATTTCAAGTCGAAAAGAGGTAACCCGTCCTCTATTTTATTGTCCAAATCTTTAATATGGCGGGCTGCTCTCCAGTGATCCATTCGACTAGGCCCGTATGTGTGTGACTAATTCTTGAAATCATTCCTTTTTCAATGACTTGTTCGATTTCAAGTCAGAGAGCTAATTTTTAGTGATCCAAATCATTCATAGGTTTGGGGGGAAGGCCCGTATGTGTGTGACCAATTCTAGAAATCTTATTTGTTTCAACGACTTAGATGACATTTAAGACCAAACTTTGCATTTTGCTAAGTAAATATCAAGTCGAAAAGGGGTAACCTGGCCTCTACTCAATTGTCCCAATCATTATCATAGAGGACTACTTTCTAGTGACTAAGAAAATTTGAAGTCAAAAAGGGGTAGTCCGGCCTCTACTCAATTGTCCAAATCATTAACATGGAGGGCTACTTTCTAGTCGAAAAGGGATAACCCGGTCGCTACTCAATTTTCGAAATCCTTAATATGTCGGGCTACTATCCAGTGATCCATTCGACTAAGACTGTACGTGTGTAACTAATTCTAAAAATCGTACATGTTTCAATGACTTGTCCGATTTCAAATCAGAGGGCTACTTTTTAGTGATCCAAACCATTCATATATCTGGGGGAAGGCCTATATATCTATATGAATAGTTCTAGAAATCCTATTTGATTCAACGACATGTCCGACTTTTAAGACCAAACTTTGCATTTGGCTAAGTAAATTTCAAGTCGAAAAGGGGTAACCTGACCTCTATTCTATTTTCCAAATCTTTAATATGGCGGGCTACTCTCCAGTGATCCATTTGACTAGTCTCGTATGTGTGTGACTAATTCTTGAAATCATTCCTGTTTGAATGACTTGTCCGATTTGAAGTTAGAGGGCTACTTTTTAGTGATCCAAACCATTCTTATGTCTGAGGGGAAGGCCAATATCTGTATGAATAGTTCTAAAAATGCTATTTGTTTCAACGACTTAATTGACTTTTTGGACCAAATTTTGCATTTGGCTAAGTTAATTTCAAGTCGATAGGTCGTAACCCGACCTCTACTCAATTGTCAAAATCCTTAATTTGGCGGGCTACTCTCCAGTGATCCGTTCTACAAAGCCCGTATGTTTGTAACTAATTCTTATAATCATACCTGTTTCAATGACTAGTCCGATTTCAAGTCAGAGGGCTACTTTTTACTTATCCAAACCATTCATATGTCTGGGGGGAAGGCCTGTATGTGTTTGAGCAGTTATAAAAATCTTATTTGTTTCAATGACTTAGCCAACTTTTAAGACCAATCTTTGCATTTGACTAAGTAAATAATAAGTCAAAAAGGGGTAACCCGGCCTCTACTCAATTGTCCAAATCATTATCATGGAGGACTACTTTCCAATGACTAAGAAAATTTGAGGTCAAAAAGGGGTTGCCCGGCCTCTACTCAATTGTCGAAATCATTAACATGGAGGGCTACTTTCTAGTGATCCATTCGACTGGTTCCGTATACGTGTGGCTAATTCTAAAAATCATACCTGTTTCAATGACTTGTCCGATTTCAAGTTAGATGGCTACTTTTTAGTGCTCCAAACCATTCATATGTCTGGTGGAAAGGCTCACTAGTTCTAAAAATCCAATTGCTTTCAATGACTTTGCCGACTTTTAAGACCAAATTTTGCTTTTGGGTAAATAAGTTTCTAGTTGAAAAGGGATAACCCGACCTCTACTCAATTGTTCAAGTCCTTAATATGGTGGGCTACCATCCAGTGATCCATTCTACTAAGACTGTGTGTGACAAATTCTAAGAATAATACATGTTTTAATGATTTATCCAATTTCAAGTCAGAGGGCTACGTTTTAGTGATCCAAACCATTCATATGTCCGGGGAAAGGCCTATATTTGTATGTATAGTTCTAGAAATCCTATTTGATACAACGACATCTCCAACTTTTAAGACCAAACTTTGCATTTGGCTAAGTAGATTGCAAGTCGAAATGGGGTAACCTGACCTCTATTCAATTGTCCAAATCTTTAATATGGCGGGCTACTTTGCAGCGATCCATTCGACTAGGCCCGTATGTGTGTGACTAAATCTTAAAATCATTCCTGTTTGAATGACTTCTCTGATTTGAAGTCAGAGGGCTACTTTTTAGTGATCCAAACCATTCTTATGTCTGGGGGAAGGCCTATATCTATATGAATGGTTCTAGAAATCTTATTTGATTCAACGACATGTCCGACTTTTAAAACCAAACTTTGCATTTGGCAAGTAAATTTCAAGTCGAAAATGGGTAACCCGACCTCTATTCTATTTTCCAAATCTTTAATATGGCGGGCTACTCTCCAGTGATCCATTCAACAAAGCCCGTATGTGAGTGACTAATTCTTGAAATCATTCCTGTTTGAATGACTTGTTCGATTTGAAGTCAGAGGGCTACTTTTTAGTGATCCAAACCATTCTTATGTCTGAGGGGAAGTCCCGTATTTGTATGAATAGTTCTAAAAAGCCTATTTGTTTCAACGACTTTGCCTACTTTTAAGACCAAATTTTGCATTTGGCTAAGTGAATTTCAGGTCAATATGGGGGTAACCCGACCTCTACTCAATTGTCCAAATCCTTAATATGGCGGGATACTCGCCAATGATCCATTCGACAAAGGCCGTATGTTTGTAACTAATTCTTAAAATCTTACCTGTTTCAATTACTAGTCTGATTTCAAGTCAGAGGGCTACTTTTTAGTGATCGAAACCATTCATATGTCTACAGGGAAGGCCCGTATGTGTGTGTCCAGTTATAGAAATCTTATTTGTTTCAACAACTTGGCCGTCTTTTAAAACCAAACTTTGCATTTGGCTAAATAAATATCAAGTCGAAATGGGGTAACCCGACCTCTACTCAATTGTCCAAATCATTATCATAGAGCACTACTTTCCGGTGACGAAGAAAATTTGAAGTCGAAAAGGGATAGCCCAGCCTCTACTCAATTGTCGAAATCATTAACATGGAGGGCTACTTTCCATTGATCAATTCGACTGGTTCCGTATGTGTGTGGCTAATTCTAAAAATCATACCTGTTTCAATGACTTGTCCGATTTCAAGTCGGAGGGCTACTTTCTAGTGATCCAAATCATTCATAGGTCTGGTGGAAAGGCCTGTATGTGTATGACTAGTTCTAAAAATTCAATTTGTTTTAACGACTTAGCCGACTTTTAAGTCCAAATTTTGCATTTGGCTAAGTAAATTTCTGGTCGAAAAGGGATAACCCGGCCTCTACTCAATTGTCCAAATCCTTAATATGGCGGCCTACTCACCATTGATCCATTCGACAAAGTCCGTATGTTTGTAACTAATTCTTAAAATCATTCTTGTTTGAAAGACCTGTCCAATTTGAAGTTAGAGGACTACCTTTTAGTGATCCAAACCATTCTTATGTTTGAGGGGAAGGCCCGTATCTGTATGAATAGTTCTAGAAATCCTATTTGCTTCAACGACATTATCTAATTTTAAGACCAAACTTTGCATTTGGCTAAGTAAATTTCAAGTTGAAAAGGGGTAACCCGACCTCTATTCTATTGTCTAAATCTTTAATATGGCGGGCTACTCTCCAATGATCCATTCGACTAGTCCCGTATGTCTGTGACTAATTCTTAAAATCATTCTTGTTTGAATGACTTGTCCGATTTGAAGTTAGAGGGCTACTTTTTAGTGATCCAAACCATTCTTTTGTCTGTGGGGAAGGCCCGTATCTATATGAATAGTTCTAAAAATCATATTTGTTTCAACGACTTAGCCGACTTTTAAGACCAAATTTTGCATTTGGCTAAGTAAATTTCAAGTCGATAAGGGGTAACCCTGCCTCTACTCAATTATCCAAATCCTTAATATGGTAATATGGCGTGCTACTCTCCAGTGATCCATTTGACAAAGCCCGTATGTTTGTAACTAATTCCCATAATCGTACTTGTTTCAATGACATGTCCGATTTCAAGTTAGAGGGCTACATTTTAGTGATCCAAATCATTCATATGTCTGGGGGGAAGGCCCATATGTGTGTGACTAGTTCTAGAAATCTTATTTATTTCAACAAGTTAGCCGACTTTTAAGACCAAACTTTGCATTTGGCTATATAAATATCAAGTCAAAAAGGGGTAACCCGGCCTCTACTCAATTGTCCAAATCATTATGATGGAGGATTACTTTCCTGTGACTAAGAAAATTTAAAGTAGAAAAGGGGTAGCCCAACATCTACTCAATTGTCGAAATCAATTACGTGGAGGGCTACTTTCTAATGATCCATTCGACTGGTTCCGTATGTGTGTGGCTAATTCTAAAAATTGTACCTGTTTCAATGACATGTCTGATTTCAAGTCAAAGAACTATTTTCTAGTGATCCTTACCTTTCATATGTCTGGTGGAAAGGCCCGTATGTGTACAACTAGTTCTAAAAATTCAGTTTGTTTCAACGACTTAGCCAACTTTTAAGACCAAATTTTGCATTTGGCTAAATAAATTTCTTGTCGAAAAGGGATAACCCGGCCTCTCCTCAATTACTCAAATCCTTAATATAGCAAGCTACTATCCAATGATCCATTCGACTAAGTCTGTATGTGTGTGACTAATTCTAAAAATCATACATGTTTCAATGACTTGTCCGATTTCAAGTCCTAAGGCTACTTTTTAGTGATCCAAACCATTCATAGGTCTGGGGGAAGGCCTATATCTGTATGAATAGTTCTAGAAATCCTATTTGAGTCAATGACATGGCCGACTTTTAAGACCAAACTTTGCATTTGGCTAAGTAAATTTCAAGTCGAAAAGGGGTAACCCGACCTCTATTCTATTGTCCGCATCTTTGATATGGCTGGCTACTCTCCCGTGATCCATTCGACTAGGCTCGTATGTGTGTGACTAATTCTTAAAATCATTCCTGTTTGAATAACTTGTCCAATTTGAAGTCAAAGGGCTACCTTTTAGTAATCAAAACAATTCTTATGTCTGAGGGGAAGGCCCGTATCTGTATGAATAGTTCTTGAAATCCTATTTGATTCAACGACATGACCTACTTTTAAGACCAAACTTTGCATTTGGCTAAGTAAATTTCAAGTCGAAAAGGGGTAACCCGACCTCTATTCTATTGTCCAAATCTTTAATATGGCGGGTTATTCTCAAGTGATCCATTCGACTAGGCCCGTATGTGTGTGACTAATTATTAAAATCATTCCTGTTTGAATGACTTGTCCGATTTGAAGTTAAAGGGCTACCTTTTAGTGATCCAAACCATTCCTATGTCTGCGGGGCAGGCCCGTATTTGTATGAATATTTCGAAAAATCATATTTGTTTCAACGACTTAGCCGACTTTTATGACCAAATTTTGCATTTGCTCAGTGAATTTCAAGTCGATAAGGGGTAACCCGGCCTCTACTCAATTGTCAAAATCCTTAATTTGGCAGGCTACTCTCCAGTGATCCGTTCTACAAAGCCCATATGTTTGTAACTAATTCTTATAATCATACATGTTTCAACGACTTGTCCGATTTCAAGTCAGAGGGCTACTTTTTAGTGATCCAAAACCATTCATATGTCTGGGGGGAAGGCCCATATGTGTGTGCCTAGTTCTAGAAATGTTATTTATTTCAAGGACTTAGCCGACTTTTAAGACCAAACTTTGCATTTGGCTAAGTAAATATCCAGTCGAAAAGGGGTAACCCGGCCTCTACTCAATTGCTCAAATCCTTAATATGGCGGGCTACTATCTAGTGATACATTCGACTAAGACTGTATGTGTGTAACTAATTCAAAAAATCATACATGTTTCGATGACTTGTCCGATTTCAAGTCTGAGGGTTGCTTTTTAGTGATCCAAACCATTCATATGTCTGGGGAAAGGCCTATATCTGTATGAATAGTTCTAGAAATCCTATTTGATTTAACAACTTAGCTGACTATTAAGGCCAAATTTTGCATTTGACTAAGTAAATTTGAACTCGAAAAGGGGTAAATCGGCCTCTGCTCAATTGTCCAAATCCTTAATATAGCGGGCTACTTTCCAGTGATCTATTTGACTAGGCTCGTATATGTGATACTAATTCTAAAAATCATACATGTTTCAATGACTTGTCCGATTTCAAGTCAGAGGGATACTTTCTTGTGATCTAAACCATTCATATGACTGGGGGAAAGGCCCGTATGTGTATTACTAGTTATAAGAATCCAATTTGTTTCAACGACTTGGCCGACTTTTTAAGTCCAAATTTTGCATTTGGCTAAGTATATTTCTAGTCGAAAAGGGATAACCCGACCACTACTCAATTGTCCAAATCCTTAATATGTCGGGCTACTATCCAGTGATCCATTCGACTAAGACTGTAAGTGTGTGGCTAATTCTAAAAATCATATATCTTTCAATGACTTGTCCGATTTCAAGTCAGAGGGCTACTTTTTAGTGCTCCAAACCATTTATATGTCTGGGGGAAGGCCTATATCTGTCTAAATAGTTGTAGAAATCCTATTTGATTCAACGACATGGCCGACTTTTGAGACCAAACTTTGCATTTGGATAGGTAAATTTCAAGTCAAAAAGGGGTAACCTGACCTCTATTCTATTGTCCAAATCTTTATTATGGCGGGCTACTCTCCAGTGATCCATTCGACTGGGCCCGAATGTGTGTGACTAATTCTTAAAATCATTCTTGTTTGAATGACTTGTCCGATTTGAAGTCAGAGGGCTACCTATTAGTGTTCCAAACCATTCTTATGTCTGAGGGGAAGGACCGTATCTGTATGAATAGTTATAAAAATCCTAATTGTTTCAACGACTTAGCCGACTTTTAAGACCAAATTTAGCATCTGGCTAAGTGAATTTCAAGTCGATAACGGGTAACCCACCCTCTACTCAATTGTCCAAATCCTTAATATGGCGGGCTACTCTCCAGTGATCCATTCGAAAAACTTCGTATGTTTGTAACTAGTTCTTAAAATCGTACCTATTTCAATGACTTGTCCGATTTTGAAGTCAGAGGGCTACTTTTTAGTGATCCAAACCATTCATATGTCTGGGGGGAAAGCCCGTATTTTTGTGCCAGTTCTAGAAATCTTATTTGTTTCAACAACTTAGCCAACTTTTAAGACCAAACTTTGCATTTGGCTAAGTAAATATCAAGTGGAAAAGGGGGAAGCTGTCCCTTTACTCAATTTTCTAAATCATTATGATAGCGGTCTACTTTCCTGTGAGTAAGAAAATTTGAAGTCATAGTCTGACCTCTACTCAATTGTCAAAATCATTAACATGGAGGGCTACTTTCTTGTGATTCGTTTGACTGGTTTCGTGTGTGTGGCTAATTCTAAAAATCATACGTGTTTCAATGACTTGTCTGATTTCAAGTAAGAGGGTAACTTTCTAGTGATCCAAATCATTCATTTGTCTGGTGGAAAGGCCCGTATGGGTATGACTAGTTCTAAAATCCAATTTGTTTCAATGAAATAACCGACTTTTAAGGCCAAACTTTGCCTTTGGTTAAGTAAATTTCAAGTCGAAAAGGGTTAACCCGACCTCTATTCTATTGTCCGAATCTTAAATATGGTGGGCTACTCTCCAGTGATTCATTCAACTAGGCCCGTATGTGTGTGACTAATTGTTAAAATCATTCCTATTTGAATGACTTGTCCGATTTGAAGTCAGCGGGCTTCTTTTTAGAGAGCTAAACCATTCTTATGTCTGAGGGGATGTCCCGTATCTATATGAATAGTTCTAAAAATCCTATTTGTTTCAACGACTTTGCCGACTTTTAAGACCAAATTTTGCATTTAGCTAAGTAAATTTCTAGTCGAAATGGGATAACCCGACCTCTACTTAATTGTCCAAATCCTTAATATGTCGGGCTACCATCCAGTGATCCATTCGACTAAGACTGTATGTGTGTGACTAATTCTAAAAATCATACATGTTTCAATGACCTATCCGATTGCAAGTTAGAGGGTGACTTTTTATTGATCCAAACCATTCATATGTCTTGGGAAAGGCCAATATCTGTATGAATGGTTCTAGAAATCCTATTTGATTCAACGACTTAGCCGACTTTTAAGACCAAATTTTGCATTTGGCTAAGTAAATTTGAAGTCGTAAAGGGGTAACCCGTCCTTTGCTCAATTGTCCAAATCCTTAATATAGCGGGCTACTTTCCAGTGATCTATTCGACTAGTCCCGTATAATTGTGACTAATTCTAAAAATCATACATGTTTTAATGACTTGTCCGATTTCAAGTCAGAGGGCTACTTTCTTGTGATCCAAACCATTCATATGTCTGGGGAGGAAAGGCCCGTTTGTGTATGACTAGTTCTAAATATCCAATTTGTTTCAACGACGTAGCTGACTTTTAAGACCAAATTTTGCATTTGGCTAAGTAAATTTCTAGTCAAAAAGGGAAAACCTGGCCTCTACGCAATTATCCAAATCCTTAATATGGCGGGCTACTATCCAGTGATCCATTCGACTAAGATTGTATGTGTGTGACTACTCAATTGCTCAAATCCTTAATGTGGCGGGCTACTATCCAGTGATCCATTCAGCTAAGACTGTATGTGTGTGACTAATTCTATAAATCATACATGTTTCGATGACTTGTCCGATTTCAAGTCAGAGGGTTACTTTTTAGTGATCCAAACCATTCATATGTCTAGGGGAAGGCCTATATCTGTATTAATAGTTCTAGAAATCCTATTTGATTCAATGACATGGCCGACTTTTTAGACCAAATTTTGCATTTGGCTAAGTAAATTGCAACTCAAAAAGGGGTAACCTAACCTCTATTCTATTCTCCAAATCTTTAATATGGCGGGCTACTCTCCAGTTATCCATTCGACTAGGCCCGTATGTGTACGAATAATTCTTAAAATCATTCCTGTTTGAATGACTTGTCCGATTTGAAGTCAAAAGGCTACTTTTTAGTTATCCAAACCATTCTTATGTCTGAGGGGAAAGCCCATATCTGTATGAGTAGTTCTAAAAATCTTATTTGTTTGTAACTAATTCTTATAATCATACCTGTTTCAATGACTTGTCCGATTTCAAGTCAGAGGGCTACTTTTTAGTGATCCAAACCATTCATATGTCTGGGGGGAAGGCCCGACTAGTTCTTGAAATTTTATTTATTTCAACGACTTAGCCGACTTTTACGATCAAACTTTGCATTTGGCTAAGTAAATATCAAGTCGAAGAGGGGTAACCTGGCCTTTACTCAATTGTCCAAATCATTATCATGGAAGACTACTTTCCAGTGACTAAGAAAATTTCAAGTTGAAAAGGGGTAGCCCAGCCTCTAATCAATTGTCGAAATCATTAACATAGATGGCTACTTTCTAGTGATCCATTCGACTAAACCCGTATATGTGTTATTAATTCTAAAAACCATACACGTTTCAATGACTTGTCTGATTTCAAGTCTGAGGGCTGCTTTCTAGTGATCCAAACCATTCATATGTCTGGTGGAAAGGCCCGTACGTGTATGACTAGCTCTAAAAATCCATTTTGTTTCAACGACTTAGCCGACTTTTAAGGCCAACGTTTGCATTTGGCTAAGTTAATTTCTAATCGAAAAGGGATAACCCAGCCTCTACGCAATTGTCCAAATCCTTAATATGGTGGGTTATTATCCAGTTATCCATTCGACTAAGACTGTATGTGTTTGACTAATTCTAAAAATCATACATGTTTCAATGACTTGTCCTATATCAAGTCAGAAGGCTACATTTTAGTGATCCAAACCATTCATATGTCTGGGAGAAGGCCTATATTTGTGTGAATAGTTCCAGAAATCCTATTTGATTCAACGACATAGCCGACTTTTAGGAACAAACTTTGCATTTGGTTAAGTAAATTTGAAGTCGAAAAGGGATAACCCGACCTCTATTCTATTTTGTCCAAATCTTTAATATGGCGGGCTACTTTCCAGTGATCCATTCGACTAGGCCCGTATGTGTGCGAATAATTCCTAAAATCATTCCTGTTTGAATGACTTGTCCGATTTGAAGTCAGAGGGCTACTTTTTAGCGATCCAAACCATTCTTATGTCTGAGGGGAAAGCCCATATCTGTATGAGTAGTTCTAAAAATCTTATTTGTTTCAACGACTTAGCCAACTTTTAAGACCAAATTTTGCATTTGGCTAAGTGAATTTCAAGTCGATAAGTGGTAGCCCGTCCTCTATTCAATTGTCCAAATCCTTAATATGGCGAGCTACTCTCAAGTGATCCATTCGACAAAGCCCGTATGTTTGTAACTAATTCTTATAATCATACCTGTTGCAATGACTTGTCCGATTTCAAGTCAGAGGGCTACTTTCTATTGATCCAAACCATTCATATGTCGAGGGGGAAGGCCCGTATTTGTTTGAATAGTTTTAGAAATCCTATTTGATTCAACGACTTAGCCGACTGTTAAGACCAAATTTTGCATTTTGCTAAGTAAATTTCACGTCGAAAAGGGATAACCCGGCCTCTGCTCATTTATCCAAATCCTCTATATAGCGGGCTACTTTCCAGTGATCTATTCGACTAGGCCTGTATATGTGTGACTAATTCTAAAAATCATTCATGTTTCAATGACTTATCTGATTTCAAGTCAGAGGGCTACTTTCTCGTGATCTAAACCATTCATATGACTAGGGGAAAGGCCCGCATGTGTATTACTATTTATAAGAATCCAATTTGTTTCAATGACTTGGCCGACTTTTAAGTCCAAATTTTGTATTTGGCTAAGTAAATTTCTAGTCGAAAAGGGATAACCCGACCTCTACTCAATTGTCCAAATCCTTAATATGTCGGGCTACTATCCAATGATCCATTTGACTAAGACTGTAAGTGTGTGGCTAATTCTAAAAATCATACATTTTTCAATGACTTGTCCGATTTCAAGTCAGAGGGCTACTTTTTAGTGATCCAAACCATTGATATGTCTAGGGGAAGGCCTATATCTGTATGAATAGTTTTCGAAATCCTATTTGATTCAACGACATCGCCTGTATGTGTATGACTAGTTCTAAAAATCCAATTTTTTCAACGTCTTTGCCGACTTTTAAGTCCAAATTTTGCATTTGGCTAAGTAAATTTCTAGGCGAAAAGGGGTACACCGACTTCTACTTAATTGTCCAAATCTTTAATATGGCGGGCTACTCTCCTGTGATCCATTCAACTAATTCTAAAAATCATACATGTTTCAATGACTCATCCGATTTCAAGTCAAAGGGCTACTTTCTTGTGATCCAAACCATTTATATGTAAGGGGGAAAGGCCCGTATGTGTATGACTAGTTCTAAAAATCCAATTGGTTTCAACGACTTAGCTGACTTTTAAGACCAAATTTTGCATTTAGCTTCGTAAATTTCTAGTTGAAAAGGGGTAACCCAACTTCTACTCAATTGTCCAAATTTTTAATATGACAGGCTACTGTTCAGTGATCCATTCGACTATGCCCATATGTGTGTTACTAATTTTTAAAATCATACCTGTTTGAATGACTCGTCCGATTTGAAGTCAGAAGTCTACTTTTTAGTTATCCAAACCATTAATATGTCTAAGGGGAAGTCCAGTATCTATATGAATAGTTCTAAAAATCCTATTTGTTTCAACCACTTAGTATGGCGGGCTACTCAGTTGTCCAAATCCTTAATATGGCGGGCTACTCTCCAGTGATCCATTCGACGAGGCCCATATATGTGACTAATTCTAAAAATTATACCCGTTATAGTGACTTGTCTGAGTTCAAGTCAAAGGGCTACATTTTAGTCGTCCAAACCATTCATATGTCTAGAGGGAAGGCCCATATGTGTGTGACTAGTTCTAAAAATCCTATTTGTTTCAACGAGTTAACCGACTTTTAAGATCAAAATTTGCATTTGGCTAAGTGAATTTGAAGTCGAAAGGGGTAACCCGGCCTATACTCAATTGTCCAAATGCTTAAAATGGCGGGCTACTTTCTAGTGATCCATTGGACTAGGCCCGTATGTTTGTGACAAATTCTTAAAATTATAATTGTTTCAATGACTTGTCCGATTTCAAGTCAGAGGACCTCTTTTTACTGATCCAAACCATTCATAGGTCTGGGTGGAAGGCCCGTATCTGTATGACTAGTTCTAGAAATCTTGTTTGTTTCAACGACTTAGCCGACTTTTAACACCAAACTTTCCATTTGTCTAAGTAAATTGCAAGTTGAGAAGGTGTAACCCGACCTCTACTTAGTTATCCAAATCATTATCGTGGAAGACTACTTTCCAGTGACTGAGAAAATTTCAAGTCAAAAAGGGGTAGCCCGGTCTCTACTCAATTGTCGAAATCATTAACATGGAGGGGTACTTTCTAGTGATCCATTCGACTAGTTTCGTATGTGTGTAGCTAATTCTATCAATCATACCTGTTTAAAGTCAGAGGGATACATTTTAGTGATCCAAACCATTCATATGTCTGCGTGAAAGGCCCGTATGTGTGTGACTAGTTCTAAAAATCTCATTTGTTTCAACGGCTTAGCTGACTTTTAAGACCAAATTTTGCATTTAGCTAAGTGAATTTCAAGTCGATAAGTGGTAAGCCGGCCTCTACTCAATTGTCCAAATCCTTAAAATGGCGGGGTAGTTTTCCAGTGATCCATTGGACTAGGCCCATATGTTTGTGATTAATTATGAAAATGATACTTGTTTCGATGACTTGTCCGATTTCAAGTCAGAGGGCTACTTTTTAGTGATCCAAACCATTCATATGTCTGGGGTGAAGGCCCGTATGTGTGCGACTAGTTGTAGAATTCTTATTTGTTTCAACGACTTAGCCGGCTTTTAAGACCAAACTTTGCATTTGGCCAAGTAAATATCAAGTCAAAAAGGGTTAACCCGGCCTCTACTCAATTGTCCAAATCATTATCATGGAGGACTACTTTCCAGTGACTAAAAATCATACTTGTTTCAATGAATTGTCCGATTTCAAGTCAAAGGGCTACTCTTTAGTGATCCAAACCATTCATATGTCTGGGGGAAAGGCCCGTATGTGTATGAGTAGTTTTAAAAATCTTAGTTGTTTCAACGACTTTGCCGACTTTTAAGACCAAATTTTGCATTTGGCTATGAAAATTTCAAGTCGAAGAGGGGTATCTCTGGCCTCTACTCGATTGTCCAAATCCATAATATGTCGGGCTACTTTCCAGTGATCCATTCGACTAGGCCCGTTTATGTGTAACTAATTTGTTTGTTACTTGGATCTTAGGGATTGGACCTTCCATCGAGTTGTTTTCTAGCTGGGCCCGGCGCTGAAATTGTTTTAAATGTTTAATCCAAGTTTTTAATCATTAATCTTTTGTTTTAATCATTAAAAGTGTTTTATCGTGCTTGATGGATATCCAGCTGTTAAGATCTTGTGGGCCTTAGAGTAGCATGGGATTTTGGTCAAAGTGGATGCCACCGATTGGTGAAGGGCATCGTGTGCCATAAAGGATGTTATGTAAAGGTAATGGTGGCATCCGTTACACATTACGGGGTCATAACAGTCGTAACGGAAAAAATAACCTGTAACCAATGTTAACGGTTTCTTACGCCTCCTTTAAAGGCTATAACCTTCGCTTAATGGTATATTTCAGGGCAGATATCGGTTTTTCATTTATTTTTTTTCAAAGTTACAAGACAGATAAAGGTTTGAAGGATATTTAATTGTTAAGATCTTTTAGACACTTCGACTAGCATGGGATTTTGGTGAAGAAGAGTGAAAGGAATTTGTCAATTTGGTGCATGGAGGTAGAGATATAGACTTTTGACACTATCAACTATATACAGAAGTCTGTAGGGATGAGTAGCACTATAGCTAATACTCTAGTTTGAAACCCAAACTTTTTATCATGGAGGACTACTTTCCAGTGACTAAGAAAATTTTAAGTCGAAAAGGGGTAGCCCGACCTCTACTCAATTGTCGAAATCATTAACATGGAGGGCTACTTTCTAGTGATCCATTCGACTGGTTCTATATGCGTGTGGCTAATTCTAAAAATCATACATGTTTCAATGACTTGTCTGATTTCAAGTTGGAGGGCTACTTTCTAGTGATCCAAACCATTCATGTGTCTGGTGGAAAGGCCTGTATGTGTATTACTAGTTCTACCAATCCAATTTTTTTCAACGACTTAGCCGACTTTTAAGCCAAATTTTGCATTTGGCTAAATAAATTTCTAGTCGAAAAGGGATAACCCGGCCTGTACTCAATTGTTCAAATCCTTAATATGGCGGGCTACTATCCAGTGATCCATTCGACTAAGATTGTATGTGTTACTAATTCTAAAAATCATATATGTTTCATTGACCTGTTCGATTTCAAGTCAGAGGGCTACTTTTTATTGATCCAAACCATTCAGAGGGCTACTAATTCTAAAAATCCTATTTGTTTCAACCACTTAGCTGACTTTTAAGATCAAATTTTACATTTTGCTAAGTGAATTTCAAGTCGATAAGGGGTAACCCGGCCTCTACTCAATTGTCCAAATCCTTAATATGGCGGATTACTCTCCAGTGATCCATTCGACTAGGCACGTATGTGCGACTAATTCTAAAAATTATACCCGTTATGGTGACTTGTCCGATTTCAAGTCAGAGGGCTATATTTTAGTGATCCAAACCATTTATATGTCTGGAGGGAAGGCCCATATGTGTGTGACTAATTCTAAAAGTCCTATTTATTTCAACATCTTAGCCGACGTTTAAGACCAAATTTTGCATTTGGCTAAGTGAATTTCAAGTCGAAAAGGGGTAACTCGGCCTCTACTCAATTGTCCAAATGCTTAAAATGGCGGGCTACTTTCCAGCGATCCATTGGACTAGGCCCATATGTTTGTGACTAATTCTTAAAATCATAACTGTTTCAATGACTTGTCCGATTTCAAGTCAGAGGACCACTCTTTAGTGATCCAAACCATTTATATGTCTGGGTGGAAGGCCCGTATATGTATGACTAGCTCTAGATATCTTATTTGTTTTAACGACTAAGCCGACTTTTAACACCAAACTTTGCATTTGCTTAAGTAAATTGCATGTCGAAAAGGGGTAACCCGGCCTCTACTCAGTTGTCCAAATCATTATCATGAAGGACTACTTTCCAGTGACTAAGAAAATTTCAAGTCGAAAAGGGGTAGCCCGGTCTCTACTCAATTGTCGAAATCATTAACATGGAGGGCTACTTTCTAGTGATCCATTCGACTAGTTTTGTATGTGTGTAGCTAATTCTATAAATCATACCTGTTTCAACGACTTGTCTAATTTCAAGTCAAATGGCTAATTTTTAGTTATCCAAACTATTCATATGTCTGGGGGAAAGGCCCGTATGTGTATGACTAGTTCTTAAAATTGTATTTGTTTCAACGACTTTGCCGACTTTTAAAACGAAATTTTGCATTTGGCTAAGTTAATTTCAAGTCGAAAAGGGGAACCTGGCCTCTACTCAATTGTTCAAATATTTAATATGACGGGTTAGTTTCCAGTGATCCATTCGACCAAGCCCGTATCTGTGTGACTAATTCTAAAAATCATATCTGTTGCAATGATTTGTCTAATTTCAATTCAAAGGGGTACTTTTTAGTGATCCAAACCATTCATATGTCTGGGGGGAAGGCCTATATATGTATGAATAGGTGTAGAAATCCTATTTGTTTCAACGAATTAGCCGGCTTTTAAGACCAAAATTTTCATTTGTCTATGTAAATTTCAAGTCGAAAAGTGGTAGCCGGCCTCTACTCAATTATTGAAATCATTAACATTGAGGGCTACTTTCTAGTGATCCATTCGACTAGTTCCGTATGTGGGTGGCTAATTCTATAAATCATACCTGTTTGAATGACTTGTCCGATATCAAGTCAGATGGCTAATTTTTAGTGATCCAAATCATTCATATGTCTGGGGGGAAGACCCGTATGTGTATGACTAGTTCTGAAATTTCTATTTGTTTCAATGACTTGAGCGACTTTTAAGACCAAATTTTGCAGTTAGCTAAATAATTTTCTAGTCGAAAAGGGTTAACCCGGCCTCTACTCAATTGTTCAAATCCTTAATATGGTAGGCTACTATCCAGTGATCCATTCGACTAAGTCTGTATATGTGTGACTAATTCCAAAAATCATACATGTTTCAATGACTTGTCCGATTTCAAGTCAGCGGGCTACTTTCTTGTGATCCAAACCATTCATATGTATGGCGGAAATGCCCATATGAGTATGACTAGTTCTAAAACTCCTATTTGTTTCAATGACTTGTCCGACTTTTAAGACCAAATTTGGCATTTGGCTAAGTAAATTTCAAGTCGAAAAGGGGTAACCTGACATCTACTCAATTGTCCAAATTTCTTAATATGGCAGGGTACTCGCCAGTGATCCATTCGACTAGGCACGTATGTGTGTGACTAATTCTTAGAATTATACCTGTTTTAGTGACTTGTCCGATTTCAAGTCAGAGGGATACATTTTAGTGATCCAAACCATTCATATGTCTGGGTGGAAGGCCCGTATTAGGGTAGCCCAACCCAAGGTTCTTGTACCTCAACCCTAACCCAACCCAACCCAACCTCGGGTTGGGAATTCTCAACCCAAGCCCAACCCAAGCGAGTTCGGTCAGGTTGGTCAAGTTGATCGGGTGGATACATGCTAATATTTTAAGGATTGCGTTAGTTTATTATATTTCAATACACGTCTTATTTTTTATGTCTATGATTTTATTAATTATATATGTAGTTATTTATTGTAAAGAACTTCATTTATTCTAAACAAACAAGATAAATATGGGACAACTACTCAGTTAAAAGTCGTGTTGTGTAGCACACAATCTATTTGGGAGAGAGAAATCCAGCATTTCTTGTTAGCTTGAGTCATCGGAAATGATGTGAACCAATGAGACTTGACAGCATCGGAATTTCCTATGTCTTCAACACATACAATCCACACTCAATTATAATTTATAAGTAACTTATATATTGATCGGGTTCGAGTTGGGTCGAGCAACCCGAACCCGACCCAAGTTTTATCGGGTTGGTGTTTGTATAGCCCAAGCCTGAAATCAGACTCCATACATCCTGCCTAAGCCCAACCCAATGTCGGGTCGATCACGGGTCGGTCGGGTTCAACCCGCCCAACATTCAGCCTTGGCCCGTATGTGTGTGACTAGTTCTAAAAATCCTATTTGTTTCAACGACTTAGCCGACTTTTAAGACCAAATTTTGCATTTGGCTAAGTGAATTTCAAGTCGATAAGGGGTAACTCGGCCTCTACTCAATTGTCCAAATCCTTAAAATGGCGGGGCAGTTTTTCAGGGATCCATTGGACTAGGCCCGTATGTTTGTGATTAATTA
The DNA here is from genome assembly GCA_030180095.1 of Magnolia changhungtana. Classification (NCBI taxonomy): domain Eukaryota; kingdom Viridiplantae; phylum Streptophyta; class Magnoliopsida; order Magnoliales; family Magnoliaceae; genus Magnolia; species Magnolia changhungtana. The sequence continues at coordinate 2,284,992 of JASAUF010000230.1, read as the reverse complement.
TTAAAATGATACTTGTTTCGACCAAGATTGTATGTGTGATTAATTATAAAAATCATACATGTTTCAATGACTTGTCCGATTTCAAGCCAGAGGGCCACATTTTAGTGATCCAAGCCCTTTATATGTCTAGGGGAAGGCCTATATCTGTATGAGTAGTTTTGGTGATCCATTCTACTGGTTTCGTATGCGTGTGGCTAATTCTAAAAATCATACTTGTTTTAATGACTTGTTCGATTTCAGGTCAAAGGGCTACTTTCTAGTGATCTAAACCATTCATATGTCGGGTGGAAAGGCCCGTATGTGTATGACTAGTTCAAAAAATCCCAATTGTTTCAACGACTTAGCCAACTTTTAAGACCAAATTTTACAGTTAGCTAAATAATTTTCAATGACTTGTCTCGAGTCTAAAAAGGGTTAACCCTAGTTCTAAAATCAATTGTTCAAATCCTTAATATGGTAGGCTACTATCCAGTGATCCATTCGACTAAGACTGTATATGTGTGACTAATTCCAAAAATCATACATGTTTCAATGACTTGTCCGATTTCAAGTCAGAGGGCTACTTTTTAGTGATACAAACCATTCATATGTCTGGGGTAAAAAATATCTCTATATGAATAGTTCTACAAATCCTATTTGATTCAACAACTTAGCCGACTTTTAAAGACCAAATTTTGCATTTGGCTAAGTAAATTTCACGTCGAATAGGGGTATCTCGGCCTTTTCTCAATCGTCCAAATCCTTAATATAGCTGGCTACTTTCCGGTGATCCATTCGACTAGGCCTGTATATGAGTGACTAATTCTAAAAATCATACATGTTTCAATGACTTGTCCTATTTCAAGTCTGAGGGCTACTTTCTAGTGATCCAAACCATTCATATGTTTGGGTTAAAAAATATATTTCTATGAATAGTTCTACAAATCCTATTTGATTCAACGACTTAGCCGACTTTTAAGGCCAAATTTTGCATTTGGGTAAGTAAATTTCACGTCGAATGGGGGTAACTCGTCCTCTGCTCAATCGTCCTAATCCTTAATATAGCAGGCTACTTTCCAGTGATCCATTCGACTAGGCCCGTATATGAGTGACTAATTCTAAATATCCTACATGTTTCAATGACTTGTCCTATTTCAAGTCTGAGGGCTACTTTCTAGTGATCCAAACCATTCATATGTCTGGGGAAAAGGCCCGTATGTGAGTGACTAGTTCTACAAATCCTATTTGATTCAACGACTTAGCCTACTTGTAAGACCAAATTTTGTATTTGGCTAAGTAAATTTCTAGTCGAAAAGGGCTAACTCGACCTCTACTCAATTGTCAAAATCCTTAATATGGAGGGCTACTATCCAGTGATCCTTTTGACTAAGACTATATGTGTGTGACTAATTCTAAAAATCATACATGTTATAGTGACTTGTCCGATTTCAAGTCAAAGGGCTACTTTTTAGTGATCCAAACCATTCAAATGTCGGGGGAAAGGCCTGTATCTGTATGAATAGTTCTAGAAATCTTATTTGATTCAACGACTAAGCCGACTTTTACGACCAAATTTTGCATTTGGCTAAGTAAATTTGAAGTTGAAAAGGGGTAAACCGGCCTCTACTCAATTGTGCAAATCCTTAATATAGCGGGCTACTTTCCAATGATCCATTCGACTAGGCCCGTATGTTTGTGACTAATTCTTAAAATCATACCTGTTTCAATGACTTGTCCGATTTCAAGTCCGATGGCTACTTTTTAGTGATCCAAACCATTCTTATGTTTGGGGGATTGCTTGTATGTGTGTGACTAGTTCTAGAAATCGTATTTGTTTCAACGACTTCGCCGACTTTCAAGACCAAACTTTGCATTTGGCTAAGTAAATTTCTAGTCGATAAGGGGTAACCCGGCCTCTAATCAAGTGTCCCAATCCTTAATATGGCAGGCTACTCTCCAGTGATCCATTCGACTAGGCACGTATGTGTGTGACTAATTCTAAAAATTATACCTGTTTTAGTGACTTGTCCGATTTGAAGTCAGAGGACTACATTTTAGTGAATCAAACCATTCATATGTCCGGAGGGAAGGCCCGTATGTGTGTGACTAGTTCTAAAAATCGTATTCGTTTCGATGACTTAGCCGAGTTTTAAGACCAAATTTTGCATTTGGCTAAGTGCATTTCAAGTCCTTAAGGGGTAACCCGGGCTCTACTCAATTGTCCAAATCCTTACAATGGCGGGCTACTTTGCAATGATCCATTCGACTAGGCCCGTATGTTTGGGGCTAATTCTTAAAATCATACCTGTTTCAAAGAGTTGTCCGATTTCAAGTCAGAGGCCTACTTTTCAGTAATCCAAACCATTCATATGTTTGGGGGGAAAGCCTGTATGTGTGTGACTAGTTCTAGAAATCCTATTTGTTTCAATGACTTAGCCGACTTTTAAGACCAAATTTTGCATTTGCGTAAGTAAATTTCAAGTCGAAAAGGGGTTACCCGGCCTCTGCTCACTTGTTTGAATCCTTAATATAGCGGGCTAATTTCTAGTGATCCATTCGACTAAGCCCTTATGTCTGTGACTAATTCCAAAAGTCATACATGTTTCAATGACTTGTCTGATTTCAAGTTCGAGGGCTACTTTTGGGGGAAAGCCTATATTTGTATGAATAGTTGTAGAAATCCTATTTGATTCAACAACGTAGCCGACTTTTTAGACCAAACTTTGCATTTGGCTAAGTAAATTTCAAGTAAAAAAGGGCTAACTAGACCTCTACTCAATTGTCCAAATCTTTAATATGGCGGGCTACTCTCCAGTGATCCATTCGACTAGGCCCATATGTGTGTTACTAATTCTTAAAATCATACCTGTTTGAATGACTTGTCCGATTTGAAGTCAGAGGGCTACTTTTAAGTGATCGAAACCAATGTTATGTCTGAGGGTAAAGCCCGTATCTATATGAATAGTTCTAAAAATCCTATTTGTTTCAATGACTTAGCCACTTTTAAGACCAAATTTTGCATTTGGCTAAGTGAATCTCAACTCGATTAGGGGTAACACGGCCTCTAATCCATTGTCGAAATCTTTAATATGGCGTGTTACTCTCTAGTGATCCATTCAACTATGCCCGTCTGTATGTGACTAATTCTAAAAATTATACCCGTTTTAGTGACTTATCCGATTTCAAGTAAGAGGGCTACATTTTAGTGATCCAAACCATTCATATGTCTAGAGGGAAGGCCCGTATATGTGCGGCTAGTTCTAAAAATCCTATTTGTGTGAATGACTTTCCGTCTTTTAATGCCAAATTTTGAATTTGGTTAAGTGCATTTCAAGTCGATAAGGGGTAACCCGGCCTCTACTCAATTGTCCAAATCCTTAAAATGGCGGGCTAATTTCCAGTGATCCATTCGACTAGGCCCGTATGTTTGAGACTGATTCTTAAAATCATACTTGTTTCAATGACTTGTCCAATTTCAAGTCAGAGGGCTACGTTTCAGTGATCCAAACCATTCATATGTCTGTGGGGATGGTCCGTATGTGTGTGACTAGTTCTAGAAATCTTATTTTTTTCAACGACTTAGCCAACTTATAAGACCAAACTTTGCATTTGGCTAAGTAAATATCAAGTCGAAAAGGGGTAACCCGGCCTCTACTCAATTGTTCCGTATGTGTGGGTAATTCAAAAATCATACCTATTTCAATCACTTGTCCGATTTAAAGTCAGAGGGCTAATTTTTAGTTATCCAAACCATTCAAATATCTTGGAGAAAGGCCCATATGTGTATGACTAGTTCTAAAAATCCTATTTGTTTCAACGACTTAGCCGACTTTTAAAACCAAATTTTGCATTTGGCTATGTAAATTTCAAGTCGAAATGGGGTAACCCGGCCTCTACTCAATTGTTCAAATCCTTAATATAGCGGGCTACTTTCTAGTGATCCATTCGACTAGGTCCGTATATGTGTGACTAATTCTAAAAATCATACCTGTTTCAATGACTTGTCCGATTTCTAGTCAGAAGGCTACTTTTAGTGATCCAAACCATTCATATGTCTGGGGAAACGACCGTATGTGTGTGACTAGTTCTATAAATCCTATTTGTTTCAATGACTTAACCGACTTTTAAAACCAAATTTTGCATTTGGCCAAGTAAATTTCAAGTTGAAAAGGGGTAACCCGGCCTCTACTCAATTGTTCAAATCCTTAATATAGCGGGCTACTTTCCAGTGATCTATTCGACTAGGCTCATAATTGTGTGACTAATTCTTAAAATCATACCTGTTTTAATGACTTGTCCGATTTCAAGTCAGAGGGCTACTTTCTAGTGATCCACACCATTCATATGTCTGGGGTAAGGCCTGTATGTTTATGACTAGTTCTAAAAATCTTATTTATTTCAATGACTTAGTCGACTTTTAAGACCAAATTTTGCATTTGGCTAAGTAAATTTCAATTCGAAAAGGGGTAACCCACCCTCTACTCAATTGTCCAAATCCTTAAAATAGCATGCTACTTTCCAGTGATCCATTCGACTATGCCCGTATGTGTGTGACTAATTCTAAAAATCGTACATGTTTCAATGACTTGTCCGATTTAAAGTCAGAGGGTTGCTTTTTACTGATCCAAACCATTCATATGTCTGGGGAAGGCCTATATTTGTATGAATAGTTCTAGAAATCATATTTGATTCAACGACGTAGCCAACTTTTAAGTCCAAACATTATATTTGGCTAAGTAAATTTCAAGTCGAAAAGTGGTAACCCGCCCTCTATTCAATTTCCCAAATCTTTAATATGGTGTGCTATTCTTAAAATTATACCTATATGAATGACTTGTCTGATTTGAAGTCAGAGGGCTACTTTTTAGTGATACAAACCATTCTTATGTCTGAGGGGTAGCCCGTATCTGTATGACTTGTTCTAAAAATCCTATTTGTTTCAACGACTTAGCCGACTTTTAAGACTAAATTTTGCATATGGCTCAGTGAATTTCAAGTCGATAAGCGGTAACGCGGCCTCTACTTAATTGTCGAAATCTTTAACATAGAGGTCTACTTTCTAGTGATCTATTCGACTAGTTCCGTTTGTGTGTGGCTAATTCTAAAAATCATACCTGTTTTAATGACTTGTCCAATTTCAAGTCAGAGAGCTAATTTTTATTTATCCAAACCCTTCATATGTTTGGGAGAAAGGCCCGTATGTGTATGACTAGTTCTAAAAATCCTATTTGTTTCAACAACTTAGCCAACTTTTAAAACCAAATTTTGCATTTTGCTAAGTAAATTTCAAGTTGAAAAGGGGTAACCTGGCCTCTACTCAATTGTTCAAATCTTTAATATGGCGGGCTACTTTCCAGTGATCCATTCGACCAGGCCCGTATATGTGTTACTAATTCTAAAAATAATACCTATTTCAATGAGTTGTCCGATTTCAAGTCAGAGGGCTAATTTCTAGTGATCCAAACCATTCATATGTCTGGGGGAAAGGCCCGTATGTGTATGAATAGTTTTAAAATCCTATTCGTTTCAACAACTTAGCCGACTTTCAGGACCAAATTTTGCATTTGGCTAAGTAAATTTCAAGTCGAAAAGGTGTAACCCGGCCTATACTCAATTGTCCAAATCCTTAATATGGCGGGCTACAATCCAGTGATCCATTCGACTAAGCCTGTATGTGTGTGACTAATTCTAAAAATCATACATGTTTCAATGACTTGTCTGATTTCAAGTCAGAGGGCTAATTTTTAGTGATCTAAACCATTCATATGTCTGGAGGGAAGGCCCGTATATGTGTCGCTAGTTCTAAAAATCCCATTTGTTTGAACGACTAAGCAGACTTTAAGTTACAAATTTTGAATTTGGCTAAGTGAATTTCAAGTCAATAAGGGGTAACCCGACCTCTACTCAACTGTCCAAATCCTTAAAATGGCGGGCTACTTTCCAGTGATCCATTCGAATAGGCCCATATGTTTGCGAGTAAATCATAAAATCATACCTGTTTCAATGACTTGTCTGATTTCAAGTCAGAGGTCTATTTTTTAGTGATCCAAACCATTCATATGTCTGGTGGGATAGCCCGTATGTGTGTGACTAGTTCTAGAAATCTTATTTGTTTCAACGACTTAGCCGACTTTTAAGACCAAATTTTGCATTTGTCTAAGTATCAAGTCGAAAAGGGATAACCCGCCCTTCACTCAATTTTCCAAATCATTATCATGGAGGACTACTTTCCAGTGACTAAGAAAATTTAAAGTCGAAAAGGGGTAGCCCGGCCTCTAATCAATTGTCGAAATCATTAACATGGAGGGCTACTTTCTAGTGATCCATTCGACTAGTTCCGTATGTGTGGCTAATTCTAAAAATCATACCTATTTCAATGACTTGTCTGATTTCAAGTCAGAGGGCTAATTTTTAGTTATCCAAACCATTCATATATCTGGGGGAAAGGCTCGTATGTGTATCACTAGTTCTAAAAATATTATTTGTTTCAATGACTTAGCCGACTTTTAAAACCAAATTTTGCATTCGGCTAAGTAAACTTCAAGTCCAAAAGGGGTAACCCGGCCTCTACTCAATTTTTCAAATCCTTAATATTGCAGGCTACTTTCTAGTGATCCATTCGACTAATCCCATATATGTGTGACTAATGCTGAAAATCATACCTATTTCAATGACTTGTCCGATTTCAAATCAGAGGGCTACTTTCTAGTAATCTAAACCATTCATATGTCTGGGGAAAGGCCTGTATGTTTATGACTAGTTCGAAAAATCCTATTTGTTTCAATGACTAAGCCGACTTTTAAGACCAAATTTTGTATTTGGCTAAGTAAATTTCAAGTCGGAAAGGGGTAACCCGGCCACTACTCAATTGTTCTAATCCTTAATATAGCGGGCTACTTTCCAGTGATCCATTTGACTAGTCCCATAAATGTGTAACTAATTCTAAAAATCATACCTGTTTCAATGACTTGTCCGATTTCAAATTAGAGAGCTACTTTCTTGTTATTCAAACCATTCATATGTCTAGGGAAAGGCCCATATGTTTATGACTAGTTCTAGAAATCTTATTTGTTTCAACAACTTAGCCGACTTTTAAGACCAAACTTTGCGTTTGGCTAAGTAAATATCAAGTCGAAAAGGGGTAACCCGGCCTCTACTCAATTGTCCAAATCATTATCATGGAGGAGTACTTTCTAGTGATCCATTCAACTAGTTACGTATGTGTGGCTAATTCAAAAAAGCATTCTTGTTTCAATGACTTGTCGGATTTCAAATCAGAGGGCTATTTTTTAGTTATCCAAACCATTCATATATCTGGGGAAAAGGCCCGTATGTGTATGACTAGTTCTAAAAATCGTATTGGTTTCAACGACTTAGCCGACAGTTCAAATTTTGTATTTGGATAAGTAAATTTTAAGTTGAAAAGGGGTAATCCGCCCTCTTCTCAATTGTTCAAATCTTTAGTATAGCGGGTTACTTTCCAATGATCCTTTCGACTAGGCTCGTATATATGTGACTAATTCTAAAAATCATACCTGTTTCAATGACATGTCCGATTTTAAGTCAGAGGGCTACTTTCTAATGATCTAAACCATTCATATGTCTAGGGAAAGGCCCGTATGTGTATGACTAGTTCTAAAAATCCTATTTATTTCAATGACTTACCCGACTTTTAAGACCAAATTTTGTATTTGGCTAAGTAAATTTCAAGTCGAAAAGGAGTAACCGAGCCTCTACTCAATTGTTCAAATCCTTAATATGGCGGGCTACTTTCTAGTGATCCATTCGACTAGGCCCGTATATGTGTGAATAATTCTAAAAATCATACTCATTTCAATGACTTGTCCGATCTCAAGTCAGAGGGCTACTTTTTAGTGATCCAAACCATTCATATGTCTAGGGAACGGCCCGTATGTTTATGACTAGTTCTAAAAATCCTATTTCTTTTAATGACTTAGCCGACTTTTAGGACCAAATTTTGCATTCTGCTAAGTCAATTTCAAGTCGAAAAGGGGTAACCCAGCCTGTAATAAATTGTCCAAATTCTTAATATGGTGGGCTACTTTTCAGTGATCCATTCGACTAAGCCTGCATGTATGTGACTAATTCTAAAAATCATACATGTTTCAATGACTTGTCTGATTTCAAGTCAGAGGGCTACGTTTTATTGATCCAAACCGTTCATATGTCTGTGGGAAGGCCTATGTTTGTTTGAATAGTTCTAGAAATCCTATTTGATTCAACGACTTAGCCGACTTTTAAGACCAAACATTGCATTTGGCTAAGTAAATTTCAAGTCGAAAAGGGGTAACCCGACCTCTACTTTATTGTCCAAATCTTTAATATGGTGTGTAATTCTCCAGTGATCCATTCGATTATGCCCATATATGTGTTACTAATTCTTAAAATTATACATTGTATGAATGACTTGTCTGATTTGAAGTCAGAGGGCTACTTTTAGTGAACTAAACCATTCTTATGTCAGAGGGGAAGGCCCGTATCTGTATGAATAGTTCTAAAAATCCTATTTGTTTCAATGAGTTAGCCGACTTTGAAGACCAATCCATTCCTGTTTCAATGATTGGTCTGATTTCAAGTCAGAGGGCTACTTTTTAGTGATCCAAACCATTCCTATATCTGGGAGAAGCCCTGTATTTGTATGAATAGTTCTAAAAATCCTATTTGTTTCAACGAATTAGCCGACTTTTAATACCAAATTTTGCATATGGCTAAGGAAATTTCAAATCGAAAAGAGGTAGCTCTGCCTCTACTCAATTGTCAAAATCATTATCATCGAGGGCTACTTTGCAGTGAACCATTCGAGTAGTTCCGTATATGTGTGGCTAATTCTATAAATCATACCTGTTTCAATGACTTGTCCAATTTCAAGTTAGAGGGCAAAGTTTTAGTGATCCAAACCATTCATATGTCTGGGGTGAATGCCCATATGCGTATGACTAGTTCTAAAAATCTTATTTGTTTCAACGGCTTAGCCGACTTTTAAGAACAAATATTGCATTTGGCTAAGTAAATTTCAAGTCGAAAAGGGGTAACCCGGCATCTAATAAATTGTTCAAATCCTTAATATAACGGGCTACTTTCCAGTGATCCATTCGACTAGGCCCGTATATGTGTGACTACTTCTAAAAATCATACCTGTTTCAATGACTTGTCAAATTTCAAGGCAGAGGGCTAGTTTCTAGTGATCCAAACCATTCATATGTCTGGGGAAAGGCCTGTATGTTTACAACTAGTTTTAAAAATCTTATTTGTTTCAATGACTTAGCCGACTTTTAAGACCAAATTTTGCATTTGACTAAGTAAATTTCAGGTCGAAAAGGGGTAAGATGGCCTCTAATAAATTGTCCATATCCTTAATATAGCGGGCTACTTTCCAATGATCTATTCGACTAAGCCCGTATGTGTGTGACTAATTCTAAAAATCATACATGTTTCAATGACTTGTCCGATTTCAAGTCAGAGGGCTACGTTTTATTGATCCAAACCGTTCATATGTCTGGGGGAAGGCCTATATCTGTATGAATAGTTCTAGAAATCCTATTTGATTCAACGACTTAGCCAACTTTTAAGACCAAACATTGCATTTGGCTAAGTAAATTTCAAGTCGAAAAGGGGTAACCCGACCTCTACTCAATTGTCCAAATCTTTAATATGGTGTGCCATTCTCCAACGATCCATTCGATTATGCCCATATGTGTTACTAATTCTTAAAATTATACATTGTATGAATGACTTGTCTGATTTGAAGTTAGAGGGCTAATTTTTAGTGAACCAAACCATTCTTAAGTGAGAGGGGAAGGCCCGTATCTGTATGAATATTTCTAAAAATCATATTTGTTTCAATGAGTTAGCCGACGTTTAAGACCAAACCATTCCTGTTTCAATGACTGGTACGATTTCAAGTCAGAGGGCTACTTTTTAGTGATCCAAACGATTCCTATATCTGGGGAGTGCCCTATATTTGTATGAATATTTCTAGAAATCCTATTTGTTTCAACAAATTAGCCAGCTTTTAATACCAAATTTTGCTTACTAAGGAAATTTCAAATCGAAAAGGGGTAGCCCGGCCTCTACTCAATTGTTGAAATCATTATCATCGAGGGCTACTTTGCAGTGATCCATTCGAGTAGTTCTGTATATGTGTGGCTAATTTTATAAATCATACCTGTTTCAATGACTTGTCCAATTTCAAGTCAGAGGGCTAATTTTTAGTGATCCAAACCATTCATATGTCTGGGGTGAATGCCCGTATGTGTATGACTAGTTCTAAAAATCTTATTTGTTTCAATTACTTAGCCGACTTTTAAGAACAAATATTGCATTTGGCTAAGTAAATTTCAAGTTGAAAAGGGGTAACCCGGCATCTAATAAATTTTTCAAATCCTTAATATAGCGGGCTACTTTCCAGTGATCCATTCGACTAGGCCCGTATATGTGTGACTAATTCTAAAAATCATACCTGTTTCAATGACTTGTCAGATTTTAAGGCAGAGGGCTAATTTCTAGTTATCTAAACCATTCATATGTCTGGGGAAAGGCCCGTATGTTTATGACTAGTTCTAAAAATCCTATTTGTTTCAATGACTTAGCTGACTTTTAAGACCAAATTTTGCATTTGGCTAAGACGGACTCTAATAAATTGTTCAAATCCTTAATATGGCAGGCTACTTTCCAGTGATCCATTCGATTAAGCCCCTATGTGTGTGACTAATTCTAAAAATCATACATGTTTCAATGACTTGTCCTATTTCATGGGGTAACCCAGCCTCTACTCTATTGTCGAAATCCCTAATATAGCAGGTTACTATTCAGTGATCCATTCGACTAAGCCTGTATGTGTGTGACTATTTCTAAAAATCATGTATGTTTCAATGACTTGTCCGATTTCAAGTCAAAATGCTACTTTTAGTGATCCAAACCATTCATATGTCTGGGGGAAGGCCCGTATATGTATGACTAGTTCTAAAAATCATATTTGTTTCACCGACCTAGCCAACTTTTAAGACCAAATTTTGCGTTTGGCTAATTAAATTTCAACTCAAAAAGGGGTAATCAGGCCTCTACTCAATTGTCCAAATCATTAACATGGAGGACTACTTTCCAGTGACTAAGAAAATTTCAATTCGAAAAGGGGTAGCCTGGCCTCTACTCAAATCTCGAATTCGTTAACATGGAGGGCTACTTTCTAGTGATCCATTCGACTAGTTCCGTATGTGTGTGGCTAATTCAAGTCAGAGGGCTAAATTTTAGTTATGTCTATGGGAAGGCATATATCTGTATGACTAGTTCTAAAAATCCTATTTTATTCAACGACTTAGCCAACTTTTAAAACCTAATTTTGCATTTGTCTAAGTAAATTTCAAGTCGAAAAGGGGTAACCCGACCTCTACTCAATTGTTCAAATCTTTAATATGGCGGGTTACTTTCCAATGATACATTCGACTAGGGCCGTATGTGTGTGACTAATTCTAAAAATCATACCTGTTTCAATGACTTGTTCAATTTCTAGTCCGAGGGCTACTTTTTATTGATCCAACCTATTCATATGGCTGAGGGGAAGTCCTATATCTGTATGAATAGTTCTAGAAATCTTATTTGTTTCAACGAATTAGCTGGCTTTTATGACCAAATTTTGCATTTGGGTAAGTAAATTTCAAGTCGAAAGGGGGTAGCCCGTCCTCTACTCATTTGTCGAAATCATTAACATGGAGGGCTACTTTCTGGTGATCCATTGGACTAGCTCTGTATGTGTGTGGCTATTTCTATAAATCATACATGTTTCAATGACTTGTCCGATTTCAAGTCAAAAGGCTAAATTTTAGTTATCCAAACCATTCATATGTCTGGGGGAAGGCCTATATCTGTATGACTAGTTCTAAAAATCCTATTTGATTCAACAACTTAACCGACTTTTAAAACCAAATTTTACATTTGGCTAAGTAAATTTCAAGTCGAAAAGGGGTAACCCAACCTCTACTCAATTATTCAAATCTTTAATATGGAAGGTTACTTTCCAGTGATCCATTCGACTAGGCCCGTATGTGTGTGACTAATTCTAAAAATTATACCCATTTTTTTGACTTGTCTGATTTCAAGTCAGAGGGCTACATTTTAGTGATCCAAACCAATCATATGTCTGGAGGTAAGGCACGTATGTTTGTGATTAGTTCTAAAAATCCTATTTGTTTCTACGACTTAGCCGACTTTAAGACCAAATTTTGCATTTGGCTAAGTGAATTTCAAGTCGATAAGGGGTAACCCGGCCTCTACTCAATTGTCCAAATCCTCAAAGTGGCGGGCTACTTTCTAGTGATCCTTTCGACTAGGCCCGTATGTTTGTGACTAATTCTTAAAATTATTCCCGTTTTTGTGACTTGTCCGATATCAAGTCAGAGGGCTACATTTTAATGATCCGTACCAATCATATGTTTGGAGGTAAGGCCCATATGTGTGTGATTAGTTTTAAAATTCCTATTTATTTCAATGACTTAGCCGACTTTTAGGACTAAATTTTGCATTTGGCTAAGTGAATTTCAAGTCGATAAGGGGTAACCCGGCCTCTACGCAATTGTTCAAATCCTCAAAATGGCGGGCTACTTTCTAGTGATCCATTTGACTAGGCCCGTGTGTTTGTGACTAATTCTTAAAATCATACCTGTTTCAATGCCTTGTCCGATTTCAAGTCAGAGGGCTACTTTTTAGTGATCCAAACCATTCATATGTCTAGGGGGAAGGCCCGTATGTGTGTGACTAGTTCTAAATATCTTATTTGTTTCATCGACTTAGCCGAGTTTAAGACCAAACTTTGCATTTGGGTAAGGGTTAACTCAGCATCTACCCAATTATCGAAATCATTATCATGGAGGACTACTTTCCAGTGACTAAGAAAATTTCAAGTCGAAAAGGGGTAGCCCGGCCGCTAGACAATTGTCGAAATCATTAACATGGAGGGCTACTTTCTAGTGATCCATTCGACTAGTTCCGTATGTGTCGGTAATTCTAAAAATCATACCTGTTTCAATGACTTATCCGATTTCAAGTCAGAGGGCTAATTTTTAGTTATCCAAACCATTCATATGTCTGGGGGAAAGGCCCGTATGTGTATAACTAGTTCTAAAAATCTTATTTGTTTCAATGACTTAGCTAACTTTTAAGACGAAATTTTGCATTTGACTAATTAAATTTCAAGTCGAAAAGGGGTAACCCAGCCTCTACTCAATTGTTCAAATCCTTAATATGGTTGGATACTTTCTAGTGATCCATTTAACTAGGCCCGTATGTGTGTAACTAATTTTAAAAATCATACTTATTTCAATGATTTGTCCGATTTCAAATTAGATGGCTACTTTTTAGTGATCCAAACCATTCATATGTCCAGGGGGAAGGCCTGTATATGTATGACTAGTTCTTAAAATCATATTTATTTCACCGACATAGCCAACTTTTATGACCAAATTTTGCAGTTGGCTAATTAAATTTCAAGTCAGAAAGGGGTAATCAGGCCTCTACTAAATTGACCTAATCATTAACATGGGGGGCTACTTTCCAGTGACTAAGAAAATTTCAAGTCGAAAAGGGATAGCCCGGCCTCTACTCAATTGTCCAAATCATTAACTTGGAGGGCTACTTTCTAATAATCCATTCGACTAGTTCCGTATGTGTGTGGCTAATTCTAAGAATCATACCTGTTTTAATGACTTGTCCGATTCTTTCAAAAAAAACCCCTCAAAGATGATAACATCCTGCTCTTAGAGCTGGTTCTAAGGATACTAGCTGATTTAACCAACTTTTCTTTAATTAGGGTTTTTAATTGTTTTGTTTTCGTTTCATTCCTTCTTCTTCTTCTGCTTTTCTTTTTTTGGTTTTTTTTTTTTTTTCCCTTTGTGATGGCCTTTTTTTCAGGTTATTACTATAGAAAATTATGACGTTTAAAATGCTAACCAAAATTTTTCTTGTTGTGCATCTAGCACAATTTCAATAAAAAACAATTTCCACTTGTTCCTTGTTTCTTTTTCGGTTTTTTTTTTTTCCCTTGTGATGGCTTTTTTTCTTGTTACTTTAGAAAATTATGATGCTTAAAATGCTGACCAAAAATTTGCTTTTTGTGCGTCTTGCACTATTTCACTAAGAAACAATTTCCACTTGTTCCTTAGACAATTTGGTTCTTAGACATTGGATTAAGTTAGAAAGTAGTATTAAAAGAGTAGGAAAAACAAGGAAATTGTTTTTCTATATAAGTTTTTAAAAAATAAAAGAAAATGGCGTTGAAGAGCTTTGATGCTTGGTGTTTTTCTTTTAAATTGATGGGAATTAGTTGCACAGACTTTCTAACTAGGTGTTGCTTACGCTTCCACTCCCGCTCCCACTTCCTACATGTTTATACATTTTAACATTTTGAAACTGATGCTTCCTCGATCCCACGCCCAAACCTGTTGCTGATTCAGTTCCCAATTCCCACTTTGGGCAACTATATGAGGATACCTGATATTGTTCTTACAAGTTTTGTGCATGTAAAAAAGGTTTGTTATATCTTCTTCTTCTTCTTCTTCTTCTTCTTCTTCTTCTTTTGTAGAATTTACTTTTTTAATTTTAATTAGGTGAATCTTCTAAACAAATTGACTAGATTGTACTTCTTTTTGGTGAAGTGAGAAACCTTGTTTAGATGAATTTTACATGGACATTTTGCAGAAGATTGCTTGATTCGCCTTGTATTATTGTATCTAGCGCTAACACTTATTTGTTCCCTAACTTGAAATTTAAGCAAATATCCGTGAGAAAGTAAAAGTTTTCATTATGTCGCAAAACCAAAATGGAATTAATAATTGGGATAGCCTGAGATTTGCCTCCTCCTTTGCATAGAGTTTTTTTTATTATTTAATTGAAGAGAAATGCATAATTACAACAGTACCATGACGTGCAAGAAGGTACAGGTAGTAAAGTTGCTCTAATGGTACCAGTACCACCACAGGCTATGGTGTCGCAGGGCACAGAAGTAGGGTCCAAGTGATGTATTCACAGCATTCAATCCATCTATCGGATGCTTCACCCTTACATCCGGGGTTCAAAAATAAGCCCAAATGAAAACTCAGGTGGGCCACAAAACATTAAACAAGTTGAGAGAACGCCCACCCTTGATTCCTCTAGAGGGCCCATAATGTTGTTTCCACAGAATCCAGGCCATCCAAACCCTTAGTCTGCCATGGATAAAGGGTTAGGACAAATATCAAGCTGTTCTGCAACGCATTTGGGCCCCAGTGAGAATTAAGGCTGCGAGTGTTTACTAATGATATGCATTTGATGGCAGGTTTCTGATGTGTTACATACACCAGGTGGGTCCCACATCTACCCTTTACCACTGGAAGCTTTACAAGTACCGGTACTCCTAGAGGCTAGAGCCCATCTCATAAAATGATGGGAAAAAACTATGACTTCACTATACTTACAATATTAAAAATAATAATAATCAATTTATTTTGGAGGGATTATGATTTTAGAGAGTGAAGAAAAAGGTCATCAACTACGCCCTGCAATTGCATGGTGCAGTTAGTCTAAATTGGTGTCTCTGCATGTGAGGACAATACCGCCGTAATCTAATAAGGATATCATAACAAAAATAGATGGAAAATGAAGGATATTTGAGGACACAACATTTTCTGGCCACTAACTGAAGGTTTTGGATTTTCCTATTAATGAGATTTTTAGGTCAAACTGAAAACCACCCGAGAACTTCTGATATTCTCAGGTGGAACCCTGTACGTATGCGTGATGGACCCCGATTCACCATCACATCCTTCTGTTTGAGCCCTTTTTCACCAACATTTTTTCACCTGAATACCAAATGAAAATAATGAGAAAACTTTCGATTAGAATACAATTCATATAATCATTCACTAAGTAACAGTACGATTATATGATGGCAACTATGTATTTCAGATATAAATTAAATTAGACTCGTGCATGTTTGAGCTGCCCACAATCCTCCCATGCATAAGCACGTGAGATCCAAGCCATTCATTATCTAGGCCCCATTACATACTTTTGTCGCACCATCTTCATTTGGGCTCCTTTCGTACGAGCATTAGACACGTTGTCGACAGTCCCTTGAATTGCTAAGTTGGCTAGATTTTCAAGTTGTTGGGATTGGTTTGGTCTATATGGTTATTATTATTATTATTGGCTAGAGAGCAACAGCATTATCTTTTGCTTTTTAGTCACTTGCAATTTACACACAACTTCCACACAAGGTATTGTTGTCTGTGCATTCTATGATTTCATTCTGGTTTACTTCCATTTTTTATCTCTTTGACTGTTGGAATATGCCTTGAGGAATTAGTCATCATGCTTGCCATGTGGGTCCAATTTCTTGTAATCTGGACCATTTGTTTGTCATGTAGCCCACAGTATCCATTGTGTACTTATCCAGGTGCTTGGGATCTACGTTTTGAGTTGGTTGAGAAAAATAATTGCATTTATATGGTTGGGTGATTACATCGCACACATGTGCCACTTTGGCACATGCTTAGTGTGTTAATAAATGGAATCTCCCACACACCAAGCATGTATAAATGGAATCTCTCACAGGGTCTGGCTCCATGGCTAAGTGGTAGACAGACTCTGTTTCAGCACTGAGATCATGGGATCAAGGCTCATATGGTGTGGGGTATGTGTGTGGTGTGGGTGTCTTTTAAAAAAGAAATGTAATCTCTCACATGTATGTCGCTTACAAAGCCATATTGCATTGCTAAAATCATCAATGCATATTAAAAAAGTATAACCAGACCCGACCTGGCTTGACTTTAACAGGGTCTATCACCTGTACCCGTCCCAAAACCAACTAAATGGTTTTTAACCGGGCCCAAAAGGTGAGACCTCAGCCCTACCAAGATTTTCCTAACATGTCTAAGAGATGGGACCTAGACCCATTAAAACTAGATCGGGTCCATTATGTGGTACATATGTCCGGGTAGCCATCAACAACGCCACATAGATTCAGTTGGATTTTTGACATTTTAGTCATCCTCTGGTAGTCATCCAACCTAATAGATAGATGCTATGATTTCAGTGGGCTACGCTACCCTTGGCTTCCTTTAAAAAAAAGTCATGGGTTTTTTCTAGTAATTTAGTCTAGCGGCATTCTGTTTGTCGTCGCGAGGATGTTAAAATCCCTTGATATACATTGATACACGAATCTTTAACGGCTCAAGTTTTTAGGACAAGTGGTTGTTTGACATGGTATAGAGTAGAAGGTTATTTTCCCACAATATACCCCTTTCTCTAATGGTTCATGCCATATGATGATCACTTTTGCCATTTCCCTTTCACGGTCAAGATTGACAATTTCTTATGTTTGTTTCCCGAAGATTTAAGGGTCGACTATTGCCATTTACCCTTAACGAGTTAGGACCATGTCGTCAAGGTAATGCAATTTCTAAGTGCCTGCTTATCATCAATCACACTCTGCCATAGTGAAGTTTTTCTCCTTTCCTTATACATGCATGGCACACCCAACTAGCGAGCAGGTATTTTGTTGGGTAAGGCATGTTCGATTGATCGGTCCCCACCTGGTGTACACTGCCGAAGAGGCACATCTACGACATTTGAGCCATCCAAGAGGTGGCCCCCAATCTTGAAGATCACGTAGCTCCAAGAATAGGCCAAATACGTTCACTGATGAGTGGATTAGCTTGATTTTTTTTATTGTACCAAGTGCATTAGATCTATACTATTCATTTAAGTGGATTGGCTTGATTTTTTTTTTATGCCAGTTAATTTTAAGGCATGAGCTAAAAATGAGGCAATACAAATCTCAAGTAAACCACACCAAAAGAAATAGTGGTGATTGAACGCCCACCATTGAAAACTTCATAAGGCCACTGTAATGTTTATTTGCCATCCAACCTGTTGACCAGGTCACATACACTTGGACGAAGAGAAAACACAAATAATCCAAAACTTTTATAGCCCCCCAGAAGCTTTCAATGGTGGGTGTTCAATCACCACTATTTCTTGTGATGTGGCCCACCTAAGATTTTAGAATCTGCCTCATTAGCAGACCCTCATTTTGGGCTCGTCCTAAAATTAGTTGGCAAAATGGATGGATGGCATCGATAAAACACATGCATCATGGACGGCCCACAAAGCACCCACCATCATTGCCCAGGACCACCTCGGGACTGGAGGCACTACAAGAAAATGCCCTTTTACTGAAATTGCGCCTGATGGGACGCAATGCATCTAAGTACGAAAGTATGGCAGAGCTATAGAATGTAAGCTATGTCCTACACAAGAGCAAAGGTTCTACTCTTGAACCTAACAATTTAAGGCACAGGCCGAGGTCCCAATCCCGAACCTGAGATTTATGCCCTACACAAGAGAAAGGGTCCTACTCCCAATCCCAACACATTCACTAAAGTTGGAGGCCTACGAAAGGACTTTAGTTGGTTTTTCCTTCAACTAACCAACAACCTAGGTCCTACGCAAGTACCACAGATTTAAGCCACACAGGCCAAGGTGCTACACAAGAACCTAGGGTGAGTTTGGGGATACAAACTCTTGCACTCCAACCTACACAAGGTCGGAGAGTACAAAACTGGATTCCTACACATGACACTTACTTGTCAGATTGAGTCCCTTTTGCCGCTCCGTCTTGTGTCGCTTGATCTCCACTCTCTCATGCTTCAATCAGCTCCCCGATGCTCCCTCGATCATGTTGCCGCTGCTTTGCCAAGGCTTCAGCTCCATGATCAATCTCCTTGCATATTATTCTTCTTCAAGATGACCAAGGTGATGGGAGTGGGTTGAATCTCCTACAACTAATGAGTAGTTGGTTTCCTAGGGGATTCAGCAAGATGGGTCTCCTAGAAGACTTGGACAATGGTTTACCAAGGCTTAAGTCCAATCTCTAGGAAATGGAGGAGTTCAAGCAAATCTCCAATGGTGAGGTTGGAATCCTCATTAGAGTTGAAATCTCAAGGGAGATGCTTGGAACTCATTGGAATGGAGGCAGGGAGTGAGGGATATGCATATGGGATCACCTTACCTCCGGTTGCTCCAAAAACCCATCATCAAGCCCAAAAGCCAAATGCCCTTTATAAACTGTTCGAGCTCCAACGGTAAAAAAAACAGGCAGAAAACGGCTCGTTCGATGTCATCGAAGATTTCCTCGGTGTCATCGAAAAAATCCAGACAATATGATGGTTTCTTGCTGGACATATTTGGACCATTTTTTGATTTCATCGACTGTCTTCGATTTAATTGAACATCAAGCCTTCGATGTCATCGACAGGGTTTGATGCCATCGAGAAAATCAAGGGGAAAATCCCCAAACCTTGTTGGACAATCTCTGGATCTCAATCGATGCCATCGAGGGGTCTTTGATGTCATCGAGAATTCCAGGGAGAAATCCAGTTTGATTGCTGGACATTTTCTGACTCTCAATCGATGCCATCGAAAACATAAGTTTCGATGTCATTGAAGGGACCTCGATGCCATCAAGAATTTCAGAGAATAATCCAGTTGGTTGTTGGACATCCCTGACTCTCAATTGATGTCATCGAGCAAGCCTTCGATGTCATCGAAAAGGAGCTTCGATGGCAACTCGATGCCACCGAAGTCTCATAAAAAATTGCTACTTTGGGCTATCTTTTGCACAACAATTTCGCACCTCTTCTAACCTTGTTTATCATGTTTTTCTTGATTTCCTAAGGCTAAGTGATGATCAATTAATTATTCCTATTAGGTTAAGATCATCTAGACGTGTAGGGTTTGTTTTGGGTTAGGGTTAGGGTCACCAAGGCTACATGTTTACCTGTTCTTGCCACCTTGATGCTTCTGCCCAGCTGTGTCTTCGATCTTCACTTTCCAAAGGCTCAACCAACTTTACGACGCAACGACTCTCGTGATTGACAAACCAGGGTGCAAAAATGAGTGCACTAACATTTACCAGCGCATTTTTTTATCAGCAGCCATCTCTAAATGCCGGTGATAATGGGAATCACAGGCAGCCATAAAAAAGTGCCCCCGATTTTGATAGGTGGGCCCCGGTAAAAGGGTTTTACCGGGGCCCTTCATATTTCACTCTCTTTCTGTCTCTTCTCGCTCTCCCATCCTTGATCTCTCCACGTGCCCTTCATTTCCCTCCTCTCTTTCCCTCTCTTCTCGTTCTCCCTTCCTCGATCTCTCTCCCGTCTCGCTTCTCCCTCTCCCTTCCTCGATCTCTCTCCCTCATACTCTATCGATCTCTCCCTCGTACTCTCTCGATCTCTTTCCCTTCCTCTCCCTCCCCCTCTCAATCTCCTTGATTTCCCTCCCTCTCTCTCGATGTCTCTCTCCCTCGTTCTCTTTGATGCGCAGTTTCATGTCTCTCTCCAACAGTTGAAGAGCATAGAAGAAATCAGAGGAGAAAGTCGAAGTTACTCTCTCTTTCTCTCTCATTTCCTCTTTTGATGGCTAGAAATTGGGCCGCAGCCATATCGACTACTGTCCATGGCCGCCTACACCTGTATTTTAACTGTTTGAAGAAATGCTTCAACCAAGAATCTTCTTGGGAAAAAGCATGCTACTGGTCATTTGGTATGGATCTCGTTTCTCCCATTTGTAAATAAGGGACGGGTGTGGTTCTCTGCATAGAGAAGGCATCGTCTCAATCCAGTGTAGCTGGTGTTGTGGAAGCCGTTATGATCATACAGGTAATTAATAAATAAATAAATAATTATAAAAAAAAAAACCCTAATTTACAGATTTATGGACTGAGTTTTGGATCTGCCTGATTTTTGGACTGTTGTCCTAATGTGAGCATGAGAAATAGATGGACGAAGCATGCATAAGGGGAGTGTTAGAAGAATGGTTGCCTCTCCTCAGCTAATGCTTGTCTGCTTGTATCTTCTCACATACAAATGAGGATGTTCATCTCCCTTGAGGGGCTCCATCTGCGTGTGTGCATGTATTAGGGGAGGATGATGTTTATAAGAAAGAAACTAAGTCTTATGAACTAGTGGACTCCAGTCAGTCTTTCAGTGTGGGGCGAGAACTAGGAAGAGTGAGTGTTGAACATATATTTCTCCTTGTGGGGTGACATTTCCTGATGCTAAATGCTTGGAATTATTCCTTGAGGCGAACTTCACTTCCAAAACTTTTTAGAATTGGTTGATCTTTAATAGGTGTTGGTGGTCCTGGGTGAGTCGTAAACTATTGGGATGCAAAAGTAGGGTGATGAATAGTGTAGACGTGAAAAGTCTGGGAAAGAGACCATTCTTTTTCTAGGAGTTTTCAACTGATTATCTTCTTCAATTTTTCTTTCATCATATTGACCTAAATGTGTGAATCTGATGATAGTGCTTCATCATATTTCCAACAAATTCACTGTCTTCTTCTTCTTGATCTGACATGAACTTGGGGTTTTCTCTTTTTAGTCTTTGAATGCCCATTATTGCTGCCTAATTATAGAGGTTATGGGTTCTTGGTATGGTGTTATTCTTGATGCATGTTTCGTGGCTAGTTTCTACTGTAAGATCAATGCCTCTCCATACCACGGGTTCTTTACCAAGTCGTTGACAGGAAGAAATGCGGTAAATTTTCATTACTTACCAATATAATCTTGTGTGCCAGTTAATTTGTTATATACCCGATGAAATGGTTTTAATTGTGTTTAATGTTTTGGCAGGCTACGATTTGGCCTTTATGATCTTTTTGGATGCATGCTTGGGTTTCTTTGAGACAGTTTTTACAAATTAAAATTGTGAAAAGCTCTCTTTGGGCAGCTTCAACAGCTATGGGGAATTTTAAATGCACCATATGGAACACCACGGTCCAGCTTTGATGATTTTGGTTGGCGGAAGGGTCTCTGTTCTCTATGTAAAATGCTGCAGGTTGTTTTGCAAGCTTTTGCAGGTTTGGCAGCTATTTGGGGTAGCTCTCTTACTGTTCTTTTGTTCTCTGTCATGCTCTCTTGTTGTGGAGAAGACTAAGAGCGTCTTGTTTCGGTACCTGCATGTGATAAAATGATTTATGGCAGCAACTTCATGCTTCCCAGTTGCCTTTGTGGGTGTCTTGGGGCTAAACTTCTCTGATGGTCGAATTGCAGTTCCTTTTGTATCTGTTCTCGTAATCTCCTCAAGGATTGAATTTAAAATGACAGAAAAACCCTTGTGGCAGATAACCTCTCCCTTTTGGACATCGGTCACCTTGGAACTTGTATTATGGTTCTTCATCGTCTGTATGAGTTACAGATTTCACAGCTAGTGGGTCCTAAAATTTTCTATCACTGAAGTGGTCTCTCTTTTTTCCTCCTTTTTGTTCCTGGAAACCGAGGTGTATTTGATATGTGAGAGAATTGCCGTGGGGGTTCTTGGTTGGCCTTTCACACACACACACACACACACACACACACACACACACAACTCGAAAAAGCTCCATTCGACTCGACTCAGTTCGAAATTGAGTTCGAGCGGAGTCGAGTTGATTTTCTGAGCTCAAAAAATTTTCAAACCGAGCTTGACTCGACTCGGATCAAACCAGTTCGGTGACTTGGTTACTTTGATATTGATGTTGCTCACCAAGTGTTTGATGAAATGACTCAATGAAGTGTCGGCCGGTGGCAAAGAAGGTATGTATATAAAACAAATATACTTTTTTCTTGATTTTGATGTTGCTTACAAGGTATTTGATGAAATACCTATAAACTGTTATTGCTATTTTACATACAGTGAAAATTTGAAGGTACATTCCATGTATTTGTGAAAATGCTGCACAGGTGAACTTGGCTCGATCTTGGCTTGAACTGGCCGAGTTGCTGACCAAATTGAGCTGAGCTACCTAGTCAAGCTCGAAGACCGAGTCGAGCCAAGTTCAAGCTGGGTCAGCTAGTGGCCGAGTTGAGTTGAGCTCTAGTTCTACCATCTCTATTGTGTTATCACCTAATGCGCCTAATGAAATTGGAATTTTTTTTTCCCAAATGACCCTAAGGCATGGAGTTTTTGTGTTTGGACTTTCTTTATGTAATCATTTTATTTGGATATGTATTGAATATATTCAGTCCATTGGAATCAACATTTCATATATGAATATGGGCCAAAGAATGAGTCTTATTCGCATATCAACTTGACCACACTACAAAGAAATAATCGAGAATGAATGACTACATTATCGCTTGTTTGGGCCACAAGGAACTCATATTAAAATGAAGTTAGCATATTTTCATTGAAATAATAGGCCACAAAAGAATGAATGGATTAGATCTGCATTTAAGTAGCCCCAATCATCATGTTATGGCCACTTCATATATCTCATGAATAAAAGCAAGGGCACATCTCCTAGAAGCAAGCGTATTTTGGTTCACCGAAAAATTAAAAAAATGCTAAAAGATTTTTTTTTAAATAAAGAAAATAAAAAGGAAGGATATCCTTGAAATATCCCTGCCTTGAGGGCATTTTGGTAAAAAAAAAATTAACAAAATTTATGACATCCTTTGATTCTCGGACACGGATCAGCTATTGAGTAGCCAAACTCGCTACCGGAGTAACGTTACTGAGTTCTGTGGGACCCACCATGATGTATGTGTTGTATCCACACCGTCCATCCTTTTGGAGATGTAAATTTAGGGTACGAGCAAAAGAATGAGTCAGATCCAAAGCTCGATTGGACCCACCACAGAAAACAGTAGAGAGAGTGACGCCCACCATTAAAAATTTCCAAGGGCTAGGAAAGTTTTCGATCAAGCTAAAATTTGTGTTTTCCCTTCTTTCATGTCTGTCTTGACCTATGAACACATTGGATCACAGATAAACATAATAGTGGATCTTAGGAAGGTTTCAACGGTGGCCGTCAATCTTCCCACTGTTTTCTGTGGTGGGGTCCACTTCAGATTTAGATATGACTCATTCTTTGTCTCATGCCCTAAAATGATCTCTTCAAATGGATGGACGGTGTGGATACATCATTGTGGTCCCACAGAACTTGATGAGGTCACTTCAGTAGCGAGTGTGGCTACTCAACCTGTCAGTATCTAATCCGCGTCCTTGATTCTCTAGCAGAGTTTTATGTTCGGTACTCTTTAATTTATAATCGTTCATGTGACGTGTCTTTAACTCTAAACAAACCGTTCAAATTGTGGGCCCTCCGTCAGATAAATCAAAAACCGAAAATAGCACTAAATAAATATCTCAAATGAAGGACTGGTGGATATCCATTGGACAGTTAATACCAAAAGTATTCGTTGATCTTTTTGAATCTATTGGACAGTTAATAACAAAAGTATTCATTAATCTGATTTCTACGAACATATTTCTATTAATCAGTGGTGAAGATTTCATGAGAAAACTAATTTTAAAGAAAATGACCACTGTAGACAAAACCTTTTACCCAGCGGTTTCTATCAAAGAATACAAACTTTAGTTACCAATCTAGACTATCACGTGCGGACAGCGACATTGAGGACGAAACTACCCCTCCTTTCACGGAAACAGATTGGGTACTCCCCCTGCCACCAGCCAATGGCGGATGGTCGGTGGTCTGTGGGCCCCACCATGATGTATGCTATTCATCCATGCCGTCCATATATTTTTCCATATCATTTTATGGTATACGACCAAAAATGAGGTATATGCAAATCTCAAGTGTACCACATTACAGGAAACAGTGTTGAATGAGCGTCAACCATTAAAAACTTTTTGGGGGCCCACTGTGATGTTCGTGAGAAATCCTCCCCGTCTAAGTTCATTCATAGGTCACAAAGACCTGGATGAAGAAGAAAAACAAATTTCATAATGATCCAAAACTTCTATAACCCCTAAAAGGGTTTCAATGGTAGACGTTCAATTCCCCATTGCCTTTTACAGTGTGGTCTACTTGATACTTAGATCTATCTTATTTTTAGTCTCAAGCCTGAATATGAGCTCGCCAAATAGATGAACGGTTTGGATATAACACATACCTCATAATAGGACCCACAAAAAGCGGTGGGATTACAACAAAGAAAAAAAAAAAAAAAACGTCGATATATCAACAGACAGTCGATATATCGAAAATGGTCCAGAACTGTCCAAATGAGTTTTTCTCAAAAATCTTACAATTTTCGATATATCGATCGTCTGTCGATATATCGAAAAAGGTGTTTACCTTTAGCTACTTGATTATAACCGTAGCCATAATCAGTAGTCTGTGCTACTATGAAATTTATTTATTTATTTATTTATTTTTTTACATGGAGAAATTTATTCTACCTACAATTTTCTTTAATACATATTTATATAAATAGGTATATATAAGCATATAAAATTTTTTTCCCTCTTTTTTTTCATTTATTTTTTTAATCATTTAACAAGAATATCTTCTAAACCAAAATTAGTTACTTGACGAACCACATATGATTTTGGGGTAAGAGAAGCTACTTTAGCCAACCAACCTAGTTATTTTCCAAGATTCCATCAGGTCGATGGTTGAAAATACATTTCATTCACTTCATTGTCAATTTCACCACTTCGCGCACAAACTAGAAATTGAGCGGACAAATATGAAATTGAGTAGGCGAAATTGAAAATCGAGTGAGGCAAGGTAGAATTGAGCGAAGGAACCTAGAAATTGAGAGAGGCAAGGTAGAGTTCAACGAGGAATCTAGAAATTGAGCGAGGCAACGTAGAAAAAATGAGCGAGGAACCTACGATTTGAGTTAGCAACCTAGAATTGAGCGAGGAAGCTAGAAATTGAGCGAGGCAACGTAGGAACCGAGCGAGGAAGCTAGAAATCGAAATGGCGAGGCAACGTAGGATTGAGCGAGCGGAAGCCAGAAATTGAGCGAGAAGATAGAAATCGAGCAGCGAACGTAGAATCGAGCGAGGAAGCCAGAAATTGAGCGAGGAAGCCAGGAATCGAGCGAGGAAGCTAGAATTTGAGCGAGGCAACGTAGAAATCGAGCGGGAAGCTAGAAATTGAAATGGCGAGGCAACGTAGGAATTGAGCGAGGAAGCTGAAATCGAGCAAGCGAAGCTAGAAATCGAGCGAGGCAACGTAGGAATTGAGCGAGGGAAGTTAGAAATTGAGCGAGGGAAGCTAGAATTTGAGCAAGGCAACGTAGGAATTGAGCGAGGGAAGCTAGAAATTGAGCGAGGCAACGTAGGAATTGAGCGGGAAGCTAGAAATCGAGCTGGCGGAAGCTAGAAATTGAACGAGGCAACGTAGAATTGAGCGAGGAAGCTATAAATTGAGCGAGGCAACGTAGAAATTGAGCGAGGAAGCTGTAAAATTGAGCGAGGCAACGTAGGAATTGAGCGAGGAAGCTAGAAATTGAGCGAGGCAACGTAGAATTGAGCGAAGGAAGCTAGAAATTGAGCGAGGAAGCTAGAAATCGAGCGAGCAACGTAGGAATTGAGCGAGGAAGCTAGAAATTGAGCGGGCAACGTAGGAATTGAGCGAGGAAGCTGAAAATTGAGCGAGCCAGTTGAAGTTGAGCAACGCAACGTAGAGAATTGAGCGAGGAAGCTAGAAATTGAGCGAGGCAACGCATCTGAATTGAGCGAGGGAAGCTAGAAATTGAGCGAGGGAAGCTAGAAATTGAGCGAGGCAACATAGGTTTCCTCGCTCAATTTCTAGCTTTCCTCGCTCAATTTCTAGCTTGTCTCGCTCAATTTCTACGTTGTCTCGCTCAATTTCTGTTCTCGCTTTCAATTCCTACGTTGCCTTCGCTCAATTTCTAGCTTCTCGCTTCAATTCGCTACGTTGCTTAAACTTCTAGCTTCCTCGCTCAATTCCTACGCTGCCTCGCCAATTTCTAACTTTCTCGATCAATTTCTACTTTCCTCGCTTCAATTCCTACGTTGCGAAGCTAATTTCTGGCTTCTCCATTTGAATCCTTACATTGCCTCGCTCAATTTCTAGCTTCCTCGCTCAATTTACGTTACCTCTCAATTTCTACTTCCTCGCTCAATTCCTAGGTTGCCTACTCAAATTGTAGGTTCCTCGCTCATTTTTTACGTTGCCTCGCTCAATTTTTAGCTTTTACCTCGCCAATTTCTAGATTCCTCATTGAACTCCTACCTTGCCTCTCTCAATTTCTAGGTTCCTCGCTCAATTCCTACCTTTCACTCATTCAATTTTCAATTTGCCTACTCAATTTCATATTTGTCCCGCTTCAATTTCTAGTTTGATCTGCAAGTGATCAAATTGACAAATGAATGAATGAAATGTATTTTCAACCATCGACCATGGAATCTTGGAAAATAACTAGGTTGGTTATTAAAGTAGCTTCTCTTACCCCAAAATCATATGTGGACGTCAAGAACTAATTTTGGTTTAGAAGATATTCTTGTTAAATGATTAAAAAAATAAATGAAAAAAAAGAGGGAAAAAAATTTTATATGCTTATATATACCTATTTATATAAATATGTATTAAAGAAAATTGTAGGTAGAATAAATTTCTCCATGTAAAAAATAAAAAATAAATAAAAAATTTTATAGACTGGCACAAACTACAGCTATGGCTACGGTTATAATCCGTAGCTAAAGGTAAAGTACCTTTTTCGATATATCGACAGACAGTCGATATATCGAAAATTGTAAGATTTTTGAGGAAAACTCACCGACATTCTGGACCATTTTCGATATATCGATCGTCCGTCGATATATCGACGGTTTTTTTTTTTTTTTTTTCGCCGTTGTAATCACCGCTTTTTGTGGTCCTATTATGAGGTATGTGTTATATCCAAACCGTCCATCTATTTGGCGAGCTCATACTCAGGCTTGAGACTAAAAATAAGATATATCTAACTATCAAGTAGACCACACTGTAAAAGGCAATGGGGAATTGAACGTCTACCATTGAAACCCTTTTAGGGGTTATAGAAGTTTTGGATCATTATGAAATTTGTTTTTCTTCTTCATCCAGGTCTTTGTGACCTATGAATGAACTTAGATGGGGAGGATTTCTCACGAACATCACAGTGGGCCCCCAAAAAGTTTTTAATGGTCGACGCTCATTCAACACTGTTTCCTATAATGTGGTATACTTGAGATTTGCATATACCTCATTTTTGGTCGTATACCATAACATGATATGGAAAAATATATGGACGGCATGGATGAATAGCATACATCATGGTGGGGCCCACATACCACCGACCATCCGCCATTGGCTGGTGGCAGGGGGAGTACCCAATCCGTTTCCGTGAAAGGAGGGGTAGTTTCGTCCTCAACGTCACTGTCCGCACGTGATAGTCTAGATTGGTAACTAAAGTTTGTGTTCTTTGATAGAAACCGCTGGGTAAAAGGTTTTGTCTACAGTGGTCATTTTCTCCTAATTTTAGGTCCCCTGACCTATTTTCGGAGAGTTTAGGTATTTCGGACGATTCATATTGAGTTACTAAAATGCGTTGTGTGCGTGCGTATGAGCCACCACACTCCACCAGAGTATAAATAAGCGTTCGATTACCGAATAATCAGTAGGCTTTTGCGGCTCATATGGGGCACCCGAGTCTCCGACCGAGCCATCGGCTCAGGTGGTGAAATTTGCTCGGGTGGTAGACTCTTAGGAGTTTCAACTCTCGGTAAGGGTTCGAGTACCCATGGGTGGTGAAATTCCACTAGCGTGAGTGTGTGGGTTGTGTGTGCGTGTGTTAAAAATTAAAAAAATAATAAATAATAAATAAATAAATAAATAAATAAAGCCTTGGACTCAGCATAGAGCAAAAGAGCTAATCTTCTTATATTTGTTACATGAAATTCAAACACGCAACAATAAATGATGGGGAATTATTTTATACTCTGGCCGACCGTATGATGCTTGATACGCAGGCACTAAGAAGTTGGACACGCCCCATATGTTAACTGAAATTGAACCCACTAAATCGTTGAAACCTGTCTTTTGAGTCACGGTCCAAAAATCAGATTTGATTAAAAAATCATAATCTCTTATTCGTGGACGGACGCTTGCTTGATATGAGACCGTTGGATTATTTTTTTTAATCCCATTATTAACCGTCCAATAGATGTCCACCAATATGATATTCATATAATTACATAAGTATAACTTTGTGCTCATCATTCATCTAAAATGGTACATATAATTATACGGTTTAATTTGAATTACTTAGAGAACGTGTACAATGTAATTTCTAAGTGCTTGCGTATCATCCATCACACAATGCCAGAGTATTAAAGCTTTTCTCATGAATGATTTAGTTTGGAAGTATTTTGTCTCCTGATTTTGTAGCCAAAGGCGGTTCTGACCATACTACGTGCAGTCGCATACAGCCATTGTTTTCGGAGGAGTCTTTTGAATTTTGATACTCTGGTAGAGTGTGATGGTTGATACGCTGGCACTCAGAAATTTGATACGTGTTAGACATTAGATCAATATAAACCGTTCAAATTACGGGGCCCACCCTTATATAGTTTTTAAGCCCAAACTTGGATTCGCTAGAGTATCCTAACCGTTGAATCATAGAAAATCGTTTCCTTAAAATTAGGATAGTTGGATAAATTCCCACCAATCGGCTGTTTGGATAACCACATCTGGTGTGATGAGTACCGGTTTATGATTCATGTTTGGACTCAGAATTTGACGGTTCAGTTTGAAGCACATAGAATGCCACGTGTACAGTTCAT
The DNA here is from genome assembly GCA_030180095.1 of Magnolia changhungtana. Taxonomy (NCBI): domain Eukaryota; kingdom Viridiplantae; phylum Streptophyta; class Magnoliopsida; order Magnoliales; family Magnoliaceae; genus Magnolia; species Magnolia changhungtana. The sequence continues at coordinate 2,255,398 of JASAUF010000230.1, read as the reverse complement.
TGGTGCCTGAGTATCAACCATCACACTCTGCCAGAGTATATTTGCTTTATCAAAGGGCATGAGATGTCCGTATCATACGTTCCAAAAAACCCGACGTGCATGTCTTTTTCCAGTTATTGACTTGTGGGCATTGAGATTTCATGCTCGCCGACATAACGACTCCTCTTTTAGATAAGATACACGTGTCTCTGCACGTGACACTAAAACATTTCCTGAGTCAAGCGTCTGCAAAATTGCAGGGTCCTGATGCATCAAGACGTGCATAATCTGCAGTGTGTAGGTGGACGGTGGGGGCCAGTTTTTTTCCATCCAGACCTTTGATCCAGTGAACCCCACCGATTATTTTTGGGTCATACACCATCTACCATTGGGCCCATCAGATCAATGGTTCAGATCACTTATTCATGGGCCCACATGTATAGACTGGTGCATCAAGATGCTGCAGGATCCAAAGATTGCTCCTCAGCCGGTGGTGTTCCTGATTTTCATTTCGATCGTCCATCTTGCAGACTCTTGATCCCAAGGGTAAGATCATCTGATTATAGTTTGGGCCCACCTCCAAATAACTATATCGATAATGTGGGCCCTACTTTTTCAACATTAATTATAATAGCCCTCAGTTGTGAAGTCATAGACGTGATGGGCTAAGCATATGAAGTCGGAATGAAAATATTCCTCCATCAGATGTAACCTCGGTAGTGTGTCATGGAAATCAAGAGATTCTTTTGAAAATACAAGTGTGGACACACTAAATCAATAACTAGGGCCATCCTTCAGCTGATTTGATCGTTTACTGTAATCGGACAGCCGTGAACCCATAGTATGGTCATTTAAAAATAAAATTGAGTTATTCATGACACATAACTGCATGAGCACTATGTGCTAATTTTAAATTTTTTTCATTGATGTATGTTGGACGTAGGCCAGTGGGGCCCACTGGTGAGCAATCACTAGTGGGTGGCTTCTTCCGCCTCCATTTAGTTGAGATTTCAAATTTAAATTTGACATTGGATAGGAGATAAGGAGAAGACCGGATCATCCGGTCTCATCCTATCTCCTTCCTTTCCAATAAAAAGGGATGCGCTCTCTCTCGCATAAAAAAAATCACAAATATCGAGGGTATACGGAGAAAGACAGTGTGCACCAGAGTCTGTTCATTTTGGCTTGTCCTTGGGACGATCTAATCTATAGATTACAATCTGGGACCACTTATACCGTAGGATCAGAGGCGTAAATAGATCCATCTGCTTCAATAGTAGATAGGTGGGCCGTTGGAGCATCAATCTTCAGCTTTGTGAGGGTCCCAGTCATCGTGTAAACCGTCAGATCTTGAGGGCTCACCTTCCGCACTTACCAACAATGTAGTCCACCCGTCATAAGTTTTACACTTAAACTTCATCTTATGGCATGAAATTAAAACTCCTATCATGTGGATAGCTTGAATTTGTTCTGAGACAAGGCATTGACACAAAGAAGACATGGGATGGGTTCAATAGGTGGGGGCCCTTGGGTGGAAAAGGCCATTTTGGCACATTTTCCTCTCTCTCTCTCTCTCTCTCTCTCTCTCTCTCTCTCTCTCTCTCTCTCGTCATCCTTAATCAAATGGCTTGCCTCGAAAGTTGATTGGAAGAGGTGATTGTGGATCCCACTCTTTGCTTGATCTTATCTGTTAATTTATTTTGGAGAATCATGGGACATCGATGAGTCTTGATTTCATCTTCATCTAAGTCGTCTTTAACATTGTGATAAAGATATCGATGGACCTTCGATTGGAGTTGTTTCCTCTATTGTGGTATACCTCTAATTAGGGGTGTCAATTGGTCGGGCTTATGCCTGAAAAATCAGAATTTTGAATAGGTTCGGCCCGACAGCCCGGTCCGAAATAGTTCAAAATTTGGGCCAAGACCTACCCTACGCCCGACCCGTTAACAACGCTACCCCTGATGTCTTCTTCTCTTAATCTTTGGGTCATGCCCTGAAATTATTTATACAAGATAATAGTTGGTGTGGATTTAAATGGAGATGCACAGTGGGCCCCACAAAAATAATCCCAAAGGTGCATGTAAGACAAGGGGGCCCCATTTGAATTATTGTAGAGATTATTTTAGAGAGTGGGACCTCTACCGTAGAAGGCAATAGGGACTATTGGTGCCACCTCCGTGGGATCCATTCCGGTGACCTGATGGCATACATGCGGCATCATTACTTCCATTCCGGCGAGTTTCCAGTGACTCTTTCAAAATGTTTTTGCAGGATTGGGGTAACGTGTATTTTATGCTTTTTTTATACATGTATCCTAACAAATGGAGGTGCACATTGAATATGGAGGATATTGTAATTACAATCCTAATTGGCAAAGCAATTTTCCTTTTAAGTACAGTAAAAGTTGAACATGATGGCTATCTAGCCCATATGATGCAATTATGATTAGGAGCTAGTATATGAACATAGAAATGAGATTACAATTATGCCAAAAATAAGATGGTCCTTATGAGCAATGAAATTATATATGAGGAGCTACTATCTATATCGCTAAACACAAAACACCCGAGGAATATGATGTTAGAATAAACGTTATTTACCATATGCATGGCACCATCTCAGTTGGACCACAAATTATGATAGACGACGATGTCACGGCATATATGATTATCTCCGACCATGACTTCAAAATTCATACACATGTTTTGTAGAGAAAGACGTACAAAAGAGCTCGTGGTAGTAGATCTGAATGCGTCAATAATAACTATGGATACATCTGTACATAGAGAAATTTGCATGGACTTTCTTTCTCTGGATCGTGCAAACATTACTAGCCCATCAACCAATTCACTTTATTCAAGATCCGAGATTCGATAATTTTGACGTTACAACTTTTTGATTGATCAATAGCCAAGACTGCATGGACTTCCTTTTACAGGATCGTGCAAACATTCATGAGCCATCAACCAATTCACTTATCAAGATCTAAGGTTCGATAGTTTTGTTTTGACACGCTAACTTTTCAATTGATCGATAGTCAAGATTGCACGGACTTTCCTTCATAGGATCATGCAGGCATCTATGGCCCATCGACTAATTTACATATTCAAAATCCGAGGTTCAACAGTTTTGATGTGCCAACTTTTCAACTGATCAATAGACAAGACTACATGAACTTCCCTTCACAGGATCATATAGACATCACTAGCCTATCGACCAATTCGCCTGTTCGAGATCAGAGGTTCGACGGTTGGGAGCAGCCATTTACTCCACAAAGTCATATTACAATGGATGTCATCTTCACGCCATTTGCAGTGTTGCCGCTTAACATATGTGAAGTAGACGCTGGATTCGTTAATGTAGAATTTTCTGAATATGCAAGTTTGCAATGTGAAACTGCTAATATAAGGTATTGAAATCAAATAAACAAAGATACATGATTAAATGTCTAATTGAAAGTTGCATCCATCGATGTTAAATGACACTGGTGCATTCAAAATAAAGACGTACTAATCCGAATACACATGTAGCTAGTCTTCCGAGGCAATAGCTTATCGTCAGGCATAGTCTGTAGAGAATGAGAATGGTAAACGTAAAGTAACTTATAAAGGAATGGAGAGACATCATCGATAGGAAATCAGCAAGGTATACGACGAGATTGCCGCTAGTCAAATGAGAAAGGGCTTAGCATGCAAGACAAGCAATATACAACACGAAATGTGCAAGGATTTCACGGTTGATGTCAGTTATATGAAGGCGTATATTGACAAGGGAATCGTAACTATTGAGGTTATGAGTTCATTCGAATATTCGTGCATTGTGCTGCTGGCCTATCTACATTAGTTATCGAAGGTAAACCAGGTAACGGTAACAGATTCACAAATAAACAGCAAAACCAACTGCTTTGATAGATGCTTTATTACACCCAGATAATGCATTCAAAGCTTTCGGCTCTATATTTGAAAAGTATTGTGTATGAACAGGGCTCATCTAAATGAGATGTATAAAGGTGTATTGTTCATCATTACAGCATCAGATGAGAATAATCACATCCCAATGGTAGCTTACGGGATTAGTGAGGTGAAGAATAACAGCAGGTGGAATTAGTTCCTAAAAAGTTTACGGCGAGCTATTGAACTAGTCGACGATCTCTTTATTATATTGGATCGTCATACATATATGATTAATGGAGTGAAATTCGTGTTCTCTTTTGCAACGCATGGATATTGTACACCATATATGGACAAATATGATATATGCATACAAGGATCAGATGTTGTGAAAGTACTATTATACAGTTGTTAAGACATGTCGAAGAAAAATATTTGAGGATCTCATGCACTAGATAACATTGGCCAACCCTATCACATATGACTGGCTCAATAATATAAATTGAGAAAGATGGGCATTTGCATTCTTTCTGGTCATGAGATACAAATCATAGCAACAAACATAGCTATGAGTAGAAATGTGTTGTGGAAACACCCTAGAGAACACCCAATCATGAAGCTTTTTAATGATGTGAGACACAAGGCAGAAGAGTTCTTCGTGGTTAGAATAGAATTGAACGAAGTGAGATGTGGATGTGGTGAGTTTGTTGTGATGAATTGCATTACGTGCATGCAATTACAACCTGTGATAAGTATGAAAAGGATCGTTACGACAGTTATTCCCCATTGTACTCAACACCAATTTACTGACATATATACTAGGAATCCCTGTATCCGGTCTCTAATATTAGCCAATGGCACACTTGCGGATGTTAGGGTAATATGTGATAAAATATGTCCCTCGAGTCAACAAAGAAAAAAGGCAAGATGGAAAAAGAACATAATTGCAAGCCAATATTGAGAAAAAAGGTCACTCGTAAAATGCTCTAGGTGCAAGCAAATGGGTCACAATCGAACAACATGCATCTTCCCCCTCTGTCATCAATGAAAATTGATTTTTATGTATATGTTTATTCTATTTTTTTGTAAAGTAATTCTCATCACTTGTATAAGCATGCTCTATTTTTTGAAAAAATATGAAAGATAAATTAAATGATTGAAGAATTGTAGGTGAATGTGATTGTTGAATTTTTGATCGAATGAATATGGATGTGTAACGCAGATACAAACCATAAAGATAAGAGATGTTCCCTATGGATCGCCGATATATACAATGGATTGGCGATATTAACAATGTTGATTGTCGATAGTCAGTGTTAATAAACAATAATCATTGTGGATCACCGATAATGTACAGTGGATTGGAGATATTAAAACTATCGATTGTCTTCAACGAACAGTAAGTATCGACAATCTAGAGTCACTATCGGTGATCCACAGTAAATATGGGAGAAGCACAATTATCAGTCATTCACAATTTGTATCGGCAAACTAAAATTAGTGTCAGCGATCCACGTCACCATTAGCAATCAACAGTGTATATAGGTGAATCATAATCAATATTTATGATCCACCGTATGTCGCAGCGAACCACAATCAGTATTGGCAAACAACAATCACTATCGGTGATCCCCATTGTGTATCGGCAAAGCACAATGTTTAATAGTGATTCGAAGTATGTATCAACGATCACAACATTCCTCCATTCCAACATTCATCGTTTACGCAACATTCATATATACATTTGTTGCACAAAAAAATTAAATATGAAACAATTATTAGAACACATACATACATTTATTGCTTAAAAATGAAATATTTAATATATATGAATTAGTTATTACAACACCCATACATATGTTTGTCGCTCAAATTTAAAAAATAATAAAATAAATAGTAAAATAACTATACATTATTGGATTTTGGCTTGTTAAATTTTCATTTTTCTTCTTCATAAGTCCGCATTTTGTATTGCATATGGGGTTTTTAGCTTTACGAGTCTGGCTTCTAGTGCCCTCTTTTGGAAGTGGAATCTTTGTTAGGTTTGCTTCATACCGGGTGGTATTGTAGCTAGCATATGTGCTTCATCTCCCACCTCTTCAGCAACCTATACTTTATCTTCCACCTATTTAATTAGGAACAAAGTGATACTAAATGTCAATGTACTTGGTTTAAGCATGAAATATTATATTTTTATACAAGTGTAACACGCTCTAACTGTTATAGTAAATCACTAACACTTCCTGCTTAAATTATAATTCTTCTAACAGTCTCTTCAACCAAATAGCTTTATTGCATGCTTGTGTAGCTGACATGCACTCTGCGTCTATAGTAGACAAAGCCACCACTGACTGCAGTCTTGACATCCAACTAACCGTATTGCTAGTCAAAGAGAAAATTTAACACACGGTAGATATTCTTTTATCACGATGTCCTACTTAATCAACATCTACAAACCCAACAAACTCTAAATTTAGCCACTATAACAAATAATCTCCTTAGAAGTACCATTCAAGTAACAAAAGATCCACTTCACAACAGTCTAATGATATTTACTTGGGTTTGCGATGTATTTACTGATTAATCGTACAGCTTGTGTAATGTCAGGTTTGGTGCACACCATGACAAACATGAGACTTCCTACCACCGATGAATATGGTACTCGAGACATATCTAACTTTTTTGCTTTTTTGCTAGAATATTGATTTGAAGATATCTTGCAACTAAGAAGGAATGTAATACTAATTGGGTTAGAATTCTACATGTTGAAGCGGTGAAGAACTCTTTCAACATAAACCTTTTAGGTTATCCAGACTTTTTTGTTCTTCCTGACTCTATGATCATCCCAATATTCTGATTAATAACACTTAAATATTAATATCAAATTCCCTAGTTAAATGAGCTTTGAATGTTGCGATAGTATCGATTAAGCAAAATGGGAGCTAATTGAAGTACGGGAGAGCATCGATTAAGCAACCTGAGAAGGCACTACAAAAGAGGCTCAATTCGACAAGTTATCATAGTGTAAGAGTCCACACACTCATTCCTAATGTAAGATTGAGTGTAGAGTTTGTAACCCAAGTTCATGTAGGACCGTATCGTCACCAACACGGGTGAGTACGTGTTTAAGTCCTTGTTTAGGCTACCGATACGAGTGAATAGGTGGGTAAGTCCTTGTGTAGGCCTCTAGCAAGAGTGTACGCTTGTAAATGTTAGAGGTAAACATGATTTAAACCTCTCATAGTAAAATTCGATATACTCATGGGTTGAGTGCATCCATCGATGGTGAAGTAAGGAAACTGAACCACTATACATGCTTGTGTTTGAAATTGTCTTTTGAACACTTGTTTAATTATGTTTATGTGATTGTTTAAATGAACTATATGTATCATTGTTAGATGAATGTTAAGAGTTGATAGTTAGCACATCCCATATACATATATACACTATCTTGTTTAGACTAGTTACTTAGCATATTACATCTTTTCTAATATATGTGATTAGACTATCTATTGGCTTGGAAGCCTTAGAGTTAATTATCTTACTTAATTTAATAAAATATTAATTTAAGTAAGCAATTGCGTGTTTAATAGACATAAATTTTATTTAGTCCTAATTACCCTTCTTTAAGACATAATCTTTATTCTATAGCTCCACCAAGCTTTCACGCATAACCCGTGGTCCACCACCATACACAATTTCAGTTTTTACATACAATTGTTCTAGTTCCGAGTCAAACACTGCTGTCATACTAAATATATTACAAATAGTGCTTAAACGGACAATCGGCAGAAAGTTTTATTAAAGTCAATACTTGATTTTTTAATATACACTTTTACCACTAATCGGGCTTTGTATCTTTCAACATTCCCTTTTGTATCCTTTTTCAGCTTGTAAACGAATCTGCAACCAATGGCCTTCCACTCTTTGAGTAATTCAACCAATTCTTAAGTTCTATTCTTATGCAGAGCTTTCATCTCATCCCGCATGGACACTCTCTCTTGGTTAACATCCACATATTCACATGTCTCTCGGTATGAACAGGGCTCGCGATCATTTATTAAGCAAGCATAAGTCATAATATAATCCTTGAGTCAAATATAAGGTTTTGTAGCTTTCTTTGGTTGACCTTGATTACTTTGAGTTTCAACACTCAGTATTTCATCTGTATACTCTTCATCAGCTTCATCTTTAATGATATCATCAACTTGCTAATAATCTAAAATAGTTGGATGATTTTGAACATTGTTTAAATATTCTAATTCAATTATCTCTTATAACTCCGAGCTCGGTAGTAATTCTATATCTTTTTGTAACGAATCTTCATTAAAAACTACATCTCGTCTAATTACTAACTTGTGGGTATTATGGTCCCACAATCTGTACCATTTGTTCAATCTGTATAGTTATAAAAAAAAAAAAAAACACTTTTTGGGCCTCGCATTTAGTTTCATCCTATGTATTTTGGGAATTTATATATAAGCGTCACAACCAAAACTATGAATGAACGAATAATTAATTGTTTGTCAAACCATGCCTCTTTAGAGATCTTATAATCAAGTGCAATCATACAAAAACGATTTATTAAGTAACAAGTTGTATTAATGACATTCGCTAAAAAATACAATTCGAGCCTAATTGAACTCAGCATACTCTTAGCACGATTCATAAGCATACAATTCATATGTTCTGCAACTCCGTTTTGTTGTGTACTTTCAAGAACTGTATAATGCTTCTCAATGCCATACTCACTGCAAAAATTCTTAACTTATTTCCATGAGTATTCTCCTCTATTATTACTTCTTAGATGCTTAATTTTATTTCTCTTTTAATTTTTAACCAATGCTTTAAACTTAAAAAAATAATTAAAAGCACTACTTTTTCTTTTGAACATGTAAACCCATATTTTTATTGATAAATCATTAATAAAATAAATAAAATATTTCAAACTTCTCAAGGATTCAACTGGAGCTTCTTAAGTATCAGAATGATTTAAATTTAAAACATTTTTTTAAAAAAAAACTTTTGGTAGTGGATGAAGGAAAATAAGTTATATGAAGCTTTTTAAATAGACAATCCTCACAAAAATATAAATGAATACACTTTAAACCATGAAACAAATTTTGATCAAGAAGAACATTTAGTCATTGCTTGCTCGTGTAGCTCAATTACCTATGCTAGAATGTAGTAGAGTCTTTCACAACATTGGCAATAATAGCATCGCCAACTACGGTATCTCCAATCAAACAATATAAATCACCCATTAACTTTCCTTTTGCCACTACTATTGCTCCTTTTATAATTTAAATCGACTCTTTTCACCAAAAAATTTATAGCCATTTTCATTGAACATTTTCATTGATAGAAAACTCTTCTGCATATTCGGCACGTGCTGCACAATAGAAATTGTACATGTGATACCATCAAACATGGTAATTTTGACATCTCTAATCCCTGCAATTTTACATGTGCTATCATCACCGATGTAAACCATGCCACCATCACATGACCGATTTGTATAGAAGTAATTTCCGTGTGGAGTCATATGAAGCAAAAAGCTCGAATATAATTTCCATTATTAATGACTCGCATTCTCTCGTGGAATCAGTACAAAGAACACTTCTCCGTTATCAGATGAATTGTCTTTATCAACTATATTTCTTTAAGATCCTATGAATTTGATTATTGATCATGCAAATCAGGTTTGTAATTTATTATTATTATTATTATTATTATTATTATTTACTTTTTTGATTATACAAAGTTTATGCACATTGTTCTTCTTTTAGCAATTCCAACATTTACTTATTTTGTGCCTTTTCGACTTGGATTTCGTTCAATCTCTTCCAGTAGTATCCTTCTCAATAGATTTTAATTTGACCATCATAGCATCACCTGCAAATTCTTCACACATTTTTCTGCAAGACTCTTCGATGAGCAATGTGGACAAGGCTGAATCTATATTAAGGTTTGGACCATTATCGAGATTCATGATCAAACCATCCCACGAATTTATCATAAAAAAGAGCAGAAGTGTGACATTTTCTTTATCATCAATCTTCACATCGACGATCATTAATCTGCTAATCAGAGTGTTAAACCCATTAAAGTGTTCTTACAAAGACGAGCCTTCATTCATCTTTAAATTGTATATTTGCCATCGGAGAAATATCTTGTTCGACATCAATTTCCCTTCATATAGGTTTCACAATTTATCCCACAAATCTTTTACACCGGTTTTATTGGACATGTTGAACAAAATCAATTCATCTAATGCAAGAAAAATGACTGTCATGGCCAATTATTTTTCTTCTTAAATATCATGTCTTTCATCTCTTTAGGCTTATTTTCTTTTCCTTGAATCACAATTGCACACCATTCCTTCACCAATACTACGTTCATCTTAAGTTTCCACGTCGACGTGCAATTGGATCCTTCAAACTTCAGCACCTCGAATCTAGCAGAACTCGATCTAGCTATCTAAAACACAACTGCAAAACAAACAATGACATCGATCTTGTGCTAAAAATATTTCTTAACCATTGGCTCTGATACCAATTGTTGTGGAAAAACACTCGCACATGATCAATGTTAATAAGGCCAAAACACAAAAGAAAATAGCTAAACAAAAGTTAAAAGGGTTAAACCAAAATAAGAGCAAGAGACACAATGATTTATGTAGTTCAACAATATGCCTACTTCATGATGCAATAACAAAACTTCATTCTTCACTAAAAATAAGAGAAACAAAAATATAAGGCTCACCTTTCTCTCACCCATAAAATGAATCTTATACCAAGGAAAAAATACGAATAAATGGAACAATATACTTCTTTCTACCTATGACCCTTCTTATATGGACTACACCATGCGAGATGACATATAACCAATCACATCCAAATAGGCTTTACCGTACATAGCCGTACATGTGTACGAGCGTACGTAGGAGACAGAGTGAGAGAAGTTAGAGAGAAATAAGGAAATAAGGGAGAGGCGTCTCGCACTAGGAGACATCAACACCCAGGACAATGCCTCTCCACCTCCTCAACATTTTGTCCATTTGTTTCAAGATTAAGCATAGTACGATAGGGGTATTTACTAATGGGTGATGTAATTTATGTATTATAAATTAAAATTAAAATAATTTATTTAAAATAGATTATTAATTATTCAGTAAATTTATATAGAATGTATTTTCGATCGTTTTCGAATGTTAAGCTATAAATATATAAATCTCTTAAATAATAAGAATATAAATTAACTTTGAGTAAGTACCTTATGGATAAATTGAAAAAAAAAAAAAAAAAGCATGAGTAATTTATACTAACGCAGTTGGGGGTGTCATGTATGTTATGATATATACTTGTCTTGATATTTATTGTGTCATTGATCATATGATTAAATCTAGATTTTATCATTGATCAATCATTAAGAGATTTTTTCATTAGCAATAAGGTATTTAGATTTTTATGTTGCAGTATCTTAGAGGTGATTCAATAGTATATGATTAATTAATATTGATAGGGAAAGAAATGATGACAATAGGAAATCTATATTCAGATACATTTATGCTTAATGTGAAATGTATTTTTTATACTTTAATTAGAAATATATCATACTTTACTATCATGTATGAGTCGCTTGCATTATTGCAATATAGAAGGTCATGTGATAAGGAAATTCTTTATCGGCCTTGGTATTGTCATATGCACTAGTATGTAACTTTGTACTTCTACACTGTAATAATACTTTAACGATAACACTATATTGAGATTCTAAGTTTCATCAAAGATCCAAGTACATTAAGATGAGGTATCCCTACGTAGGTAAGTAGGTCACTGAGCTTGAATCTCCATTAATTATATCTTTATGCCGGAGATGTTGGTCAACCTGATGACTAGCCACTTTTATGTGACTCATTCATGACTCATGTATGTTAAGGCTACGTGATTGCAGAAGATGAGTCTTTGTTGTTTATGTTAAGTTAGATTATATATGGCCCAATAATCACATATAAGTACATGCACATGCTCACACGTATAGATGTGATTGTCTCATGCATGCAATAATGAAGTAAAAGTACTATTGCCAACAAGATAATGAGGTGTTGTCAATAATCAACAAAGCAATGAAGTATAGATGATAATCACCATTTAAAGGCTCGGTTTATTTTTTATTTTTTAATGTGTATACCATTGTATGGGTATGCCTAATAAGAAAGATGCATGATGCAATGAACATACATAAGAAATGTACATTCGCTTTGATCTATAAGACAATCACGATGAGGTCTTATTAAGATCATCGCAATTGACTTTATATCTATTGTATCCAACCAATTCATGTAAGCCTACAACCCGAAATGGGGATAGAGATCAGGCAAATTCATTGTGATAATCACATACACAAGGAATACTTCATAATTAGTAGCGACGTGTGAATAAAGTCACACATGCTCTAGGACCATTTGCCTATAGGTGACATATTAATTTTAATATTTTTGTTGTGGGAGTGTGCTAGTCATGTAGGTGACTTGTGTGTCTTTATTGTTCTAAGCCACACAACAACGTCATACATAGGCAATGCTATTTTCATGTACATTCTTAAGGTTTTGTGCACATGCTACATGACCCTTTATCTACGGGTGATAACTTAATAATATTGTCGTTGTGGGAGATTGCGACTCTTGTAGATGGCTTGTGTGTCTTTATTACTCTAACTACATAACAACATTGTAATAAGGTAATGCTATTTTCATGTACATTCTTAAGGTTGTGTGCACAAATTTAATTAGGTCAAACACATTTGAAAAGTGGCCAAATCAAAAACAGGCTACACAAATAAATTAGATGAGGATTTTAAACGATTGTATAGTGATTATGGCATGCAGCAGAGTTATTCCAGGTGTTTGATTGAATGTCGGCCAGATTTTGTTGAAAACAAGTTTGAAAGATTATTTATATATTATAATTGATATTGAATTTATCCAAGTAAATTTTGTTAAATATAAAAAATAGGTAAGTACAAATAACAATTGAAGCATTAATATTGTGCACGTACGCATAAAAATTATTCTAGTCCAACATATTTAACAATATTAATGGTAGTAGCCGACATGCCTCTTGTTACGACCACCATTACTGAGGTTGATTTTTTTTTAGCGTCTAAAAAAAAATCAACCTCATTTTATTTAGTTTGAGCTCACATGAGTCCATTTCATAACCGAAAATACAACTTCACATCGAACGGTGGGTCCCACCTTTACAATTACGCAATGACTGTTATATAACTGTTTTCAAATATTATGGCCAATCCACTTTTAAATTTGGTATGATGACATCTCTTTAAGGAGAATTTTAGTATCAGGGATTCATCTCCACCAATGAGATTGGAAGGTGTAGATTGTAATTTCATTCACGGATGGAATTCAACACATCTCAACTAACAAAGAAGCACAAAGGAGGTCCCGGCAGAATAACGTGTAAGCGTTTGCTTTTGCCTACTTAGTTAAAGAGGCTTTTTTTTTTGGACTTTTTGGATGATGTTATACCTAACTTTGGGCGGTGATGCAGACACTAGAGAGCTCAGGGCTTTACTTTTTGGGCCGCAAAAAGAACATTTGACGACTATTTAAACCGTCCACTTATTCAAATAAGTACTGGCCTGCATGATGATCGGACGGAGCCTGATTTTGCACCAAAGAGTGGTCACTTGGTTCTGTACCTGATGGACGGTCCGGATCTTGTACAGCCGCTGCCAATTCCCTCCGTCCATCACTAAGGACCGTGTAGGCCTCTATCTGTGCACGTGACCGTAGTTTTATACTTCCACCGTATTTTCGTACGTATAATGTATTGGCTGGTTTGGAGTCGACCATGAGGCAGTTTCAGTTGTTATAAAGTTTTTTCGGGCGTTGCCTGTGAGACGCTCTCTCTCTCTCTCTCTCTCTCTCTCTCTGAGGGTTTGTCGCTCTGGATCTTCTGCGAAAATGGTGAAATACGCCTGAAATTGTATCCGATCTGTGAGAAAACGCCCCGTGATTCCTCTCCGATCGTGTCTGATCTTGAAGCTGTTCATTTCAAGCTCGATTTCAATCTACGAACCCCTGTGGCAGAAGAAAAACAGACGATTTTCACAATTCATGAGTATCTAGGGCTTATCTAGGGCTTTCTTTTTGTCGTTTTGAGTCCAAGAGCTGAAAATAACAGGGTTTCATGGGAATTGGCGAGGTGGATGTTGATATATTAATGTATGAGAAGAGAAAGGGATTGAATTGCAGGAATGGAGGGGAAAATCTAGGGTTTGTTGGGTTTAGGATTTCTTTCAACTAGGTGAAGAGGTGTTGAGATCTAGGGTTTTTTTTTTTTTCCTGGTATTTATCTGTTTTGGTTTGTATGAGGAATTCGTATTAATTGTGATGGACATGGAACTTGTGGGAGACGTGGCGTCACTTGACCCGGAGTTGTTGCAGCTGGCGGAGGTTTCTCCGTTCGCTCTCAAGTCGAACCCGAACATTGCCGATGGGCTGTTCTCACAGTGGCTTTCGCTTCCGGACACCAGTCGATTGGTATTTATTAATATTCTTCTTCTTTTTATTTCTGCATTAAAAGAAAAAAAATTTGTTTTGGACTTGCCTAGGTTTGTCTTTTGCATGCTTGATTTCTGTTTCTTGGGATGGTCATCCATGTAATTTTATGGCTTAGGCACTTCACTGCATTATTGTGAGTGCATTTATGGACAGGTCAATGATTTTTGAAGAGATTACAATGAGTAACAAGGATAGTGCCTGTATTATCTAAATTGAAGTGAAATTTTCCTGGGAGATTTTCTTTTCAATTTGAGGTAGCCATCAGAATTGCCACCCAAATTAGCCTGCATGTGCACATAGAAAGCTAAGAAAATTTGTACGTGGAAAGCTAGGAAAACAATGCATTATGCAAACAGCTTGGCAGAGCTTTTGCTGTCAGGAAGGAGTATGAATGAGTTCACTGTCTGTGTGGTTCCATTTAGCAAAATCGAGATTTATTCCCCAATTGATGATGATAAAGTCTACTAATTATATCTTGACAATCTATTAGTTTGATCATCAATGGATTCCTGTTTAGTCCATCTTTTGAAGCATTTCCCCTAGATAACGTCTAACTTCCTCCAAACATTGTCCACTGTTGGAAATCTTCTGTATGGTTTATCTATATAAATGCAGGAAATCTTATGAAATTAAAATATTACTAGCTGAGCATTTAACTTTAAACAGGAATGAAGTCCATTGAGTAATACACATATTATATAATGAAAGTTCTCATACTGCAGGGGTGTTCATGGAGGCAGACGCTTTTTGCATTTCAAAATTTAGAACTGTTGAAATAGTGTCAATAAGAGCATTCATGGAGGTTGCGTTATATTTGGTCTCAGCATCACTGGACCTTTTCAGGCTTTTGCTATCTTCCATACCAGTATGATCTACTATGTGCTATGAGGCTGCTTATTCCTTGGAATAAATGGCAAATGTTTTGATTTTGCATCTTTCAAAAAAAAAAAAAATGTTTTGATTTTGCCAAATGGGTTTTGGAATTAAGTCTTAACCTTACTAATTGGGTTGGCTACAGGAATCTCATTCCATCACTCCACTCTATCAAGGACTATATCCTCAGTTAAACCATAGGCCAACAAATATTTTGTTACTACCTCCAATTACGTCTTTTTGGGCCTTCTGTTTCCCTTTTTCTAGTCTCAAGTTTGAACAAACTAACTCCTAATCGATGCAGTTCTTGGTTGCATATGCACATGGCCAAACCATCTAAGTCTATTTTCATCATCTTATTACCTGTTGGGGTATTTGTAAGTTTCTCTGAATGCATTCATTTTAAATTTTATTGTTCCTCGTCTTCCCACCCATCCATCCCAACATCCTCATTTTAGCTACACTCATTCTATGAATATGTTGTCCGTTGACTGCCCGTCATTTGTCCCATAGAGCATCGTTGGTCTTATGGCTGTCCTATAAAACCTCCCCTTCATTTTGATTGGTGTGGGGGCGATAACATAAAACTGTAGAGGCACATTTCCACTTCATTCTATGAGCAACATCCTCCACAATCTCTTAGTTCTCATGCACTATTGAAGATATCGGAAATGGTTATTTTGGTGTACTTCTTAGCCATCAATCTTAACCAATTCTTTGTTTACACACCTATTGGTACTAAAATTGCATTCCATATGCTATGCTTTTGTCGGACTAATTTTAGAACCTTTAGATTCTAAAGCATCTCTCCATGGTTCTAGCTTTATGTTTGTTCCCTCTCTTTTGTCAATCAAAACTATGTCAACTGCAAACAACATGCACCATGGGGCCTCGTCCTGTAAATGCCTAGTAACTTGCACATAACCAATGCAAAAAGACATGGGCTCAACGCTGATCCCTGATGTTGGCCTACTTTAAGTGGAAACTCACTTATCTCTCTACTACCAGTCCCTAACTCAGTTACCGTAATCATGTCAATGTATCCTCGTGAGAGTTGGGACTCCTTTCTTTCCTATCACTCACCAGATCATCTATCTTAGGACCCTGTTGCATGCATTTTCTAAGTTGGCAAAAACCATTTGGAGATCCTTTCTTCTCTCTCCAAATTTTCCATCAACTAACAAAGAAAATAGCCTTAGTGGATGATCTTCTTTACATAAAGCTGATATTTTTTTATTTTTATTTTTATTTTTATTTTTTGTTTTTGTTGATACATTTGTCTCATGTGTTAATCTTTGATGTGAATCTTTTTCTTTTCGTGTGCAAGAAGCCAATGAGATTTCACTTTGATGGATCATCTCTCCCCAAGTTTTATAGTATAACTCCTAAATTTAATCATGCGGCTCTATACTCCTTTATTCTTGTAAATAGGCAACATGGTGCTTCTGTTGTCATTCTTCTGGAATTTTTTTTTTGTTCTCACAATCTTGTTTAACAGCATAGTCAACCAACATAAGTCTCTCGTGCACTTCTAGACCTCTATTGTCATACCATATGGCCCTAAGGTCTTTCCTGTCTTCATCCTTCTTAAAGCCTCCTTCGCTTCAAATATCCTAATCCTACAAAGGTATCTGAAATATTTAGCCTTACTTCAGTTAATGATTCCTTCCATCCCTAAGATTTTAGAGTGTCATCATTTAACAAGTTTTGGATATAACTTCTGCACCTTTCATTGATCTTGTCATCATTTAACAAGTTTTGGATATAACTTCTGCACCTTTCATTGATCTTGTCATCATTAACCACTAACCTTTGGTCATTACTCTTAATGCATCTAACATGATATTGGTCCTTACACTTCCTCTCCCTCATTTTTGCAAGTGTGAGGACATCTTTTTCACTATGTATTGTTCAAATCTTTTTCACTATGATATTTTCCGTTTTTCTTTTCTTTTTGCCTGGCTGCTACCTCAGCAGTCCCCTTGTATTTTCTTTTCCTCGTTTAATATATTCTCGTTGCCTTAAAAAAAAAATAATCTTGACACGCCTTAAGTTTAGCCTTGCTACTTTTGCAGCGTTCTTTTTTGTGTTCTATATTCTTCTCAAACCTTTTCGTTTCTAGTTTTTTGCCAGCCTTCTAACATTTTTTTTTTTTTTTTGTGTTGTTATTGCTAATAGTCTTTTGGTAAAACGCTTGAAATTTTTTTAATGTTAACTTGAAAGATTTAATTAGCACAATCTTCAAAAAAGAAGAAGATTTTATTAGCACCAAACAAAATCATAGAAAAATAACAAAGAAAAAAGAGAATGGTAAAGGGATGATGGGAAATCATCCCAGGACCTCCGATTAAAGAGGAGAGAGTCTTCCCCTAGATACCTAAAATGTTATCCAAGTTACGACCCTTGTAATGGGTAGGTCTTGAGGCCCAAGAAATAATTATCAGTAATGACGATTAAAATGATGAAAATGCCCTAAAAATAAACAACAAAGATTAAATTGATCCAATGAAGCGTAAATATGTGTAAGGATCAAATTTCCAATAAGTAGCATGGAGAGTCGCATTTCCATCTTTCTTTCATCATCGTCATCGTCATCGTCATCGTAGTAGCCTTACCATTAAAAGAAAAGGTCATCATCAGAGTGTCGTCTGGTTGTCCTAGGTATTTGGGGATCCCACTCATTATGTGTTATAATAATATAATTGTCGAATGTTTGTGCCTTGTGTGCGTTAAATCTATAACCTCATTCTAATACCATAAGCAAATTATCTTCTACGGACAATTATCATTAGCTTTGTGGCTTTGGAAAGATTGTTAATTTTCTGTTTTTTTTTTTTAAAAAAAAAATTATTTCCATTGGTTATTATATTTCTCTTTTACATAGCTTATAAGCAAATCTGATGCCTCGCTCAAACATCAGAACTTCTCTCATCTGCTTCCTTTTTAGGCACCTAAGTATTCAATACATCTTTTGCACCATACAGTCTACACCATTTTTAAAACTAAATTTTCTGCCTTTTCTCTTGGTACTTTTAGGCTGCTTGTAAGTACATATCTATAATCTTCTTTCTCATTGTTCAATTTACCTGCAGGTAAAAACCTTGCTTGATGATGCCAAGTCAGGTGCACCTTTGAATATTCTTGGGAACTCTACTAGTACAAATGCAGCTACAAGCAATTCGTTGCCTTCCTTGTTTCCTTCTGGGGGCACACCTCCACTTTCTCCAAGAAGTACTTCTGGTTCCCCACGTGTTGTGAAACGTGCAGGGGCAGGGCCTTCTAATTTAGGTTCTCCACTAAAATTAGTCAGTGAACCAGTGAGAGAAGTCATACCTCAGGTACTGAATATCTAACTATATTAAAGTCCGGAGTCTCCAGACAATAAATCTTCACTCATCATAGCTTTATCCCAGGCTCCCAGCTATTTGGGGCTGGGAATAACATCTCTTTTGATAAATAATAGAATCATATTAACTTTGAATACTAGTTTGTATTATGCTTTTCCCCACAATATCACATCTTAGGGCCATCAATGACATCGGGTAAGGAAATGGGCATTGATAGGGTGCCTGTATATCTTGCAGTTCTATTTCCAGAATGGTCGCCCACCTTCAAATGATTTGAAAGAGCAATGTTTGTCTAGAATTGACCAGCTTTTCTTTGGTCACTCTGATGGTCTGCAAGTTCAAGGTGAGAAACTCGTGTGTTTATCCTGTTTTAGTTTAAACTAATGTTCCCATACAACATTGTATGGGCATTTTTAGATGCAACTCATATGAGTTCTCAGCTTCTCGCTGACATCACTTGCTTATAACATCCAAGCCATGAGAAAAGGTTGGTTGCATCATAAAGATCAATTAGGGTGAAAACCAAGATGGTCCATTTATTAGGTGGGCTACACCATTGAAATCAGTGGACAACTGGTGGTCTGATTCAGTGTACTTCTCTGGACCACGTGATGAGTGGATTGTTCAAATTTTTCTTCAGATGTTCTTCATGGTACAGGCCATCTTTTCATGGCTCAGATGTTCCCCCGGAGGATGCATCAGCTTACAATAAAACACTATATGTGAAAATTAAAGTACAGTGGTTGCATGTGAACATTTCTCCTTATTTCTATATGTTATTATAAGTCGAGCTGGTGATTTTTTCTCCTTTTATAATATCAGAATTTAAATCTGTCACAAGGGAAATTTGCAAGCTGCCGTCGTTTTTCTCCACCACCCTTTTCAGAAAGATTGATGCTGGTTGTGTTGGGATGGTGACAAGGTACACATTTTGTTATTATCGACTTACTATTTAAGAATGTAGGATAAATGATCTAACACTTCTCTTTGCATCAAATTGTTCAAGAATTAACTATTGGTTTAGTTTTATGTTTTGAAAGTCTATATCTTCCAAAACTGGTTCTTTAGTTGTTCTTCTTTATTGTCATTTGTACCTATATCTTTCGTTCTTTTGTTAACAATGTTGTTTTGAATTCATAATGAGCATCACGAAGAAATTTGTTATACTTCAAATAGCTTCTTGCCCATACTTGGGAAACTGAACACTTGCCTATGGCAATTAAAGCAAGAGTTCTAAATTGTAGTAGGATTCAGCTGCATTGCCTTTATTATTTTTAGGAAGTTAATTTTTATTTATTTATTTATTGGTTATTGGAAGGTTCAATGTCACTTAGTTATGTACTCTGTTAGAGGCATCTTGTTCCTATAGTTTCTCAAACTGTTTCGGGTAGTGGCAACTGGTTTGGGTGTGGGAGTGGGTAAGCATCTTTTTCACCATGTTAACAAGCATAAAAGGCTAGGGAGGGGGAGTGGCACTTTGGTAAAAGGTTCCTGCAACTAAGGTTTGTATGCATGCTTATCTCTTCTAACATTAGAATCTTTTCCGTTTGCTCTAGTGTTGATGACTGCAAGTTTGTAAAATTGAACAGTTGAAGAGGGGTTCAAAGTTCAAAGTCCTTTTCTTTCCCTTTCTTTTAACTTATCAAAACTAATAAAGAATATAAAAGACAACAAGCGCTAGGTTCAATTTTCAATCTATGAATGATTATGTGCACAACTATGTCTTGACAACGCTTGCTAAGTTATGAGAATGCACTATGGAGAATTGTATGAGTCCAAGACCTCTTCTTTATTCATTTGAGAAATATCGAACCATACTTAATGTTCAAGAGTTCAGGGGGGAATTAAATGGCGACAACACTCTTGAGCTACCTAGCTAAAAGAAGGTGATCGTAATAAGAAATTCTTTCATGGCATTGCTAGTGCTAAAGCTCGTGCGAATTCCATCTCTTCCCTAATCATAGATGGTGAATTTTCTTTTGATAAGGATATGATTTGTGATTCTATTGTTGATTACTATTCTAAATTGTTGGCTTCTGATTAGGTTGAACGTCCGCTTCTGGACAATCGTGATTTTCTTTGTTGTATAGTGAGGAAGTTGATTACTTGGAAAAACCTATTCTCCTTTATGAGATTGAAAATGTGATCTTGGATATGGATAAAGATAAGGCTCCTGGGCCTAATGGCTTCCCTATTGTGTTTTATCAGTCGTTTTGGAATATGGATTTTTTTTTTTTTTGCGGCTGATTTCTTTGAGAATGGTTGTCTGCCTTCAGAAATGGGTAGTGCGTTTATTGCCCTTATTCTGAAGTTGGAAGGGGTCTTTAGAGCCTATTAGCCTTATTGGAAGCAGTGTTCGAAATCTCAGTATTGTGTTACGTATCAGTTATCGCATGGGATATATCGGTTGTATCGCGTAATGTATTGCTGTTGTTGGAAACATGAGGAAACATTGGGAAATTGGTTGAATTTTTCAATGAAACATTAGTGATTGTTAAAAAAGACGTCAATACACACTTATAAATCAAAACATTACAAAAAACAAGTGCACATAATAGGTTTTCTTTGTATGGAGTCTTAATCTATGCACTGTCTAACTGAATTGATGCAAGTATATTTATACAATTTATAAATATAGGAAGACGTGGAAACACAAGCAATACATTTAAAAGCAAAAGAAGAATCACTAAATCATATTACATGTTTGATTTTATGTTTGGACATAAAGATTGCAACCGATTTGCGAGCACCTATAGAGCGAGCGTTTCTTCCTTCGACAGATGGCGCTAATCTGGAGACTCCCCGCGTCTCCCCTAAGAAGAAGGGTGACTTGTTTTCTTCACACCAGGCCTCTCCAAATCTGAACCTATCCCTCCGTCCTTCTCCTTCTTCCGATCGGTGCTATTTTTTTTTTTGAGCAGAAGCAGCGGGTTTACCAAATGGTCTCCCATGAATCTCAATCTCCAGATTTTGTGTTGAGAGTCTGAGATGCAACCTTTTCCTTTGCCCCTGGGAGATGCTGACCCCTTGGATTCTGTCTGAGGACTCTATCCCCTCGACTGATTGTGATAACTCAGTGATCGGCACCTCTCCCCGTTCCACATCATACTCCGAGATTATGACAGACTCTGCTCTCGTTGCGTTATTTCAGGAGGGTGAAGGGGGTCACATTATTGAAGCTGAGCCATTTCAAATCAGAATGGGAAGCCTTCCTCCTGAGGCATATAAGGAGGTCGCTGTCGAGAGAGCAGAGTTGGCGGATTCTATCTAGAAAAAACGATGGATCAAGGATGCTATGGGACACATTGGCAGATCTTTGGGTCTCTCTCTCGGAGACCATCCAGGAGATTTCTTGGCCCTCTTTCACTGTATTGAATCCCGCGGCCGGCCCCTGCAATGTCCCAAATCTCCAAGAAAATTCTCCCAAGCCAACCAGGAATAGAGAGCTGCAGAGTCTTCAGTCCAGTCCCTATCTCTTCAAGGAAATTACAAAGGGTATCATCGGAGGCGGTCGCTGGGAAAGATCGGTTTCCAAATGAAAGTCATTTCTTGGAACGTTAGAGGGGTGGGATCTAAGCAAAAGCGTGGTCTGATCAAAGACATCACAGGAAGAAGTAAAGCAGATATTATTTGCTTTCAGGAAACAAAGGCCTAGGAATTTTCAGCCAAGCTCATGGATTCCCTCTGGAAAGTGCGCAATGCGAAATGGGAGTCCTCAAATGTAGCAGGTAGTGCGGGAGGGAGTCTTATTGCCTGGAACGCAGCTCTATGGTCGATGGAGCGTAGTTGGATCGGAGAATTCTCAGTTTATATTGTCCTAAATCAGATCGGTTCCAACTTCTCCTGTCTTATTTCTTCGGTTCATGGTCCTAACCAAGCAGATAGGAGGTCTGCTTTTTGGGAGGATTTACACGCAGCCAGGGAAATTTTTGAAGGCCCGTGGTGTATTAGAGGGGATTTCAATATAACGTGGTATGTGGAAGGGCGATCTCAGCCTGGTAGAGTGTCCGCTGCTATGCGGTCTTTCTCCTGCTGGATTGACGACCATGCTTTGGTGGACTTGCCCCACCATGCTTTGGTGGACCTACCCCTATCTGGATCCAGATTTACCTGGTCTAATCAGCGTTCGACTCCCTCCCTTGCTAGATTAGATCGGTTTTTAGTCCTTGCTAATTGGACTGAAGTTTTTCCGTATGTCTCGCAGTCGGCACTCCCTCGGCCTACGTCTGATCACTTGCCGATAGTGCTCTCTATGGAAGAGGAAAACTGGGGTCCGAGGCTGTTTCGTTTTGATATATCGTGGCTGAAGATTGCAGGCTTCGATCAACTTATTTCTGATTGGTGGAAAGACTTGGAGGTCGATGGTTACACAGGATTCAGACTGAGTAAAAAGCTAAGTCTGATCAAGGAAAAGCTTAAAGCCTGGAAGTCGGATGTCCTCTGCAAAAGGCAGGATGAAACTGAAGATATTCTGGTGCAAATCCAGTCCATTGATTTTGCGAGCGAAGATGTTCTGATTGACAGTTCTACATGGTCCAGACGTGCAGAGCTTTGTCCAAGATTACTCAGCTAGGGTCCTTGGAGACGAGATTTCTTGGAGGCAAAAAGCAAGGTGCAAATGGATAATGGAAGGAGATGAAGATACTCGTTATTTCCATGCCATCGCAAATGCTCGAGCGAGATTTAATAAGATTAATTGTCTTTCGATAAATGGGATGCGCATTGAAGATAAGCAACAAATTTCTGAAGAGACCAGGTATTTCTCCAATCTCCTTAAGTCGGACAGTTGCCGCAGGCCCAATCTGGACTCCCTGCCTATTGATCGCATTTCAGAGATGGATGCCGCTGCCCTGGAATCTGTCTTCTCTCATGACGAGGTTAAGAACGCGGTTCAGTCGCTGGCTGGTGACAAAGCCCCGGGTCCCGATGGTTTTCCTATCCTTTTCTTTCAGCATTTCTGGGAGCTGCTACAGGGGGATATCTTGGCCTTTGTCAATGAATTGCATGATAAAGGTCAATTGTCAAATGCGCTAGGGGCAACTTTCATTGTTCTTATCCCAAAGATGCAGGGGGCTGACGCTCTCCACAAGTCGATCAGTCTCCTCGGCAACCCATCTAAAATCCTCGCCAAAGTTCTTGCCACTCGTCTCCAGGGGGTTCTGGATAACATCATATCTCTCCACCAAAGTGCGTTCGTTCCGGGAAGACAAATCATAGATAGCGCTCTCATTGCTTCCGAATGTCTGCATTCCAGTCACAAATTTGGGTTAAAAGGAATTTTATGCAAACTCGACTTAGAGAAGGCTTACAATCACGTTGATTGGAATTTCCTTCTATATATGCTAAAGAGGATGGGTTTTGGTCCCAAATGGTTAGCTTGGATTAAGGCGTGCATTGGCTCAGCGATATTCTCGGTCCTCATCAACGGGTCTCCCAAAGGCTTCTTCAGGAGCTCTAGAGGGCTGTAGCAGGGAGATCCGTTATCCCCGTTTCTTTTTCTTTTTCTTATTTTGGTAGAGGCTTTCTCCCGTATGTTGAGAAAAGGATAGGCGATAGGCATTATAGGAGGTTTTCAGATTAAAGATATGGACTAGCCCATATCTCACATTCGGTATGCAGACGACACTCTCCTGTTTAGTGAAGCCGACTTGGACAAAGTGTGTAATCTTCGCACCACTGTCCGTTGTTTCAAAGTGGTTTCAGGCCTCAAAGTTAATCTGAGTAAATCAACGATGCTTGGAGTTAACATCAGTGAGGTAGAGACATGTAGGTTCGCAGATTTTTTTGGCTGTGCGTCGGGCTCCCTTGCTACCTCTTTTGTCGGGCTTCCCCTATGTATTAGCAAGCCCCCGGTGGCGCTTTGGGATAAAGTTATCGATCGGTTCGAATCCTATCTCGCTAGGTGGAAATGCAAGTATCTGTCGCTAGGGGGCCGGCTCACCCTGATCAAAGCAACGCTCTCAAATCTTCCCCTATATTTCATGCCCCTTTTCAAATGTCCGATGAAGATCATATCTACTCTCGAAAGGCTCAGGCGTGACTTTCTGTGGCACGACAGTGAGGAGAGGAAGAAATTTCACCTGGTGGGCTGGAAAGATGCGTGCAAACATTTTCAAGATGGAGGTGCTAGCGTTAGAGACCTCAAATCTATGAATCGTGCTCTCCTCGGCAAGTGGTGGTGGAGACTTGGAGCAGAAGAGGGGGCTCTTTGGAATAGGCTGATTAAATGTAAGTATGGGCAATCGCCTGATGGCTGGTGGACCAAAGGTGAGTCCTATAGCAGTGCATCTGCTGTTTGGTGAGGTGTCTTATTTTCCCAGAAAGAGTTGCAAAGTCATATACATTTTTCCATAGGTAAAGGGGACAGAATTCACTTCTGGGAGGATATTTTGTTGGGTTCTAATGCTTTAAAAGAGGAGTTTCCAGCAATTTATCACTTGGCCCGGAACCCTCTCCTTACTGTGGCTGACTGTTACTCAGTTCAAGGCAATGTAGTGGTCTGGCTCCCACCCTGTAGAAGGAATCCGTATGATTGGGAAGTTGAAGTTTATGTGGTTCTTCTCCAGCGGATTGGTATTTGTCATCCAGATCCTGTGCAACAAGATAAGTTAGTATGGACTTTGGACAGCAAGGGCCTGTTCTCAGTGAAGTCCCTTTACCGCTCTCTCGATAAGAAGATAGAAAATCTAGAGGAGGTGTTTACTGCGAGAGTTTGGAAATATAAGGTCCCTCCCAAGATCGTTGCTTTTGGGTGGCCAGTTGGCAAGAGGAAAGTCCTTACAATTGACAATCTGAGGAAAAGGGGTATGATATTCACCAATATTTGTGTCTGCTGCATGTCTAATGAAGAGTCGACGGACCACCTTTTCGTTCACTGCCCTTGCAGGTTTGGTCGGCCATCCTGTCTTCTTTTGCTGTCTCTTGGCCCTTTCCCAGCTCCACGAACCGCATTCTTGCAGCCTGGCATGGTGTTTCCCTGGGTAAGGGCAGATCTTCAGTTTGGAGAATGACCCTTTTGGCTGCTTGGTGGGCCATCTGGGAAGAAAGAAACAGTCGCTGCTTCAGAGATGCTTCCCATACAGTGACCTACGTGATCAAAAGAGTTCAACACTTTGTCATTGAATGGGCCTGCAACACCATTAATCTCAGTGGGATTCCTCTTCTTTCCAATTAACTTAGTGGGGTGTAACTAGGCTGCGTCTTGTGGGTGGTCTGGTTTTGGCTTTGTTCTGTTTCTTTGATTTTTTTAGTTTTTTCGGCTGTTTCTGTTGCTTTTTTTTTTTTTTTTTCGTTTGTATCTTAGTTCAGGGAGTTTTCAGTTCGCTATCTCAGCGGTCTGTTTCTCTCTTTTCTGTTTTTCTTTAATGAAGCTTCTTTGCCTTTAAAAAAAAAAAATTTGGAAAATTTGATTTTTTTTTTTTTTTTTCAATTTTTCGCAAATCAGCCCATCTCCTCCAAATCTCAAAATCGAAGCTCACAATCCAAGATTTTTCATGCAAAGATTTGTAACAATTTGACACTGATTTAACACGATTTATAGAAAAAGAATCGAAAATCGAAAATGCTCGTTGGATTGAACATACGGGATATATGCCACTACTTGTGCAATTTGTATCACACAGGTAGTATATAAGATATATTGTGGGATATATCGGCTGATATTTTTTATTCTTAAAACATTGATTGGAAGTCCATATAAGATTTTGGCTAAGATTTTAAGCCTGAGATTGAGAGTTGTATCCCTTCAATAATCTTTCCTTTTCAAAATGCCTTTGTTCATGGTAGGTAGATCCTTGATAGTATCCTAAGTGTGCATGAATGTCTGGATTCCCAATCTAGGGCAAGTAAATAAGGAATTATGTGTAAACTAGACCTTGAAAAAGCATATGATTATGTTGATAGGTCTTTCCTTGATTACATGTCGTCTAGATTGGGGTTCGGGGACAAATGGAGATCTTGGATCCGGTTATGTGTTTCTTCGGTCGGCCAGGTTCTATGTCATGGTCAATGGCTTGCCCTTCGACTTTTTTAAGAGTTCCCGTGGGCTTAGGCAGGGTGATCCTTTATACCCATTGCTCTTTGTCATTGTCTCTGAAGCCCTCAACTGTCTGCTCTCTAGAGGCCAGTCATTGGCCCTCTTTAGAGGTTTTCAGGTAGAAAATTTCTCATGTCCTATTTGTCATTTACAATTGGCTGATGACATGTTGTTGTTTTTTTTTTTTTTGAAAGATAACTTATATTAAGATAGAAAAAAGAGAGAACAGACAAAACACGGGGCACTGCTGAGATAGCAGAAAAAGCAAAAAACAAAAGCTAAGCCACACGAAAGGCTAGATCGACAACAAACCCATCCATATGGGATACCCATTCTGCGATCATACACTTAATGGCGGAAGCTACAATGTGAGGGGACTTCGACTCATTGCGAAAACAACGGTTATTTCGTTTTGTCCAGATCGCCCACCATATTGCCATGATTGCCATCCGCCATAGGCGAGAGGACAGCTTGCCTATTCTAACGCCATGCCAAGCGTTTAAAAGTGCTTCTACATCCCTAGGGAAACACCAACTGATGTTAAAGCTTGAGATAATGTCTGACCAAATGGAACGAGCAAACGGGTAGTGGATCAACAGATGGTCCACAGATTCTTCCGCTTTCAAGCAACAGATACAAGCATTGGTTAAAGCCATGCCTTTTCTTCTGAGGTTATCAATAGTGAGGATTTTCTTGTTTGCAGCCAACCAACCAAAAACGATTAATTTTGGAGGGGCGTCATACTTCCGAAGGAAATGGAAGCCCTGCGACGAGGAACTACTGTGACTGAGAGAGAGCTGCTTGTAGAGAGATTTGACCGTGAAGGCTGAGGATTTTTCCGCTTTCCACGGTAGGCCGTCCTTTAACATCTCTGATTCGGCAGAGCATACTGAACGCAGTCCAATAGCTCAACCAATTCGCTGATTTCCCAGTCCTCCAAATTCCTACGGCATTGAATATTCCAAACCACTCTATTTGCCACGATAGAATAATTATCAACAATGAAGCTATTTTTCTTCACAGCCAGACGGAAAATGGAAGGGAACTTGTCTTTCAGAGGGGCGTCTCCAAGTCAAGTATCCGTCTAGAAGTGAATGCAATCACCTTTACCAAGGACAAAACCTCTATTTGCCACGATGACATGCCGTTGTTTTGTGAAGCTAAATAGTCTTGGTTTGAGGTAGTGTCAGGTTTGGAGGTTAATCTTTCAAAGAGTGTTCTCTTTGGTATTCATGTGACTTTAGAGGTGACTGCTCTTCTAGCTGATTCCTTAGGTTGCCGGGTTGGCTCTGCCCACTTCCTATCTGGGTCTTCCTCTGTGTTGGAAAACCCACTAGATCTTTAAGATGTTATTATTGAGAGAATGGAAAGAAGGCTCTTGGTTTGGAAATGTCGGGGGGGGGGGGGGTAGGTTGCCTATTTACTATATGTCCCTATTCCTTTGCTGAAAATTAGTCATTCTTAGGATTAGTAAGCTTAGAAGGGATTTCCACAAAAAAATAGCAAGTCCCCCCTCCTTAATTGGAAAGAAGTGTGTTCTTCGTTTTCGGAAGGAGGTGTGAGGATAAAAAATTTGGAGTGGATGAATGTTGCTCTGATTGGTAAATGGGTTTGGAGGTTTGGCTGTGAGAATAATTTGCCATTGGCAAGCAGTCATTGCGACTAAATATGGGACTACCCCTCAACAATGGTGGATTAAATCCTCCTCTTTATATGGAGCTTCTTTCCTTTGGAAAGGGAATGCTAAAATAGCTCTCAAAGTTTTCCAAAATGTGAAATTTATCCTGGGTAATGGTTTGAGGATTAAATTCTGGACTTATGTTTGGCGTGGTAATAGGTCTCTTTCCTCCTTCCTTTCCCTCGCGGCTGTATGTTATGCCTTGGACATCTCAGTTGTTGTTTGTTTCTCAGGGGACGAGGAAGATGGGGTTTGGATCCTCCCATTTAGGAGGTACCTCTTAGATCAGGAGATTATGGGCCTTACGACCCATTTGTTATTCTGCAGGGTCTGACCCACTCTCCGTACTGGGAGGATTCTCTGTGTTGGGTGTCATATTCCTCAGGCTCTTTCTCAGTGCGATCTTTCTATCAGTATTTCGCTTCTCCCTCGGCTTCTGCTGCTAGCCATCTCGGTGAAGCTTAGTTCTATGGTGCCCCCCCAATGTTGCAAACTTTTCGTGGTTAGTGGAGAGGAATCGAGTGCTTACTGTTGACAAACTCAGGAAGAGAAGCATGCCTCTCACTAATGTTCTTCTCACGTGCTTCTGTGCCGCGGAGTCGGTAGATCACCTCTTCCTTCACTGTGCTTTTGTCTTTGAGTTATGTTGGTGAGCTCTCCAGTTGGCTGGCTCCAAATGAGTTTTGCCTCCCTCCATTGACTGCCTCTTTCAGATCTGACATGCGGATGCGGGAGGCTCTATGGGTAGTTAAAAATGGAGAGTTCTATTGTTGGCTATTCTTTGGGCAGTCTGGCTTGAGAGGAATAATCGCTTCTTTAGAAGTATGAGCGCTTCTTCTGCGGGGGTCTTCAGTAGAGTCCTTGTCATGTTTAGGGACTAGGCTCCATGATTTGCTTGGGGGTAGTTTTGTCCAACTGTGTTTTAGGTTTTGAGTATTGTGAGTTGGTTCGAGACTTGGGGTTTCACAGGCGTGGGCCTGGTGGTTGTTTTTTTTCTTTTTCTTTTTTCCTTTCTCTGTAGTTTTTGTTTTGCAGTTTTCTGTATTTCTCTTGTTTCTCTCTTTCCTTCTCTTAATAAAATTATTCGTCTTTCATAAAAAATATTGAACTATACTAGAAAGAAAGAGAATTCATCAATGAAGAGGGAAGAAATTCCCAACATAGAAGATTGATGAAAAGTATACCTTATTTGGTCAATACATTTGCCAAAAAAGATGAGAAGATGATGTTGGAAGAAGAGAAGCAGAGGCTTGCAGAGAAGTGGGCCTTGGAGAGGAAGAATGCTCAATCAATACTAGAGGGGAAGGGTGGGTAATGGTTCAAAATCTAAAGAGCAGAAGAGAATCTCTGAAGTTGATTATCTCAAATGAGGAGAGGGCCTTTACCTTGTTCGTAGCCATTTTTTGGAGGGATGGTTAGCGATGGACCTTCTGTGCTGCTTTGGCAAATCAGGGAGCATCTTTGAAGTGGTGATACCTAGAGATAAAGGGAAGATAGAATCTGGGGGTTCGCTTTCATTCAATTGAAGATCCAATTGGAGGCACAAAAAGCCATTACTGATGGAAGATGGTCGTCAGCAAAATTATGCTCATCAATTTGGCTAGATTTGGACTTGAATGCATTGGGAAGAAAGGGGTTAATGCAGGGGCATTTTCACACCGGGCTCGAGTGGGGTCGCTTGTGGGATGCAGGGGCACACTCGGGGTGGGTGCGGCCTACGGAGGAGGTACCGTGTTCGAGACTCCTTACCGGGGGTGATTAATGCGCATTTCACACCAGGCTCGAGTGGGGTAGCCCGTGAGATGCGGGGACACACTCGGGGTGGGTGGCCCATGTGATTTGGGGCCCACGTAGGGGGTTCGGCCCGAGGTCCTAACCCTTGCGATGTGGGGCCTGGGCTATGAGATAAAGGGATTAATTCGCCATACTCTAACAGTTCGAGCTTTTAGAGCAAGTGGTTAATTGTCCTGTATCAGGGGTCCTGGCAAGTAAGCAAGCATCCTTGATTGTGCTCAGTGAACACAACTTGACCCATGAATAATGATGAGAGTTGCAAATTATAAGGAGGCAGGGGTTGATGATCAGGAGAGGATCCAATTTGTGCAACCTTGAACCTCTTGTGACAATGGCGATGGGGGTGGGGAAAAATGTTTGGGTGGAAGTGGTAGAAGGCAGAAGAATAGTTTAGGTCTCTCTGGCATTGCCGGAGGAAGCCCAGGCTGATCTAGTGAAAAGCCTGCACAATGGGACAATATCTTCTTCTGTGGTTTCCTTGTGGATGAAGGAAATATGGGGTTTGCTGGAAGGGGAGTTTCATGTCTGCGGACTAGACTTCTTTGGAGTTCTGGATCAAGATAGCTGACCACATTAACACCAACAGGATTATGGCATCCAGGGAGTCTTTTGTGTAGGAACAGGTCAAAACCCTGCTCTGGAGCAGACTAGTTTTCCATGGGATACCAGAGAGTGGGTCAGCATTAAGGGCATTCCTGTGAAGCTATGGAAGGAGGCATTGAAGGTGGTGGGATCTCGCATTGGAGAGGTGCTAGAAATCGATGAGAAGACTGCTGAAATCAGATGTATCCCAAGCAAAAATGAGGGTCAAAAGAAAAAGGCTGGATTCTGATGACAAAAAATGTTAGGAATTCAGATTAGGGCTGTCAATGGCCTGTGGGCTTGGGCCTAGCAAATGCAAACACCCAAACAGTTCAAATCTGGCCCGAAGCCTGACCATTGACAGCCCTAGTTCAGATAAAGCGGAGCTGGACTGGTTTCGAGGTAGCGATGGAGGTTTGGAATCCCAGCGTTGACCCCTGGTGACAACTGCAACTTGCAGAAGAAAGCAACAATGCATGCAAATCGGTATTTTGAAATCAAAGGAGCCTGGGGGAGCAGGAGGTCTACCATTTCCAGTGCCCTACAGATCATCATCTGCTACTCTGGACGTGTTATAGTATGCATCATTCAGGGCTGTGATATTGGGCTTGAAGCAAGTCTCCCTTGACGTCCTGGTGGAAGTGGGAGACAACTGGCTACACCTGTTGGATCGATGGCACGTATATTTGCTCGATGTGCCCAATGTGCAGATTCGTGAGTCTGGAAGGTGTCCCTAATTGCAAGCACCTGGAAGATCCTATGGTTGCAAAAAGCCCTGTTTTAAATTCAGGATCAACACTCATACTGCTCTTTTGTGTGACGTGGAGGCAACCATGCCTGATAAGCTGCCACCTCAATTTGCTGAGAAGAAAGGGTTGACTGTAACATCCTTCCTCCTTTGTCATTTTCTTCTCATGCTACATGCTCTCTATACCCCAGGGCCTTGTGCTCACTTCAGTTTGTGCCATCCTCACTATTCGGAGATGGAGGTGACTGGAATCATTTGATCGGAGATGGATGGGGCGTGGATCAGATGTCTCCCTAGCTTCTGATCTGATGCACAGCAGATGTCTCAACATAGAGTCCTGTCCCACTTCGGATTCAGGTAACTGGTCAGTGATTGAAAGCCTACGTTGAGTGGGGGAGAATCAGATGGTCCATAATAATGCGATGAACTGCTGTTGATTGCTCTGTTGTGAATGGAAGATCCAGGAAAATGGAATTGCTGCAATTGGAATCATGAGATTGTCGAGGCAGAGCAGTTGTGTGCGAACACAGTTCATGAGCATATTTGAGTAGGGAGAGACAAAAACAACTCTTTCATATCAAAGACTTGCATGAGGCAATGGAAGATCGTAGAACTTTGTATCCATCAGCATGGCCTGCCTCTTTATCGATTCACCGTTGGCTTTTATGGAGTTCGCTAATCTCGTTGGATCCCATTGTATTCCACATCATCGCCTTTTGTCTACTTGCAAAGTGAAAGTTCCTCTGTGTCTTCCATGTTATTGTTGATCTTCTGACTGTCCAACCCAATCATCTTTGTGTTTCCAAATTTATCTTTTTTTGAATCCGTCTGTTTCAGACCTAATGGTGCAATCAATGTGCATATGCCTATTTTGACACACGCACACACACACACACACAAAAGATTCACTGATCCAAGTGTACTCTTTCATCTATCGATTTGTCGATCCTTTTGACCCATCTTTTGATCTGGCCATTGATCAATATTCAACTGCAGATTCATCTATGGATGGTGATGCTTCCTTTGATTCTTACATATGTTTCTCTTTTACATCTTCTAGGATTCATTGACATCTAGATCTTCTCAGATGTTGGTTTCATTATGACCCTTTCCCTATCCTTTAGGAATGAATAAGTATTCTTCCCCACATTATCGAGTTTCAAATCATGTATGTATGTAATTGGTCCACAGGAATGCACACTGTTTGGAGAATAACCCACATTCAACAATTCTGTTATTGCCTCCTTGGAGATGTAGTTCTCATGGCTATTCCCATTGACTGCCAATTGACCATCTTAACGATGCTTCCATGCATCTCATACACCTAGTTCTAAATATATCACCTTGTGGATCCATATTTTTGGGGTTTTGGATGATGGGGAAGATGGGTGTAGGTTTTAAGATTTTTTTGATCGGCAATAAAAAAGATTTTATTTAGGGGACTGAAGGCCAAAAAGGAAAGTGGATATATTTAGCTGATCACGAGATGGAAGCATCCCCTAGAACATGGTGGAGATTGATGCCAGCCCCTTCCGTCCTAGATAAACAAGCTGGTTAACTATTATGATAACTGCTGAGACAGGAACACATACCATTGAAATTATGATTGTTCAACCCATAAGACTGCCGTGAAGCTAAACTCCCAAATGCTTTTCCTTTTGTTCTGAGAATGGTGGATCTTCCACTTGTCACACGACTGCTGAATAGACATGGACATTGACCGTGCCATCTAAAACTGTCTCAAGATCTTGCCCCAAAGTGAAGATGGAAGAAAAAAAAATTAGGAGATGGATTTTGAAATTTAGTGTTATTAGTCTTGGACAGAAGATGGAAGAAAAGAAAAGATGTTTTCTTCTCAGGTTCAACATGTGCTGGTGCAATCCGTCTTCTGTGGCCTCGCGTCTGTCTTCGTGGCATGGGGTTAAAATGAGGGAAGTCGGAAATCATGTTTGGAGGATGGCCATTCTAGCCATTTGGTGGTCGGTTTGGGAGGAGAGAAATAACAGGTGCTTCAACAATAAATCGGGCGCTGTTCAACAAGTCTGGCAAAGGGCGAAATACTTAATTTTTGAATGGGCGGGAATTGTTAATGGGGTAAACAAGGACGATCTGTTGTTCCTTGGGTTCTAGGCTCTCTGCTACCTCAGCAGGGTCCTTTTCTTTTTCCTTTTTTTCCTCTTTTGTTTCGTTTTTTCCTTTTTTAAAAATAAAGTTTCAGTTATCCTTAAAAAAAAGAAGAAGATGTTTTCTTTAGAAAGATGAGGTCTATGATATCTGTCTTCGCATTGTGTGAAAGTTTGGGATCT
The DNA here is from genome assembly GCA_030180095.1 of Magnolia changhungtana. Taxonomy (NCBI): domain Eukaryota; kingdom Viridiplantae; phylum Streptophyta; class Magnoliopsida; order Magnoliales; family Magnoliaceae; genus Magnolia; species Magnolia changhungtana. The sequence continues at coordinate 2,221,575 of JASAUF010000230.1, read as the reverse complement.
CCTGTCTGGCATAGTGTGTGAGCCTTTGCATGGGTGGCTTTGGTGAATAAAAAAAGTTCTTGCTTTGGACAACCCGAAGAAGTGGCAAGTGGCGTTCCTGAATACGTGCATCCTTTGTTGAAGGGATGAGGCATATGTGGGTCACATGTGTCCCAATTTCCCTATAGCTAGTTTCATCTGGAGCCACTTTTTCCATTCGTTTGGGCTTAGTTGGTCAACTATTTCCATCAATTTGGGATAAGTTGGTAAGCTATTTCCACTTTTTCTATTCTTTTGTTCAAGGGGTTAGGAATCAATGGATCACCTGTTTCTCGATTGCCCTATAGCTAGTTCCATTTGCAGCCACTTCTTCCATCCATTTGGGGTTAGTTGGTACATGAATGCCTATCTTAAGGAGTTGGTTGATAGGTAGTCTGTCGGCTTGTTTAATTCAAGTGTTGGCCTCCTTTAGATAATGGTTCCTATTCTATTATGTGGGGGCTTTGGAAGGAAAGGAACAATAGGGTAGTCGAGAAGAAAGTGCTCCAAAGGAAATGATCAGTTGAAATATCCCTTATGATGATTGAGGAAGGGCCTATGTGGGATTGGAGTATCAAGTATCAACAAAGGCATTGTAGTGATGACTTCTTGGAGCCGGCCATCTTGCCGTGTGCTCATGCTTATAAGTGTCCGTATGTTCTCTGGTTATAAGCAGTGAGACTCTAGAGATTCTTCTGAATTGTGTAAATGGGTTTCGGGGGAAAAGTTTAGCCTCGCCGTCTTGCTTCTTTGAGTGGAGAGAATATGGCTTTATTAGTCAAGTTTGAGCTACATGTTCTGTGGTTTTAAAGGAAGACAATGAGGCGGCTGGTAGGCTTGCCAAAGATGGAGTGATGAGAGGGTCACTCATCATCAGCCCTTCAATTTTTTAATGGGCTCTGGTTTTCTATTAATGAATTTATCGCCTTTCAGGGAAGAAAATGAAGAACTAGGAATCGAAAAAGAAGAATGCCTAATTAAGCCCATTCTCCAACTTGCTCTGGGTACTGGTGCAAGACAATGAGCAGTAACAAATTAAAAGAAGAACATTAAATGCTGAAACACAGATTTATCATTCAGACATTGATAGGGTTAGTTTCTCGCTAACTAGGTAAAAAGCATATCACCCTGTATTGCATAGTCACACAGGTGCTTGTACAGAGTGTCAAACCCAACAATTGCTTGTATAGAGTGTCAAACCCGACAAGTTCGATGAGGTTGTGCATAAAGGCTTAAAAATTCTATTCAGATATTCTTATGAAGAGTCCTTTACATGTATATATGCTTTTTTCCAAAGCAAAAGAAACCCTATTCTAAGCCGATCCATCTATTTTAATAGATATTAAGTTAAGGACTACAACATGCCTAAATCCCGTCACAACCATACAAACTTTCCTTAAATTGGCCACGACTTTCACCATTCATGCCAGTATCACAAGATCTTGGGTTCTTTTGAAAGCTAATTCAAGAGGCTTTCAAGTAGGCTCAATTTTAAGTCATTTGGACATTATTTGGTCCCTGAAAAGTGGCCTACAAAATAAGTGATGAAAATAACTAACTTAAGCCCTGAGTAACTAAATTGGGTAAAACTAGGTTTGCTATTTCATAATTTAGACTTACTAATCAACTGCTTAGTTAAGAAATATCCAAATGTGCACCAGTGGATCCATAAAACAATTGGTCAGATCATGCACCCACAAACAATTGAACAATCTGATCATGGTGTCCCCTCTTTATAAGGACAGATTCTGGTATGAGCTGGTCCATTGAATGGACGTGGTGGGACCTTCTCATTGACCTTATGGACTGCAGACTGTAATATTGAATGCTCAAACAAAACATGTAAAAGTTGTATGGTGTGTATCATTATTTTACTCTTTGTGCATTCCTAAAAAAGAAAGTAGAACAGATAACTATTTTTTTTTCCTGTAGCCTGTTATTATTCTATTCTTTGTGCGTTGTCCGGAAAGAAAGTAGAACAGATAACTATTTATTTTCTGTAGCCTGTTATTTCCTTTATGTTCTTTCACCAATATCTGTGGCTTGTTGCTACTCATAAATGCAACTACTTTATTGACAATTTCCCAAGCCTGATATTCTTTTCTTTTCGGTTTCTGCTTATAAGCTGTTTGACTCCCTGATGATGTTATAGATACTCTCCCCCTTTTCTTTTCCTCCAGCATTTGTCCTGGTTGTGCCTTATCAGAGGCATTAGATAGAGTAGAGTTGGATTGCCATTAACTGAACATAATAAGGTGCAGAAGACACTATAGCTAGTCTCAACAATTGAATCTCTTTGAAGAGGTTTGACTGCTGAGAGGTAAAATTTCTTAAAGTATTCCTAGTGCTGTTTATGAGTAATTGGCCCTAATGGTATTTTTGTAGGGATGCATTTATTGATTATTGGGTTAATGGCAATATGATGATGATGGATATAGCCACCCAAATATTTACAATATTAAAGCAACCAGATCAGAAGTACCTTACACAGGTCTGTCTTCTTCTCCAGATGCTCTGATCATCATACTCCCAACGTTCCTCTATACATATGATCAGCATGCCTCCTAAATCTGGGTCAGTGGTGAAGTCACTATGAGACATTGAGCTGCTGTGTTTGTAAAATTAGATTCTCATTGTGTGGGTCTGTCCTTTATTCTTCAATGTTTTCAATTAAATTCAACTTGGATACAGGAAGACTTTAAACCTGTTCTTCGAGAACTTTTGGCAACTCACCCAGGGTTGGAGTTCTTGCAAAGCACGCCTGAGTTTCAGGAACGATATGGTATGCTCTTAGTCAGCTGTCTATTTATTAAGATGTAGTAAATGGTATTTCAGTCTTAGCACACATTCTTTATCTTTTGTTTCAAGAGTACCTTTTGGTTTATGATATCTTGCTTAATGATTCATTAACTGCATTTTTGGTTTACAGAAGCGTGTTTTGGGAATTCTTATTTCATTATAATTTGCTCTATTTATTTTCTTTTTAGAAATTTAAGCTATCTATTTGTGGAATCCTGCTAACCTCTTTGTCCAGTGACTGATGTTTCACACTGTGTTTTATGGATGAACCCAAAGGGTACAATCTGTAGGGCCTAGTTCGTTCACGTGATTAGTAGAAAAATTATTGCAAAATTGTCTCTCGTAATCATCATCATCATCTAAGCTTTATCCCAATTAATTCGGGTCATCTACATGAATCCTGTTCCGCTTCCACTCTATCAGGGGCCAGATCTTCAGTTACACCATAGGTCAAGTCTTTTCTTACTACCTCCATCCACATCCTTTTGGGCCTTCCCCTTGCCCTTTTAGAGCCTTCAACTTCTAGCAACTCACTCGTAACCAGCGTGGTTCTTGGTCTCCATTGCACATAACGAAACCATCCAAGTCTACCTTCCCATGTATCATTTACCTATTAGTACTGCTTGTCTACTCCTAAGTTCTCTCGAATGTGTTCATTTCTAATTCTATCCTTTCTCTTCTTGCCACTCATACATCTCAGCATCCTCATTTTAACTATACTCATCTTATGAACAAGTTGTTTTTTAACTGCCCAACATTCTATCCCATGAAGCATGACTGGTCTTATAGCTATCCTATAAAATTTCCCTTTTAGTTTGAGGACAATCACATAAAATTCCAGATGCATATATCCATTTCTTCCATCCAGCTTGAATTCTGTGGGCAACATCCTTTTCAGTCTCTCCGCTTATGAATTATGAACCCAAGGTATCAAAAGTGGCCATTCTGGAAAACTTTGTGTTCAGTCAACAATCTTAACTAATTCCTCGTTTTCACTCTTATTATCACTAAAATTTCACTCCATTTATTCTATTTTAGTCTGACTAATTTTAAATCTTTTAGATTCTAAAGCATGACTCCCTAATTCTAGCTTTGTGTTTATGCCTTCTCTCGTCTTGACAATCAAAACTATGTCATCCACAAACAACATACACCCTAAAATGTCTTCCTACAAATGCTTCAGCAACTTGTCCATAACTAATGCAAAAGGTATGGGCTGAATGCCAAACCCTATTATAAGCTTACAGTAAGTGGGAACTTGTCTCTCCACCAGCGCGGTCCTCACATTTGTTGCCACTCCCTCGTATATATCCTCAACAATGTTAATATATCCTCTTGAGAATTGAGGCTACTTTCTTTACCAACACCCACCAGATTAACTCTCTAGGGATGGCTCATGGTCTATTGAAAATATGCTGTATGTGGACATAAAAGGGAAACGTTTCCTATGGATGGAGTACTCTAGTAGTCTTCGATAAGATTTTCCATTGCATTCAAAGCGTTGAAGACAACAAACTATGGAATTTTTCTCATTGTTGTTTTTAGTACACGGTACATATGCTGATGAAAGAATATCAAATCATTAATCTTATGGTGTTTCTTTGAACCATAGACTCAAGTTAGTAAATGAATTTTTGCAGGCCCTATCATAGAAAAGCCCTTTTGATGCAGGCCCACCTAGGCCCACTATAGGGCCTAACGATGACTTAGACCTACAACCCATTCATTGTAGGGCCCAACATGTGCTGACTTTTGGACTGAATATTTATAGATTTTGGGGCCTAAATCAAGGATTGCAATTTACTGTTTTTGGGACAAAGGGTTTAATTTGAAGATGTGATTGAAGATATGAGGGGGATGTGATTGAAGATGTGGGGCTGATTTAGAGATGTAATTAGGATGTTTTATATTTACTTTTACTATTGTTAGGCTTTTACCTTCGTAGGTAGATTAGATTGATTTGAAGTCAACCATGATCTTGTTGAAATCAATCTCTTAGTTGGTGGCATTTTTATGAAGGATTCATTTAGAGTCCATTGGGCTCGGAGTATTCATTCCAAAATTTTCTAAGGGCCCGTTTGTTAAATCTGAAGTCTGAAAGCCTATTTGATAACTGTCTAGAAGAAGTGCTGAAGTCTGAAAAATTAAGTACTGAATCTGAAACAACTTGTTTGTTAACAAACGTCTAGAATCTGTTAATTTGACACATTTGCCCATATCTCCTGTCTGGAGATGTTTTACATTATGAAGGATTATTTATTTATTTTTTATTAAATGAAAATAAAACCATTAAGTTAACATGCCTTTAATTTAAATAAACTGAAGTACTTAATAGAAAATTAAAATGTCATACATTTGTCTATAAAAACAGAGCAAGAATAATTTAAAAAAAAATTCTTGCATATTGTACATAATAGTTTGTTCAAAGTCTTCGAATACTCCTACTTCAGGCATATCATCCTCTGATTCGACATTCATCTCCAAAAGAACATTTTCATCATTGTATTGTTGGAAGAGTGGATCAGAGATGGATTCTTTTCTGATGTAGTTGTGTAGTGTCATGCATGCAATAACTATGTCTCTTTTCGTCGGGAAGGAATATGGTGTCATCCGCTTCAAAATTGCAAAGCACCCCTTTAACATGACAAAAGCCATTTCAATTACATTCCGCAACTTTGCATGCATATGATTGAAAATCTCATCTTTACTAGTAGGCTGTCACCACAACAAAAGTTACCCAATCAATACCGAACATTGAGGTATGGCACCATAAACTTGTGTGTGTGTGTGTAAGCAACATCAACCGGATAATATTTATCTATATAAAAACAAAAGAGATTTTTTAGCAGATTTTCAAGTTATAATTTTACCAAGTTATCTAAAAAAACATAATAAATATTACCAGGAGAGGGCAATGGGAATTTTTTTGTTGGATCAAGCACATCATCCATAAGAATCCTTGAATCATGTGCCACTCCTTTCCATCCAGGTTTGACATATGTAAAAATCATATGAAAGTCGCAAATGGCTATAACGTTTTGAGCACATTCACCCCTTCCTCATCCCCTGTAGGGTACTTGCTTATCCATCGGGATGCATGCTGGAATGAGAGTCCCATCTAATGCACCAACGACACCCCATACATTAAAGGTCGAGTAGAATTATTAAATTCGAAGTAAATAAATTTTTATTTTTTTTATATGGAGTTTTACCTTGAATATTTGCCAAAGATGTCGGTGTGTTCTGATTTCTTGAACATTTTTATTAAATGATGGAATGACAATCATCTCTTTGGCAAATTTTAACATAATAAAGAATACCTTGTGAAAGTACTTGTACACCGTTTGTGTTGAATGTTGGAACTGATTTCTTACCAATCTGTTCTTAAGGTTGTGACTAATCATCATTAGAAACATGACAATCTTCTCCTCGAGTGATAGATACCTACTATTTAACAACCACTCTCTAATGTGGAACAAATTACACAGAATAACGAATGTATATTTCTCCATTCTAAACAATTAATAGCAAACCGAAGGACTGTCTAACAACTCTTTCACAAAATATGAAACATGTAGCATAGAAGAACTTGTTTGTTCTCTGTTGGTAAGCTTCTCTAAATAATTAAATAGGAGCTTTAATATAATAATATTCAATAATCTCTTCAATTTTGTTGTAAATGTCATAGTTCTATCAACATTAAAAGGAAAGACTTTAATTAAACGTTGTAGACAATTGGATAGTTGGCATTGACAAATTTCATAAATAGCCCATACCGATAACTATGGATATGACCCATATGATAATCTTCAATATATCAATAAACTAAGGGTAGCTATGGAATTAAAGATATTCACGAGTGAAAGAAATAAAACTAAGATCAAAATTATCCAAAATTATTCAAAATGAACCACGCACTAATCTAAAGTCTCTATCCCAAAATAATGTGAAAACATTAAAGGGAAAGAAATAAGACTAGTGTGAAAATTATTCAAAATAAACCACGCATTAATCTAAAGTCTTTATCCAAATCTTCATATCATCTTCTTCCTCGAGAAGCATCCACACTTTTCTGTTCTCATTCTTCTAGGTAAACGATTTTAGAGCTTTGAAGTACAATAAATTTGGTATTCTTATCGACGACATGCCTTTTAATCTTATAAAACATTCTTTGACGGTGTCCTTTTTCATCTGTCTTTTCCAACTGATGTATGTGTGCATCTACGCTCATTTAGATATCCTTCTTTTTATTTGATTTGCAACATTTGTCTTGATGAGCTTCTGAATCAACAAATGGGGCGTGTTCACATTATCGAATATCTAGATTTATGTCAACGCTGGGACTGTCTAAATTGATTTCATTGCCATGCATAGGTATATTCGAAGGCATTTGTGATTACGAGTCAAAATACTTTGCTGGAAGATCGTTACTATGTGTTATGTAGGCTTGAGTACCATTTGCAACAAAACCCCTTGAACGAGGCCCTCAATTCGTTCTCAAATGCTAGTAATCTATTTCGGAATTAGGCTGCATTCTTGTTTGTCTATAATAAAATATCATAAAAAGCATGTCTTAATTCGATCTAAGGCAAATTCTTATTTAGCACACTAAGGGCCTGTTTTTTAACACCGAAAAAAAATCACTGAATGCGGAACCCAGAAAGCACCCCGCATTAAGTCTATTTGTTAACGCCGAACTCATAAAGCGCTTCATGATTTTCCCTTATTTTTTTCGGTGACAGAGGTTTGGCTTAACGGTGAATACGGAATGCGCTCTGTGAATTCTTCTAAGATAAAAGTTGCTTCCAAAATTGGTTCTGCGCATGTTGCTGCAGAGACCTTACAGTCTTGATCTTTGGCCGCCTGAAGTGGGCTTCACTGTGATGTTTAAGTGAAATCCACCCTGATCATCAGGTGAGTCGCCCCATTTAAACAGTAGGGCTAAAAAATCAACCCTGTATCAGTTTCAAGTGGGCCATTCGAAGGAAAACAGTTTAGGAGAGGGACGCACACCCTTCAAACAGATACATCCGGGCTTGATTTTTTTATTTTTTTTAGGGACCTCCATGATGATTATATGAAATCCATTCCAACCATTACACCACCCACTCAAATTTAGGCTCATGGCCCAAAATTCAGTCCTTTTCGTAATTCAAGTGGGCCACACTAGGGAAAACAATTTGGAGGGTGAGTGTCACCCTGTACATTGTTTCTAATCGTGTGGTCCACCTGAATGGTTGTTTCTAATCATGTGGTCCACCTGAATGGCTGGTTTTTCATCCCCACACATAAAATTGAGTCAATCACTTGATAGTTGGAGTGGATGTTTGACATACATGATGGTGGGACCCACCTGAGTTAGACAACAAGGTTCGTAAACCTTATAGACAACAACCTGACAAAGGTTACGTAACCAATTTTAACTCGAATTTCATGTTGGAACGCGGATTGTGGCGGTGGTATGTGAGATGTTGGGTGCTGTAGGGCCCATTGTGATGTATTTGTTTTATATCCACGTCGTCCATCCGTTTTGCCAACTTATTTTAGGGAATGAGAACAAAAATGAAGTAGATCCTGATCTCAGGTGGACCACACCACATGAAACAACGGTCATTGAATGTCCACCACACAAAACTTAGTGGGGGCCACAACTTTTGGATCAAGCTGATATTTGTGTTTTCCCTTCATCCAGGTTCGTGTGACCATATAAATAGGTTGGATCTGGCAAATACATAGTACAGTGGGCCCTAGAAAATTTTAAGGGCCTGTTTGGATCCTTTGAACACCAGAGTACGCAATTTAAAACCCACATCATTACACTTTTATACAAACAACTGTCAAATCAGGGTGTGGATTGTGTACTTCCCCCACCAGGACCTAGCTAGAGATAGACGATCCTGGTAGGGGGCTTATGGGGTTCACTGTGATTTATGCATTTTATCCACATCGCCCACCCATTTTGACAAATCATTTTAGGTCATGAGCCCAAGAATGAGGCAAAAATAGTCTTGAGTGGACCAGACCATAGGAAGTAGTGGGGATGGCTATTGAAAACCTCATGGGGACTACAAGTTTTGGATCAAGCTGATATATATGTTTTCCCTTCATCCAGGTTTGTCCGTCCTTATGAACATGTTGGATAGCAAATAAACATCATGGTGGGCCTTAGGAAGGTTTCAACGATGGGCGTCATTTTCACCACTACTTTCTGTTGTGTGGTCCACTTAAGACTTTAATTTGCCGCCTTTTTGTGCTCGCGCCCTAACATGATATGTAAAAATGGATGGACGACGTGGATAAAATACATACATCAAGGTGGGCCCCACAGAGCCCCTATCAGGACCGTCCGTCTCTACGTGGGTCTTGGTGGGGGGAGTTTGCAATCCACGCCCGTCAAATCATAGTTCTGTGGGTGGTGTGTTGATGTGGCATAGTTCTATGGGCCCCACCATGATGTCTGTGTTATATCGACACCATCCATCCATCTTGCAAGATCATTTTATGTGATGTGACAAAAAAATGAGGCAGATCTAAAGAGGAAATGGACCACACCACAAAGGTGGTGGGGATTGAATGCTTGCAATTGAAAACTTCTTGTGGTCCACAAAGTATTGGATGCTCCTGATATTTGTGTTTTCCCTTCATCTATGTCTATGTGACCTTATGAACAAGTTGGATGGCAAATAAACATCCTGGTGGGCCCTAGGAAGGTTTCAACGGTGGGCGCCATTGTTTCACTACCTTTTGTGGTGCGATCCACGTAGGCTTTGGATCTTCTTCATTTTTTAGGTCTTGCCCTAAAATGATATTGCAAAATGGATAGACGGCATGGATATAACACATATTAAAGGATTTATATCCACAAGTATCTATTGGTGGGCGTTCAATGACCCTTTCTTGTGGTGTGGTCCACCAGAGATTAGGATCTGCTTCATTTTTGGGCCCATGCCTTAAAATGAGCTGGCAAAAGGGATGGGTGGTGTGGATATAAAACTAATACATCACGATGGACCCCACAATGCCCAACATATCACACAACACAAGAAACAGTAGAGATAATGATGCCTGCCGTCAAGTATTGCTCGAAAACATTGTCTCATTCACTTCTCCATTTGTGAAGTTTATTGAAGATTTGCGTCACTGGCTGTTTGTTTAACTTCTCTTTTTGTAGAAGATTGGTAGTGTTTCTCCTCGGTAGGTATTTCAGTCTCTCTCTCTCTCTCTCTCTCTCTCTCTCTCTCTCTCTCTAAGAATGGGGGTATTCTACATTGTCAGTACCTCAATTTGTTTGTTTTTTTTTTTTTTTTTTTTTTTTTTTGTTTTTGTTTTTTTAAAGTTTTGGAAGTGTTTCATCTAGTCCTTTCAATTTGTTGCTCAAGATGATGAGTAAATATGAATTGTGTTGTTGTTTCCAATACCATATATTTTAAGGCTTTGAATTCATTAATTATTTATTATTTTCTTTTTGAAGATCGTAAAAAAAATAATCTATTAATAGGCAAAACGTAGGTTCTTACCTACTTCTTCTTCTTTAAATGTTCCTCAATTTGAAATATACTTCAGGTTTTTACCCTAGGTTCATAATGGGCTACTATATAGATGGCTTCAAGGGACGGCAACAGGGCAAAATGAAATGATTTCGAAAAGAAAACGTTTATTGATTACTTTATTGAAGAAGCAAATAAGGGTGGTAGGTCAGGGTCAACCTTGACCAAACAAGCTTGGAACAAATTAATAATCAAGTTGAAGAAGCGTATGGGTAAAGAACTCAATCAAAAGCAATTGAACAATTTATGGGATTATCTAAAGGCGCAGTATATTCCGTAGATTAAGCTAACGAGCATTACGGGACATGGGTATAATGCATCGACGGGCCAATTTGATTGGCTTGAAGAAAGATGCGATAAGTACATAAAGGTACTTACGAAATTTTGTTCTATAGCTAAATAAGAATTTGCTTTACATCGATTTAAGACATGCTTTTATGATATTATTATTGTAGGCAAACAAGAATGCAACCCAATTCCGAAATAGACTACTAGCATTTGAGAACGAATTGAGGACCCTGTTTGAGGGTTTTGTTGTAGCTGGTGCTCAAGCCTACACGACACATAACGACGATCTTCTTACTGAATTTTTTGGATCGTCATTACAAATGTCTTCGAATATACTTATGAGTGGCAATGAAATCAATTTAGATAGTTCCGACATTGATATAAATCTGGATACTCGAGAATGTGAACACGATTCATTTGTTAAGTTAGGAGCTCATCCAGGCAAATAACACAAACCAAATAAGAAGAAGGATATCCAAAGAAGTGTAAATGTACTCATACATCAGTTAGAAAAGACGGATGCAGAAGGACCCACTGTCAAAGAATGTTTTATGAGGTTAAAATGCATGCCATCAATAAGAAGACCAAATCCATTGTACTTTAAAGCTCTAAAATCGTTTACCTAGAAGAACAAGAACAAAGAAGCGTGGATGCTTCTCGAGGAAGAAGAAGATGTGAAGATTTGGATAAAAACTTTAGATTAGTGTGTTGTTTATTTTGGATAATTTTGACATTATTCTTATTTCTTTCCCTTTAATGTTTTCACATTAGTTTTGGATAGATTTTAGATTGTGTGTGGTTCATTTTGAGTAATTTGGATAATTATGATATTATTTTTATTTCTTTCATTCATGGATATCTTTAATTCCGCAGCTACCCTTGGTTTAATTGACATATTGAAGATTATTATATGGGCTATATCGATATTTATTGGTATGGGCTATTTATGAGATTTGTTAATGCACGTGGTTAGCGGGTGATTGCGTGCATCCGCAGGGAATAGTCCCGCTTTAAAGGGTGGGGAGACTCTGTTGTCATACAAGAAGAAGAGATTTGTTAATGCTAACCATTCGATTGTTTACAACGTCTAATAGAAGTCTTTACTTTAATGTTGATAGAACTATGACATCAACAACAGAACAGATGAGATTATTGAAGATTATTATATTAAAGCTCCTATTTAATTATTTAGAGACGTCTACCAACATAGAACAAGCTACTTCTTCTGTTGTACCTAGATCATATTTTGTGAAAGAGTTGTTAGATGACCCTTCTTTGGTTTGCTACGAATTCTTTATGATGAAGAAAGATACATTCATTAGTCTGTATAACTTGTTTCGCATTAGAGGGTGGCGGTTAGATAGTTAGTATGTATCTCGACGAGAAAATTGCCATGTTTTTAATAACGATTAGTTATAACCTTATGAATAGATTGCTAAGAAATTGATTCTAACATTCAATACAAATGGTGCGCAAGTACTTTCACGAGGTATTATTTGCGGTGTTAAAATTTGCCAAGGAGATGATTGTCAATCCATCATTTGATCAAAATGTTCAAGAAATCAAAACACATCGACATCTTTGGCAAATATCCAAGGTAAGAATCTATACAAAAAATATAAATTTAGTTACTTCAAATTTAATTAATATACTTGAGGGTTAACATTAACCTTTTATGTTTAGGGTGCTATTGGTGCGTTAGATGGGACTCTCATTCCTGCATGCATACTGACGGATAAGCAAATACCTTACAGGGGAAGAGGAAGGGGTGAATGCGCTCAAAACGTTATGACTATATGTGACTTTAATATGATTTTTGCATATGTCATGACTGGATGGGAATGAGTGACACATGATTCAAGAGTTCTCACAGATGTTGTGCTTGACCCAATAACAAAAAATTCCGTTTCCCCCTCCTGGTAACGTTTATTACGTTTTTTCATATTTCTTGGGAAAATTATAATTGAAAAATTTGCTAAAAAATCTCCTTTGTTTTTATGTAGATAATTATTATCTAGTTGATGTTGCTTACACATACACGAGAGTTTATTTCACCATACCGTAATGTTTAGTATTGGTTGGGTGACTTTCGTAGTGGTAGGCGGCCTACTAATAAAGAGGAGATTTTCAATCACATGCATGCAAAGTCGCGGAAGGTAATCGAAAGGACTTTTGACATGTTAAAGGCATGCTTTGCAATTTTGAAGCGAATGACACCATATTCCTTCCCGATGCAAAGAGACAGTTATTGCATGCATGACACTACACAATTATATCAGAAAAGAATCCATCTCCGATCCACTCTTCTAACAATACAATGATGAAAATGTTCTTTTGGAGAGGAATGTCAAATCAAAGTATGATATGCCTTAAGTGGAATGAGTATTCAGAGAATTGAACGAACTAATATGTCCAATATGTGAGAAGAAATTGCCGCTAAACTTATACATGCAAATCATTGATTTTTTATTTTTATTATTCTTGCTATGTTTTCATGGACTAATGTTAGGACATTTTGATTTTCTATTTAGTACTTAAGTTTATTTGAATTAAAGAGATGTTAACTTACTGATTTTATTTTCATTTAATAAAAAAATTAAACCCTTCATAATTCAAAACATCTCCAAATAGGAGACATGGGCAAATGTGTCAAATTAATAGATTTGAGACATTTCAGATGTTTGTTAACAAACAGGTTGTTTCAGATTCAGTACTTAATTTTTAGACTTCAGCACTTATTTCAGACAGTTGGGGCCAGTTTGGTAAAACTTTTTTTCAGACCTTATCACTGAAATGGGCAGTTTTCAATGATTTTTCCTGATTCAGATCGTTTGGTAAATCCAAAAACGAGGCATTTAATTTCGATTTTCACTGAAAAAATACCAAATTTTAAAAGCTTCCCTCTTCTGGCTTGATACTTAACGCTGAATACGGTAAGTTATTTCGAATTAAATATTTTTTGTAAATGGCAACTTTGCCCCTCCGCTCTAGCGGGCAATAGGTAGAAGCCATGTTGATGTGGCAAAGTTTTTTAAACCCCATCATGATGTATAAGTTATATCCACACCGTCCATCCATTTTGCCAAATCATTTTAGGGCATGAGCGAAAAAATAGGCAAACCCAAAGCTCAACTGGACAACATCATAGCCAGGGATGTTAACGCCCATCGTTGAAACCTTCCTAGGGCCCACCATGATGTTTATTTGCCACCAATCTATTCATAAGGTCATGCAGAACTGGATGAAGGGGAAACAAAAATATAAGCTTAATCCAAAACTTTTGTGGCCCCAGGAAGTTTTCAATGTTAGGCATTTAATTCCCACTAGTTTCCGTGGCGTGGTCCACTTGAGGTTTGGATCTACCTTATTTTTAGCCTCATGACCTAAAATGATCTTAAAAAATGGATGGATGGTGTGGATATAATACATACATCATGGTGGGCCCACAAAACGTTCCCATGTGAAATTATTGCAACATTGTGTTATATGGATGCAAGCTGGCGGATGCGGATGTCTTGCGAAAGGCTCTCGTAGGAAGTTCTTGCGTTGGGAAGCTGTGGGGCCCACCGTGATGTTTGTGAGAAATACACTTCGTCCATCCTTTTTTCCACGGTTCGACCTCATTTTAAGATGTGAGATAAAAAATGAAGCAGACTGAAACCCAAGTGGGCCATACGAGAGGGAAAAAGTGGGGAAAGAAATATCTATCATCGAACCATTTTACCTTTGGTCAAGCTTTCGATCTACTTCATTTTTGGGCTCATGACCTCAAATGATCTTTAAAAAATGGATAGACGGTGTGGATCTAACACATACATCATGGTGGGGCCGTTAGAACTTTGACAGTATTGCGGCTCCTATTGTGAATGAGGATTCTAGACGGGAGCGGGTTGGGTGCAGCCCCGACCTCCTTCAAGACGGTGCAACCCTTATTCAGAGCACACCTTGATTTTGTATTCAACATCCACTTCGTGCATCTTTTTTTTTTCAAATCATTTTAGGGCATGAGCCCAAGATGAAGCAGATCCAATTCTCAGGTGGACCATACTAAGGAAAACAATGGTGAATGACCATTAATGGGCCACAAAAGTTTTGAATCAAGCTGTTATTTGGTTTTTTCCCTTCATCCAAGTTTTTAACCTTATCAACTGGTTGGGATGGAAAATAAACATTACGATGGGCTCTAGGAAGTTCTTAATGGTAGGGCATTCATTCACCATTGTTTCCCATAGTATGGTCCACCTTAGATTTGGATCTTCTTCATTTTTGGTCTCATACACTAAAATGGTATTTAAAAATGGATGGATGGCATGGATATAGGATACACACATCAAGGTGGGCCCCATGGTAAGGGTTGCACTGTCTTGGATGAGGCTGGGCCGCACTTAATTTGCTCCTTTGTGTACGCGAAATGGGGGGCGCGGATTGGGCAATAACCACACCTGGACGTAGCTAGAGACGGACGATCCTGAAGGCCCACCGTGATTTTTATTTGCCATCCAACTTGTTCATAAGGTCGCATAGACCCTTGTAAGAAGGGAAAACATAAATATCAGATTGATCCAAAACTTCTTTGCCCCTAAGAAGTCCCTACGAAGTTTTCAAAGCTCTCGATCCCCACTCCTTCCTGTGGTGTGGTCCACTGTAATGTTTATTTCCCATTTAACACGTTGAGTAGGTCAAGTGGACCGCAAACATGGATGAAGGGAAAACACAACCTCAGCTTGATCAAAAGACTTTGTGGCCCAAGAAGTTCTAATGGTGGGCATTCAATTACCATTGTTTCCTATGGTGTAGTCCACTTAAGGTTTGGATCTGCCTCATTTTTGGGGTGCATGCCCTTAAATAAGCTGGCAAAATGGTGGGATGGCCTGAATGCTGTCAATAGGGGGCACACTATGGATGGATCATGCAAAAATAATAAAAAATAAATATTAGATGATCCTAACCTTTAAATCAACCTTTATTAGTTAAATATGAGATGTTTAGCTGTCCAATTCAAGGACACTAATAAAGAGGTTATGATTATTCTATTAAGAAGAATATAGTATATGGTCCATCAATCAAAAGAATATGTTTGAGAAATTTATATGAATTGCGACATGTTTTGTTTCATACCGTACAGAAAATAGAAATTAAGATAATAGGGGCAAATATGACAATTTACCAATTTTCATACATTTATTGGTTGCATTTACCAAACAATATTTTGTGAAAAAAGTGTTTAATTTCAGATATCAGGATTTTTTTTTTCCACACAAATTACCAAACAGATTTTTTAGTACTTATAAATACTAAAATTCAGCACTTTAAATTTTCAGCACTCAAATTAATTTTCAGACTTCATTTTTCAGTTTACCAAATGACACCTTACTAAACAGGTTTTCAGACTTCAGATTTATACTTCAGATTCAGACTTCAGATTTAACAAACATGCCCCAACTATGGAACAAAATTTCGTAAGTACCTTTATGTACTCATCCCATCTCTCTTCAGGCCAATCAAATTGACCCTTCAATGCATTATACCCATGTCCCATACTGCTTGTCAACTTATGTAGTATACTATGCATTTAGATAATCCCATAAATTCTTCAATTGCTTTTGAACGGGTTCTTTCCCTGTACACTTCTTCAACTTGATTATTACTTTGTTCCAAGCTTGTTTGGTCAAGGTTGACCCTAACCTACCACCCTTATTTGCTTCTTTAACACAGTAAATAAACGTTTCCTTTTCGAAATCACTCCATTTTGCCCTACCACCATCCCTTGAACCCATCTCTACGGTAGCCTAGTATGAACTTAGGGTAAAAACCTGAAGTATATTTCAGATTGAGGAACTTTTGAAGAAGAACAACTGGGTAAAAACTTGTCTTTTGCCTAGATTTTCTTGCAATCTTCAAAAAGAAAATAAAAATTTAAAAATAAATTAATTCAAAGCCTTAAAATATATGGTATTGGACACAACCAAACAATTCATATTTACTCATGATCTTGAGTGACAAATTGAAAGACTGACTAGCTTAAAATAGATAGGAAAGACAAAAAATTCAAGAAAATTAATCCAAAACTTGACGCTTGATGTCTTTCCATAAACTTCACAATTGTCTTCTCATAACATGTTTATCAAAGAAGCAACATATCAAATCATAAATGATATATGCAACGATCACTGCCAAGGTCTCCATCTAGTTTACGTGTTCTCATAATTAGGAAACATAGTGGAGAGATATTAAAATGCATGTTTCTAGTTCCCACAAACAAACAAGATAGTTGAATGGTTGCCTAAGTCTGTTCTTTCCAACTTCATATTCAATGGTCGAACACTTTCGAAACTTAAAAAGGAAAACAAATTGAGGTACTGATAATGTAAGGAAAACAAATTGAGGTACTGATAATGTAGGATACCCATTGTTCAGAGAGAGAGAGAGAGAGAGCTGCCAAGGAGCACTTCCAATCTTCTACAGAAAGAGAAGCTAAACAAACAGCCAATGACGCAAATCTTCAACAAACTTCACAAATGGAAAAGCGAATGAGATGCTTGACATTTTCAAGCAATACTTGACGGTGGGCATCATTATCCCTACTGTTTCTTGTGGTGTGGTCCACTTGAGCTTTGGATCTGCCTAATTTTTTGGCTCATGCCCTAAAATGAGCTGGCAAAATGGATGGACGGTGGGGATAAAACACATACATCATGGTGGGCCCATAAGCATTTCCAAGACCCAAGTAGTGGTAGGGTTAGTATGCAGGTCAGAACTGTATTAAGTGGTGTTGCCAACACCACCCCCAACAATGGTGTGCGATATGTTAGGTGCCGTGGAGCCCACTGTGGTGCATTTGTTTTATATCCATGCCACCCATCCCTTTTGCCAGCTCATTTTAAGGCATGGGCCCAAAAAATGAAGCAGATCCTAATCTCTAATGGACCACGCCACAAGAAACAGTGGTCATTGAACGCCCACCATTAAAAATTTTCTAGGGCTCACCGTACTGTGTATTTGTCGTCCAACCTGTTGCCAAGGTCACACAGACTTGGATGAAGAGAAAACACAAATAGTAGCTTGATCCAAAAGTTTTGTGGCCCCCAAGAAGGTTTTTTTTTTTTTTTTTTTTTTTTTTTTTTTGCGGTGGATGTCCAATGACCATTGTTTCGTGTGGTGTGGTCCACCTAAGATCAGGATCTACTTCTTTTTTTATCCCATTACCTAACATAAGCTGGCAAAACGGATGGACGTATATGAAAAAATCAAGCTCGGACGTATTTGTTTGAAGGGCGCGTGCCCCTCTCTGAAACTGTTTTCCTTTCGAATGGCCCACTCGAATCTCATATGGGGTTGATTTTTGGGCCCTACGGTTTAAATGGGATGACTCACATGATGATCGGGGTGGATTTCACTTAAACATCACGTTGAAGTCCACTTTAGGTGGCCAAAGATGAAGATCGTAAGGTCTTTGTTGCAACGTGCACAGGGGCGATTTTGGAAGGAACTTTTTTTTAGAAGAATCCACGGAGCGCATTCCGTATTCATTGTTAAGTCAGACCTCCATCACCGAAAAAAATCAGGGAAAATCACATAGCGCTTTACGGGTTCGGTGTTAATAAACAACACTGAATGCGGAGCACTTTTTGGGGTCCGCATTCAATGATTTTTTTTTATTTTTTATTTTTCCAGTGCTAACAAATAGGCCCTAAGTGTGAGTTCTTTTATTAAGCTTTGTAAGAAGTTCGATATCAATAAAGGTATTTCTCTAACTCCGCTCAAATATTCTTGTGAGTCTAATTCTTGTTTACTTTTTTGTGATTCGATGTCAATATCATTGATTTGATAATCAGGTTGCACCACTTTCAACTCCCCATAATCAAAGGTTCCTCTTTCCCAATTCCTTTTTACTTCTATGTAGGGGGTGGCAATGGTTTGGCAGTCCGACCCGGCTCAACCCATCTGACTTGGCCTTGAAGGGCTAGGCTTGGGCCATTAAACTTGGCTGAGGGTTGGGCTAGGCCAATGATGAAATGGCTGGCCCGCCTTGCCTGGATTGGCTTGTTGCCTTCTTGCCTTGTTGTATACTATACAATACATAAATATTTGTAATGTAGACTATAGAGTCCGTATACTAGTATATATAGCAATATGAAGAACTTCGATACTCCGGTAGAGTCTAATGGGTGATAGCAAGCACTTGTAAACTATCCAAGTTAGGACCCCACGTTAGATGGGGAACAATACATTAACGCGCTCATTTAAGTCCATGCATATGGTGAATAATTGGGAGGTGTACGTGTGGTTAATGATGAATGATCTTATTTGAAATAGGAGTTTTGGAAGAGTTTGATGGTTCACAAACATACATTCACTAGTTGTATAGATCTTTAACTTATAGGGTCGGCCCTAACTTGACCTTGATCCCTCCAGGCCCTGACCTAGCCTAGCTTAGTCCAGCCTTCAAGGATTAGGGCCTCTTTAGCCCATTAGGGCCGGGCCTGGGCCAACCTTTTCTTGACCGTAGCCTGACCCATTGCCACCCCTACTTATATGGCATGGGTTTTAACTTTAATGCCTCATGGGGCCATGGAGAAGAATTTATTGTGAAGTCAGTCGCAAGTAGAACAATGAAAGTCACAAGTAGTGATGTTTTTGCAGTACACAAATGAATTGATGTTTTTTGGTGAAGTTTCCGTGGACCAAGCTAGATATTTAAACTCATTCCCACTCTTACTGAGCCAAGCTACGTATCCTTAGGTAGGAACATTGTGTTGGCATGAACCTTGACAATCATCATTTTCAGGAGCTATTGTAGTTGGGCTCTTAGCAGGTGAGGTACTGGGAACCCTTCGAAAAATAGTGGTATTAGCTCCCAAGGTTGGATCCATGGTTAGACGAATCATAAGGTTTGTTTGGTGGCAGGATGTTATTTTTCTTGGTGGATTGCTCTGGCTTATATCATAAGGTATGTTTGGTGGCAGGATGTTATTTTTCTTGGTGGATTGATCTGGCTAAGGCTCTAAGGCAATGTCGCTTTCTTTCCTTTTCCATGATTTCCTGGAAAGGAATTGAAGACTTCATTTAAAATGTTGTAGAGGATTTAGATGGGCCTCCCTTTCCAAAGGTCGCTGCCTTTTGCTTAAAGGCTGGTGGTTCCTCTGCTTGAAGGGTTGATTTGCTAGCTTGATAGAGGTGTGTAGGTATAAGTGAGGAGTTCAATTGGGCATTGTTAAGGTCTTGGTAGAAGAGTGCCATTGTCTTTGCTATGATATGCTATTTCAAAGTTGTAATCTTAAAAATAAGTCCTCGTTCTTGGGTTGGGTTGTGGAAAGAGCAAAGACATTTTTCTTAGCCTAGAGAGAGTTCATGAGTCCATGATGGCTAACAATTTTTATTTATTTTTTAATTGTATGTGATGGTCTTGGTTATTTGGTTCTATGATGAGCATGGTGCTATCAATTTTTTTGGACCATTGGGCTCCAATTTCCCAAATAGGTCAGAGTTGTTGGCCATCAACTTGGTGTGGGAGGTTTTACTAATTGGGAGGGCAGATCTTTGATGGTGGAGGGGGTATTTGGCAATTATTGCTTGGCTCCGGGGAGTAGTGCTCCCTTCGTGTTTTGTCCTTACCAGATTTATGAATTTATTCTTGTCCATGGATGTGTTCCATCATGAAGCTCCATGAGAGGTTATTTGTATCATGGTCTCCCGTACTAGGAAATGGATCCTTTGTGCTTGTCTTTGTTTAGGAGTTCTCTACCATTGATCTTTGATATATATATATATATATAATATAATATAATATAATATAATATAATATAATTTTGCCCTTTTGTCCTTTTTAATAAAAGCCTTCATTATCGAATTATATAATGAGGATCCTGAGATCCCACATGTGGTCCATTGACTTGTAGCGAAAATCACATTTTATTATTGCAATGGGACCTGCTACCTCACCTTTGTGTGGTTTGGGAGAAGTGCGAATATCCCTAAATATGCAATAATATTTTCTTGGAAACATGTATCAATGAGCTTCCCACTTGTCTTTGCTGCGAAGAACTTCAGCATGCTTTAAAAAAAAAAAAAAAAAAAAAAAAACTTTTGGCCTGATGGTTGTACATGTGTGTACCTCATTGTGCCTGTGTTTATTATTTTTTCTTTTAAAGAATATATTTCATTAAAAAGAAAATGTAAGGTTATAAATGAGGGAGGAAGTCTCCAATCAAGCTACTGGAGATTAGGGCCCTTTGTCGAATTGTTGACTACATCATTAATTGCCTTATTTACATAAGCAAAGGAAATTGAGATAAGCCCTTTCATTTCCATATTCTCCATCCATTGAGAAAAGCACCGAGGATAAGCAACCTAGGAAGAATCCGATCTGATCACTTTAATTGAATATCCTTGAATAGTTGGAGTACAACATGCATACCCTGCCATAGGGCCCTAACCTCCACCTCATCAGAATAGGATTGGAGAAGGCACAGTGTTGTGATGGACTTCGCATCAGTCATTTATTACAACCCTCCATTACTAGCTAGGCCTGGAGTATCTCTGGAGAACCCATCAAAGTCAATGATGCAGGACAGGTGATTTAATGCTAACATGCAATGTGGAGATTATGAAAGAGTCCATAAAGTAATTCAGTTAACAAAAGATGTTAACCTACCAAGTAATTAAGAGTAAACAATAGGAGATAAAATCTAATTTAACATAAATCATATGCTCGCATTCTAAGAAATCATATAAATCAATTAAAACTACGACCAATGGAAGAATAAAACTTCCAATTTAGCATAGGCATGTTCCATGCTCAAGGGACAGATTTGTAGGTTTTATAATTAGGGTTATGAAGGGGAAAATCTGAAATTTGGAAAATTAGGGTCCATGGGAATTGGGGATTTTGGAATTAGGGTTTTTAGAAATTGGGGAAAATAGGAAATTGAAGATCTAGGGTTTAGAAGATTATAATAGAAGGGAAAAGAAGAAGATAAGAGAAGAAAAAGAAGAATAACTTTCGAAGAAGAGAGGGGAATGATGTAAGAAGAAGACTACCTTTCGAAGAAGAGGAAGAGGAATGATGTACCTTGGGGAATTCACCACCAAACAAGTTTCTACCCTTCCATAATTTAATTGGAAGGGGAAAAACCCTAGAAAATAATGAGGAAAATTCTTTCACACATGAGAGTTTCTCTCTTCTTTTTTTCTTCTCAAATCTCCACTAGGGTTGGAACTCCACTCCCTTTGTGGTTTTATAATTAAAAAATTTGAAATTAAAATTCAACATAATTACAATTATGTCACTTAAGTAAAGTGGCCCATCATCCAAAATAAGAAAACTAAAACATTTATTATCAATCCTAACCATCAAATAAATCCTAAAAATAACAAAAAACATAAAGAAAGCAAGATCAGAGTCCAAGGGGCCCAGATCAAGAAGATCTGGTGGCCCGATGGCCTGATTGATAAGATCCAATGGTTGGATCGACACGAAATAGTATGACTAAAATGATTTCCTAAGCAGCCCACATGCATCATCCCAAGATGGGGTCTTCCTGATGCACGTCCAATGCATGTGGGGTCTTCAAAATGGCCCGGCGAGCCCCATCTGGAACTCGTCTCCCATCCACAAAGAAAGCTGCTCTGATGTGGGTGGTCGTCTCCATCTCTGGTACACCCGAGTAGGTCCTCTGATGTCCCCATTAGTCAAGCTTCCACTTTCACTATGCAACCATCACCAAATGAAACGAGATGCAACCAGATTGCTTCTGTCTTCTGTGGCTTCCTGCCATCCTCTTCTTAGACTGTCCCTTGAAATTCCTTTAAATTCATTTTGAACCATAGCCCAAGAGATCATTCTCTCTCTCTCTCTCTCTCTCTCTCTCTCTCTCTCTCTCACACACACACACACACACACACACACACACACACACACACACTATTAAACTTGGAAGATATTTTGACTCGCATTTCTGAGTGCTTGATTATCTCTCTGAGTGGTCCACCCGACTGCTAGAATAGATAAGTACCACCAAAATACAAATAAAAATCGCTCATTTAGATTCAAAACTGCAATTCCATGCATCTAATAATGTATGCACAAAATCAAACCCGTTTCCAAATCCTTCTATCAGTACTCTCATCTGGAATGAACACCTCTTCCATAAGGGAAATAATTGCTAAGTACATGGTAGTTATGTTCACCTGATCCCTAACATGTCTGTTAACGTTCATAACATGTTATATAGGCCTCCATTGTTTTTTTCGTTTTGACTAATCGATGCACAGCTTCTCAACTTCTTGATCCCTAGTTCAACATACTAGCTCTGAAGCCCTTATATAATTGAGTTAACTAATACCTTAATAACCATGCAATTTGCTGTCACTGATACATTGTCATATGGAACAGCTGAAACTGTCATATACAGAATATTTTACTATGTGAATAGAGCGGCAAATGACCGTCTTACCCTCAGGGAGCTGAAACGTGGAAATCTAATTGCTGCAATGCAACATGCAGATGAAGAGGAGGATATTAACAAAGTCTTGAGGTAGGTTGAAGAGTCTGTAAATTATTTATTTTAAAAAGAGATCTCTTTATAAGGTGTGTACTACTGATATGCTTTTTTGTATCTAATATGCATTTCTAAATGTGAAGTGCTTATGAGAGAAACCTCAACTCACGAAGCAATTGGGATTTATTTTCTCTCGCATAGGGGAGAATATCTGTATATTGTGCCTGCCACTTGAATCTCTGTGATCAGATTTTTGTTCCTCACTGCGAGCGGATTTCTAAACACTGTTACATGGAAACCCATCTTTCCTTTCCAAGGGCATTTGCTTGAATTATATTGAGGGAAACCATTTGTATTATATTTCATAGGGATTTTTTTTTAAAGACTATCTCATTATTTTGGAATTTACATCCTGGTACAAAAGGGTGGTGTGTAATAGTGGCTCACAGATTGTTGGATCAGATGGTATCTAATTATCTGAAAGTGATCTGCTCCTGTGCTAGAGAAGAATTTCAGGGTCCTGCCCACAGTAAACGTGCAGTGCAGACGCTAACATGTGGGATTTCGTACATTTACAAGTAGATCTGCCGGGACCAATCATGGATGTGTAGGGCTTACTAAATTTTCTAAATAGAAAGATGTCAATTCTTTGGTATGTTGACCCAAAAATGGATGGTGGCGAGAGAAAATACAGCAATGGTCTACATCTGATGGACAAACCGACAAAGGTCAAACAATGAATGGTTTAGACATTTGAATGTGAAAAGTTTAGTGGGCATCCCTTATATAGAATGAGTCTCTCATCAGATGAATGATTTGGATCGTTGGAACATGGACCCCTCATATACCTAATCAAGTGCATCAACAAGTGGCTCATGTTTTGCTGATCTGACCCAGTCATCTGATGGGCCACATTGTTGTAGGTGAGGCACCACTGCACCAGAAAATCAGATCGATGTAATAATCCTCACCTCTGATTTATGATCACTTATTTGTTGGAATGGGACCATTGGATTTTTTTAGCTGTCCAAAAAACTGGAGGGAATTTTCGTCATTTACAAAAAAATAAGTACTCAATCTAACTGCAGTTAGAGAAATCTAACAGGAGGATACAGAATGAAAAATGCCTAAATAAGGTATCTTAATGAAAAGCCTTCTTAGAAAGAGTGCTGGATGTAAATTCCAAAATAATGAGGTAGTCTTTTGTAAAGGTTTCTTTTTCATATATTAGGGATGACATGGAAAATGGTTGAATGATTTCCCTACTTCGGGAAGCATGTTCAGTTCTCAAATCTTTAATGCCATTGGGGCTAAATGTGATGCTAGCAAATGCAAGTTTGATCTTATGCCTCCATCCAGGGAAAATGCTGCCTATTGCATGATTTAGTATTGCAGGAGTCTAAATCTTCTGTTCATTCCTTTTGTTTCTTGGTTCTTTCTGCAGGTACTTCTCTTATGAACACTTTTACGTGATATACTGCAAGTTTTGGGAGCTGGATACGGATCACGACTTCTTGATCGATAAGGAGAACCTTATTAAATATGGTAACCACTCTCTTACTTACAGGATCGTCGAGAGAATATTTTCACAGGTTTGTACTTTTTCCATGCAGACTGCGTCAATCAATTTCTGTGTTCAGCAAAAGAAAAGCTTCAGAGCATAATTTGATTTCCTTCTTATATTGTCAATGTCTTAAACTTCTCACAGAATCTTTTGTATGTACGCCCGTTTTCGTATTCCTCTGATATTGTGATGTTTTACTCTTATCACAGGTCCCGAAAAAGTTCACTAGCAAGGTCGAAGGGAAGATGGGTTATGAGGATTTTGTTTACTTCATGCTGTCTGAGGAGGATAAATCTTCAGAGCCCGGTCTTGAGTATTGGTAGCTTTCACACTCCGTATTCTGTGAATATATGGATTTAGCTGCAATATTTTGATTGACTTTTATTTTTCACCCTTCAAAAAGAAAAAAAAACAAGGGCATCCATATGTCTCTGCAATTGTTTTGCATGATTTCACCCTTCATCTTGTATTTTCTTTTTTAAGGTCACTTTCATCTGGTATTCAATAGCCAATATATTTGGGATACTGTTTCTTGGAATGAATTCTTAGGTAAAAAAAAGAAGAGTAAACCGCAGTTTTTTCCTAGCTAGAGTTGCTTGTAGGACTATGTTGATTGTTATTGTTGATGTTGATGTCTAGGAAGAATGTCGTTAATGCCATTTGAAGTATTTTGTGAGCTTATGTAATGTTTCTTGGATCTTCACTTGACTGCGTTCACTAATTGTGATGATTCGAAATGGAAGCATGCTTCATTAGTAGCCAGAGCAATTTTCATGCTAGAAGAAACTATGTCAAAGATTAACCCACTGAAGAACAGTATCTGAAAATTCTCCTTCACCTTCATTGGGACCATTAAAAAAAAAAATGAGAGAGAGAGAGAGAGAGAGAGAGAGAGAGAGAGAGAGAGAGAGAGAGAGAGAGGAGGAACCTTCTTCATTGGGGAAGAATACAATTGACCTTTGTGAGCTTAAGTTTTTTCGGTTGCCACATGAATTTGCTCGGTGTTTGCTGATTATCTGTTAGAAACTTAGAATCACTGGCCTTGGAAGACCTGGCGTTTGCTGAATCAGTGGCCTTAAAAGACCCAAGGTTTGCTAAGTCCATACACATGTAAAAGGGAGCCCATCTACACATCACTATGTACTAACAGGGCATATGTGTTTGAAATCCACGCCATTGTCTGTCACACTGTTTAGATTCCCTTTCACATGTATCAGACCAAATCCTCTCCTCAAATAGCCATGGTACATGATGTTAGATAATGAATGATGGCTCACAAAAACCTGCCCAAGTTTTTTCTGACCATCCATTTGTTTCGTAAACTGTAGCTCAACTAATGAGTGAACAGGACTAGTGAGTCCCACCTTGGCACCTGGGTGGCGTAAACGGAGGATATAAAAAAAATAATTATTTGGATGTAATCTGTGATTCATGTAGGTGTTAAGATGATTCATGGTACTCTATACGATTAGGGTTTCACTAAAAAAATCATAATCAATAACTACATGGTAAATTTGCAGTAGGCAAATTGAGCTTCTCACCCTTCCATGAAATGAGTTAATACAGGTGATCATTTAGCCATACATTAAGGGCGTGTTTGGATGGCTGGATTCCATGGTAATGTTTTGTAAAACTCACATCATTATTCCTTGTAGCCAGTTGGAGAAACTAAGTTGTCAAATCATAGTAATCCGTCGGACTTACCAACGACTTGGATGGGCGAAGGAGCATTGAGATGGCATAGTTTTGTGGGCCCCACCATGATGTATGTGTTATATCCACACCGTCCATTCATCTTGCAAGACCATTTTATGGGAGAGGCAAAAATGAGGCACATCCAAAACAGAAATTGACCACACCACAGAAAGCAGTTGGGATTAATGCTTGCCATTAAAAACTTCCTGCAGTCCACAGAAGTGTTGGATGAAGCTAATATTTGGGGCCATGCCCTAAAATGATATTGCAAAATGAATGGATGGCGTGGATATTACACATATTAGGCAACTTATATCCATATGCATGTAATCACGTGAGTACATTACATGCATATCAAAAAATTGGAGCTACAATAGTAGTATTGTATTACATATGGCTTTACTTCGGACTACTGTGGTACTGATAATCATTACTCATTTACATAACATTATGGTGGAATCCAACCATCCAAACACGCCCCAAGTATGGCATGATTAGAAAGTAGTGAAATTATCAACTTAAACAAACAGGCATAATTTGGAAATGGCAATGGCTCGAGAGTCTGCCAATCACTAGGTCAGGTCGATATAGGACTTTGTGGATCAATGAAGTGGGTTACGAAATGTTTTCTACACAAGCCAGTCTTTTAAATGGCGAATAGCATGTTGTGTAGCATTCACCCCTCTAATGTGTGAGGCGTAAGCTACATAGTGTGTAGTGTTAGTTACATGCTATATCTAGATTTTTAATTAAGGTTGCGCTTAGTTGCACCAAATTAGACAAGTTAATAATGAAATTTCATGATATTTGGTGCAACAAACACAACATAAAATAATAGGAAACATAGGGCAAAGAGTAAGTATAAAATGAAGAAAAAGCAACTAAATTGATTTAATATTGTTACTTATATAGTTATATTATTTTACTAAAATCATTAAAATGATCTAATTTTTATTGAAAATAGAAAATGTAATAAATCATTAAAAACATCAATTGATTTTAATGTTTTTGTGAAAGATATCTTTTGAAGTAAGCTATGTAGCATGTAGTGTAGGCCATGTAGCTTGTAGATTATGCAAGTTAGTGTGTAGTGTAGGCTACACATGACTTGAGCTATTTTCATGAGCTATGCAGTGTTAAGGCTAAGCTATGCTATGTAGTGTAACCTACACACTACATAGTGTAAACTGCACACTAGATAGTGTAAGCTATTTAAAACACTGAATTATAAACTTATTTGATAAAAATACATACTACAAAAACCACAATTTTTTTTTAATGATATATAAAAAAGAACAAAAACCATAAAAATATCTCTAATGCTGCTGCAATTACACCCACTACTAGTACTACAACCACCACCACTATGACCACTACTATAGTACCACTACCCCCACCACCTCCACTATTGTTCTCACTATGATTACCTCCAACACTACTGCCACAACTACCACGACTGCTACTGCCAGTACCACCAACCACTACTGCTACCACAGCCACTACTACTACCTTAACTGCTACCACCGCCACCACCACCACTATTGTGACCACTACCATTACTTCTACTACAGCCACTGCCACCGCCGCTGCCACCGTGACGTCATATGTTCAGAGTATTGGCATCATACTATGTATTGCACCTTTGGGGTACAAAAACATTGTGGGAAACATAGGGAAATATCACATGTGATGTATTGTTCTACTTGTCGCAGTCTGAGCCACCCCTCTTACTCAGGATGCAACACTTCCAATTTTGTAATAGCATAGCACTGAAAAAAACCTCTCATCTTCTGATTAACCCTAGCCTGTCCAATAACATAGTACTTATTATTATTTTTTTTTCTGAGAATACTCTTACCAGATGAAGTTTTCCCTTGGAATATGTGCTCGTTCATTTCCAACCAAACAGTCCAATAACTGCATATATCCCCTTGCTGCAGCACTTCCCGACCTTGCCCCATGCCATAGCTAACCAACTTCCATAAAGATGAGAAACAGTTTCTGGGAATACACGACATTCCAAATTTAGCTAACACAGATGACCAAATCTCTTGTGCTACCTCACAGTGAATAAAAAGAAGATTCACTGATTCTTCAGCCTTGCAAGTTGCAACACATCAAACATCTTTTGGGCAAGGAGATTGCGTGGAAATTGATCTACCGTCAAATTTTCCCTAGGCAAGCTAACCATAGATTGCCCACTAGAAAGGGAACAATGCAAGTATTATCAGACATGAGATTAGAAAGAGACTTCACCGAGAATTTGCCATCAGCTTGCAGCCACTAAATATGCATATCCTTCCCAATGCCAGGAATAAAAATACTGTCCAACAACTTCATTACCTTAGTGAAACTGTCAATTCAGAATCTGTGAGATGCTGCCTAAAGATTGGAAACCAGCATATCTTGTCTCCTATCTTCTGGATCACCTGGGCCAATGTTCTGTCCTTATGCGTCGCTGCAATGACCAGATGCTAAAAAACATCACATAGAGGAGACGGCAAACACCAGCCATCTTTCCAAAATCTTACTCTAGCACCATCACCTAGTTTGGTACGAGTAAAATTGCTCTTGATTCCTTGAATCTTTGTGCCCAAGAGATTGCATGCCAAATGAATGAACCTTTCCTTCATGGTGCAAGACTTATGTTCCATCCATTCTTAGCCAGCCTATATCTCGCTTCCAGAAGTCTTTTAACCTTCACAGTTTCCACACATTCAATTTCTCCACCACCATTTGCACAAGAGAGCAACATTTAACTGTTCTGATGGACTTTATGCCCAAACCACCTGACTGTGTTGGCATGCATATGGAGTCCCATGGAACCAGATGCATCCTTCAAGCATCCCTCTCGTCGCTTCACACAAACTTCTTTTGGATCGCTTAAAATTTTCGTCATTACTGTCATAGGGAATCTCTACATCTGCCAGAAATCTCCCCTTCTTCTGCCAGGAATCTTTACATCTTCCTGATAATTGAGTCCCAACATTGCCACCGGAGGTTTTCCCGAGCATATCAGGACCCCTAAATGCTTTATAGGAAACCACTCCACAGTCCACCTCTGCAGTTATTTGATCCACCAAATTGTTGTCAAAGCTTAAAAGGACGTGGGTGGAGGTAGTAAAACAAGACTTGATGACCTATGGCCTAACTGAAGTTATGGCCCTTGATAGAGTGGAATGGCAGAAAAGGTTTCATGTATCCAACCCCAATTAGTTGGGATAAAGCTTAGATGACGATGATGATGTTTATGCCTGTAACACTTCATTTTAAGGCCGGAAATGGCTTCAAACAGAGTAAAATGTCCCTGAACCTTCAAGCTTCCTCGGTTGAGTCATTACCAATCTGTAACGTATCATCCGCATATAACTCAAGAATGAAAGCCATCCCCCCATTATTTGCGCAGATACCTTGGATAAAACCCATGTTTTTGGTTTTGTTTATCATATGCGACAAAGCTCCTCCAACTATCACAAACAGAAGAGACTGGATCACCCTACTGCAACTTTGAGCACCTTTGAAGAATCAGCCATTAATAATTATAGAAACCATGCGGATGAAATGCATGCCCTCATCTGCCATCTGCCCAAGCCCCATGCATTTAATTAGTAGGAGAAAGAATTCCCAAGTAATGCAAACACTCTTTCCAAATCTATCTAGAATAGGAATCTTGGATGACCGTTTCTCCTGAGAATATCAATAAACTCATTTACATCTTCCTGTAAAAAAAGTTCTCTAAAGAGAAGACACTACCATCCTAATAACCCTCTTTAATCTGCCCACCAAGACAGCAAGACTAGCACAATTATACTATAAATACTGCTTGTCAGACTGGTAGGCTAGAAGTAAGAGAGGGCCTCTGCTCTTTCTTAGGAGTGATGGCGATAATGACGCCCTAAAAGGCTTGTTGATAAATACTCCTGATAAAATTCCTTAAAAACTGACTGCCATAAGATCTCTTGATATGACCTCAAGCATCGTTGAAAGAGAAGTAAAGGAAAGCCATCCAGGCCTGGAGCTCTATCCCCTGCCGCCTCAAATATGACTGCTTTAATTTCTTCAATAAAAATGATTTCTCAATATCTGCAGTTTAATTGATAGGGATTGAGCTCAGTCTAGCCTATAAAGATGTGACTGAATAGGAGAACTCTCCCCAAACAAGGATTAAAAAGAAAAATTACAAAGCTAGAACACACCTGACCATAGTATTGATAATAAAATCCCCCACCTTGATCAGTTTTATGCAATTGGTTCTTTGGGCACTTGCCACTTTATTAAAGAGAGTCGTGTTGCTGTTTCCCATGATCCATTGCTCCGGAGCCCTTTGCTTCCAGAACATCTCGTCGGAGTAGATCCGAAAGAGAGGAGGAGAACTCCAAACGCTTGGACTGTTCTACCCTTGACGTTCTGCCCAAATGCTTGGACTGTTCTGCTCCATCAAGGCCACCAATTTCCTTGTCAATGATGTCCAGCTCCGCTAACTCGTCAACTAGTACCTGCTTTTTTTGGAAGACATTCCCAAAGACTTCTGCTTTCTTTTTTACTAAAACGCTTTTGGGTTCAAGGCTGAAGCAGAGACCTGCATTATCCACTATCTCTGATGCATCCTAACTATCCTTGACCATGTGGACTGGGTTTTGTTTGTAAATTGGATATTGAAAAGGCACATGATTATGTGGACTAGGGTTTTCTTGATTATATGTTAGGTTAATTGGGCTGTGGTTAGAGATGGAGAAGTTGGATGCAAAGTTGTGTAATGTTAGCTAAGTTTTTTATTTTGGTAAATAGATCTCCAAAGGATTATTTCTTGGCATTGAGAGGTTTAGGGCAAGTGGATCTGTTATCTCCGTATTTATTTGTCATAGCGATGGAGGTTCTAAGTCGTATGCTACAAAGAGGAGTGGATATAGAAGGTTTTAAGGTGGATAAGTCAGAATTTTAGGTATCTCATCTATAGTATGCGGATGCTACGATTTTGTTTTGCAATTTCGGATTCACAACAGGTGGATAATTTAAGGAAAACGGTTGTTTTTTGAGGCAGTTTTGGGTTTAACGGTGAACATAAGCAAAACGAATTGTTGGGGATTTAGATGTCCAAGGAAAAAGGTTGGCGAGTATGCTAGAATCTTTGGATGTCGATCAGGATCATTTACCATTATGAATAGGTAAATCGGCTAAAATACTAGTGGGACAAGGTAGTGGAAAGGTTCGAAAGATAGCTATCAAGTTGGGAAAGAAAACATTAATCTTTAAAAGGAAAATTGATGTTGATAAAGGCAGCAATGTCTAATCTTCCGTTCTATTTTATGTCGTTGTTTAGGTGTCCAAGCTCGATGTTCATCGTTTGGACACAATTAGGAGAGATTTTCTTTGGAGAGGACACAAATTTCATTTAATGAATTGGGAAGAGGTACGTAAGTCATTTCAAGAAGGGGGAGCTGGTATAAGAAGTTTGGAATTGATTATGGTGTTTTTGGGGGAAGTGGTTGTGGCGGCTTGGTGGGGAGGAATGTAAGTTATGGTGATAGGTTATAGTAAAGAAATATGGAGTAGAGTAAGGAGGATGGATATGATACTTCTCTATATAAAGCATCAGGAGCTTGGAAAGCAATAACAGGTCTTCGGGGGAAATTTAAGGAGAGGGTTGGCTTTTCTTTGAGGGGCAGTAGTAGCATTAGGCTTTGGAAAGATGTTTGGATGGGTGATCAACCTCTTCAAGAAGTTTTTTCGAGTTTGACTACTATATCTTTGGATCCAAATATTTTGCTTGCTAGTTGCCTCTCCTTTGAAAGAAATGAGGTGTTATGGATGCCTTCATGTAGAGGGAATTTGTTGGAAATGAAGTAAAAGATATGATTAAGTTGTTGAAATTGCTTCAAAAAGTCACGTCAGTGCCAGGCGAGAGGGATTCTATGGTGTGGATTGAAGCAAAATCTGGGAAATTCAGTTAAATCCTTTTATAGTTTCATTTATGGGTTGGGTCTTCATTGTAAGGCTCCACCCTCCGAATTAGCGGCAGGGTTTTAGAATTTCTTGGGTTATGGTAGGATCTATTGAAATGTCTTTCCGAGCATGGCATGGGGGAGGCATTGAAAAGGAAGGGAAGGAATTATGGAAGATATCACTGATGGCTGGTATTTGGGTTATATGGGAAGAGAGAAACAATAGGTGTAGTCCGGCATCGGATGTCTTCAAGAGGGCTGAAGTGTATGTTTTGGAATGGGCGATTGCTTTTAAGGCAATAGGCTAGTTTCAATCTTCTCCTCGTTGTTTTAGCTTTTTCTGTTTTTCTTCTTTTTTCTCTTTGTATTTGTATTATTTTGGCTTCGGCCTTGCAATAATATTCGCCTTGAAAAAAAAAAAAAAAAAAAAACTATCCTTGACTACATTCAAAAACTCTAGATGATCGAGCCACATGCTCTGAAAGTGAAATGACTTTGGGCCCCACGACTGCAGCACTGAAGATGAACAAATTGGCTTGTCATCGGAGATTGATTTAGGAAGAGCATGCACACTCAAGTTAGGGGAAAAACTATCCCCCCTCCGTTAAAAAGGAATTTGTCCAACCTACTCATCACTATGCTCTCTTGATTATTTGACCACGAGAATCTAGGAGCCCAATATTGGGACATCAAGAAGCTCCCATCTCTTCACAAAATCATTGAATCCTGACATGTTTGCAATGATCCAAGAACCTCCTAGATTTTCAAAGCCAAATTTGATCACATTAAGATTTCCTCCTAAACACCACAGGGTGTTCCAAGCTGAGCTCCTAAAAATTATCATGCCTTTGCCCCAAATGGTTTGCACCGTATTTTGCTACGAAGGTCCACTCTGAGCCCTAACTAACTAGTTTGAACTGGATCAACAACGACCATTGCCCTTTGATCACCTCTAACATATCCACCTCCAATGCATTCCAAATGATAAGAATGCCCCCTAATCGCCCTACTACGTTTATACGCTTCCAAGTAGTCATATTTCCCCAAATCAATCTTACCAACTCCCTGTCCACAACATCACACGTATTTTCCTGAGTGGCTACTGCCTTAGCCTTTGCTGAGGAGAGAACATTTTTCATCACCAACCTTTTAGAATCACCCCGGACCTCTAATGTTCCATGATAAGATATTCATTGGTACTCAATGAGAAGAATATCCCCGACCCCCTACATACCTACCCTTGCCTTTTTACCCTTGTATTTCATGGAGTATTTGAGGCCCAATAACCATTTTCTTCCTTAGATTTGCTCTTGCATGAGCTAGATGGCGATTGATTGCTTCCACAACTTCTGCATTTCATCCATATCTCGGAGAATTTTCCTTGAATGTCTCTTCATCCTCTAGACTAGCCCCCGACTGCTTTCCCTAACCCATAGAGATTCCCAAGCATTACCCCCACCAACTAAATCAAGCTCACCTCCTTGCATAGAAATCAGAGCTTTAGATGCTTCCTTCCCCACCCAATCCCACACACCCATGACATCCCACTAGATATTTTTGGCCACCATGGTCTTATGAACTTAGGCATTACCCCCACCAACTAAATCCCACACACCCAGGAAGTGTTCGAAATATCGGTATTGCGTTACGTATCACATCCTTGAGATACAAATATGTATCGGTTATCGCACGGGATACATCGTTTGTATCGAGTAATTTGTTGCACTTTTTGGGAAACATAGAGAAACATTGGGGAAATGGTTGAATTTTTCAATGAAACTTCAAGGATTGTTAAAAAAGACCTTAACACACCTTTAAATCATAACATCTCAAAAAAGAAGTACACCTAATAGGTTTCCTTTGTATAGGGTCCTAAGCTATGCGCTGTCTAACTGAATTAATGTAACTATATTCAAATTGAATGCATACCATTTAGAGTGTATGTGATGATCATTTCATCAAATACTTCAAAATTAATCTCAATTGACAGTTGGTTAATGGGAAATTTTGATTTTTTAATATTTTAATAATTTGTAATTAAAAATGATTTTTATTTTCTGAAAATTGATAAGGACTTAACAAATCAGTAGATCAACCCTCATACATGCTTGATTTCATGTTTGGAGTGCAACATTGCAAGCAACTTGGGAAAACTTGGGGAAATTTTGAATTTTTCACAAATTTTCCCAAATCAAACGACCTACACTCAAAATTTGAAATTAGAATGTATGCGATGATCATTTCATCAAATACTCCTAAATACTTCGAAATTAGTCTCAATTGACGGCTGGTTGAAGGAAATTTTTGAAAAAAAAACATGGAGAACATGAAAAACCAATGGATATCAAAATCAAAGCTCAACTCCATGATTTTCATGCAAAACATGAAAAACTAATGGATTTGTAACCATTTGACGCTGATTTAACATAATTTCAACCAAAAAAAAAAAAGGGATCATAAATTGAAAATGCTCACCGGATCAAACATGTGGAATATATCGGCACTACTTGTGTGTTTCGTATCGCGCATGTGGGATACGAGATATATCGTGGGATATAGATATTGTTGATATTTAAACGGTGATGCCAAGGCCCTAATTCAATGTTAGCATACGTCGCCTTTTATAGAGATTTGGTCATCTTGTGCCATTCATCCCCCTGAAGTTCAAAGTCGTTCCTTCACTAGGACCACTGTGAATGAGAACAACTGCAGGCGAAACACGTGTCACTTCCTCTCTACCATGTTCATGTACTTCTACCACCACCAACTCAACAAGAGAGGAAGCTACATGTCCTAACCCACCCACTGTCATCCCCATCATCATCTGATTGCCATACATCTA
This sequence comes from Magnolia changhungtana, assembly GCA_030180095.1. Classification (NCBI taxonomy): domain Eukaryota; kingdom Viridiplantae; phylum Streptophyta; class Magnoliopsida; order Magnoliales; family Magnoliaceae; genus Magnolia; species Magnolia changhungtana. Next base: position 2,186,380 of record JASAUF010000230.1, on the reverse strand, counting down.
TCCTTGAAGAGGACCCAATGAGGCAGGGTGGCCCTAACTGGCCATCACCGTCGACCAGACTTAGAACTTGATGAGTTTTGCAACTGTGCTTGAAAGAAATTGGGTCCCAAGGTCCACAAGTAGATTCCAAAGGAGGCCCAAAAGCACGAGAATTTGATGTTCTGCCACATTGAAATTTGAAACATTGGCCATTTGTATTGATTGGACGTTGTCCTTCTATGGACCCTCCCAACACACTAGACAGAGGACACCTGTCCCACCCTTCTTATGTTGTTCCGCGAGGCACCAAACTCCGAGTACCCACACCTCTCTCGACTTTGAATGCCTTTGAAACCTCTTCTTCCCTGGAGTCCATGGATGTTGGTCCTCCCTCACATCAACGATTTGGCCCGAGCTTCAACTGAAGGTTCAACAACAAGCCTTACCACTAGCTCCATCTCTGCCACTTCAATCATCAAATTGCCTGGAATCCGTCTAGTTTCTTCGTCCTAATTTTGATCCTAGTCATCTAAAGCTCCAATCCTAGTTTCTTCACATTCATCCGTTCTTGGGTCCATTTCCACCAACTCTCCTATACAAGTTGCGTTCACAAAGAATATTATTACGATCCAAAGCTCCAGTGGAAGGTCCATCACCAAGATCCACACCTCCTCTACTAAAAAAATAGACCAATCCCACCATCTCATTAACGATACAATGAAGCCATCTCCAAAAACAATGGCGATAATAATTAGACGGTCCAAATCCTCCCTTTGACGCAAGGAGATCCACATATGGCTAGAGATTTGATAATGAAGTCCACCAAAATCGAGCCACTATTCTTGAACCACTCCTCTATCTCCACTTCAGAGGATCAGTGTTCGAAATATCGGTATCGCGTTACGTATCGCACCTTTGGGATATAGATATGTATCGGTTATCGCATGGGATATATCAGTTGTACTGCGTAATGTATCGTTCTTGTCAGAAACATGGGGAAATTGGTCGATTTTTCAATGAAACTTCAGTGATTGTTAAAAAACACGTCAACACACTTATAAATCAAAACATTACAAAAAATAAGTGCACATAATAGGTTTTCTTTGTATGGAGTCCTAATCTATGTGTTGTCTAACTGAATCGATGCAAGTATATTCAAAGTTCATTCATATAATTTACCCGATACACGTGATTGTGGGTGATTGCGTGTATCCACTGGGAATAGTCTCGCCTCAAAAGGGGCGGGGACACCTTGTGTCTTCAAAATAATAATAATAATAATTTATAAATATAAGAAGACGTCTGGAAATATAAGCAATACATTCAAAAGCAAAAGAAGAATCACTAGATTACATTACATACATGTTTGATTTTATGTTTGGACACAAGGAGTACAACCGATTCGTGAGCAAGTAGGAAATTTTGATTTTTTCAACTTTCCGCAACTCAGCCCATCTCCTCCAAATCTCAAAACTGAAGCTCACAATCCATGTTTTTTCATGTAAAATATGAAAAACCATGTATTTGTAACAATTTGATGCTGATTTAACATGATTTACAAAAAAAAAAAAAGGATCGAAAATAAAAAATGCTCACCGAATCGAACATGTGAGATATATCGCACTACTTGCGAGTTTCGTATCGCACAGGTGGGATACAAGATATATCGTGGCATATATCGGCCAATATCGTCGATATTTAAAACATTGCCGAGGATCTTGGGTGGAACCAGTGCTTGAAGTATCGATATCACTACAAGTTTCACTGGCCAGGGATATGGAAACAATATTGATATCGCCGATAATATCGCTAATGACCGAAAATGTAGGGAAACATGGGAAAAACGGTGGAATCTTCAGCGAAACTTTAGAAGATGTTAAAATGTATATATTCGCATATTTAGAAATAAAAAAAATATAATTTAAAAAAAATTGAAAGAAGAATGCATACATAACAAGTTCATCCGACCAATTTAACCATCCAACCTTCCATCCAAACAACTGTCGATATTGTAAAATATCAACAACACATGATATTTCACCAAGAAATCATCAACAATTGGAAAGGAAATGAAATATTGTGGTCTCAATATTGCTCATGTTGCGATATCGATAATATCGAGATATTATCAAATAGCAAATTGAACACTACATACAACCAGTGTTTTAAGTATCGATACTATCGGTCGATATATCGGCCGATATTATCGTTATCGGCCCCCAGTGAGACGAAACCCGTCCGATCCCTCGAAAGATACAAAAAAAACCAAAAATCCAGATCTCGCATGATTTATCGTCGATCTCGCACGATGTATCGTCGATATTGCACGATGTACGGGATTTTATTACTTTTTTCAAGAAATTTGCTACAACACCTACCGGGGTTACTGTAGCCAACTCTGGGTTGTTGGGAGAGCATCATTATCCGAAAAAAAAAAAAAAAAAAAACTTTTAACGGTAGATTTCGGTACCTGTAAAGAAGATTACCCTGATCGGAAGCTGCATTTGATGGGTCATTCAAATCGAAGTCTCTAATTTGGAGAGATTTGGGCGCGAAATCCATCGAAATCATCGGCATTTGGGAGAGATTTTAGGGTTCCGGCGTTTCGGAACCCTCTCTACTTCGAAAAAAAGGGCCCCGATACCTTACTTATAGGAAGCGGATGGGCTGGTGTATCGCACACCACCGACCTAGATGGTGTGTTGACGTCACCAAGTTATGTGGGTCTCATCATGAGGTATCTGTTATATCCAAACCGTTCATCCATTTGGCGAGCTCGTTGTAAGGCTTTAGTCGAAAAATAAGACAGATCCAAAGATCAAGTGGACCCCACTTAAAAAAGAAGCGGGATATTGAACGTTTACCATTGAAACTCTTTTGTGGTCACAGAAGTTTTGGATGGATATGATATTTGTTTTTCCTCTTCATCAAGGTCTTTGTGACCTCATGAACAGATTGGATGGAAAGCAAATATGGTGGGCCCTACGAATGTTATAACGGTGAGAATCATTATCCTCACTGCTATTTGTGGCGTGGTCCAATTGAGCTTTGGATGTGACTCATTTTTGGGCTCATGATCTAAAATGATCTCTCCAAATGGATGAACGGTGTGGATATAATAAATACATTATTTTGGGGCCCATGTAACTCTGATCTCCTTTGAACTGTGGATACAACTTGAGCTCGACGATTGTCAGCGCTCATCTTCACGGATTCGCAGGAAGTTCCTGCGCTGGAAACTTAGGTGGGGTCCACCGTGATGTTTGTGAGAAATCCACCCCGTCCATCCGTTTTTTGAGCACATTATAGGACATGGGGCCAAAAATGAGCCGGATCCAAACTCAAGTGGGCCGAAAACGTGAGGATTGAAGGTCCACAGTTGAAATATTCGTGGGGCCACAAAAGTTTTGAAGCAATCTAATATTTGTGTTTTCAATTCATCCCAATAGTAATGACGTTGTGAACGGTATGGATGGAATGTAAAAGCCGATGAGATTGGACCAACAAATATTAGCTATGACCATCTAGGGTCCACTGTGACCATCTAACCCGTTGATAAGTTCACACAGACTTGGATGAAAGGAAAACACAAATATCAGCTTGATCCAAAAAAATTTGTGGCCCACAATTTTTAATGGTCAATAACCACTATTTCGTGTGGAGTGGTCCACATCTACCTGAAATTTGTAACTGCCTCATTTTTTAGGCCAACCCCTAAAATCAGGTTGCAAAACAAATGGACGATGCAGATATGACGTGCATGCATCGAGGTGGGCCTTATTGTTTTCGATTCAACGGTAGCATCAATTCCAACTGTTTTCACTTGCTTGGTCCACGTAAGTTTGAATGAAGGGAAAAAAAACAATTATCAGCTTGATCCAAAACTTTTGTGGCCCACTAATGGTCAATCACCATTGTTTCTTATGGTATGGTCCCCCTGATTATTGGATTTGCTTCATTTTTTGGATAATGTCCTAAAATGACATGGAAAAATGGATGGACGGGTGGATATTGAATACACACATCATTGATATGTATGTTTTCTAATTTCTAATATATCTTTTGCTTTTAAATGCATTGGTTATGTTTTCATACATATATTTATACATTTATAAATGGTATGCATCATATTTGAATATATTTACCTTAGTTCAATCAGATACTGCATAACTTAGGACCTTATACAAAGGAAATTTATTATGTGCACTTCTTTTTTGATATTTTATGATTTAAAAGTGTGTATTAAGGTCTTTTTAAATAATCCCTGAAGTTTCATAAAAAAATTCAACCATTTTGCCAATGTAATGCAGGGGCATTTTCACACTGGGCTCAAGTGGGGTCGCCTGTTGGATGCAGGGACACACTCAGGGTGGGCGGCCCATGTGATTTGGGGCCCACGAAGGGGGTTCGGCCGAGGTCCTAACCCATGAGATGTGGGGCCTGGGCTATGAGATAAAGGAATTAATTCGCCATACTCTAACAGTTCGAGCTTTTAGAGCAAGTGGTTAATTGTCCTGCATCAAATTAGTATAAGAGTGGGAGGTCTCGTGTTCGAGACTCCTCACTGGGGGTGATTAATACAGGGGCATTTTCGCACTGGGCTCGAGTAGGGTCACCTGTTGAATGCAGGGGCACTCTCGGGGTGAGTGACTCATGCGATTTGGGGCCCACGGGGGAGGTCTCGTGTTCGAGACTCCTTACCAGGAGTGATTAATGCGCATTTCACACCGGGCTCGAGTGGGGTAGCCCGTGGGATGTGGGGACATACTCGGGGTGGGTGCCCATATGATTTGGGGCCCACGAAGGGGGTTCGGCCGAGGTCCTAACCCATGAGATGTGAGGCTTGGGCTATGAGATGAAGGAATTAATTCGCCATACTCTAACAGTTCGAGCTTTTAGAGCAAGTGGTTAATTGTCCTGCATCAAAATGTTTCCCCATGTTTCCCAAAAAGCGTGATAAATTATGCGATACAAACGATATATCCCGTGCGATAAATGATACGTATCTATATCCCAAGGTTGCGATACATTGCGCAATACCGATATTTAGAACACTGCATACAACCATGTGCCCATGAAAAAAATTGAAATAATTTTTTTTCTAATAAACAAAATTTTGATGGTACCAATACGTTGGCGATATTATTGAAATATCGTCGATACACTCACGATACAAGTATTACCTTGAATTTACATAGTCAAAAATATTGGCGATACATTGGCGATATTGATGCATTGGCAATACAAGCGACACCTAGAATTTACATAGTTGAAAATATTGGTGATTACATAAGTGATATTGATACGTTGGCAATACATTGCTAATACCTGGAATTTCTGATACTACCAGCGTTATCGGTATCACTTCCAGTGTTATTGGTATCGTTGAGGTGGAGATAATGATAATATCGGAGATAATTCGAACGTTAGGTGGAACTTAGCAACTAAGTGCCACTCTAGACCCACCCACGAGTTCTCAATGCCCCACCCCCCCCCCAAAAAAAAAACAACGATGACCTGCTTCCCATCTCCATATCCTTCCTACATAGTAACTATTTTCCCAAAACTGCATTCTTGAAGGACTTTGGAGGGCGGTCCGCCCTGCATACTATGAGCCGTAAAGACATCTGATTGAATATAGTTTCCAATTTCCATGTTAACCTGTAAAGACATCTGATTGAACCTGTGGTCCCATTAGATGAGCTTTCCGATCCGATATGTGGATTCCACTGTCCAATTGGAGCACTGATCTGGTCCATAACATCCATCAGGACCATTGATTGGAGATCGTGATCTTTTGTCAGCTTAATTTGGACCCCTACAGTCTAGATCTTTAATCGGGATGGTTGGATGGTCCATATCATTAATCTGGACAGTTGGATATGCCAAATTTCTAATCAGGACCTTTGGATGGACCTTGTCTTCAATCAACCAGCGAAGAGATGACTCTTGGTCTTCCATTAGATGATTTGAGTGGTCCTGCATAGTGTTTATTGGAAATGATAACACTAAGCTAGAACTTATGACTTTTATCTCTTCCCTTTCAAATTTCTGTGAGATGAACATCATTATGAATGCTGTACAGTTTCTATTTTAGAATTTGTCCAATGTGGTCTCAATTTAAATTATAATTTTATTCATTATATATGGCTTGTACATGGTATTCATCTTACTCATTTTTATTTTCCAGGTTCAAATGTATAGATTTGGATGGAAATTTAGTACTCACGCCCAATGAAATGCAGTTCTTCTATGAGGAGCAGTTGCATCGTATGGAATGCATGGCCCAGGAACCTGTGCTCTTTGAGGATATTTTATGCCAAATGGTTGACATGATTGGACCAGAGGTTATCTTGTTTTTACTAATTGTCTTGTGGATGGTTGTTTATTGTATTCCAACTAAAGATCACTAGCCATGACACCTTCAAGTTTGCTTTGCAGAAAGAGTCCCATTTTACTCTACGTGACCTAAAAGGCTGCAAACTTTCAGGAAATGTTTTCAATATCCTTTTCAATCTGAATAAGTTCATGGCTTTTGAAAGTCGTGATCCATTTCTCATTCGCCAGGTAACTGCAACACTTCGCATTTTGTGTGCCTTTGAACTTGGTCACTAACCTGAGAGATGGTAGCGTTGGCCTAGAGACTTACTGATAACCTTGTATATGCTTTCAATTGGCTGAGCAGGAAAGGGAGGATCCTACTTTGACAGAGTGGGACCGGTTTGCCCATAGAGAATATATTAGACTTTCCATGGAAGAAGATGGTGAAGATGCCTCCAATGGAAGTGCAGAAGTGTGGGATGAGTCGCTTGAGGCTCCATTTTGAATTTCAACAACCAGGTGAGTCTTTTGTCATCTTTGTTTGTCTTGCCTTTCTTTTGTGGTTCACAGTTGCATTGTTGAACCATTCATGCAGTTCCCGAACTTCTAGAAGCAGTTTTGATGGTTATGCCAGTTCAGACGGCCACCAAAGTTGCGGAAGCTAGCATACCAACATTGTCGCTGCCCAATGCAGTACAAATATGAATCAATCATGTTCTCGTCTTTTCCATGCCTTCGTATAGCTTATCTTTTATTTTATTTTTGTTTTGCTGTTTTCATGTTTGTTTAATAAAATTAGCCATTCATCAGAAAACAGAAAACAGAAAAGAAAAGAAAAAAATTCAACTGTCCAATAAGTTTTGCAGAAGAAGAGAAAAGGCCAGCAATAAAAGCAGGTTCTCTTGTTAGATGAGCTGGTGTAGACTGTAGTGTGTGTGGGTGATCCAGGGTTCAATCCCTGGTAGTGTCACCTTAAAAAAACAGGAGGAGAAGGAGAAGGAATCGTACCCCTCACTATGACCAAATAAAACTTTTGTGCTAAGGTTTGTGCTATGACTAGTCTCAACCAGATGAGAACCGTACCCCAAAATCGAGATAAATACTCAAAATACCACAAATTACTTATATTCCCTGAGAAGCCAATACAAGAAACTTAAAACTACGTCATTGACCTTGTCACTCAGTATTAGGCCATATAATTTGTGCCCTTAAATGTTGAAATCTGTTATATCAGTAAAAATATCTGTCCGAGATCCTGAAAAGATTTTTGAAATAAGCAATGGGAATGGATGTATGATTGGACAGTTGTGTGCCTCAAACTCATTTCATATACACTGCATCATTCTCATTTGTCTGCAAAGAAATGCCATACACAATGTGCCATTCTCCTTTGTTTGCAAAGAAATAAGGTTCCAATGGGTCCATGATTTGGTTCCTTGTTGTGTCATTCCAGTGAGGTGATGAAAGCTTGGTGTGTGATGGTCCAACAGAGCCACTTTCCATGGCTGGCCTCTTCTCAGTGATATATACATTAGCTATTGCTCATTTATGTATGTGTAAAATTTCCTAACACTATAGTTGATTTTCCCAGGAAATTCATCTGGCTTTTCTGTTGTTTTTTTTATCATCAGGTGCCTAAAGAAGCTAGGATGCTTACTTAAGCCAGTCATTAAAAACAACAATGGGCATCAAGCGTGTATGCTCCTTAGATGAACTATGCAGCATCTTGTGACCTCATCCATGATAAGTTCCTTGCTACTCCATGCAAAATCAATCTTCGGCATGTCTATTTCTCCGGCAGGCAGGAATCTGGCCATTGTGCAAGTGAAGGCGAGCGGTGTTCCTGATTACTGCATTGAAATTCTTTGTTAACAATGCTGGATGCCTCAGCAAGGAGGGCAGTCCCTGACCTGTGTTTAAATCATCAACCAGAACGAGGTAACATAGTTTCAGAATATTTGCCAATTCTTTTTATAAAGAAAATCAGTTCCATGTTTGGTTGCTTTCTTCTCTTGTTCGTTCTGCATGGCAACTCATGGAAGTATGGGAAGCATGTTTGTCTTTATCCGCGAGCCTCAGCCGTGGCTGGTTGCTTTCTTCTTCTGCTTGTGGTCCACAGCTAGGATGCTATGTCTGTTTATTGGATTTTGTCAGGAAGGGGAAAAGAAAATTTAGGTAGTGTATGGTTTCTTCTTGTTTCCTGATAAATACTGACATATTGTTGATAATTGGGCTTATTCAAGGTGGCCCCCTTCAATACTGGATGAGCCAGTCCTGTTGTGTACATTACTTTTTGCATGCCTTAAACAGACTCAGGTTCACCTGTTTTCATATTATTATAAATACTAAGGATTCGTTTGGATGCCCAACCTCTTTGGAAAAGGGGATGCACAACCAAATTGAATTGCAATTATTAATATAATATTCTGGAAATAACCAAATTGTAATTTCCTAATCATTTTTATTTAGGGTCTGGCCTACAAATTGCAATCCCATTGCTTTCAAGTCGGACTTGACAGAATTGTAACCCCAATCTGTGGGCTTTTTCCAATCATTTATACTAGGCAATGACATTGAGTGTTGTCATCCACAATTCACCTTCTGCATACAGATGAATCCTAGCTTTTTGAAATTTTGCTATTGAGTACTGTGTTGGTGTCCTCCTGATTCGAATGGCATTGGCCAAGTTATTTATAACTGCAAAAGGTGAACTACATTATTATGATTATTGCTATTATTTTTTTTCACATGTAGCTTTTAACAGAATCAAAAGCCACTGTTATAAATATCACATCACCATGATGGCTATCCATCTTAATATGTTCCCCCTTGTGAAAGGATGGCATGGACAAGTCTAGCTGTGAGAGTCTGTGTACTCAATGTCTGTAACCTTCGATAAAGGGAAATTTTCACATAAAATGTAGGTTAACTTGCAACATTTCTAGATCACATGAAACGTATGTTAACATGCAACCTTTTCAGGTTTTCTAGAATACATTTGGATGTATTGCTATAGGATACATCGAGACTTGGCCTTCAATTCATGGTCATCTTTCAATGATCTAAACCTTTTGTGTGAGGTTGTTCTAAAAGAATTAAAAACAATTCAGATAGGAATATTTCAAGCCTTTGATCACTTGACCTTTACGTTTGAATGTGGACATTGTCCTTAACCTTTGAATAATCAAAGGGTTGAAATGTTTGGATCTGAGGTCATTTTGGTTATCCCCCATCCACATTGTGGTCCATAGAGTTATGTGATATTCTGGCAGGCATATGATGCTTGATATACCTAGGCACTGAGAAATTGTACGTGGTATATGTAAGTTAAACAGCCTAAGTTGCTGAACCCACTTTTGTTAAGTCACAGTTCCATAATCTGCTTGGTTGAACAATCCTAACCTAAGATCTTTGTGGACACTTTTTCTTTTCTTTTGCCTTTTTTTTTTTCTTCCTGATGACGGATTCTTCTCCAAGGCCATGGTGAGGCAAACAGGTTTGAAGCCGGGTCTTTCCCCTAACAGGGGATGTCTCTACCATCTCATCTAATGAGCTGGAGTGGACACTCCTTTGTTGAAATAGGATTAGAATCCAATAAATATCCACAAATGTGGTCAGATAAATGTGTATATCTTTGATTCATGATACATCTATACTAGGAACCATTATTTGGATAGTTTAAGTTGACTTATTAGCATAGCAGATATACAATTTCTTAGTTCCGCATTCTGCCAGAATATCGAAGTTTCTCTAGTAGAGATCGCTTGGGCCAATTCAAAAAGACTGGTCTCCAACAATTTTATTTTCTGCCCATCTATCCAAGAAAACCTTGAATGTCCACCACCTTTATTTTTACAGCATCCAAGCCATGCAAAAAGATGGGTGCATCATAAAGATAAAATTAAATTTTTTTTATAAAAAAAAAACAAAACTCATCAGGCAAGCTAAACCATTGACATCAATGTGTAGCTGATGGTCTGACTCACCATCAATGATGACTGGCCCACCTGATGAATGGCTTGGGATATAGACTGCTTGGGTCATTAAAAAAGACTGATCTCTTAACTTTTTTCTATTTTCTATATCTCCCTTTGTTCCGGTCATTGAATAGATGAAATAAATCCAAAAATGGATTTTTGTTCAAGAATGAAATCGTACTCACCATCTATGATGACTGTGGCCCACCTGATGAATGGTTTGCGATATAGACTGCTTGGGTCATCGAAAAAGACTGATCTCTAACATTTTTATTTTCCACCCATGTATCCTAGAAAACCTCAACCTCCAGCACCTTTATTTTTACAACATCTAATCCATGCGTAAGGATGGGTGCATCATAAAGATTACCTGGGACAAAAACTCATCAGCCACGCTACACTATTGAAATTAATGTACAGTTGATGGTCTGACTTACCATCAAGGAATGACTGCAGTCCACTTGATGAATGGCTTGTTCCAATTTTTGCTCAAGGTGGTCTTCATGGTCTGGTCCACTCTTTTTCAGCACATGGATGCTCAATTGAACTGACACAAGCAGGAAATGTGAGGTTTTATGTGATCATTTCTTATCTATAAATGGTTGTGGGAATCTTAACACAAACGTCAAAATTGGCTTTGGTTGTTTTGAATTTTGAAATGCTGCTAGATTCCCTTCAAACATTTTTAAATGGCGGGAGGTATTTGTGTATCTGTAAATACTCCATGCACTGGAACCGCTGCTTTTTTCTTCTTCTTCTTCTCCTCTTATTGCCATCTATTTTTAGAGCCAAGATTAGATAGCTGGTACGGTCCCACCAACGTGATCCATTAAAACCATAAGCAATCCAACGTCGGTGGTCATCAAATGGATGTTGAGACGTTTATGATTGCACCTAGAAATGATCTTGTTGGTTGATTTTTCTGTTATGTAGATTGGATGGTTGGGATCATCCACTTGGCTTCCGAGGGTGATTGAAGCTTATGATTGGACCTATTTTTTTTAGCTATCTTTTTGCCCATTTATGCCTGCACTACTGGTCTGATGGTGAGGATCGTCTGGTCAGGATGGTATTTTCAATGTGGCCTACAAAAGAGTGGTGGTTGAACTAAATGGGTGGTCTGTAATTTTTGTAAGGATTGTTCGAGTGCCAAAATGCAACTAGGTGCACTAGAACGTTACCATGCACTCGTCCTGATCAGAGGGTTTTTTTTTTTTTTTTTGGCATTCCATTAACTGAACTGTCTAACGTTTGGGGCCCGCTGCAGATGGGTCATCATCTGAAAATCAGATTCGTTGAGCAATCAAAACCTTTTATTCATGAATGCTTGTTTATTTGCAGGACTGGCTAGTTTTCATCTCAACCGTCCACTTTTTTGTCTGCCAATCAAATTAGTGGAAGTTTGGGTTTATGGTCCATCTAATTTGAGAACCATCGTTTGGATGGTTCAAATTGACTTAAACCCTGCCAGAGCATCAAGGTTTCTTTTCTTCTTCTTTTTTTTCCTTTTTTTTTTTTTTCATTTTGCAATGCTTAGTACATGGGTTGGATATTTTGGGTTTTACCAGCGCAGCCATGATCCAGTGACTCGAACCGTTGATATCATGGGCACACGCTGGATACATCATACACTAAAAGTCCCCCATATTGGAAGATCGGAGATGTTGAATATAGGCCCATCTATGGTTGAATGTCTGTTGCAATACTTTATTTGTTACCCGTCCTTCTATTTACTAGGCTACGTATTGAATGGTTAGGATTTTTCCCATTTTGGATATCTTTGGATCATGGGTCATCCACAGTGAGTCGGATCCTATCAGTTTAGATTAGATCATCGAATGATGCGCCCCAGTACAAACTAAAGCTTCCTCGGGCATTGTGTAATTTTCCCCAATGATCTGGTTCGTTCGCATGGTGGGTCCCACCATGGATGGAAGGAATCCCAGTCATCTTGTCAGTGTGCCGGTGGATTGCTGATTGCTTATATTTTGAGCATCCATTTTGAGAGGATGATTTTCCTTTAATTCGTTTTGAGTGGTCTTTCTTGACTGTGGAAGGATGTGATGTCAACAACAAACCAATGGTTAGTTAATCTAGACTGTTGATTTTGTCGAGTCCCACCGTGATCGTGGATAGAGAATACCGCAAAGCTCACCCTGGTTGGAAGATCCTAGTTATCACTAATAGGAGTTTAGGACCCTTTATAGTGTTCATGTATTTGCCTTTTTATCCCCTATCTTTATGCCACTAGTAGACGACGTCCCCATGGGGGTGTGCGTGGGTGTGAGCATCTGTGTAAAAATAAAAATAAAATAAAAATAAAAGTAAGATTGCACTATCAAGGACGTTTTTGAGGCAAATCTACCCATGGAAAATTGCAACAGTCCAATTAATGATGGCGGTTCCTAAAACTAGACCCATCACATCTGCAATGACGATGGTGATTACCGATTGATAAATGATACTGTAATTTGGTGAGTAACTAAATAGTATATCATATTCACTAACCACCTCGGTATTTTAAAATATAAAATGTGAAATTTTTTCTTATACTTGCAGAATGTCAACAATGACTTAAAAAGGCACATTCTACTATACACTTTTTGAAGATAGTCAAAGCCTCCCAATTGTGTCAGGATGATCTGAGATTCAATTAAACCTATCTAGATTCAGTCTTTCAGCCAACTTGTATTAACTACTAAAGATACAGTACCTGATCTTAATTAGTTCTATATGTTTAAAAGGAGCATAAAAGAAAAAAGATGGATGTTGAAGTAGTTTTAAGTACTTATCTCCCTCTAATTCTTATAGAAAGGGATTTAACTACGGAATTAATAAAGCATGTTCCCAATACAATGACTGATAGGTGCTTCTGTGTTAAGAGACCCTTTACCTATCTTGGTATGTTTCTTCTACCTTATTAAGCTTGAAGCTTAACAGGTGGGTCCATCTTTAAAAAGTTTGAATTATGATTAAGGGTCAATAGCCCAACTTGACCCATTGGAATGTGTACGTGCCAAATATGTCCCTAAAATACCATTATGCAATCGCTTGGTGCTTTCACCACACTAGAAAAACATTTACTTGGTGAAATCTTAAATATTAGTTATATATGAATTTTCTTTTATACAAACCATCTTTCAACTTTCAATGCAGGGCAAGTCATCAAAGAAACATATGCACATAGATTTTAAACACAAAGTTAATAGGTGTAGACACCCCACCGCGAGGTCGATAAGCTGACTAATCAACCTAGTTGAACCTGATCAATTCAGTTCAGTCCAACCTAGTCGGACCCAATCAGCCCTATATAATCTAGTCAACTCAGTTAAACCCAATCAACTCAGTCAACTTAGCCAAACATCCTACAACCAAACTCAATTTTAGGTCCAGCCCAAAGCCCAATTCAAACCCACACCTAGGCCTATTAGAGTTTGGGACTGTAATAATGCAAAATCGGGAGAAACATGGATAATACACCATACCAAGGGCCCCTTGCGAAAGCAAGGAAAATTCCACGCGTCAGGTGGCAAGGAAACGGATTGGCTACTCCCCCTGACACCAGCCAATGGCTGGTGGTCGGTGCTATGTGGGCCCCACTATGATGTATGTGTTTCATCCGTGCCGTCCATCTATTTTTACAGATCATTTTACAGTATGAGACCAAAAATGAGGGATATCCCAATCTCAAGTGGACCACATTGCAGGAAACAGTGTTGAATGAGCATCAACCATTAAAACCATTTTGGGGGCCATAAAAGTTTTGGATCAAGCTGATTTTTGTTTTTTCCCTTCATCTGGGCCTGTATGACCTAATAAACAGATTGGATGTCAAATAAACAGTACAGTAGGCTTTAGGAGGATTTTAATGGTGGATATCGAATTGCTATTGTTTTCATGTGGTGTGGTCCACCTGAGACTTATTCTCTCTCAGTATTAGCATCAGCTACTAAAATGATCTGTAAAAATGGATGAACGGAATGGATGAAACACATACACCATGGTGCCACAGAGCACCGACCACCAGCCGCGGGGCTGGTGTCAGGGGGAGTAACCAATCCGTTTCCTATATTCTGCTTGATACGTGGCAATTCTTTTGCTTTCGTGAGTGTTAGTTGGAGTGGTGACATCGGTTGGATTTCTCAGTAATTGCACTGGGTGAGAAAAAGACAGTGTTGCCCTTACCTTACATCGAAATTACAAGTTTCTCCCTGGATTTAAATGCTCAGATTCAGACTCACCGTCGAGATCCCATCCTTTGAACCCTTTTAACTCTAGAGTTCCCCATTATTACAGAATAATAATAATAATCAATCCAAAGGGCTATAAATAGTCCCCTCTTCTCCCATTCTAGGCTTCCCTCACTGCCTCTCCCATCCCCTTAGCCATTCATAACCTATTTCATCCCTCCATTAAGGAGAAGAAATAGTAGAAGGAGAGGAATCTAGCTTAGTTTAGCCTAGCCTAACTTTCCCTTTAGCATCCTAAGCAACCGAAAACACCAATCAAAGCCACTCAATTCGACCCTTACGACAAGATTGATAATCTATCCATCCAACTTTGATCAATTTTGTTTATTTTTGCATCATTAGCGTGCAACATTCATTCCTTTCTCAACCCCCTTGCTCATTTTGCCCATTAACATCACATATTACATGCATTGCATCTAAGCATCCAGTTGATTCGAGTGTATGCTTTGCAGCTTGTCGAAATATTGGATTTTACCCATCAAAAACTCGAACTAACTAGCTATTTCGACCTCTTTGTCAAGTGGGTGAGTTAGGGTAGATTTATCTTACCCGAGCCATTGCTTATCACTAGGGGTGTACACCAAGTTGAACCGAGTCGAGCTGGCCACAACTTGACTCTGCTCGGCCATTAGCTGACCCCAGCTCAAACTCAGCTCAGCTTGAACCTCGAGCCTGTGGGGCATTTTCACAAACACATGGAGTGCACTTTCAATTTCTTACTGTATGTAAAATGACAGCAGCTATTTACAAGTATTTCTTCAAACACCTTGTAGACAATATTAAAATCAAGAAAAAATATATTTGTTTTATATACATACATTCCTTGCCACCAGTCGACGCTTCATTGAGTCATTTCATCAAACACTTGGTGAGCAACATCAATATCAAAGTAACCGAGTTACCGAACTGGTTCGATCAAGTTCGATTCGAGTTAGGGTTCGATCCGAGTCGAGTCAAGCTCGAGTAAGCTCGAACTCAATTCGAAATTTTTTTGAGTTTAAAAAATTAGCTTGACTCGGCTCGAACTCCATTTTGAACTGAGTTGAATTGAACTTTTTCGAGTCGAGTGAGCTAACCGAGCTAACTCAGTTTGTGTACAACCCTACTTATCACAAGCATCGCATTATTACACCGCATTTCACACACCTCATCATTCGTGCACAGGAATCATTTGAATCCCTTATAATGGTTTAGTCCCGTGAAGTAGAGACTGTATAGTTGTACAGGCAATGAAAGGGCCTAACAACTTTTCTCTTTGTAATCATGGTCTCTTAGAATTTTCAGTTACGAATCAATGAATCATTTTAGCATAGGACATCCTCCAATTCCTTCTCCTGAAGTTTTTAAAAGGTCTAGTCGATTCTAAAAATATGAGTAACTACCTAATGATTCCAATCAAATATAATACCCCCAATACATAAAATACACAAAACAAAAGCCCTTTAAAAACGCACCTATGAACGTGATCCACCCACGATCCAGCATCCACATTAGGTAGTCAATCAAAGAGTGATTAAGCAATAAGAAGAAGAAATTGGAGGGAAAAAATAAAAAACCCACAAACAAAATTAGAAAATTTGCAACCATTAGATTACAATGCAATGACAATATTTACACCAACTACTAATTATAGTTAATATATTCCATATCCTTACTTCTAATCCCATCTATTCAAACAAAATATTAAAAATGACAAAAATTGGTCATAACTTCATATAGTGTAAGAATTGCATTATTTGCGATCATAAAACTTAATACGTTGACCGATTTTATGTTTTTTCGTGGGAAGAAAAATGAAGGAATATTAATCAAAATTTTAAATAAGTAACTATAATATATTTATTTTTAAAAACAGACTTTTTTAAAAACGAGTATGACTCTTTATGGACCCTTCATGTGGGACTCTACGATGTTACTTTCAAATGCTGGTAATCATGATCCTCCATAGTTAAGATGACAATCCATACACAATTCCTGGAAAATCTAGTTCTTCCAACGGTTCGTGATATCGAATGTAGGAAGATCAACGGCAGAAACTAATTTGGCCCAGATGTAACATGCTTCAGCAACGGTATGCATTAGTGGAATTTGGCACTCACTTGTCAGAAGTGAGAAACCATGCATGCTGGCAAGGATGCGGGCCCTTGGGGCAATGGACGCGGATAGGCTACTGACCCTATGGCTAGTGGTCGGTGCTCTGTGGACCCCACCATGATGTATGTGTTTCATCCACGCCGTCCATCCATTTTTCCAGATCATTTTATGGTATAATATAAAAAATGAGTTAGATCCAAATATCAAGTGGACCACATCACAGGAAACAGTGGGGCAACATAAGTTTTCGATCTAATCTATATTTGTTTTTCTCTTCATCCAGGTCTTTATGACCTAATCAACGGTCGGATGTCAAATAAACATTACAGTGGGCCCTGGGAGGTTTTTAATGGGGACATTCTATCACAACTGTTTTCCTCTGGTGTGGTCCACCTGAGATTTATATCTGCCTCATTTTCCTAACCAAGCACTAAAATGATCTGAAAAAAAGGATGGACGGTGTGGATAAAATACATACATCATGGTGGGGCCCACAGAACCGACCACTAGCCAGACCACGTCCACAGGGAAGCAAATGGGAGCAAGCGGGGTCCACAGTTCATTGATCCAAACGAAAGATATTGTGGGTCCATCCATGAAAACCCCCTGAATTAGAAGAATATTAACCCTCCTGATGCTTGAGAGATAAAATACATCAACGGTTCACATTCAACCAGAGGTTCGTTCTATTGAATAATGGGCCCACCGTACAAACTGAAAACCCTAAATAACCTTTGATTTGAGAGGGCCATGGTTCAGGGATCGAAATCTTTTCTGTGATGGGATCAACACAAAATTCTTCCGTACTGGGAGATTCTTGAAATTGAACCGTTGATCTATTTTCTTTATCAGCCGTCTATTAGTTTGACCACCTGTTTAATTTTTAAGATCTTCTCTGTGGAAGAAGTTCCTCTTATGGGCAATTGACAATGGGGCCCACAAGATCAAAGGTCCAGATCACTTGACCATGCTCCCACCTTGTACAAATAGAAAGCCCCGAAGCGTACCGTACGAACATTCGGACCGTGCATTGCGGCGTCACCACTCACCACCTACCCTTTTAAGAAAATGACCAAAATACCCCTGCTGCAAACTGCCGAAAATGTCAGAGATTCCGTTCGGGAAAATCGGCCCTATTGTTGCGAAATCGGACACATGGGTTCTCTGGAATCCTCAATCAATTGCAGTTTTCCAACAAAAATTCAGGAATCCGTGCAGAAAGATGGAAAAAATCAGCACCCAGATGTCGAAAAATCCTCACTTTTCTGCTATTTCAGTACAAAAAGAGTCAATATCAGAGCAAAATCCGCCAAAATTTTCCAACTTTTTCCGTCGATCTGCCATTTTCTATGATATGACCTTTGAATTATTCCACCCTTAGATTTCTGATCGAAAATTAAGGCTGCCCATTAAAATCCTTTGGTTTTTTTTAAGAGAATAGAGTTGCAGTTTTCTCAGATCAGGCTCTTGTTTGGTTCATGGTTTTTTAAGGAATTTTGTATTTTTGATCGGTTTTGGGAAGTGGGTTTTGATCGTTTTGTGGAAATTTTAAGTTTTTGGGTCTTGGTTTTTGTTGTTGTTTGAGAAATTGGGGTTTTGAATTTCGGTTTTTTGTATTGTTATTTAATAGAATTTGATGCTTTTTATCTGTTTGGGGAAATGGGTTTTGATCATTTGATGTAGATATCGAGTTTTGGGGAGCTCGTTTTCGTTTTGGTATGAGAAAATCAGCATTTTGATTTTTTAGTTTTGGGTCTAGTTTTTGTTAACAGTTAACTTAGAAAATTACCTTTTTTTTAAAATAGGGATTCGGATTTTGCTTGTTGATTGTTAGGGTTTTTAGGTTTGATCAGGCATTGGGATTTGATTTGAATTTATAAGAAGAAACTTTGGGTTTGATCTTTATTTGATTTATAAAAAAAAAAAAAACTTAAGAAAGGGAAATCTCTCAGAAGTGCCGATAAAAAGGTGATTTGGATTGGTTGAAATCTTATTTTGAGAAATCAGAAGCCAACAGTTTAATAATTGAAAATAAAAGGTTGGATTTTTCTACTGTTTAGGCTGTGGTTTTACATCTCTTTTTTCTTGGGTCATGTAAATTTTCACATTTTCTTGGGTTAGAATAGGAAATAGAAGTTTTGAAAATTGAGGAATGGGAACTATGTTTTTGAGTGAGATTAAGAAGCAAGCATCCTCCTTCATTCATGACAAGTACAAAAGTGCTAGGCTCGTCTTAACTGATGTTACTCAAGCAGAACTGTAAGCTGTTGGGTTTCTTTGATCTATTAAAAAAAAGATATCAGGATTTTCCCTTCTTGTTTTCCAATAATTTAGATTATTTTCACATGGCGATGGCTCCGGTCCACCACGGGTCAAGTGGTCCAACCTGCTTCTGAGGTGGGTTTGGGCAAGCTAAGTGGGTAGTAGGTCAGGGTCGGGTTAGAAAATGTGGCCCTTTTAAGTAAATGGATTAGGCTCAAATTGAACCTTACTCAACCTGACCTGCCCATATAGCTTATCAATGGGGTAAGTCCAAATGACCCAACCCGACCCGACCGACTGAACCCAAAACCCGAAACAAATAACTAGTAGACCATAACCATTGTTTAACCCAACTGGGGTCATGGTGGGTTGATAAGCCCATCCCATTTAAATTAAATGGGTCGGAAAGGACCACATGGTTATGGGTTCGGGTTTAGGTTCGAAGCCAGAATTCTTGGACCGTTTACCAGCAAACGGGTGGACTCGGGCTGACCATGACCTGAACCCGATCCATTGCCACCACTAAAGGTGACAATGGCTAATCTTCATGGAGACTCAAATGATGAATTTGCTACTATTATGGCTGAGGATATTGGTTTTCAGTTGTATAACTGGGCCCATGGTTCACTTATCTAGACCATTGATCTCTTGTGCGGCATCAGGATGGAAAATGCACCAAAAATCTCTTCAGTAGGACATTCCTAACCTCTCAAGCTTTGGGCTGCAAATGGATGGCAAAGAAGCGAAAATAGAGCAACAGAACACCTGCAGCTGGGAAGGATAATGATTGGGGGATAGGATCCTCCAATCTGGTGGGCATCCCATCCACAGTGGGGGCCCAACAGACCAATGGTCTGGATCACTTGAGGATCATAGAATTCCTTGGCATGGAAAACTGGCCAATGATTCCATAAAAGGCCATTGTCAACTAAACCTAGCAAGATCCATTCTATAATTAACAGTTTTCTAGCTAGGAATTACTTACTCATTTCTACAGTTTATTTTGCATAACTCTGGCAATTTTCCTTCTTTTTTAAAGATTGACTGAGGAAGCTACAAACAATGACCCGTCCGGTCCTGATGCCAGAACAATGGCTAGAATATCGGAGGCCGCCTTCGACATAGACGATTATTGGAGAATTGTCGATGTATTGCATCAGAGGTAATATTGATTAGTTAATTAACTGAAGAGTTTGATGTTTTGTGGTGTTTTCTGTTTTATTTTGGTGAAGATGCGTGTGCCCAGTATGCACACGGGGAGTCTATAAACAATCTCCCACCATCCCATTTTGATGGATGGGAATCTCCACACACATTTCAGAACAGGCATTTGAAAATTCAAGAGTTTGAAATTCTTAGTATCTTATAGATTCCCACCAACTGCCTTTAAATGGTGAGGGATAATGTGCACCTCCCAACTCTTTGCACTGACCTTGTGCATTGAAATCATGCTCTCTTTTTTTCTATCTTTTTATTGCTCTCTCTTTCTACGTCTCTTTCTTTAATCCAATGGTTCAAACAATTTCTAATAGATTGTCGTTGGGTGCTAGTTGATTTTTATTGAGAGATGTTGCAGTGCTATACGAACACTATTAAGTTATGGTGCTCCTACTTGCATTGGGAAGTTATGGTGCTCCTACTTGCATTGGGAAATTTAAGCAGTCCAATCGATTGACCTAGATTGTCCATTAGGCACAGCACACATTTCATGGGCTAACATGCAAATATCACACTGATGTGTTGATCTTGACCATTTGATCAATGGACTCTAATATGGACTGTCAAACTCATTTGTACAAAAATAGGTCTAACCAACAATTCGATCCATCTAGTTGATAGTTCCCATCATGGATTGCTTATGATTCTAAAGAATCACTTCCGTTCAAGCCTTTAAGGTATCCCAAAATGGTTACCTAATGGCTGATGGTACCGCTGTGTACTGGTTGCCGTTGCAGAGCTGTAATGGCCCATTACGGAAAAAATGGCCAGTCCCATAACGGCCGTTACAGTTTTTTTTTTTTTTTTTTATTTTAAATGGCCGTAACAGTATTGATGGTGGCCATTAACGGCCACCATTCCCGTATTGAATACCTTGCTTCTGTTAGGCAATCCCAACCATTCCATCCATGGGTTGGAAAGAGGATGGCTACAAAAAGTAAGGCCGAATCTAGGATGGATTTGATTCATCAGATCAGTTTTATTTTCACACGGTAGCTTGAAATGTGTTCTGTACTTAATGAACATTATAGATCGATCTATTGGACTGTCCAAATTACCCAATGCAACTAGGAGCACTATTAACTTACAGTGCTCTGATACTATCGGAGTAATTCTCATTTTTATTTGTCCTTGCTAAATAGTTTTAGTATGGAAGTGAGGCTTTCAACTGAAAACTATCATAAAAATCATTAATCTTTAATGAAAGAGGAACAATCCGGTCTAACCACTTACAGACATACTTCAAAGGAAATGAATAAACAGCCATTGCAAGTTGGATGGTTGGGTCCTTACTCATGCCTCAGTGGTAGACTCACAAGAGTTTCAACATGTAGGTCATGGGTTCGAGTACCCATTGTGGTGCAATCCCACTGTGGTGTGAGTGCGTGTGTAAAAAATAAAAAAGTAAAAAAAAATTGGATGGTTGTTAGATGCATGGCCCACCGTTTAAAAACAATAATATTCAGGGCCAAACAACCTCAATTTAATCAAAGATCGAATAGTTTCTAATAATCGCTTATGTGGGACATTTTGTTCAAGTGATTAAACAGGGCGATCCTCCTTTCAAGAGGAGCTAATATTTTCAAGTGCATTCCATGCAAGGGTTGTACCGTTGCATTACCAAAAGTAGAATGGGTGGGTTTGAACTTTTATTTATTTATGTTATTGGGAATGCAGGTTGTATATTGTTGACTGGAAGCAATGGAGGCAGCAATATAAAGCGTTAGTGCTACTGGATTTCTTACTGACTCATGGGCCTGAAAGTGTTGCTGAAGAATTCCAATGTGATATGGATGTCATTCAGGAGTTGGGAAGTTTCAAGCACATCGATGAACAAGGGTAATTTGTTTGTTAGGAATCTAAGGCCAGTCATGCTGCCGATAGGAAAATCTTTCCTATGATGGGAAAGTCCAGAGAGGTGCCTAAGCATAAGATGGATTTTCCCATATGTTCAACTGGTCATTGCATTCCTCTTTATTTCATGTATTTTCTTTTACAAAGCTAAGATTGGGTCAGGCAATCTTCTAATTCCAATTGAATTGAAAACATGAACGAATTTGTTCATCCAAGTGATATAGAGAATCCAAATTTTGGATATGGAAAATGCCCCTGGAGTTGTCAGGAAATGGAAAACTACAGAATCCAACAATAATTCCATTGTTTGGTTATGAGCCATGTTAAAAGGTCAATGGTAAAACAGCAAGAACCATGGAAATCTATGTTTAACTCTCTTTTTTGAAATATGGTTTTACTCATTTTTTGAGGAAAAGCCAGGGAAAGGAAATCAATTTCTCCCTCTTTTTCGGTTTCTGAAACATAAGAGGCTATCACAGTAGGGGAATTTGCATGCTTTCTCTTCACGAATGAATGTTTCGTTATATTAATTTTCTTGTGGGTGAGTTGGTGTTGAGCCATTGGCCTCATCATCAAGACATTTATGGCTGACCGCTAGGATGTGGTGTAGAGCCAATATCCCTGATAAAGGCCCATCAAAATCTTCTGTGACTTGATGTAGAGCCTTATGGGGCTTCTCCTTTTTTTTTTTTTGCACACACGCCTCACGTGGGCACTCAAACCTAGGACTTCAGTGTTGAAACACAGAGCTTCTACCACTAAGCCATGCATCGAGACCCTATAGAGCTTGGCTCTAATAAATTATTCCATTTTCTAGTGGGCAAGGAGATCCTGATCCTTGTATCCTAGTGACGCAGGGATGAACGTGATGAGGTCGATCACTGTCTTCCTCAGGGATCTTGGCCATGAAACTGTCCGCGACCCACCCTACATCACCTAGCCACTGAATTAGCACGAGGCTTGTATCTAATAAAGGCTTATCCATTTTCTTGGTGGGTAAATTTTTTTTTATTTTCTCATGCATCACACATCGATATGCATGGATCATACCTTTTGTTCCACTTCCAGCTACTACATCAATAGAATTGGGTCTTATGCTTGCTTGTTTCTACCGCAACAAAAACTCTTCATCATATATGGGATTTTCCTAGTATTTCATTGTTTTTGTTGAAACAGTGATATCAGGATTCAAGGTCCATCGATCGTAGGTCATTTTCCCTTGGGTGGGTAGTATTGAATCCAACATACGACCTAACATTCTTAGATTCTAAATACGGGGCATCCATTCTGTCTAATGAGTCAGATGACACCAAGGCCATGATACCAGCCTCATGATCCTTGGATTTTTTCTTTAGGGTCCCTTACGTTTGGTGGGCCATGGCAGAACCTTACTATCCCTAGGTCCTGATTGACAGGGGATAGTGTTCAACAATCCCAGGATTCTCTTCCCATTGGCAGCCCATGCTGTGCTGAATGCTTCTTGTGAGCTCTGCGAGCCACTGGTTGAATGTTAGCAAGAGGTTTCGCTAATCGCATATGCTTGTGTAGCCTAGTTTATTTCATCTACGTATAGGCACACTCGCCAACCTGGCATATGCTCGTGAGATCTTACCCACTAATGTAGGACGTGACACTGATACATTCCTAGCATGGTTGGACCAAAAGAAGGTGGACTGTAAATTGATCATAACTTTTGATTTGGGTATTGTTACAGGGTGCATAACCTATCAATCTTTACTGAAACAGGCCATCCGAGGTGAACCGACCCACCGGGTCATGTCTCTCCGTTTTGTCAGAAAACATGCACTTTCAGCTCCAAAACAAAATTTTAAGGAAAAATTACTATTTTTAGTAATTTCAATTTTTTAATATTTTCTTATTTTTAGAGTTTTAGATTTTCTTTCTTTAAAAAAAAAAAATAATAACTTGTAATCATGTAGGACTCTTCTAGCAAAAGTTTATTTGGAATTTTTATTTTTAGAAATTAGGCTTTAGAATTGTTTTATTAGAATTAGGATTTTTATTAGAGTTATGATTTTGCTATTTTTGGTAATTACGATTTATTTTTTTTTCTATATTAATGGTGTAACAGACATGCACACATTGGACATTTATGAATCAATTTATTTCGAATTTCTAGAATTTATTTCTATTTTCTTATTTTCCTTGTGGATTCAAGGTATCTCAGTGAGGAGTCCAGAGAAGCTCCGTGGATTCGGAGTAGTTATCCCCTTGAGGAAGACAGTGATCGACCTCATCACGTCCTTCCCTGCATCACCCACCCATCAGGTGGGAGCCACATGTGGACTCTTGTGCCCAATATCGGGCTGGTAGGCTCATCAGAAACAAATGGATGGCTAAAAACAATTGGTTTTAAATGTATATTTGTTTCATAAGTTGTGCCCCACCTGTTAATTGGATAGCCCAATCTTTGGCCTAGGGCATTTTCACAGGGGGGACCCACCTGATGGACAGCTTGGATGTTTACAACAAATGCCAGAATGGCATTCCTACTCAGATTAAGGAAAGAAAGAGCTTTTTACATTGACATAACCAAATCAGTTCATGTTTTTTCATTCTCTTTCAGCTTCAACTGGGGTGATTCCATGCAAAAGAAGTCAGCGAGAATACTTCAACTCCTAGATGAAGAAGAACTTCTCAAAGACGAACGTTCGAAAGCTATCAAAGTCTCTAAAGAGATCAAAGGCTTCGGGAATCTAATCATATCTCCATCACCGTCTTCCCTTCAAACTTCAAGAACTTGGTCTTTTGGATCCCACTCCAGTAGCTCTAGTCCTTCATGCAATGAACCAGATGAATTTCATAGGCATGAACTACAACCACCCAACAAGGAATTCAAAGACATCTTCCAAGAGTCCCACGATAAGTCGACATCTCCCTTGGCACATCTTTGGGATACTCCTATTGAAGAGACAGGCTTGCTCCTTGATCCTGAAGAGGAAGAAGAGACAAAAGAAGAAGGTTTTTCTACTGGGATTAGCCCAAAACCTGCAGTGGTTACGCACCCAGGGTGGCGGGATGGCAGAAAAGCCGTGTTTCGGAACTTTTCGAATGTTGGGAAGGTTATGAAGAAGAAGATCGACCGCCAATTTTCGATGGGAGTTTAATGAAGCTGAGATGAAGGTATTGAGATGCTTAATGTTTTTGTTTGAACTCGATTAGTGTAAACATGTTCTAGATGCGTGCATTTGTGATGTGTGTGTGTGTGTCTATATATATATATATATATATATATATATATATATATATATATATATATATATATATATATATATATATATATATATATATATATATTACATGGACACCAACTTGTAACATACTAGTCTAGTGAAATTGTGCGGCTGACAATGTCTCTCAGTTGGTGAAGGTGTGTGATCCGCGAGGGCATAATTTTTAAATAATTGAATATATTTCAAGAAATTGTAGTATGATTAGCTAGAAATTGATTGCGGCGCCCTTACTTTCTGAATTCCTGCTGACTAGATGTCATGGCACAACTGAATAAAGGATGAGAAATGATGGTGGTTTGGCAACCTGGAATTTGCAATCTAGCCTCTCCTGAGGAATTGAGAAGAGGGCTCTACTTCAGAAGCCCCAAATTCCAGGTTCTCAAACGGCCCATTCATCAGACGCCTAAAAATGAGTTCCTCTCATTCAAGATTAACTAAAATGAGATGGACTCATTTTTAGGTGTGATGTAGAGCGGGTCGCGGACAATTTCATGGCCAAGATGGACCAGAGAAGACCCGATCGTAGGTGGAAGTGCTTCGGACCGTTAGAACCTTAAAACAAGCATATCTCGCAAACTGGAATGAGTTATTCATCGTACCATATATGATTTTGGGTAGGAGAAGCTACTTTAGCCAACCAACCCCTCTATGCCGGGTTGCCCACGCCGAATTTGAGAGATTCCATCAGATCGACGGTTGAAAATCCATTTTATTTCCATTTATACTATTTACAGTAAGTTTTAGTTCTATCATAACTTTTGATCCATTGAGTTTTACGAGTTGTCCAACATGAAAAGTTCTTAGAAAAATTAGGAGAATAACATGGTTAAGCCAAATAGGACACTTACTATTTTTGGCCGAAAACCATGAAGTCTAATGGAAATCATGACCGTCTATAAATAGTAAGTTTATTATTTATAGTAAGTCACAATTTTAGAGAGTTTGATTCTGAAACGTCTTACTAGGGTTCCTATCACTTATTGTAAAGTCGTTTTTTATTATCAATCAATTTATTTCGGATTTTATTAGAATTTATTTCTATTTTCTATCTCTCCTCCTGAATTCAAGGAATCTCTCTAAGGAGTCCAGAGAAGCTCCGTGGATTGGTAACTTCCTGCGTGAAACTCAGTTTGTAGAGTTAGCAAGCCATTGATCTGATGGTCCCCATCATGAAATGACCATTCTCCCAAATTAAAAGATCCTAGCCATTGAATCTTTGGTCTTTCCTCAATTAAATGTGGCTTGTTTATGCATTTCTTTTTAGTAATGTATTTATGGACCGAATGACCGGATTTTTTCTCTGGGGAACAAGCCATCCATGATGGAGCCCCTCAGATCGATGGCTTGAATAAACCAACTTTAAAGAAATAACTAACCACCATGCTGAGTGGACCAACAAATAAACTGTCACAATCAAATGTATCATGTGCACGATAGGTGGGCCCCATCATCATCCTCAACACCCCACTTTTCCTCCACTCATCTGGCATTTTCTTTGTCTGTAAAGTCGTGCATTTTCAAAGGTTTTATCAGCATATTCTAACAGATATTCTATTTTGTTTGTATGTGGATATGTCATTAATATGAAAGGTTGGGATGTGTGGGGCCCACCTGTGATGTGTACTTGGAATCCAAACCGTGCATCTGGTTCGCCTCCTCATGTTGACGGTATTTCCAATGATCTTCACGATTCGAAACTCAGGTGGGACACTACGGGGAGCAATGTACAATCATGCATAAAACCTATATATATTCACTTGTTGTGGCCCACCAAAGTCTTGGAATGGTTTGAGTTTTAGGGTGTGCCTTCATCTTGATTACTCAAAGGTTAAGACCTTTCATGTTCAAAGGAAAAGAGTCAAATGATTAAAAGTGTTGAGATATTTCCAATCTAAGATACTTTATTTATTGGATATCCACCATACAAGGTGTGGCCCGTCATAAAAACGGTTTGGATCATTAAAATATGACCCAGATCCGAAGGCTGACAGTGGCCACTTTAGCGCTCTCAATGGGCTGGGCCTAGGCCCAAGTTCAAGTAATCCATATCATTTGTTTGTTGGACTCCTCCATGAATGGGCCATGATATTTTTTTTTAAAAAAATCTCCTCTAAGGATAATCTTGACCTTTGAATTTGGCCCACAAGTATATGGTTAAGAAGAGAAATACGCCGACTATCCACATTCAACAGAAAAGAGGCCCAAGATTGATGGTCAGGATCTTCCGATGTACGTGACTATTGGGTCATGGCTCATCCATGGTGAGGCCCATAGACCAATCCAATTTGTATCACTCCACATTGGTGCACTTGCACACAGGGGTGAACACGGGTCGGTTCGGTCCGATTCTGGGGTGAAACTGGAACTGAACTGTTCCTAACGGTTCTAAGATAATCGGAATCGGAACCAGACTATTAGCACCCTAGAACTGAACTGGAATTGAACAGTTAAAACCGGTTCGGTTCCACGGTCTGGGCCTTTTATAATCCAGCCCGAGAGAGAGAGAGAGAGAGAGAGAGAGAGAGAGAGAGAGAGAGAGAGAGAGAGGGAGGGGGATTGGGGGCAGCCACAACAGGGTCGACTGAAGTGTATTAGGGTTTTTTTTTTTTTTTTTTTTAATATAGGTTTGGTTCCTGGTTCAGTTCCTAGTTTGGTTCTACGGATCGGTTCACGGTTCGGTTCGGTTTTACATACCCCAAACCGATAACTGAACCAAACTAAACCGTTCTTCGATTTTTGGAATCGAACCGGAACCAGTGCACTCTAGAACTGTACAGTTTGTTTGGTTGATTCCCGTCCGGTTCCATGGTTCTACCAGTTCGATGTGCACCCCTACTTGCATGAACTAAAAACACAAGGGCATGATGAAGACAAGGATTATATGATTTCCCTATAATATTATCTTTAACAAATATTCCTTTCCCTACTTTTCATACATGTAAGATGCTTGCTTCCAAACAAAGAACAGAAATGATAAAAGTACCTTCGCTGTCTCCTTTTCTCCTTTGGCATTTTATCCGAGGAGAATTTAGGTGAACTCTAAAATCCTAAACCCATCTTCCAAACCATATATGCATGGCTGTCTCTTCAATTACTTTCCTTTAAAAAAAAAACTACTATTATACATGTAATTTTAATTTTTAATCATAATCTTATTTAAACAGGAGTAATTTGTAAAGATTTTCTTTTCTTGATTTGATATATTTTTTTTATATTCTACAAAGTAATTATTAGTCTTATTTATAGTTGTAGTTCTTCAACATAAACTATAAGACGACCGGTTATATAATGAATATGAAATTTTAACTTGTGAAACAAATATTAATCTAAAAAAATGAAATTCATTTTTTAGTAATATCAATGGAAACAATTATTAAATATTCATTATAAATTATTAATATTCAAACTGTGAATTCTTTATAATCAAACGAGCCTATAGTCATCGTATAATCATAATATTAAATTATCGAAGCATGCTCATGACCTCATTTAGACGTTAGTTGCAATGTGCAGATTGGCCCTTGGTGGAAACGACAACGGGCTTAAACACGGCTCTTTTGCAATTTTGATAGAACACATCAAGCTAATCCTTAAATCATTGAAATAATAATGTCACCATATGCTCCATAGTCAACATCTATAAGGCAATTATTTTGGGCTATGTCTAGGTGACCTATTCCACCTTGTGGTGGCACTTATTTTAGTTTAAGTTATCATTTTTACTTATGACTTTTTTCATGTCTTAAAATATGATACTTAAATTGGCTCTGATATCAAATGTAGGTTTAATCAAAAAATTAAAAGCTATGTGAATGTTGAAAAACATCAAGCTAAGAACATTTCCCATAAATCAAGCTTCAAAATGGAATTCTGCATTTGTGGTGGCGCCCAAGCTGCAACATCTAAGCCTTACCATCATTTTAGATGGCATTGTCAAGTTTTTAGCTGCTACAATCAATCTTCTTAAGGTGTGTTTGAATTTTAATTTAATACAAAGTAAATAGGTTATCATTATTATTATAAAGTGTTTGCTTAAATAAGAATTACAGTCTATAAATTGAGAGTTAAATACACTTATAAAATAATTTTGTAGTCATTTTACCTTATAAAACTACCATATTTATATCGCTTCGGGGTGAATAGGAGAGTTAATAAGCCGGGCCTAAAGTATTGGTCTTGGCCCCAATTTTGAATTATTTTACACAAGGCATAGTCAAAACTCTAATTTTTAAAGCCCGAGCCCAACCCATTAACACTCCTTTATGAGTGAAACAAACAAGGATAGTAAATGTACTATTGCAATGAAATGCAAGTGATATCACCACACAACTACAGGCGTAAGTAATCATTATCCATTTTCAGTAATTTACTGTTGTAAATGGAAAACCAAACACCCCCTTTGTAAAAAGAGAATACATAGGTTGTGTTTGGATGCACTACTTAGTTAAATTACAACTATAGTTTCAACTAGTTGTAGTTAGCTCTGAATTCCTAGAGAGAGCAGCCCTCAAATCACAATCATATTTTCTTTCAAGTCCAACTTAGAGTAACGTAATTTCATTTTTTGAAGCCCAGTCAACTCCATATGAGTAGTAAAGTGTGTAATGCAATTTGGTCATTTCCACTATGTAGAGCTAATGATTGCAATTCAATTGAATTGTGCATCCAAACGCGGCCTTACTTTTTAATAGCTAGCTTAACTAGTGAAGAAAGTGAGAAGTCTAGCATATATTTCCATGTTATGTTGTCTCTTGCTATTTTATTTTTGGCTGATGCTTGTCTCTTTCTCCACATATAAGGGTCAAAATCCTCTTTCAATCTCATCCACTCATTTGGGAGGGAGATATCATGTTGTAGTTGGTATTTAGTACTCGGTTGAGTATGACAGTTCATACACATGCACTCAGCAATTTTACTTCGCGGCATATATGCAAATCAAATTAGACCGTCCACATCGAGTGGCGTACTGTATGAAGGTCTTAACCACAAAATCAGATTGATCGGATGATCCTAACCTTTGCTAACTTGACATTTGTTTGTTTAATTGTGACCGTTGACTACTATGGGTTTAACCATCTGTTATATATATAGCAATCGGCTAATTACGGCATCATTTCAGTGTAATTTTTGGTCTATGGCCCATCTAAAGTGGGCCCCGTGATTTGGACGGTTTAATTTGAGAAAAATATGTTGTATGTTTACAATTTTGAGGGCATGTGTAGGAACTATTACACCGGCCAGAGTATAAAATTCTCTCCCTTTTTTTGGTCTAAAAGCAAAGGGAGAATAGTGTCCACTGTTTTCTATAAAGGCATCAGTACCTTTGAATATTTCTTGAATATATTGCAACATGTAAAAAAAAAAAAAAAAAAAAAAACTTTGATACTCTGGCAGAGCACGGTGGATGATATGCAGGCACTTAGAGATTACTTAGAAATTGCACATGGGATATAATCAATTCAAATTAAACCATCCAAATTATGGGTCCCACCTTTTACATGAATCATGAACCAAAAATAAATGTTATCTTATTATATGATTTTTGGATTGGTGCACATTTATATGAAGGTTAAAAATGAAAATATCCAATGGTTTTATTTCAGCAAACAAGTGTCCGCAAATTGGGGTCTGGGATGGTTCAAAATTTAGTCAATTGAATTTGAGTTAACGCATGCCACGTGTGCAATTCTTAGTGCCTGTGCATCAAGCGTCATGCTCTGCCAGAGTATCAAATAACTCCCCATTGTAACCTATTTGTTCCATGTGAGCAATGATCAGGTACCACCATGGTTAAAGCAAGCTCACCATGCTATACAAGTTTTCCTCCCAAGTTTCACTTTAGTAGGAAATCTGATCCGTCTAAATAACGGTCCACATCATGAAGTTCATGTGGTATAAATATCAGTTCAATATAATTATCATTTAGGGCACACCTATCTACTGGGTCAATCTTCATCCGTCCAATGATTTCAACAGTATGGCCCACCTGATGATCAGATCGACCAAATGTTCTAGACAGATAGTCTTCATGATGGGATGGTGTTTTTCACGGCTGGGATTTCCAACATACATGACACTTTGGCAGGT
This sequence comes from Magnolia changhungtana, assembly GCA_030180095.1. Classification (NCBI taxonomy): domain Eukaryota; kingdom Viridiplantae; phylum Streptophyta; class Magnoliopsida; order Magnoliales; family Magnoliaceae; genus Magnolia; species Magnolia changhungtana. The sequence goes on along the minus strand of JASAUF010000230.1, from coordinate 2,155,084 downwards.
AGAAGGCGTAGCACTGTAAGTATAGGATACTACGGTTGTGCCCAATGGTTGTTCTTTGTTCTAAACTTCTAAACAAAGGCAACGGACAGATGATACAGATATAGATATAAAAGTGCACTCCCTTTGCTTTTATTTCAACTTTGTCAAAATGTCAAAAGACAATATAATAGGACAGCCGTAGATTCCATGTGGGGCCCATATTCTATCAAAATGTCTAATTTTTTTAATTAATCTCTTTGAAAAGCTAGACTTATCCATGACTTTTTGTGGCCTCTTTAAAAACCAAACGTTTGATTGATAGGCGGTCCAATCTGAACCGTTAAAACTTATATATTTAAGACGGTGAAGGGGTCAAGCTCAGGTCCCGAGTTGGGTCGACTCGCCCCAGTCAGGTGATGAGGTCTAATCGAGTCCAAGTCCACTCAGTCGAGTTGGGTGGCCCGTCCCGAGTCTTAAAACCATGATTCGTTACCTGTATTTAGGGCTGAAAGTCCGGTGAGTTGGGTCGGGTTGGTGCTCAACCCTAACCCAACCCAAGGTTCCTATACCTCAACCCTAACCTAACCCAACCTCAGGTTGGGAATTCTTGACCCAAGCCCAACCCAAGTGGACTCGGTCGGGTTAATCAGGCTGGTCGGGTGTATACGTGCTAATATTTTCGTTATTACATTAGTTTATTATATTTCAATATAGGAGTTAATTTTTGTATCTATGATTTTATTAATTATATATGTGATTATTCAGCGTAAAGAACTTCATTTTTTCTTTAAAAAAATAAGCTAAAATATAAGACAACTAGTCCTTTAAAAGTCATGTAGCATAGCACGCAATCTATTTAGGAGAGAGAAATCCGGCATATCTTGTTAGCTTGAGTCATTAGAAATGACATGGACAAATGAGACCCGACATCACTAGTGTGTCTTCAACCCAAACAATCCACACTCAATTATAATTTATAAGTAACTTATATATTGATCGGGTTCGGGTTGGGTCGAGCAACTCAAGACCTCAACCTGAGCCCGACCCAAGTTTTATCGGGTTGGTCTTTGTACAACCCAAGCTTGAGATCGGACCCGATACATCCTGCCCGAGCCCAACCCAATGTCGGGTCGGTCAGGTTGAACCTGCCCAACTTTCAGGCTTACCTGTATTCGAACTAGAGCTGAAAGTCAGGCGGGTTGGGTCGAGTTGGTGCTTAACCCTAACCTAACCCAAGGTTCCTATACCTCAACCCTAACCCAACCCAACCTAACCTCGGGTTGGGAATTCTCAACCCAATCCTAATATTTTCGTTATTACATTAGTTTATTATATTTTAATATAGGACTTAATTTTTGTATCTATGGTTTTATTAATTATATATGTGATTATTCAGCGTAAAGAACTTCATTTTTTCTTTTAAAAAATAAGCTAAAATATAAGACAACTAGTCCTTTAAAAGTCATGTAGCATAGCATGCAATCTATTTGGGAGAGAGAAATCCGGCATATTTTGTTAGCTTGAGTCATTAGAAATGACATGGGCAAATGAGACCCGACATCACTAGTGTGCCTTCGACCCAAACAATCCACACTCAATTATAATTTATAAGTAACTTGTATATTGATCGGGTTCGGGTTGGGTCGAGCAACCCGAGACCTCAACCTGAGCCCGACCCAAGTTTTATCGGGTTGGTCTTTGTACAACCCAAGCTTGAGATCGGACCCGATACATCCTGCCCGAGCCCAACCCAATGTCGAGTCGATCGAGTTGAACCCGCCCAACTTTCAGCCTTACCTGTATTCGAACTAGAGCTGAAAGTCGGGCGGATTGGGTCGGGTTGGTGCTTAACCCTAACCCAACCCAAGGTTCCTATACCTCAATCCTAACCCAACCCAACCCAACCCAACCTCGGGTTGGAAATTCTCAACCCAAGCCCAACCCAAGCAGGCTCGGTCGGGTTGATAGGGTTGGTCGGGTGTATACATGCTAATATTTTCGTTATTACATTAGTTTATTATATTTTAATATAGAACTTATTTTTTGTATCTATAATTTTATTAATTATATATGTAATTATTCATTGTAAAGAACTTCATTTTTTTTTCTTTCAAAAAATTAGCTAAAATATAGGACAATCACTCCTTTAAAAGTCATGTAGCATAGCACGCAATCTATTTGGGAGAGAGATATCTGACATATCTTGTTAGCTTAAGTCCTTGGAAATAACGTGGACAAATGAGACCCAGCATCACTAGTGTGCCTTTGACACAAACGATCCATACTTAATTATAATTTATAAGTAACCTATATATCGATCGGGTTCGGGTCGGGTCGGGCAACCCGAGACCTCAACCCGAGCCCAACCCAAGTTTTATCGGGTTGGTGTTTGTATAGCCCAAGCTTGAGATCGGACTCGATATATCCTGCCCGAGCCCAACCCAATGTCGGGTCGATCACGGGTCGGTCAAGTTGAACCAGCCCAACTTTCAGCCCTAATTCGAACCATTGAAGGGGCTTGGTGCAACTTCGGTGTATCCTTGATTGTAGGGCCCACCATGATGTATGTGCTTTACATTTATGCCATTGATCCATTTTGACAGCTCATTTTAGTTCATGAACCAAAAAAATGAAGCAAATTTGAGTCTTAGATGGACTACACCACAGGAAACATTGGTGAATGTATATCCACAATTAAAAACTTCTTGTGGGCCACTGGAATGTTTATTTTCCATCCAACTTGTTGATAAGGTCACAGAGACCTGGATGAAGGGACCACACAAATATCAGCTTGATCTAAAAATTTTATGGCCCACAAGAAGTTTTTAAGGGTCAATCGCCACTGTTTGCAGTGGTGTAGTCCACCTGAGATTTGGATGGTAATCTAAAATGAGCTTTCAAACTGGATCGACAGCATGGATTTAAGGAACATACATCAAAGTGGCCCCACAGTTAGGGTTGGATTCTGGTCCACCAAGTTCAGGTACCCATATGGGCCTACCCGAATAGAGAGAGTAACCGAAGATAGATATAGATATATATATATATATATATATATATATATATATATATATATATATATATATATATATATATATATATATATATTGGTACTAATTAGATATAAAATATCAATATTAATTAAATGTTAACTGAATACCTGATACCTACTTAGGCACCCCACCTGGCCCAATTTTTGGACGGTTCAAAAACAGTTATCCATGCTGCCATCTTTCTACTCCAAGAGTATTATAAAGAAAGATATTTCTTTTTATTTTATGTGATAATTGTAAACACATACACTTGTACTTGGATTATTGTAGATACCTCCCTTTTGCTAGAGTGGTTGTAAGAATCTAAATCAAATGGTAACTTTTTTCTAATTAAGAGTTTGTTTTGCCTGAGTTTGGGACACACCTATTTATTAGATTTTTACATCATAAATACTGGACACTGAAAAAAATATATTAGTTCACATGGGCCATCCCAACTCAAAAGCTTCCAACATTTATTTGGTAGGCCAACTAATGCTTGGAGTAGCCTGATTTTTTTATTTTATTTATTTATTTATTTATTTATTTATTTATTAATTTTTTGTGTTTCCCATTTTTATGGTGTCATGATCATGCTTTAGGGGCTAGATGACTTAGGCACACTATGATAGGCTCATGTGCAGCTATTAACGTTTCCCATTTTTATGGTGTCATGATCATGCTTAAGGGGCTAGATGACTTAGGCACACTATGATAGGCTCGTGCGCAGCTATTAACGGTGCTAGCATAACTAGAGTTGTACACGAGTTGAGTTAGCTTGGTTGACTTGACTCGGAAAAACTCGATTCGCCTCAACTCGAAATTAGATTCGGATCAAGTCGAGCTGATTTTTGGAGCTCGAAAAAATTTTGAGCCATGTTCGAGCTTGCCCAAGCTTGACTCGACATGGCTCAAACCTCAACTCGAATCGATTTAGTGACTCGGTTATTTTTATCATGACGCTACTCGCCAAGTGTTTGATGAAATGAATTAATGAAGTCTGGTTTCGGATGCGTACATTCTCCACCAAATCGGTTGGTGGTTAGGAAGGAATGGATACAAAACAAATTACTATAATTAAAAAAACATTTATATTATAGAATTGTCCTCACATCTTGTTTTTTATGTTGTTTGCTGACTATTTGATGAGATGCTTGTGAGGTGTTGTTACTGTTTTGCATTCTGTGAGAGATTGAAGATGCATTATACATTTTTAAGAAAATGTCTCATAGGCTTGAACTCGGCTTAAATTGGCCCAAGCTGCTAACCGAAATGAGCCAAGCTGGCCATTCAGGCTTGAGGACCGAGCCGAGTTCGAGCTAGAGTTAACTGCTAGCCGAGCCGAGCCAAGCTATGCCAAGCTCGACTCGGTTTAACTCATGTACAGCTCTAAGCACAACAAGTGGAGGAATCTGCAACTAATATTTAAACCAAAAGGGAAGTACTTGAAATAATCCCAACTAAAGGGAGATGTTTACAATTGTCAAAATAAAAAGGGAGGTGTTTATAATTGTCCCCTATTTCTACCATACCATGCAAGTATGTCTTGAATATTTTTGCCCCTGCAATTAGTTTTATAGGGTGAAAAGCCTCTTATGTTTTGAAGGCGTAATATGAAGCTTAAAAAAAATAAAAATTAATGATATTTTAAGAACTTAAAAATGTATCCATGCGGCCCATAAAAAGCCAACACTCCAACCTTCTCTCTACTCAAACTCTGGCATAATATTCTCTCCATCTCTCTCTCTCTCTCTCTCTCTCTCTCTCTCTCTCATCGCGTCCGTTGCACCACGACCATCGTATTTTTATTTAATGCCACCTGTTGAGGTCCTACATGGGTGGTATCGAAAATTTAATGTAATTGGTTTTAAGTCAGTAGGTGATATAGTAGTTGTCAATTAATCTAATTGGCAATCCAATTGTTGGTAACTCTCAAATTGGCAGATTCTCTTTGTATATTGTGGCCCACCTAAATCTAGGATGGACCTTCCCTCCCAGTGAGACCCACCTAAATTTAGGATGGACCTCATTTTTTTTTTTTTCAGCATGGTACTAAATTGATTGTTAGTCAATAGGTGCTATAGTAGATGTCTGTCAGTTAACCTTCAGACAATTAGGATTCTCTTGCATAGTGTGGCCCACCTAAATCTACCATGAACATTCTGGCATTCTGTTAGACAGTGTGGTCATTCTAAATTTAGGATGGACCTTATATTTTGAGCATGGTACTTTAATGTCATTCAGTGACACATGTTCGGTTTGGATCCAACGCAAGCATTACCAATCAGCACAAGCCGCAGGACTCGTATATAAAATCATCGTGCTCTTTCTCCAACGATGCAATTTTTTTTAATACAAATCATTTTAAGGTGGCAGCCAAACAGGCCCAACTGCATGTTGCAAGCACTAGGGTGATAAAAAAATTGATTATTTAAATGAAAAATAAAAATTAATGAATAAAAAGGCCCATCCATTGGACAGTATCCTAAGCTTAGAAGACAAGCACAAACATGTACATTTTCCATACATTATTTTACCAAAATAGTTGTATTGTGTCTTTGTATGATTAGGAGGTATCAATGAGTGCTCTTGTCATGGGATTTTGAGTTACGGTGGGCCCCACATGTAATCTCTTTCATACCATCTTAACCTAATCCAACCTAACCTAACATGCACTCCTAATATAATAATGAGAAATGCTTAAAGTGCTCTGAGAGAGCACTTTAAGTTATAGTTCTCCAATTTGGATTAGGACACTTAGACAATCCAATCCATTGGTCTGAATTGTCCATTAGGTTCAATTCTCATTTCATGGGCTACCAAGAAAACATCACATCTATCTGATAATCTTAACCATCAGATGCATAGCATTTAATATTGACGATCAAGATCGCTTACACAAAAATAGGCCAATCAATAATCTGATCTACGTATTTCTTAGGACCCATCATGGATTACTTATGATTGGAAAGGATTACTTTTGTTGGGCAATCCTAACCATCCCATCCATGGTTTAGGAAAAGGAGGGCTACAAAAAATAAGAACAAATAAAGGATGATTTGGATTCATCTGATCAATCCAATTTTCATATGGTTGCCCATGAAATGTACTGTATACGTAATGGACCGTTCAGATTGATCAATTGAACTGTCCAAATAACCTAATGCAATGCTCCTAGTTGTATTGGGATGCTTAGACAGTCCAATCCATTTATCTATACCGTTCATTATGTCCAGTGGACATTTCATGAGCTGAAATACAGACATGACACCAATCTGATAAATGTTGACCGTTTGATTAATGGCCTTTAATATGGACCATTGAGAACATTTACACAAAAATAGGTCCAATCAACAATTTGATCCATCTATTTATTAGGTCCCATCATTGATTGCTTATAATTCTAAAGAATCACTTTTGTTAGGCAATCATAACCATCCCATCTATGGATTAGAAAATGGATGGCTACCGTAAAAAGGCCAAATCAAGGATGCATTGGGTCATCGATCAATGCAATTTTTATATGGTAGCCCATGAAATGTATTTTGGATTTAATGGACAGATCAGATCTATTCAATTGAGCGTCCAAGTAAAGAAATGCAACTAAGATCATTTTAACTTATAGTACATAGCGAGCATTGGATCACCTCTCACTATATCTATACCAATAACAAAATAATCCAACCAATTCTCTTCTGTCATTATTTATTTGTTTTGCCTCTAAAACCAACTAATTATAAATCAATTGGGGTAGATTAAAGGAATCACATAGGATTTAAATACCAAAAATTAAATCCTTGTAGGTGGACCTCACAACTTTGCGTGGCGCAAATCGATGTGGTTTCTCATATGACAAAATTGAGATTAAAAAAGAAGAAGAAGACAAGAAACAGTTGAAACCGACGTATCGTTGGTGTTCTTATCTTTAAAATATTTTCATATAGCTATGATTCTTGATTCGATTTGCTTCTCCGTCGGGCCATTATTTTCATGTTGGTGGGCCTCACATTGGTTACACATTATTGTTATACTAATATATTATTTTGGCTATTTCTCTCTTTTTTCTTTTTCATTTTTTAGCGCACGCCCGGACATACCTAAGTAAGCACCAGAACCCTTGACCTCTATGTTAAAACTCTTGTGAGTCTACCATCGCAGAACCCTTGACCTCTATGTTGAAACTCTTATGAGTCTACCATCCAGTCATGAGTAGAGACCCAATTCTAGACATCTTCAATTTCATGGAATATGGGTTAATCAGCCATGTGATTAAAACATGAATTTGAGAAAAATAAAAGTAAAACATGATCTAATATAAAACATAAAGAAATGCTTAAAAGTGTTGTATATTAGCTTTCATTAAACAATGCCTTCTTTTGTACTAATGTTTCACTTGTGTAGAACATCTGAGCCGTTCAAAAGGCAGGCTTCACCGTGAAGATCGAGTGGGGCAAAGGCCGGTCCAATACACTGGACCCCAAGAATTCCTGTGGTCAAAAGCTAGGTGGCGCCCACAATGGTGTTTGTGAGAAATCCACCCTGTCCAACTGTTTTGCCAGCTCATGTTAGGACATGCGTCCAAAAAATGAGGCAGATATAAAACTTAACTAGGCCACACCACAAATAATAGTGAGAGGAAATGCCAACCGTTGAAACCTTTTGAGTCGACAGTGATGTATATTTTCTTTCCAAACTGTTTATAAGGTCATTTCATTCCCACTAGGATGAGCTAAAAACACTAACATCACTGTTTCTTGTTGCATAGTCACTTGAGTTTTGGATCTGCCTTATTTTTTGGCCCATGTCCCCACCTGATTTGATAAAACATACGAACATTTCACAAACATCATTGTGGGCTCCACCCAGTGCTAACCGCCTGGTTGGGGTCCCTCATTTGGTGGTCCACACTCATAAATTGGGCCAGACCATTAGTTGTCCATCGAGTTAGATGTTCCACTCAGATGTTCTGCACAAGTGAACGCTTTGTTGGGAAAGAAAATGCTGCCTGTGAAAAGTCCACATCACCGCTGTTGTGTTTGTGTGAGTGCAACATGGTAAGTTACAGTGCTCCTAGTTGCATGGGACACTTGGTCTAATCAATTAATCAAGACTGTCCATTAGGTCCAATGCAATTGTTAGAAGCTACTCGTAAATATCACAAGTCCAACAAATATCAATCATTTGATCAATGGGCTTTTAATAAAAAATAACAAGATTGCTTCAACTCGATTAGATTCATCTATTTGTTAGGGCCCATCATGAATTACTTATAATTTTTTAGAATCACTTCCGTTAGGCAGTTGTTACCATCCTCTCATTCATGGTTTCTAAAATGGATGCTACAAGAAAACATGCAAATCAAAGATAAATATGATCATCCAATAAGAAAATTCTTCCATGGTAGTCAATGATACGTGATTAGATCATTCAATTAATAGTGCCCTCGGCCATTTTTCTACAGTTTTATTTCAAAGATATAGTATAGAATCAAACATACTGTGCATCCCTGTGTACATAGACCGTATTAGAATGGGTAGTCCAAAATATGATAAGCTGTCCATCCATCTAGCATACTCTTCATGGCCCACCATTTCTACACTTAGTCAATTCTCCTCAATGCAAATTAACAATTTTTGTTAACAAAATTACATTTCAAGTCACTATTTTATATTTTAAAAAAATGTTCCTTTCCTCCTTAGAGTAGGATTTTGGACCTCATGGGGTGTTTGGAGCATGGGATTAGATGGGTTTAAGTGGGATGAAATTACCAAAATGTAATGATTACACTGTGTAAGGGATTGTCCTCTAATCCCATAACTTGGAGGCCATCTCACTTCATGTTTGGAAACGGATTGGCGCCCACTTATCTTGTCACTACTGGTCAGTGCTCCGTGGGCCCCACCATGATGTGTGTGTTTCATCCATGCCGTCCACCCGTTCTTCCTAGTCATTTTATAGTATGAGCCCAAAAATGAGTTTGATGCAAATCTCAAGCGGACCACACAATTGGCCTTAGTAGGTTTTTAATGGTGTAATTCAATCACTACTGTTCTCCTATGGTGTGGTCCACTTGAGATTTATATCTACCTCATTTTTAGGATCAAGTCCTAAAATTATATTTCAAATTGGATGGACGGCATGGATAAAATACGTACATTATGGTGGGGTCCACATAGCACCGACCACTAGCCACATGAAATCCAAAGTAGGATTGCAAAAATCCTTACCCGGGTGCTGATTCCAAGAAGAGGCTTCACAACCCATACCTTATGTGAGTCCCAAACAAGACATTGTAACCATCCATGGGATCTTAAAACCCACTCCTACCTAATCCCATTTAAACCTATGCGCCAAACGCCCCCTTGCTCTCTTCTACAAGTACACGATCATCGGAATCGTTCATCGACTAGCCTAACCATGCATGCTTATGCCTATCTCTATCGTTTATATGCTATGAATTTTGCTTTGATCCTAGCTTTCCTTAGTATCCCACTATTTAAATTTACTCAATCTTAACTTTTCAAGAAATGGTCCACTATACAATACATAAATGTTCATTAATTGCAGTTAATCTCTCCATCCAACACCAATCACACTCTTGAATCTCATTCTAATTTAAAACCTTGATAAAACTAAGTTGAAACATTGTTTATCTTTGTACTCAAATACATGCTGATTAAGACATTTACCTGATGGGTCATTGATTTGGCCCAATGATAATAGGGTTTTGAGTCTAAAAGTTCGACTTGAATTACTAAATGAGTGAGACCTAGGTCTTTTAGAATTGACCCAGGCTTTTATAATCTAAGCCTAATATTTAAATGAGTCCAATTTGAGCCATCCTAAGTTAAATATAGCTGAGGGTCATACTCGACCTAAACTAAGAAAGATTAGCCCATTTTGGATGAGATTCATTGCTAATGCTAAATGCATCCAATATATCTTGAAATGCTTTTAAGTGACATGTGGAGTGGCCAATCATTGATCCAACCCGTTATACAAATTGGGTGATCATTAACACATGATTAATAGCATGAAAAACGATCGGTCAAGATTGAGTGGAGAAACAAAATAGGTCCAAACATCATCTTGAAACTTTTATTCGATAGATCCAATTTCGTATTGCTTATGATTCCAAAATAGCACTATGGTTTGATTATTATAACCATTTGAGCTATGGCTCATAAGAAATGGACAATTGTAATAAGTTGGCTCATGTGTGATTTTTTTACCATGGCTTGCCCCGAACTATAGGAATGAATGGGTGATCCAGACAGGTGACTGGACACTCCAGGTGTCACTTAAAAGGATTGGGGAACAGTAACAAAACCATTTAAAAAATTCATCTTTGTGAAATCCCACTTGTGACTTTTATCCCTCATTTAGGCTCGACCAAGACTACCCGTGAGATAAATTGGATTAGATATGAGTGTTCTTATTGCTATACCTAACCCAATAAATAAATGGGTAGGCCTTTTTTTCTTATACTCTACCAAAATTTTAATGAATTAGGTGTGGGGCTAAAATTCTGACTGGATGGATTTGAGGCTCATCCAACCATTCATTCGAAATCGATCCAAGAAAGCAAGGGCAACGTTTTTTCAACCGTTGATTCTGAATCCAGCACTGGGAAACCTTATACTACAGGAGTTTGAGGAATTTTCTATTGAATGACACAGTTTTGCATAGATAAGAAAGAAGAAAGGAATTATGTATTTTTTTTTTTGACCTCTTGCAAGGCGGGCCCCTTTGGGTGACAGGAGATGCAGTAGCTTATGGCTAGAGCAATGGGAGGGAACTGGTTGAATTGGGAAAAGCAGATTAATCAACATTATGGTAAAATAAATATATCAAAGTGGCCCCACAGGACTTTTTTGTTATACATGCTTGAATTGTGTTGGGAGCCTCTCACCACCATTTGGGGTGAAGATTGTGTGGGCCCATAGTGATATAAATGTTTTATAAATATGGTCCATCCATTTTTCTAGCTCATTTTGGGGCATGAATACGAAATTAAAGTATATCTAGAGCTCAAGTGGACCATGCCATGGACAATAATTCAAATTGAACCCCTACCATTGAAAACTTCTTACAGCCACAGAAGTTTTAGATCAAGCTAATATTTGTGTTTTCCTTTCATCCTGGACTCTGTGATTGTGGGCTCATGAAGGTTTCCACAGTAAATGTCATTATCTCACTCTTTTATGTGGTGTGGTTTACTTGAGTTTGCTTCAATTTTTGGTTCACATCCTAAAATTATCTGAAAAAAACAGATAAACGAGGGGATAAAATACATATATCATGGTGGGCCCCACAGAGTATTCACACCACTAGAAGGTGGTGGGAGCCTCCCTGCACAGTGCGCTACAACCGTTACAAGAAATTCACGTCAATTCAGCCGAAAGTTGGAATCTTTTCACACGCAAACACACCATGAATTGATGAGTAAAATAGCACCAAATTTCTTGTCTGTGACAGAGTAACCGAAATTTCGGCCCGTACAAGACGGGACATGGTCGTTTTCGCAATAAAGGAGAGTTATCCGATAGTCTGGTTGTGTACGACGCTTCATACACATAAACACGATGGCATGCATGAATTCAAAATAAATAGACCAAGCTGTGGAAACCATTGTAGTTAAATTATAGTCCAAAACTCAAATTGGTGGAACCATCCAAACCTTTGATTCATCGACACTTGTTTTTATTATTAACCTTTGGATATTTTTATGTGGAATAAGATAATCAAATAATTTAAAAGTATATTTTTTGGGTCACGATGCATCTAAACTGATATACATATTTTGTGCGGAAAATATTCAATTTTTAGGTATTTTTCAAGTACCTGTGTATCATCCATCACACTCTTTCAGAGTACCGAAGATTTTCTCCTTAATAAAATAAGAGAAATTTGGGCCTGTGGACCCCACCTTTTATCCAGCTGTTTTTATGAAACAATACAAGCTTAGTTTGGGGACTTAGACCTGTACGTACGGACAACAAATTTGAGGACGAAAATACCCCTTCCTTCCTTTCGAAAACGAGCGCTAAGGCTCCTCCAACTGAGAGTTGTACGAACGGCTCAAAAGAGATCAAAGCTACATGGCCCCACAGCTATGTATTTCTTATATCCACAACGTTCATCCATGTTTCGAGATCATTTCCGAGCATTATGCAAAAAAAAAATCATATCCAAAGATCAACTGGACCACACCACAAAGAGCAGCGGAAAAATTGATTTTCACTGTTAAAAATTTTGTAGGACGCACCATAACATTTATTTTCCATCCAATCTATTCATAAGGTCACAAAGGCCTGGATGAAGAGGAAAAACAAATTTCATAATGATCCAAAACTTCTGTAACCCCTAAAAGGGTTTCAATGGTAGATGTTCAATTCCCCACTACCTTTTACAGTGTGGTCCACTTGATAGTTAGATCTGTCTTATTTTTCGTCTCAAGCCTTAATATGAGCTTTCCAAATAGATGGACGGTTTGGATATAACACAAACCTCATGATGGGACCCACAAAAGGCGGTGAGGATTACAATAGCAAAAAAAAATAAAAACCCAAGAACCTATGGCTACCGATTATAACCGCAGCCATAGCCGTAGCCCTTGCTTTTTTTATACGTCCTTTGATATGTATTGTCTATAGAAGGTCTTTCGATATGATTGAAAAGGTTTAAAACTGCAGTTTTCCCTATAGCTACGGATTATAACCGTAGCCATAACTGTTGTCCATTGCAATTCATGCAAATTTTATTTTATTTTTTCATGGAGAACTTTATTCTACATACATTCTTTATTTATTTTTTTTTATCTACACATATTTATATAAATATGTATATATATGCATATAAATTTTTTTTTTCTCTTTTTTAATTCATTTCTTTGTCTATATATTCAACAAGCATATCTCCTAAACTAGAATAATTTACTTAACGTACCACATATGATTTTGGTATAGGAGAAGCTAATTTAGCCAACAAACCTATTTATTTTCCAAGATTCTATTGAGTCGATGGTCGAAAATCCATTTCATTTACTTTGTAGTTAATTTCAATCACATCGCGGTCAAACTAGAAATTCAGCGAGGCAAAAATGAAATTGAGCAGGGCAAACATGAAATTAAAAGGGGCAAAATAAAAATTGAGCGAGGCAAACATGAAATTCAGCGGTACAAATATTAAATTAAGCTGGGCAAACTATAAATTCAGCAGGGCAAACATGAAATTGAATGAGGCCAACGAAAAATTCAGCAGGGCAAACATGAATTTCAGTGGGGCAAACATGAAATTGAGCGGGGCAAACGGTGGGAAACAAAATATATTTGTGTTTTCCCTTCATTAATGTTTAAGAGACCTTATGAACCAGTTAGATGACAAAAAAACATGTTAGGCCTAGGAGCACTAGTCTATCTGAAGCTTAGAACTGGCAGAGCAGTACCTAATCCACCATTAGGCTTTCTTAATATGTTTGCGCCTCAAATGATTGTATGTTGTGCCAGAGAGGGAAGCTGATTAGCTGGTGTACAGCTGCTATAGGTACATGTCGTTGGAAGAGGAGCACTAACGCTCCTCGATCTCCAAGTTGTACGAACGGTTCAAAGGAGATCAAAGTTACATAGCCACGCAGTGATGTATTTATGATATCTAGATTATTTTACAGCATTATCCAAAAGCTAAATCATATCCAAAGATCATCTGGACCATACCATAAATAGTAGCAGCAATAATGATTTTCACCGTTAAACAATTTGTAGGGCCCACCGTAATGTTTATTTTACATCCAATCTTTTCATGAGGTTACAAACACCTGAATGAAGAGTAAAAACAAATTTCATATTGATCCAAAACTTTTGTGGCCTAAAAAAGGGTTTCAATGGTAGACATTCAATCTTCTACTGGTTTTTCTAGTATGGTCCACTTGATAGTTAGATCTGCCTTATTTTTTATCTCAAGCCTTTAAGGCAAGCTCCCCAAATGGATGTACGATCTGGATATAACACATAGCCTGTGATAAGTCCCACAGAACTCTCTCCCATAGCCACTCCCCTATATAAAATGTATTTGGTTCCTAACACAAACCTCATGTTTGCCTTGCTGAATTTCTAGTTTGGCCCGCTAAATTTCATGTTTGCCCTGCTGAATTTCATGTTTGTCCGCTGAATTTCTAGTTTGCCTCGCTCAATTTCATGTTTGCCCCGCTCAATTTCTAGTTTGCTCCACTGATTTTCGATCATCGACCTGGTGGAATCTTGAAAAATAACCGGGTTAGTTGGCTAAAGTAGCTTCTCCTACCCCAAAATCATATAGGGTACGTTAAGTAACTAATTTTGGTTTAGAAGATTTAGAAGATATTCTTGTTAAATGAATAAAGAAAGAAATGTAAAAAAAAAAAAAGAGAGAGAGAGAGAAATTATATATATATATATATATATATATTAGAGAAAATTGTAGGTAGAATAAACTTCTCCATGTAAAAAAATAAAAATAAATAAAATAAAATAAAAAGTTGCATAGACTAGTTAGGGCTACGGATTAATCCGTAGCTATAGGTAAAATCACCTTCGATACATATCCAATACTCTTCGATATGTATTGAAAATTGCAAGATTTTTTAGGCAAACTCGTTGTACAATTCTGGACCTTTTTCGATAATATCGAAATACCTTCGACATATCGAAATACCTTCAATATATATCGAAGGGCATATCAAAAAAGTAGGGGCTACAGATTATAACCGTAGCAATAGAGAATCCCAGCTTTCCGAAATCACATTTCTTTTGTTGGTCTCATCATGAGGTCTGTGTTATATCCAAACCGTCCATCTATTTGGGAAGCTCACATTAAGGCTTGAGACGAAAAATAAGATAGATCTAACTATCAAGTAGACCACACTGTAGAAGGCAATGGGGAATTGAACGTCTACCATTGAAACCCTTTTAGGGGTTATAGAAGTTTTGGATCATTATGAAATTTGTTTTTCCACTTCATCCAGGTCTTTGTGACCCTATGAATGAACTTAGACGGGGAAGATTTCTCACAAACATCACAGTGGGCCCCCAAAAAGTTTTTAATGGTCGACGCTCATTCAACATTGTTTCTGTAATGTAGTACACTTGAGATTTGGATATACCTCATTTTCGGTCTTATACCATAAAATGATATGGAAAAATATATCGACGGCATGGATGAAAAGCATACATCATGGTGGGGCCCACATACCACCAACCATCCGCCATTGGCTGGTGGCAGGGGGATTACCCAATCCGTTTCCGTGAAAGGAGGGGTATTTTCGTCCTCAAATTCGCTGTCCGTACGAGAAGGTCTATGTTCCCAAACGAAGTTTGTATTGCTTCATAAAACCTGGTGGGGTCCATAGTCCCAAATTTCTCATAGAATACCTAGCATTTTTTAGTACTGTTTTTCGAAACATCTCAGCCTCTTCGATGCTGCGGAGCGATGTGGATGTTTGCCAAGTCCATGCGCGTGCACTATTACATTGCCAACAAGTTCGCGTGATCTAAACCGTCTGTGAGGTGTACCTTACCACATATATGCCACTTCATGAAAACAGGTCCGTTAACTCGATACGTGGGCTGCAGTAGTATTCAAAACAAATGGACGCTTAAGGAAAGCTTAATCAAGTGAACTGGCCTGATGACATGGGCGTGGAAGGCTTGTTTGATTTCCAGGACATTGGTAAATATTCTGCAAAAGGGAGTAATAACAATTTCCCAGCGCATTTACAAAATTTCACCGTACTCTTTTTGACTACCTACTTTTTTAACACGGAAATTGAGAATATGGTAAAATATCTCTGGGTCCACTGTGATGCATTTCGCTTATCCACACCGTTAGTCCATTATGCTAGATGAATTTATGGCATGAGCCAAAAAATGAGGCATATCTAAAGATCTAGTGGACCACGCCACTTGAAAAAGTAAATCATACACTTACTGTTAAAAACTTCTAAAGGCTACTGTTTCTTTTGGTGTGAGCCACTTGAGTATTGGATTTACGTGAGTTTTTTACACATATCTCAAAATGGTGGGGTAAAACGGATGAACGGAACAGATATGTCATATACATTACCGAGATATACAAATTTTAACTAACACTTTTGAACCGGTTTCAAGGCAAGAATTCCCAAGAATTTCCAAAACGGGTGAAACTGTCATAATTAGTCGTATTTGCACTTGCACTGAAAAATCAAACAGGCCCTAAAAGGTGGGGCCCACATGCCGGACATTAAGATATCGCACACTTTGGCACACGTGGCTGCGTGTGCAAGATCCGCGCAGGTACAAGCATATTCAGAGTAACAATGTTGATACTCTGGCAGAGGTGTGCTCCACCACAAGCGGGCAATACGTGGCATCCACGTCCGTCAAAATTACACAGTCCAAATGTGGGCCCCACTATCGTTTCGTCATTGACTAAAAATGAACTGAAAATATAATATATGACATTCTGCCACGTGGCTAGAATCCTATGTTAGTTTCGCACCGTATAAAAATGGTGATGATTCTTCAACCGTACGCGTGGCATGGTTGTACAATCCAGACTGTCCAAATCACTGACCCAACTCTGGATAAAGAATACCCAAAAAATTAAACTGAAAAGATAATATTAACCATCTGATTTCCCTTCCAACTCTGGACCACTTACTACTTTTAACGGTCCATTTTATAGCTATTAATTGGACGGTTAGAATTGCTTGATCAGTGTGATTTTAGAGATGTAGTCCATTAGAATCCCAATTTCAATGGTCTAGATAGCTCTCCATCAGTGCCACGTGGGCGGAACTAACATAGGAATCAAATTCCTGATCTCACCAAAGGACACGTGGCAGGGAGATGATACGGTAGAGCCAGTCACCACAGGACACGTTCCGGTTTATGTTCAAGTCAGGTCCATCCATATGCAGGACTCTTATATGGACGGCTTATGTCTCAAAAATCACTCCTACAATCACATTCATCTGATCTGTGACCATTAATGTCACCATGAAAAACAAAAGAGTTAACGGCCGTGAGTTAAACCGTAGAAAAACCAGGACATAAACCATCCGTGATAGGGCCATGCATATGGGCGGACTTGATTTGCATATAACCCTGCCACTTGTTCGGTGGAGATCAGGTACGCAGAGGTTGGTGGATCCCTGACTGTGGGCCCCACCTTGATGTATGTGCCTTGCATCCACGCTGTCCATCAGTTTTGACAGCTCATTTTAGAGCATGATCCCAAAAGTGAAGCAGACCCAAATATCAAGTGGACCACACCAAAGGAAACAGTGGTGATCGACAGTTAAAAAAAAATCTTGTGGGCCACGAAATTTTTGGATCAAGCTGGTATTTGTTCGGTTCCTTCATCCAGGTCTTTGAGACATTATCAACGGGTTGGATAGCAAATAAACATTCTGATGGCCTTTAAGAAGTTTTTAACGGTGGGTATTCAATCACCAATGATTCCGTGGTGTGGTCCAACTGAAATTTGAATCTAGTTCATTTTTTAGATCATACCCTAACATGAGCTGTCAAAACGGAAGGACTGCATGAATGTAAGGCACATACATCAGGGTGGGCCTCACAGCCAGGGATCCACTGCAGCAGCGATCGGATGGAAAGATGGCTGTCCTACACTACCGGTTATTCCGGCTCCAGGAAAAAGTTACAACCATATATGCCGTGGGATTTTATTTTTTTTTAATACTCTAGTAGTGTGTGACAGTTGATACACTGGCTGGTATTTAGAAAAATTACTTAGAAATTGCATACTCAGCTTGTAAGAATTTCAAATTAATATTTTAAGTTCTTTCGTGAAGAAGGCAAGGAGTGCAGCATAAATACCTACAAAGCTGATAAGGATGTTTTTAGTGAAATTCGCTTTTGCTCATCATTTGGATGGATCATTGTAAGTGTTGATCCAAAAAGTCAAGCCTATAAAAAGCTGAGGTGGGCCACACCACATATAATAATGGGTGGGATAAGATACACGGCTCATATCTTCCTTACACGATTTATTATTTTTATTTTTATTTTTGCTTTATCCTACATATGCTCACCTTATGAATGGGTAGTATGTCATCTTAACATCATGCTGTGTTTTTTGAAAATTCAACAGTGGACGTGTTTAATCCTATACTTGCCTATAGTGTGGCCCACTTGAATTTTGCTTTGACATAATTTTTTATTTTTTTATTTTTATTTACTTCCTCCTAAATTGGTCTAACTCACGGATTGGATCTCGTGCATACATCATGGTGGGCCTATGGAAGTATACCTCACATAAGATGGCGTGGCTCTTACAATAAGGCCCACCTTGACGTGTGTATTCTATATTTATGCTGTCCATTTATTTTGCCGGCTTATTTTAGAGTGTAAGTTAAAAAATTAAACATATATATCAAAATCTTAGGTAGACCATGCCATAGGAAATAATGATAATTTACCACACAAGTTTATTTGTTTTTTGCCCTTCATCCAAGTTTTAGTGACTTTATCAACAAGTTGGATAGCAAATAATCACCAACCAAATATTATAGTAGGCTCTAAAATGTTTTTAGTGGAGTGTTCAATCACCATTATTTTCTATGGTACAGTTCACTTGAAATTTCAATCCGCTTCATTTTTCAGCTTATCCCCTTAAAAAATTCAATCGGCTTCATTTTTTGGCTCATTCCCTTGGAAATTTTGATCTGCTTCATTTTTCAACTAATTGTCTAAAATAATTATTAAAAACATATGGATAGCGTGGATACATAGAGTACATACATCAAGGTGAGGCCCAATGTAAAGGCTGCAGTGTCTTGGGTGAGGTTAAGCCCCACTTAATCCGCTCCCGCTAAGAGCACGTGTGTCACTATAACATGGCAATCACTTGTGGTTGCAGTCGGCTTTGTTACGCTTGAGCTGACTGGTGTTGGTGGGTTCCACAATTTCATTGGTTTAATTCCAATCAATCATGTAACGTGTACATGTTCTGAATGCCTGTGTATCAAGCATCCTACTCGGTTAGAGTATCAAATCACACTACCAATAAAAAATAATAATTTGTGAAATGGTCCTCATATAAGTCATGTTTTACTGAAATGATTCAATGCTTGCATAAATATGTTACTTATCTTAGAATTATGAACATTTTTATATAACAGCCTTTGATCATAATTCAACAGGTCTTTAAAAAAAAATGATAAAAATACCATTAATACCATTTTTCCTTTTTTTTTTTTTTTTCCAAATCATCCACGGATTAAAATGACACGAGAGATCAGGCCCACCCACATACTAGCACAGGCTGAATGGCTTACTTTTTAAAAATAAAACCGAAGAGAAATCCTATATCCGTTAGTTCTACAAATTTACTCGTTCATTGGGTTCTTGTAAGGTGAGAAGAAATCAATTGTATTTTTGTGTGTACGGCCTAATGTGCACTAGCAATGGTGTATCAACGGGATGGTGAAGATGATAGTGGAGGTGGGTGTTGATGGTGGAGGCAGTAATCACAACAGCGATGGAGGAGACAGAAACAAAGACAAAGGAGAGTGTTCTCTGATACCATGTAAGGTGAGAAGAAATCAATTATATTTCCGTACATTTCATACGGAGGAGAGAAGCCTCTCTTAGGTATAGTACAACCTATTACTAACTGTATTTATGAGGAAAAACCTAGCTATAATAGGAGATTTCCAAATGTACAATCTAATGAGAAAAAATCCTACAATAGGAGATTTACAACGGTACAATCTAATAGTTTTATTCTTGATTGTAGGCCATGGGTGTAAAAATGAGCCAAATACACAATTCAGGTAGGCTACACAGACTGGAAAAACATGGGATGATCTCAACTATAAGTTCACATATTGTATCTTTCATTAAACTTATTAATCATGTGTAGCTCACCAAGATATACCAAAGATGCAAAAATCAGCCTGATAAAAGACAGGTGGTGTGGGGTCAACATTGCTATGATTTTACATTGTTCCCATTAGTGTGGTCCATTTAGTTTTTTATTAGACTGATTTTTTGTGTCTACCATTCAAATAAGGGTTCTCTCCTGATAGCGTGGAGTGGGTTCACATATACAATTTAGATATGGCTCTGATGGGTTCACACATACAACATGGTGGGCCCCACAAAGCTTAGGTATGACTATACATCAGATGGAGAAAAACTTCCGGAGACTATGATGGATGATGCGCAAGCACTTTGACATTGCATACTTCGAATGCAATTTATTAAAATTAAACTGTCCAAACTGTGGGTCCCATTTAGATGTGTCATTTTCAAAATTCAAGGTTACTGGTTTAACTAATTATCAGATTGGTGGACATTTATTAGACATTTAAAATGAAGAATATCCAGCTGTCCTACATCAACAAAAACATGGACAAAAAATCAGACAACAAGATTGTTCAAACTGATTTTGGGACTGCGATTTGGAGACTGATTTCCACAATTTAGTTAGTTAATTAGTGTTAATGTAGGTTAGATGTAATTTCCAAGTGACTGTGTGATGTAGAACGTGTCACAGAGATATTCCCAGCATGGTTGAGCCAAAAGGAGGTGGACCGTAAATTGACCATAACTTTTGATCCGGGTATCGTTACGGGGTGTACAACCTATCAATCTTTACTGAAACGGATCATCTGAGGTGAACCGACCCACAAAGTGGGTCGCGTCTATCCGTTCAGAGAAAATGTGCTTTCAGCTCAAACGAATTTTTAGGAAGATTTTACTATTTTTAGTAATTCCGAATTTTTGATATTTTTAGAGTTTTAGATTTTCTTTCCTTATAGAAATAAGTTTTAGTTATACTTAGGACTCTTCTAGAGAAAGTTTATTTGCAATTTTTATTTTTAAAATTAGGCTTTAGAAGAATTAGAATTAGGATTTTTATTAGAGTTAAATTTTGCTATTTTTGGTAATTACCTATATTAATGGTGTAAGGAGACACATTGGAATTATCAATTATTCATTAATCTATTTCAATTTATTTAGAATTTATTTCTATTTTCTCGCTCTCTTTTCTCGTGGATTGAGAAAGTCTCTGTGAGTCAGGAGAAGTTCCATTGAATAATTATCCTCTTGAGGAAGATCGGTGCTCGACCTCACGTCCTCCCCTGCGTCATTTGGTATCAAAGCGAGGTTTCTCCTCGATCGATGGCTTCTAACGGCAGTGTCGGGCAATAATCCTATGGACGGTGCTCCAGGGAATTTACCTTTAACTGCTGCAACTTTGAGTAGCCAAACGAGAGAATCGACAAGTCATGCAAGTGAGGCTTCCATCGACCGCATAGCGGATCTCTTGCGAAAACCTAAGGCAACCAGATTCATGGTGGTGATCCACCACATTGGCCGAATTCATAATTATACAATCGTAAGGCGATGAACCATGATGGTTCAAGAATTCAAGATGAAAGTCGATCTTCCTAGTTTTAATGGTCAACTCTACTTGAGGACTTCCTCGATTGGTTGCTCGAGTCGAACGTTTCTTCGACTACATGAACATCATAGAAGAAAAAAAGTTAAACTCGTGGCATACAAGTTGACGACGCGAGCTTGAGATTGGTGGGAACAATTTCAACTCGGCGGCGAGACGGATGAAGGCGCCAATCGGCATGGTCGCGGATGAAGAAGTTATTGTGCATGCGATTCCTCCTCGAGATGGGATCGGGTATTATTCCAACAAAACCAAAATTATTATCAGGATAGCCGATCAACAAAAGGTTATGCAGAAAAATCCTATTATTGGTCTATGAGAAACAACTTCATTAAAACGGAGTTACAACAGACCACAGGTTTCATCAGTGGTGAACATGTGACCTCTATAGGAATGGAAAACCAACCCAAGACTTTTAAAGTGGAGGGACAAGATCTTATCACTGAACAGGCCTTTGTTAAACAATCTGAGGAAATAAGACATATATATCCATTAGTTGAAAAGAAAGAATATATAGAGCCTATGAATATCCCAGAAGATTTGAAGCCAATGTTGCAGGATTTCAAGGAGATTGTGCTTGATGAACCCCCCAATAAGTTGCCTCCCATACAAGATATACAAAATCACATTGATCCCGTCTCAGGGGCAAGTCCACCTAATTGCCCACATTATCAGAAAAAATATGAGATCTTAACGACGGATGTAAAGGAACTGATCAATGTTAGTCAAGTCAAGAAAAACATGAGTACATGTATTGTGTCAGATGTGAAGGAACTGATCAATATTAGTCAAGTCAAGAAAACATTGAGTACATGTATTATGTCAGCTCAAGAGCTTAATGCCAAGTACAAAAAAATGGCTAATGAACATTGGCGTCAGAAGTTATCTCAGACTCATGTGCCAAGTCTCTTGCGTAACTCGAGGACGAGTTTTTTTCAAGTGGAGGAGTCTGATGTAGAACGTGTCACAGAGATATTCCCAGCATGGTTGAGCCAAAAGGAGGTGGACCGTAAATTGACCATAACTTTTGATCCGGGTATCGTTACGGGGTGTACAACCTATCAATCTTTACTGAAACGGATCATCTGAGGTGAACCGACCCACAAAGTGGGTCGCGTCTGTCCGTTTCGTCAGAAAATGTGCGCTTTCAGCTCAAAAACGAATTTTTAGGAAGATTTTACTATTTTTAGTAATTCCGAATTTTTGATATTTTTTAGAGTTTTAGATTTTCTTTCCTTATAGAAATAAGTTTTAGTTATACTAGGACTCTTCTAGAGAAAGTTTATTTGCAATTTTTATTTTTAGAAATTAGGCTTTAGAAGAGTTGTATTAGAATTAGGATTTTTATTAGAGTTAGAATTTTGCTATTTTTTGGTAATTACGAATTTTAGTTTTTTTTTTTTTTTTTCTATATTAATGGTGTAAGGAGACACATTGGAATTATCAATTATTCATTAATCTATTTCGAATTTATTTAGAATTTATTTCTATTTTCTGCTCTCTTTTCTCGTGGATTAGAAAGTCTCTTAGAAGTTCCGTGGATTCGAATAATTATCCTCTTGAGGAAGACGATGCTCGACCTCACGTCCTCCCCCGTCAGTTTGGTATCAAAGCGAGGTTTCTCCTCGGATCGATGGCTTCTAACGACAGGTCGGGCAATAATCCTATGGACGGTGCTCCAGGGGAATTTACCTTTAACGGCGGGAACTTTCAAGTAGCGCAACGAGAGAATCGACAAGTCATGCAAGGGTCGAGGCTTCCATCGACCGCATAGCGGATCTCTTGTGGAAAACCTAAGGCAACTTCAGTATTCATGGTGGTGATCCACCACCAAAGCAATTTTGGATTCATAATTATCTTGATCGTATGGCGTCTTATCAATGAACCATGTATGGTTCAAGAATTCAATGAAAGTCGATCTTCCTAGTTTTAATGGTCAACTCTACTTCAGGACTTCCTCGATTGGTTGCTGAAGTCGAACGTTTCTTCGACTACATGAACATCATAGAAGAAAAGAAAGTTAAACTCGTGGCATAAAGTTGTGGGCGAGCTTCGATTGGTGGGGAACAATTTCAACTCGAGCGGGCGAGACGGATGAAAACGCCAATCGGCACGTGGTCGCGGATGAAGAAGTTATTGTGCATGCGATTCCTCCTCGAGATTACGATCAGGTATTATTCCAACAAAACCAAAATTATTATCAGGATAGCCGATCAACAAAAGGTTATGCAGAAAAATCCTATTATTGGTCTATGAGAAACAACTTCATTAAAACGGAGTTACAACGGACCACGCACTAGTGTTTCATCACAGAACATGTGACCTCTATAGGAATGGAAAACCAACCCAAGACTTTTAAAGTGGAGGACAAGATCTTATCAAGAACGCCTTTGTTAAACAATCGAGGAAATAAGACATATATATCCATTAGTTGAAAAGAAAGAATATATGAGCCTATGAATATCCCGAGAAGATTTGAAGCCAATGTTGCATGGATTTCAAGGAGATTGTGCTTGATGAACCCCCATAAGTTGCCTCCCATACAAGATATACAAAATCACATTGATCCCGTCTCGTGGGCAAGTCCACCTAATTGCCCACATTATCAGAAAAAAAATGAGATCTTAACGACGGATGTAAAGGAACTGATCAATGTTAGTCAAGTCAAGAAAAACATGAGTACATGTATTGTGTCAGATGTGAAGGAACTGATCAATATTAGTCAAGTCAAGAAAACATTGAGTACATGTATTATGTCAGCTCAAGAGCTTAATGCCAAGTACAAAAAAATGGCTAATGAACATTGGCGTCAGAAGTTATCTCAGACTCATGTGCCAAGTCTCTTGCGTAACTCGAGGACGAGTTTTTTTCAAGTGGAGGAGTCTGATGTAGAACGTGTCACGAGATATTCCCAATGGTTGAGCCAAAAGGAGGTGGACCGTAAAATTGACCATAACTTTTGATCCAGGTATCGTTACGGGGTGTACAACCTATCAATCTTTCTTGAAACGGATCATCTGAGGTGAACCACCCACAAAGTGGGTCGCGTCTGTCCGTTTCGTCAAAAATGTGCTTTTTCACTCAAAAACGAATTTTTAGGAAGATTTTACTATTTTTAGTAATTCCGAATTTTTGATATTTTTTAGAGTTTTAGATTTTCTTTCCTTATAGAAATAAGTTTTAGTTATACTAGGACTCTTCTGCAGAAAGTTTATTTGCAATTTTTATTTTTAGAAATTAAGCTTTAGAAGAGTTGTATTAATTAGGATTTTTATTAGAGTTAGAATTTTGCTATTTTTTGGTAATTACGAATTTTAGTTTTTTTTTTTTTTTTTTTTTTCTATATTAATGGTGTAAGGAGACACATTGGAATTATCAATTATTCATTAATCTATTTCGAATTTATTTAAATTTATTTCTATTTTCTCGCTTCTTTTCTCGTGGATTCGAGAAAGTCTCTGTGAGGAGTCCTGGAGAAGTTCAGTGGATTCGGAATAATTATCCTCTTGAGGAAGACGGTGCTCGACCTCACGTCCTCCCCTGCGTCACTGTGTATTGAGTGTCGTATTTAAACGGAGTATCAAATAACTCTATTTCAACCCCTGCAGTGAATAAAGAGAGATTTTAGTTACCAAAAATGGAATGAGGAAGGGAGTGCTATCCTTTTTTGGGTAACCCAATAAATACTACCTCTTCACGGTAGGAGACCAAAAGCAAGCCCTGTCACACGTGGCTGGGTGGAACCCATGTGTACAACCCCCTGCTGAAATAACTGGGAGGAGCCCATGTGTACGTGACATCGACCTAGTCTATCCCTTGCAACATACCAAAAGGTGAACCTGAAAATCTGACAGATCTGCAGCTCTGATGGGCCACATCACAGGAATGGGCGCCAACCATTGAAACCTTGGGGATGCTGATTGGTACCACCGGCCACCCCACTGGGACCTAGATAGAGACAAATGGTCTTGTCACGGATTTGTCGAGTACGTTTTATTCACACCGTTCATCAATTTTGACATATTATTTGTTTTATTCACACCATTTATATATTTTGACATATTATTTTAGGGCATGAGCCTGAAAAGACGGCAGATTCAAAGCTGAGTGGACCGCACCATAAGTAGTAGAGATTAAACTCCTACAGTTGAAAACTTTTTAAAATCATGTTTATCTGTCATCCAACCACTTCGTAAGGTCACTTAGATTTTGAAGAAAGGTTAACATAAATATTAGCTAAACCCAAAACTTTTATTGCACTTGAGAAGTTTTAAGTCTCCATTACTTCCTGTGATGTAGTTTACTTGTGACTTTAATCAGGCATTTTTTTAACTCATGCTCTAAAATAATATATCAATATAGATGAATGGATGGCGTGGATAAATATATACATTCCAGTGAGCCTCACAATGCTTATGTAGAACTGCTCACTGGAATGTACTTGAGGAGTGCCTCCTAGATAGCTCCCAATCAGTGGCGAAACCTTGGCATATTGTGGAGTGCCTCCTAGATAGCTCCCTTCACCCAACGGAGATTTGATTGCATGAGAAATCTTCTATAGATGATGAGAGCATGCAAAACATGTTTGAAAGTTCTTTGGATACTATAGATTTCTCCCCTTAAAGATGCAGAGAGGTGTTAAAGGAAATAACTTTGACCAAGCCATATTTGACATAATATTGATCAAGTTTTGAGCAGTTTGATATTTCTGTTTAGAATATCTTACGGTGGGGCACAACTTTGGTGAATCCTGAGGGGGGGGTTGGGACTGTTGACTGTGGGGCCCACTATGTATGTGCCTCACATTCACACAGCCCATCCTAATTAAAAACTCATTTTAGGGCATAATCCAAATCTCAAATGGACTCAAACTTTAGTAATTAACTATTAAAAACTTCTTATGGGCCACAAAAGCTTTGGATGAAGATGGTATCGTCATTCGGGTCTTTGTGACCTTATTGACAAGTTGGATGCCAAATAAATATTTTAGTGGACTCTATTAAGTTTTTAATGGTCGGAATTCAATCACAACTATTTCCTCAGGTGTGGTCTACCTAAAGTTTGGGTCTACTTTATTTTTTGGATCATGCCCTGAAATGAAATGTAGAAATGGTTGGACGGTCGTAGATGCAAGGCACATGCATCACAGTGGGTCCCACAGTCAGTGGTCCCACCCACTTCGATCCACCGAAGCCCCTCCCACCCGGACGCGGATTTCCTGCGAAAGCCTTTCGCAGGAAGTTCCTGCGCAAGGATGCTGGGTGGGGCCCACTACAATGTATGTGGGAAATCCATTCCATCCATCTGTTTTGAGATCTCATTTTAAGATGTTCAACAAAAAATGAGGTGGATAAAAAGCTCAAGTGGGTCACACGAGAGGGAAAATTAGGGAAAGAAATTTCTACCGTTGAAATCTTCCTAGGCTCTACCTTGATGTTTATATGTTATCTAAACCGTTTATAAGGTCATTGTCAATGGGATGAAGTGAAAAAACCAAAACTATAGACAGATACAATAATTTTTTGGGCATAAAAATGCTTCAACGGTGCTCACTGAATGATCACCGTTTCCTCTCGTGTGTCCCACTTTATTTCTATACACACCTAATTTTTTATCTCAAGTCCTTAAATGATCTCAAAAAACGGATGGACGGAATAAATTTCTCAAATACATTGTAGTGGGCCCCACCCAGCATCCTTGTGCAGGAACTTCCCGCCAAAGGCTTCCGCAGTAAATCCGCGTCCCTCCCACCCTCACGTGGGACTGACCTTTTAAGGGGTTGAATACTTACATAAACATGGCGGTGAGCCTTTAAAAAGGTTCGAATGGTGGGTGTCCTATCTCCACTGATTTCAGTGGTGTGCCCACTTCGAGCCATGGATCTGCAGATTTTTCGACTGAGAGCTGCTATGGACGGAGTGACCACGCAGGGCGGGCCAACAAAGGAATGCGGATTGCTTACTGACATGCGTGGCCCCAAAAAAGGAAGGCGATTGCATCATGACAATGGTATTCATGTAGGCCCTACAAAGTATATGTTTTATCCACGTTGTCCATCCATTTTAGATCGTTATTTTAAGCTATTAGCCAAAAAATAAGAAGATCTAAATCTCAAGTAAACCACACCAAAAGAAATAGTGGTGATTTAATAAGGCCCATTAAAATTTTTATTTGCCATCCGACCTCTTGATTTAGTGACGCAAACCTAGATGGAAGTAAAATGCAAATATTAGGGCCTGTTTGGCCGGACGGATCCCATGAGATTAAGAGGGATAGGATGAATTTTGAAGAGTTGAACACTACAAGTAAATGTAATTATATTTATTACAAATACTTGTACACAACAAGCCTATGCTTTACAACACTTACAAACTATCACTTCTTGAATGACAACTCACACATACAAGAAATTATTTTTTTTTGAACTCTTTAATACTTGGACACCTTGCCTTCACTCTTGAACTCACTCTTTGTTGTTAATTATTTTTTGTGTATGTACATAATGAGGCTCTCCCCATATTTATAGGGAGCTATGGAAGGTTTTAGAATCAATATAATTTTAAAGGGTTCTAGGGTTCTAGAAGCTTACAAATATATCCTATAGGGTTCTATTATATTCCGGAATATTTTAAGAGAATTCAGAAGGTTCTAGCATAGTCCGAAATATTCTAGCATAATCCGGAACATTCCAGAAGAGTAAAGAAAACTCTATCAAACTCTAAAAGTTTCCGAAAGATTCTAAAGAATTCTAAAATTTTTCAAAAATGTCTGGAAGTTTCTGAAAGACTTCGGAATATTCAAGAGAGGTGATGATAACATTTAACAGATTTTAAGGTAATGATGGTGATGTCAATGGATTGCTTTAAGATCCACGGGATTGCTATATCCCAGGAGAAGTTCATCAGGTCTGATCGACTCATTAGGCATATTTTAGGATTTTACCATCTTATCCATCCGCAGGCCGAACAGGCCCTTAGCTTGATCCGAAACTTTTTTAGTCCTGTAAGTTTTTAACCGTGGGTATTCAATCACCACTATTTCCTATGATATGGTCCACATGTAACTAATTTTGTCTCATGCCATAAAATGAGCTTTAAAAATGAATGGACGACATGGATAAAACACAAGCATCATGGTGGGCCCGATGAGTACCAACGGACCAATAAGACATGGGTGCCAGAGGGGTGACGACCGAATCCCAGTCACCCGAGAATTACTGTTTAAGGGTATTATTGTGATTTAGTTGAAAAGATTTTTTTAACTGTATGGACAAAGAACATTTTAATAAATAACAAAAACCATTAAAAAGAAGGAGACAAATGCCATATTAACATATGTCTGTGATTTTGTTTTTCCTCTGCGATTCCACGGTCGCTGCTCGGAATCCAAAGCTAAACCTCTCTCTCTCTCTCTCTCTCTCTCTCGATTTATATGTTATTTGTTTTTTCCGCCATTAAAGCACCTGTCGGAGCTTCTCTCTCTCTCTATGTTATTTGTTATTAATTTTTTTTTTCCGCCACCTGTCGGAGCTTCTTTTCTATCGTTTCATTTCTGCAGCTCTTTCTCTCTCTCTCTCTCTCTCTCTCTCTCTCTCTCTCTCTCTCCTATTTATAGATTTGTATTGTTTTTGCTTCCATTAAAGCACCTTTCCTAGCTTTTCTTCTTACATTTCATCAGCTTTCCCTAATAAATTTCACCGCCTTTTCTCCTTAATTTCTGCTGATTTTCTCTCTCTTTCTCTCTACCAAAACGAGTTTTCCTCTTTTTTTTTTTTTTTTTTCCTGCTTGTATTTGGCGATGCCCAATCGGCTTTTCAGCTTCTCTTTCTCTGCGAATCATAAACCCTAGTGATTGAGAGAATCAGAGCGGCTTTGATTGGTTTCAGCTGCAATGAGGTCAGAGACTCGGCTCGAGTCTGCTGTTTTTCAGCTCACTCCTACTCGAACAAGGTACTCTCTCTCTCTCTCTCTCTCTCTCTCTCTCTGTTTGTCTGCCTGCGATTGCTGCAATTTTTTAATCTTTTTCCGATTTGCTTCATACCGTTTCTGATGGTTCGATTGGTCTTTGAAGATGTCAAAGGGTTTAAATGGATGGATTTTTTTCAGTCTAGAGTTTTCACTTGATTCGAGTGACAGGTGCGTTGCTTGTGTGGAAGTAGGACGGTGTCCTTTTTTCCAGAATCTGTTATGACCAAAGCATCATGCGTCGAGTTGCAGTGTGTAGATTCTATCAACTTGATTTATTATTATTTTTTTTAATACACAAATTGGTGTTCTGTTGGATTTGTTTGATGATCTAAGCTTGGATTGAATCTCAACAGCAATACTGCTACATTCCGCTGCTGAGCAGATTAAGAACGCTTTCAATTTTCCATTACAGGGAATAGGGGTTTGGCAATGCTATCCGTCTGCTTTCTTAATAGGACCCGAGTGCATGCAAATGTGTAGGAACCTCCTTCCTTACCTAGATGTTCTTTGGTTGATGACTGAGATTTTGAAAGATTAGGATTCTAGATACAAATGATGGATATTTTAGCAGGAGCTATGTGGACTTTAGTCAGCATGTGAATTTTACTGCTCTTTGAGTCGCTCGCCCTAAGAGATAACGGGTCAGGTAGATCTGCAAAATTGTGTTGAATCTTTCCCATGGAAGAAACCTTAGTTGGACTTCTATTTTAGGGCTCTCTGATATGAAGTTCACAATTTTATGAGTTTGAAGCTCTCTCTTCTCTAATGGGAGGGTTTTGACTGTGTATTTTTGCTTTTTGGGTCTGCCATATGGATTTCCCTATGCATTGCATAATTCCTTCTATTCTTCTAGACCTGGTTTGTGAATTCACTGATAAATTTGGCCCTTTGCTGATGGAAGTCTTCTGTTTCTTTTTCTATCAGGTGTGATTTGGTTATCATAGCAAATGGCAAGACGGAGAAGATTGCATCTGGGTTGTTGGACCCTTTTCTTGGCCACTTGAAGACAGCCCAAGATCAAATTGCCAAGGGGGGTTATTCAATTACACTCAAACCGGATCCTGGAAGAGATGTGACATGGTTTACAAAAGGAACTGTGGAGAGGTCTGTAAGTTTGTTGGTCTCTCTTACACAGTGCGCTTCACCTTCCCCCCCCCCCCCTTAATTGTAAATTGTTGAAACCAAGATTTTAGAACTCGATTGGGTGGTTGAGAAACTTGATAAGTCAACTTGATTTGATAAGTCCTCGGGCTGAGTTAAGGATTAACTTAGTTTCTACGAAATTTGAGAGAGCTCTATCAAATATTTGAAGAACTTGATTTGGGTACTTGTAAAACTGATGAGCACCCGATAAAGTCAATGTGCAATTGATATCTCAAGAGACCAGACTACAACCTGCGCACCTTTTAAACTCAAAAAACTCAATCGATTTTTGAGATGCACATAATAAATGTTTTATAAAACTGGGACATGTGATTCGTTACTGATATGAAACCCTTCTGTTTTTTATCCTTTAATTGCTTTGTTGCTGTCAGCAAAATGCTTGGTGGTCCTAAGTATTTGTAATGAGAAATGAAATTCAAAATATGTGTGTTAGGTTTGTCCGATTTGTAAGCACGCCTGAGGTCCTAGAACGAGTGAATACTATAGAATCCGAGATCTTACAGATTGATGATGCACTTGCCATTCAGAGCAATGACAATCTAGGATTCAGCACTGTAAGTTAATAGTCTCAATCAGCCTCACATGAGCTTTTTGTTTGGGGGGAAAAAATCTTAACTGATTTTCTTTGTAGCAGGTAGAAGATCATCAGACGAAATCCATGGGAAGCACTGAAGGTACTGTAATAAATCAATGATCTGGCTCTCTCTCTCTCTCTGTTTTTATTTTTTATTTCTTTTTTATTTTTATTTTTATTTTTATTTTTATTTTTATTTTTATTTTTATTTTTTGAATTTTTCTGCACATTCAGCATGATAAGGACACATATTTAATCTATACATCTCTCTTCTTCCTTCTTTAACTCTTTTTATATCAATTGTATTTATTTGATGTCTCTTTGGGAGATCATCAGACAAATTCCTGTCATTGTCTACTAGGGGCATGATGTGGACTCCAACAGCATAACTGATTTTCTTTTGATTGATTTATTTATTTTATTTTTATTTTTATTTCCAAAATCGTGGTATGCAAAAGAATGTATTTAAGAAATAACTTTTGATAAATGTTCTCCAAATGACGCTGCACCGTTTTGGACAGGTAGCAAGCGCGTGCTTGATGCGGATGCAGATAAAGCAATTGTGCTTTTCAAGGTATTGATTCAGCACATGAGCTCGTCATACAGGGACTTCTTTCGCTACTTCTGATACATTTTCTGTTGATTTATGGCAGCCTGGGGCACATCCACCTGAATCAAATGG
Source organism: Magnolia changhungtana (assembly GCA_030180095.1). Classification (NCBI taxonomy): domain Eukaryota; kingdom Viridiplantae; phylum Streptophyta; class Magnoliopsida; order Magnoliales; family Magnoliaceae; genus Magnolia; species Magnolia changhungtana. Next base: position 2,123,239 of record JASAUF010000230.1, on the reverse strand, counting down.
TTCCACTGCCCACGAGGAGAATTCAAAGTATGTACGAGGACACTCTGCTTATTAACTTTATCATGCTTACCCTGGTTGGTTGAGTACATAGTTGTAGATTACTGATTTCTTATTATTTTTTTCACATCAACAACTTGACCCAGAAATTGGACACCATGCAATATCCCAGGAATGCAGAATCGTAAAGATGAAATGGGGTGTCATTATGATGGACTAAACACTATAGCATGGGAATCATGTTCCTAAGACCAAATACCCTTAATCGTATTTTGTGGATGAAAGAGGATACTAGCATCTAACCTTACATTATATTTATATGCATGTATAGACATGAATGTGCATGCATGTTCTTGTGCTTGTGGGTGGGCATCAATGCTTTCAGAGATACGAAGATAAATTTGCAATCAATCTTAACATACTTCTCATCTATTATGGCTGTTCAGCCTATTTTACATAGGATATGATAAATATTTCATGATCTCTTATTATGGGGTGTTTTATCTTACTCATATTTCATTCATCAGAGTTCAGCTTTTGAAAGTACTCGAGTCGCGCAAAACTGTGTTGCAGAAAGAACAGGGTATGGCCTTTGCACGTGCTGTAGCTGCAGGCTTTGACATGGATCACATGTCACATTTATTATCATTTGCTGAATGCTTTGGGGCCTCACGTTTGATGTAAGATGTAATACTTTCTTATTGATCGGCTTATAGTGTTTGTTTGTTTGTTTTTTTTTTTCCTCTAATTTGAAAAGATACATTTATTTACTTTTTTCTGAATGTAAGTTATAGCTTTCTGTTTAAAACTTACACCTAATGGGTTTCTACTTCTTCTTGCGACAGGGATGCATGCTTAAGGTTTATGGAATTATGGAAGAGAAAGCATGAAACTGGTCAATGGCTTGAAGTTGAGGCAGCTGAGGCAATGTCTAGCCAATCAGGTTTCTCTTCCATGAATCCTTCAGGGATTGTGCTCACTGGCGAAGCCAGGAAGCAGAATGAATTGAGGGAAGCATCTCCTGAATCCGGTGGTGTGTTCGGTACTGAAAGCAATGGAAAAACAAGCAATAATGCGGGTCCAGATATGAGTTCTCAGTTTTTGAGCTCAGATCACAACAGAGGTAAGTTAGGTATAGGTACAAATATGACCCGTTCTCTAATAGATCAGATTCTCCTTTATGCAGTTGACCAGAAGATCTACATTTTTATAAGTAATTGATGGGTAGTAATTTGAACGAAATTCCTTTTTTTTTTTTTTTTTTCGTTGAAAGGTATTAGAAACTTTATTGAAAAAAAAAAGGAAAGGAATGCATCAAACATGGGGGTACTGAGGAGCAGATTCTGAGTGACCCTTTTGTCACTCCCTCTTTGTCAAGAGAGTCAGCTACCGTATTCACCATCCTCAGAATGGTAGAAATTACAACCCTCTTATTGGCCAAAATGCATATTTCAGATATACAAAAATTATACTGCTTCACATGGGCCACCCACCCCGAGTGTGCCCTTGCATCCCATAGGTAATCCCACTCGAGCCCGGTGTAAAAATGCTCCTGCATTAATCACCCTCGGTGAGGAGTCTCAAGCACGCGACCTCCCGCTCTGATACCAATTTGATGCAGGACAATTAACCACTTGCTCTAAAAGCTCGAACTGATAGAGCATGACGAATTAATCCCTTTATCTTATAGCCCAAGCCCCACATCACATGGGTTAGGACCTTGGCCGAACTTCCCTCGTGAGCCTCAAATCACATGGGTACCGCCTCACACAAGCCACTTGCCTCACATGGGCCACCCACCCTGAGTATGCCCCTGCATACCACAGGCAACTCCACTCGAGCCCGGTGTGAAAGTGCCCTTGCATTAAGTGACCTCAACAATATGTAAGCCTTCTCTGAGGGCCACATTTTCTACCTCATTAATCATTATATCCTACCCCGCCACAAGGTCTTGAGTATGCCATTAAGATGCAATCCATATCATTTCTCAAAATGCCTCCTACTCTCAAAGGGCAAAGGTTCCAAAGAGCAGAATTGTTAAAATTGAGCTTAGAACCCATGGGAGGTGATTTGCATGTGATTTTACTGATCCCCACCCCAACAATGCACATGACCATTGATCTCATCATATTTATTATCTGACTGTTGGATTCTTCAGATCCTTGATCAATCAGCTGTGTTGCTGTTTGGTTGCATCTATTCCCCTTTATAACTAGCAAACCAGTTCCTCTTTTAATAGTTTCTGCCTAACCGTCCTTTTGTTGAGTATTTTGTTGTTCCATAAACCTCAAAAAATTGCATATGAAACCATTCTCCACTGAAATTTGCCTCACGGGAAACTGTTTGTCAAACAACCTTTTGTAAGATTCCTCACCGAACTGTTAAGCACCATGCAATCCCAAATTGGTTAAGTTATTCCACACAGCTTGTGCCACCTCACAATGTATGAGAATATAATAGCCTCTCCTTACTCTTCCGTTATAGAAAGCACATGCTGATGAGGGCTATTGAGTGATTTATAAATTGTTCATTGTCAGGGTTGTTTGCCATTGTGCCTGAATGAATCCTCTCCACTCTCGGTGGACTATGCTTCCTCCAAACTTTTGATCAAGCCTCCTTCTCAGTGCTCGAAGATAACATCTAACAAAAAGATTTGGAAGAGAAGCTACCACTAATGGAAGTCAATGAAAACATCTTTCGTAACCTTCAACAATGCCATGAAACTTCTGATTTTGTCCTCTTTTATATTTTGCCAAAATGATGTTCCAGACAACTACTCTTCCAAGAAACTCATAGCAATCTTTAACCATCGAGCCTTTGCAAGATGCTATGGTGTACAAAGAAGGGAATGATTGGTCTTAGATTCTCAATTCAAAACCCAAGTATCTTCCCACTGAAAGTTCAGCCGTTCTTCATGATGCAACCCACTTTATCTGAGATGTCCCTACCATTTTCTTTTGCTATGATTCCCATTTTACTATTGGCCTCTGAACCCTCACTTCCTATTGCCACTGCTGAGAACCATCCTTGATCAGTTTCACCACACTTTCTCGCAATAACTTCCCTCCAAAGTGCATCTGGGTCCTCCTCGAATCTCCACCACCACTTTCCAGAAGGGGCCTAATTTCTCTCTTTGGTTCTGCCTATCCTACTGCCTCCTTTGGCTTTTAAACACCCTCCCATACATACGATGGAATTTGCGGTTTTCTCCTCCACCCTCCCAAAGGAAGTCTCTTTGAATAGGCTCGATCTTCTTAGACAGTTGCTGACATTTTGAACAACAAGCTAAAAAAAGGCCAATTGAAAGAGAAGATTCGATGGGAGAGTTTCTTCCTCCAAATGAGATGTATTTGCACTTTCACCTAGCCAGCCTCTTTTCCAGACGTTCCACCTTTGGATCCAAAGAAGGCCAGGATTACCTTTGTATTTTCTCTTTGCAGCGTATATAGTATGTCAACTGTTCAATCTCCTCACCAGTCAAATCCACCTCTGCAATATAACTTTTCGCAACGTTCACCCTGAGACTGGATATCGCTTGAAAAACCGAAATTCACTTTTCAGAATTTCGATTTGATAAAAAGAAATGCCACTGGAAATGAGATTGTCATACGTGAATTTCCAATGAGAAATAACGTCTTAGGATTACTTACCGGAAAACCTGTAAGTGATGAAGGTCAAAAGCCCTGCCAAGTACCAAGCTCAAACTTTTGGCAACCATATAGAACAGGAAAGGAGATAAATGGCCGGGCTTTCTCAAACCCCTTTTTGGCAACCATATAGAACAGGAAAGGAGATAAATGGCCTGGCTATCTTAAACCCCTAGTGCTCCTGAAGAAACCAGAGAGGCATCTATTGATGAGAACCAAGAAAAATGGCAGAGAATTGCTCCCAAGACTCCCCCTTCCTAATCTTTATAATTAGGAACCTTCAATAATCAGCAGAACAGATGAATCCAAAGATAGGGTTCCTTTGATCAGCACCCTGACTCTTCTCACTTTGATTTCATCTCAACAACTCTTCTTTTCCATGTCTAGCACCATTCCCTAAACAGATCCTGTCAACACAAGAATCTCAACACCCTGTGAGTGGAGGGAAACTCCCCACACCTAGAGGCACACAATTCTGCTAGACAAACCTGACCTCTCAGAACACCTGCTCAAGCTTATAAGACGTACCCTATGGCAATCCCCAAACTCATTCAAAACTATAGCAGCCTCTGACACACCTAAAGCCATAACTCCACTATTCGATTCTTCACCATCGCAAGTGTATAGCGATCAAAGAGTCATCACTACCAACTTTTAGTTGCAAAGCATGTTGCCCAAATCTGCCTTACCAAAGAAAGGTCTGTGTAAAAAAATGATTCTTGATGGAGAAAGCATCATTTACCTCCACCCTTAATCTGCCTTTCAAACATTCCTCTGATGTTTTAGGCGTCTGATTGCCCTTTTCCAGCTTGACATCCTTGTAATAATGCGAGAAATCAGAAATCTCTCTCTCTCTCTCTCTCTCTCTCTCTCTCTCTATATATATATATATATATATATATATATATATATATCCAGAGCCAGATCGATCGATCTCGATCAATCCCATGGATCACTGTTTTGATGTTCATGCCATACTTGTAAAAGATGGAGGAGATGTCTTCCAATCACCATTTGGGATCGCAACCCGATAGAACAAAGTGAAAGGGTCCTACGACCTCTCTTCCTCCCGGCAGCTGCCTTCCTCAATTGGAGCACCCTTCATCCCCTGTCCTCAATGCTCTCTTTACTGGTTCTTATCATCTGGTATCAGAATGGGGATGTTGCAAAGAGTTGGCTGATCCTCTTTGAAAAAAAAGAGGAAAGAATGGTTCTTCTGTTTTCACTGTGTACAGAGAGGTTTTTCTTCTGCCTTATTCAAGAAATACTCTTAATGTACTGGATCTGGATCTTTCAATTCATTAGAAGAGGTTTGGGATTTAGCAATTTGGGGATGTTGTCAGGAAACACATCAGAAAAAAGAAAAAGAAAAAGAAAAGAAACCCCTGATAGGAGCCATGCAAGAGGACCACACTGCCATACGACTGCTGAGGACATGCCTGTGTGGACTCCATAATGACTTCAGTCAAGCTTGTGCTAGATTTGCTTCAATGTGTCTCCCTATGTTATTCCTCTTGAAAATTTTTGGAATCTGTTTTCCTTTCACTTGAATTTTGCGTTGGACCAACTAAGAACTCTGTTTCACTTGAATTTTTTGAAAATGAAAATAAAATCCTTCCAAGTGGAAGTTTTCTGCTGGGACCATTACAGTTTGTGTTATTAGGTTTTGTAAGTTTTCTTCAAACTCTTACTTAAAAAAAAAAAAGAAAAAAAGAATAGTAAATGGTCCCATTCTACGGTGAGGGGTATTTTGACATTTTTTCGCTCTGACAGTTGAATGATTTCTTTTATTGTTTTTGAGGCAATAATAAGAATTTATTTCTTTTTGTTTTAAATGTCTTAAAAATAAACTGTGCTCTCATTTCCTTCTGATTTTTTTTTTTTTTTTTTTTTTGAAAATTGTCAAAATTTTAAAATAAAATCAGTAGGACACGGGAGTAGAGTTTACTTCCAAGATCTTATTTTAGAAGAACAAATTTGTTTGTGAAGAACAAATTCCAAGAACTTGATATACATTTATTTGTGGCCAGATACAAGGCCTCCCATGGATTCCCAGGTGCCATTAAGCCCCCATGAATATTTTCAAGGCCAATTTCCACATCCTATGTATGCCCAGTGGCCTATTCATTCTCCACCAGGTGCGCCAATTTTCCATGCCTATCCCATGCAAGGCATGCCTTACTATCAGAACTATCCAGGAAGTGGTCCATTTTTCCAGACACCGTATCCTCCAATGGATGATCCCAGGTACAATGGCACACAAAGGAATGGACAGAAAAGGCATTCCATGGATGGTAAGAATAGCAATGTTGAATCAGAGACTTGGGAAGTTGGTGTTTCAAATGCAAGGTCACAGGATGGCACAGATCAAAGCATATCAGAGTTGGAGCCACAGAGAAAAGTTGGTCAAGCGGGTAAAAAACGTTCGGGGATGGTTGTCATTCGGAATATCAATTATATCACTTCGAAGAGGCACAATACATCAGGAAGTGAATCCAATTCAGCTTCTGAACCTGAAACTGATGAGGAAGCTGATGACTCTGATAGCACGGAAAAGAAACGTAAGAACTCTGCAAGATCTTCAAAAGGTAAAGCAAGTCACACAAAGTCTAGTGATACTTGCAGTTTGAATGACAGGGTTTATGGGCGGGACACAGATACTGGGAATTGGCAAGCATTTCAGAATTGTTTATTGCGAGATGGTGATGAGAATACAACAATTACTGATAGAAGCGTGTTTTCTGCCGAGAAAGAGACCCACACAAAAAGACGACAGAGTACAGCTGGGGCAGATCCAATTCTTACTCGACGAGATTCAGCAGATCTCCCAGATCAGAGGATGACCGAATTTGATACATATAGTGGCAGGACAGCTCGAATGTATAAGGAGAGGGCATCAAATGATGAATCGGCGATTTCTCATGAAGGGTTTCATTCAAATGGAGGAAGAGGATTGAGAAATAGCCAGCTGGATGGACAGTTCGCCAAAATAGGTGGAGGGAGAGGGTATAGAAGGGTGACTAACGATGATTTCATGATATATGGACGAGGAAGCCAATCTGGCACTACGAATTCCCTGTCAGATCCGCTTGCTGGAAATGATTTTGGGCATGCTGATAATTTGGATAAGAGCTCCTCTCATAATGTAACAGATGAATCCTTTATAGTTCCTTTTAGGTCAAGCTCTCAGGATCACATTGGAACAGACAGCAGAACTGCTATTGACATGGATTTGGAGTTCCCATCAGCTCTTCAGAGAACAGAAGATTCTTCCAATAAGATTAGAAGCCAAGTCAACTATGAACCAGATGATTTGAGCCAGATGCCAGAGCGTGGAACAGAGAGGGAATCTGTTGGTTATGATCCAGCTGTGGACTATGAAATGCAGGCTCGTGCTGGAAACACTGTTGTGCTAGAGAGTGAAAACCAAGATGTTGTGAATGGTGTTAAGGAAGGATCAAAGAAATTGGACAAGGAAAAGAAGTCAAGATCGCAAGATGCTTTAGAGAAAAGAAAGATGGATTCAGCAATAAGGAAGGGGAAGCCATCAAAGTTGAATTCTCTGGCAGAAGCACAAGTACGCGCTGAGAAGCTTCGGGCCTTCAAAGCTGATCTTCAGAAAATGAAGAAAGAGAAGGTATTTTTCTCCTCTTTCATTTTTCTCAGCTCTTTACTGGGAGAGTTGAAGCCCTCTGAGCATGCAACTTTAAAGGCTTGGAAAAAATCCTTTTGTCAATGAATTTCGTTCAAAACAAAAGGGTTGCATGGAAAGATATATTCTCTAAGAAAATTCAGAGAGAAAATTTCCAAGTTCCTTTCACCTTGAATGGCTCTTTTTCTTTTTCTTGTCTGAGACCTGACAAAAATTTCTCGTGTTCTCAAATTGACAGCAATAATTCAATGTTTTGATTCTTCATATATTTCCTATGGCAAGTTCATGCCCATTTCTTCACAGTTGTAATTTACCTTTCAAAACAAAAATAATTATTCACTGTTGTAATTGTACTTGTTTGGAGAAAAATAAATCAAAGTAACTTAGATTTAATGTTTTCTGTTGTTTTTATCACCTCTAATATATGCTGGATTACCTGTTGGTCTGTTTAATGTTTAAAAGAAGATATGAAAACACCACAAGTATTTGGATTGTCCATTTAGAAAAGTTAAACTTCTCTCAGGCCAGCAAGCTGCTAGATTGTTCTGATATTTTTGGAACTGCCAAGGATGCTGTTCTGTCAATGTTTCACTGAAGGACAATTCATGGCACCATACCACATTGAAATTTAAATGTTATGGAAACACCACTGTGGTAGTTTGTCTGTGTTTTACTTGTTTCTTTTTCCTTTGTCATACAACCGTTATTTTTGTTTATTTTATTGTTCCTTAGCCAGTGAACTTGATTTATTTATTTATTTTTATTTTTTTACTTCATTCCAAAATTTTCAGGAAGAGGAAGAGATGAAACGATTGGAAGCTTTAAAGAGAGAGCGTCAAAAGAGAATTGCTGCAAGAGGCGGCAGTTCTAGCCCCGCTCAGTCACCTTTGTACTCTCAGCAAACCAGATCCCGGCTGCCAACAAAGCTTTCCCCAGGCTTGCATAAAGGGTCAAAATTTAGTGATTCAGAGCCGGGATCATCGTCACCTATACAAAAGTTGCCTATAAGAACAGTTTCTGTGGGATCGAATGATTCTCAGAAAACCACTAAACCAAGCAGACTAAATGGTCGACACTTAGTTGGGAATGGATTAAGCCGCTCAGTCTCATCATTACCTGAACTGAAGAAGGAGAATAATGGCCCTGCACTAAAAAGCCCCGAACCAAAGGCAGCCCCAATTCGGACTAGAAGACTCTCGGAACCAAAAGGCAGCAGCAGCGGTCAAGCTTCTTCACTTAAGTCTGGAAGCAGTGATCCAGTACCAAAGAAAAAATTATCTGATGAGCCTGAAAGCAAGAAAATCTCTGCAATAATGAACCTTGACAGAACCAAGTCTGCGACGCTCCCTGAGCTGAAGATTAGAACATCAAGAGGCAATTCAGATATGATCCAGAACAAGTCAGCAAGAAAGGAGATAATGCAGAAAGAGAGTGGATGCAAATCTTCTCCAGCTTCTGAAAGTATCAAACTGAAAAAGAGTAACGAGAAGACTTCGCATCGTAGTAGCCATGTGGATGACAACCAAGTTGTTGAGAAGACTGTTGTGATGCTCGAACATGACACAAACCCTGTTCCCATTGTGCAAACATCCAAGGAAAAGTTAGAGATGGGAAAAGGCTCATTTGATGAAGACACAGGAGAGAAGACTCAAGCAGTTGCAGAATATGGATCTGATCGTGCGGCAGCTTCACCTGTTATCATTGGTGAACCTGATCAAGATCCTAGTGAATGCCGGCTCGATGAGAAGTCTATTTCTCATAAGGTGCACTTCGTAAAAACAAACGGTTTAGAGCTGCTTTCATTATGAGTTCTATTTTCTTCTGCTTTTCTTGTTACTTAACTTTTGAAACACTTCCCTTCGGGTGAGTAAGCTAGCGATCTCAATGCTGCAACAATCAGGTCCTACCATGTTAGAGATTTAAGGTATTCCCAAAATATAAAAGAATGAAGTGCCTTCGGTTTTTCAAACAACAAAAATTCCTATGTTTTTATGACTACCATTTTGGGAGTGGAAACTACCTCTTCTAATATCAATGGTGGAATTTCTTGTTTAAACTTTGCAAAATTCAACTTATTAGCAAACTTTAGTTGGAGGATTTTATTTATTTATTTATTTTCCCTTTCTCATCTATGATCCAAAGATCGCACTGCCATTTCAATTCATTTTAGACTGGACAAGCTTGGTGTTGAAAGGCGAGGGTATTTTTGTTTTTTTGGTCATGTTTTGATTTTTATTGATGAATAGAGGAAAAGAGGCTCTCTTCAGTCAGTGAATTTCTCGTCCGTTTCCTCTCAGTGGGTCAACTGCAATCGAGTATGTGACCTCAATGTTTGGGTATCCCTTTTATTTTATTTTATTTTATTTATGTATTTTGAGAATGAAGTATCAGTAGTAAACAGCCTGTTTTTCAATACTCAGGTCTCAGGTTGGAGCCCAGGTTACCTATTAAAAAAAGTATATTGTTATCTGCCAGAGGGGAAATTGATTTTTATTTTTATTTATCATGAATGTCATTCTTTGGTACCTCTGCGTCATAGTCAATGCCAATCCAAGACGGCTTGAGTCAGCTCTACTTTAAAGTCTACTGAACTATCATGAACATGTCTGGTATTGTCAGCAGGTTATACAACCTGCATATGGTCAAAACTTCAATCTACTTTCTCCATAGTTTGATATTGCTTTAAATTTTCTTTTTAAATTGGCTGATTTTAGTTATATTTGTTCTTTTGCCGATCAGGTGACAATAGATTCCGCAAGGGATGAATCGCCAAAGTCTTCCGTCTTCATTGCTGCTGAAAAACCATATCAGGCCCCTTATGCTCGAGCATCATCATTGGAAGACCCATGTACTAGGAATTTACAATACAGTAAAGCACCGCCAATAAGCTCCGAAATGGCAACAAGCACGGAGAATGTCAAGGCACATATCCCCAATTTTACAGGCACAAAGTCCCTAGAACAAATTCCTGAAACTGTGGATAAGCCTCGGGACAAGGAAGCCTCAAAAGGGTTCAGACGGCTGTTGAAGTTTGGAAGAAAAAACCACACTTCAGCAGCAGGAGATCATAGCTTGGATTCAAATAAGTCAAACATTGACAGCTCAGCTGTAGATGACCACACTGCAACCACTGCTTCCAGTGAAGGTAGAGTCTCCAAAGATGACTTTCCAAATCTGCAAATTTGTGCCCGAATTCCTTTTACCTGTGTTCAGAAACTCAACCAAGTGGTTGAAAAAATTGCCAAAAGAGTAGGGCTGTAAATGGGTCGGATATTGCAATATCTGTATCTGATATCCGACTTGGACATCAGATAAGGATAAAGATTTGGATATTGTCCAAAGAAGTCGGATTTAGGTCAGATACAGATATTATCCAAAGAAGTTGGATAGTTGAGTAATAGGATATTTGACTAATTAAAAATTTTAAAAATAAGTTAGATACCTAATAAAATTAACAAAATACCTAAGAGTGGGGGAAAGACAATTTCCATAATATAATTAGCTAATATCAAGCTAAAGCATTTAAACAAAAACTTACCGGCTGTGACAAAAGATAAAAGTTAATTAACAGCAATGATAACAGTTAATGAATGTGATATGCGCCTACATAGGCCCATAGGGTTATTTTGGTCTAGGACAGAGAGGATTTGCTTTTGTTATTAATGGCATTTCTATAATTAGGACTCTACCCTCTCCTCTCTCTTTCTTCTTCTCTATTCCATATCTCTTCCCACTATTTTTCATGGTATTAGAGCAAAGTTGTTTCTGATCCTTATTCTTCTTCTTCAAATCTTCTTATTTCTCCTTTTCCTTTATCCATTGGTGTCCTATCTTGCTTGTGTTGAAAATTGCTTGAGAAATATAAGGTTTCTTTTTTGTCTCTTTTGTGCGTTGAGCCTTTTGTAATGGTCCGTGTGTGCATGGGGAAATGAAAACATCGGCTTCTTGAATGATAGTATGATCATTGCAAAAGTGTGGGCTATTTGCCCGTGTTCGATGCTGTATTTGTGAGTATATTTCGTCATGGCTGGTTGGAAGTGGTGGACGTGTGGCTGATTCTTCTATCTGAGAGGTGATGTGTGCATCGTGTGAAGTGTTCAACTGTGGTATTCATCGATTGTGCTAGGTCAGCCTGCATTTGTGCTTGTGAAGTACTTTTCTTTTATTTGTTATGGAGATAAAAAGTGACCCGAAATCTGGATTTATAAACCCATCCGATTTTATAGGAGTACAGATAACCTCTATTATGTTAAATGGGACAAATAACTTATAATGGTATGAGTCAATCCAAGCTTTTCTCATGGCTGAACGAAGATTAAGATATTTGACCACAGAAAAACCTGATGAAAAATCCAGCGCTTATGATCAATGGATCCAGAAAAAATGCCCAAGATTATGACCTGGTTATGGAATACTATAGACCTTTCATAAGTGCAAATTTCTAGATACACCTAAGGAAGTGTATGAGAGATGTATTCATCTAATAAAAACATTTTCCTAGTTATCAATTATATAAAGAAATATTCGAGCTTAACAAAAAGATAAATCGTTGAGTGAATACTATTCCAAACTCAAATGAATGTAGGAAGAGCTAAATGTGTATTAAATCCTTATTACTGATTTAGATAAACTATATTAGGAATGCGAAGAGTTCCGAGTGGCCAAGTTCTTATCTAGATTGAAACATTGAGTATAAACTGGTTCACACAAATTTTGGGTGGGAAAGACGTGCCATCTTTAAACAAGGTGTATGCACGCTTCCAACACTTATCTTTGGGCTCTACAAGTGGAGCCAATGATAGCTCGACTCTAGCATCATTTTCTAAACAGTGCTGCCATGGTGGGCATAGTGGAAGAGGTAGTTGTGGCAAAGGCCGTGGACTTAGGAAGTACACGCATTGTAGTCTTTCTAGTCATTATGTTGAAAAATGTTAGGACTTCTATGGGAAGCCCGCATGGGCTAATCAAGCTTCTCATAGTGGAGAGAGAAGCAGGCTTCCACTGGTTAATTGTACATTTAATGCTCCATAGAAACATATGACTGGCGAGATGGGTACTATGACTCGAGAAGATTATTCCAAGTTACTGAACAATCTACAGAATCGGTCTATTCCTGCTACTTCTGCAGTTATTTCCACCCCGATGGCTACATTCGTAACAATAGATATGGCTTGTTTAGGATCGAAGTCTCATATTCCAAGGGTAACTAGCTCTGGAGCATCCGACCATATGATAGGTCAACCTAGTGTGTTTTCGTCTATTAATGGCTCATTAACATGCTCTTTTGTCACTCTGACAATGGTACCCAGTCCAAAGTATGTGGAATGGGTGCCATTCATATAAGTCTCTCTATTTCATTATCCTTTATTTTATTTATTCCAAAGTTTCTTTAAGCCTTTTGTCTATTACAAAATTACAAAAATCCCCTCCATGTCCTAGACCAAAATAATCATCTAAGTGGGCCTATCTAGGCCCATATTACATTCATTAACAAATAGCCATATAAACCTCCTCATCCATGTAAATGTTAGTCAACACTTTAGAATTTAATATATCATATTATTAGAATTTATTGTTTTAATCAATAATGTTATTAGTTGAGTAAATTACAAAAAATGCCCTCAAGTAACCAAATACGGATTCTGACCCGCTTAAAAGTCGGCTAATTGGGAAATCAGGTAATTTTTTTGTATAAGGTAAAAATCCCATATCCTCATCAATTTTCTCAGGTCGGATATGTCGAGCAACGGAGTAAACAGATTTCTATTACCAGCCATACTAAAGAGGACTTCTTGAATCTGATATTTAACACTCGAAGGAGGGCTTCTCAGATCTGTAATTTTATGCCTGTATTTAACACTATAAAGAGTACTTTCCAAATCAATAATTTGTGCCTATATTTAACACTCTAAAGATAACTTGCCAGATCTGTAATTTTACAAATATTTAACACTAAAAGATAACCTCCCAATTCTATAATTTGGTGCCTGAAAACTTCTTTTTCCGAAAGTTGTGCTGAGTCACCCGGGCAAGTCGGACCGATTCTCATCTGACATGGCTGAGTCGCAATTCAACCAAAGACTGGATGGGTCAGTCCTGAGTCACCAAGTCTTAAATCGATGCACCGATCACTAGAGCTGTTGAAGTGATAAAAGTCCCTTGATATACATTGATACACCACACTCTGACAGCTTAAGCTTTTGGAGTGAATGGTTGTTTGACATGGTATCTGAGCGGAAGATCCTATGTTCGAATCTCGAGAGCAGCAAAAATATGCCTCTAAAATATTATTCTCCCACGGGGGACCAGGACAATCAGGTCCGTCTCCGGGACCGGGAAATCAAGCCCGGCCTATTTATGGTGTGAGTGTCCCTCCACCCTCGTCAGTATGTTCCCGTGCGGAGTTCCCACCCCGCACGTGCGGTGGAGTGAATGGTTGTTTGACAAGAGCAACCGAGTGTTAAACGCCAAGTAGCCAGCTTTGGATTGATGGGTTATTATTTGACTCAGCAGTAGTTGATTTCAGAAATTGGTTTAGTCAGTGACTTGGAGAAATCAAAGTTAGAAATCCTAAGGCCATTTTGGGAGCCAGTTTCTGAATTGCTACCATCATATCTTCACTCACTATAACTTCTACCTTATACTTCTATCGGTTATGCATTTCAGTTCATACACTGAAGAATCTCATCTCTCAAGATGATAGCCCCACAGGTGGAACTTCACACAAGGGTGAGCAGTCCCCCATAGAACTTTTGTTTACATTTTATTTGTTTATTATTATTATTATTTTAATCTTTCTGCAAAGATGGATTTTGATTCATGAGCTGGATTCTTTCATATAGTTTCCCGTCCATTCTCCTTGCTGTCACCCTTCCGGAGCAAGACCAGTGAGAAGAAGATAGCAACATGACGAGTCGACCATAATTTTAGTACAGGAAAAAAATGTAAGTTTCTTTCAATATTTGTTAATCTGCGTTTGGTGAGCACTGAAATGCTAATGTGATTTTATTGATATGCTTATCGTATAATCAAAAGTGTTGTCCTTTATAATATTGCTGTAGGAACCACATTCTTCAGATTCATTTCGTAATGTTCATATCCTGAATCGGTCTGCACACTTGTCACATACAGCTTGCAATCTTCAGACAGTTATATGGGGTGTTTGGATGCACTATTGAATTGAAATGCAATTATCAGTCTAGAGAAGTGGGAAAAAGACTTGTACTGTAATTTCCTTCCCCAGCATTCATAATGAGTTTCTGGCTCCAAATTACAATCACTTAAGGGCCCGTTTGTTTGAGCCCTAGATGCCCTTTTTAAAATCCAAACAGCAGTTTGATATTGTGCATTTGGATGTACCTTGCAAACACCTGTCTCATCTCCTGCTTGACAAAATAGATACTAAAAATGCTGACTCAGCAAAAACCAATTGGAGTCGACAAAAAAAGAAGAAGAAAAAAAAAGCAGCCTTGAAACCCCCCCCCCCCCCCCCCCTTTGAGGAGTACATCCAAACGTGCCCTAGCTTTGTAGTTGCACTTGTAAGAAATTTAGCAGCAATTTCAAGGCTACTTTGGTTATGAATACTAGAAAATGCCATTAACTGTTGTCATTTCCTCTTGATTAAACTGAATATTCACAATTCAATTCCTTGTGCATCCAAACGCATATAAGTGAGGTAAATTACCTACTTTCAAAATTCCATGACACTTCCATTGACATGGACTGTAGAACAGGGTCTTGGAACTTGGATTGGAAGAGATAGACGAGGTAATGTATGGTGGGCTTGATGCTAGGACTTAATGTGTAGTGCTTAGAAACCTCCATTGACATGGACAGAAGGTTCTATGGATGGTCCATCTGATGGGCCGCATCGAACTGATGCATCACGACCAATGGCAAGTTATGATCTAGATGTTTTGATTAATGCACCTTTCTCCCTCAAAGATGCTGGTGTTGCTGTTCATGTCAGGTGGTGGCAAAGAATGCCATCGTCCAACTCAACTCTTTCGAAGATCACAAAACAAGAGAGCTGCTAAGCGACATGCTACTGGATGGTGCTCTGTTGGCCCCACCATGATGTATGTGTTATATCCATGCTGTCCATCCATTTTTCCAGATCATTTTAGGGCATGAACCCAATAATGAGGCAGATCCAAATCTCAGGTGAACAACACTACAGGCCCACTATAATGGTTATTTGCCATCCAACCTGCTGATAAGGTCAGACAGACCTTGATGAAGGGAAAACACAGATATCAGCCTGATCCAAATCTTTCGTGGCTGCAACAAGTTTTTAGCCTGATCCAAAACTTGTGGCCCCCAATAAGTTTTTAATGGTAGGAGTTCAATCACCACTTTCCTGTGGTGTGGTCCACTTGAGATTTGGATCTGCCTCATTTCTAGGCTAATGCCTTAAAATGAGCTGACAAAATAGATGGACAGAGTGAATAAAACACATACGTCATGGTGGGGCCCATGGATAACCATCAGTAGTGACTATGCAATCCTCGTCCACATCACATGTGCCAACATGATGCATGCAAGAAAGATCCAGGTTGTATCTCATGTGAATCCACTCTCTAGATGCCCTGGTCCGCGTATCAGGCTATTCCACTCATCATATACGCCCCAGATAAAGAATCAATTCCCCTAACAAAGACAACTTTGCTTTCTTGTTTCTAACATTGGGGCCACCTTTTAAATGGGCCAGGGCATCAGATGAACGACATAGATCTTGCTACTACATCCCATGCTGGCCAATGTGATTGCCTTGTGCATCTGTGTCAGCTTTGAGAACCTACAAGATAAAAAGTAAAGAAACTAAGCAGGTTTTGTTAATCTTGTTCAACGGTCAATTGGGGGACCATGCCTCAAAAATCTCAATAGGTCAATCATAACCATTCAATTTGTGGCCCCGATACAGATGAGAAATACAGCAATGGTCCGTATTCAACTGGATTAGGTCCCAAGATTGATGGCTGAGATTTTATGGAAGCGAATGACGAGGCACGAAATGCTGCCTCTGCTCATCCTACTCACAGCCTCCTTTGCTATGCATTCTGCAGCTTCTTTCGCATCCTCTAAATGCCTGATGAGATTCACAGCCTCCTGCTTCCTCATCACCTGAAAAACATTGCATTCTCAACATGAATTCCCTTTCATGCGAAATAAATAAGAAAAATAAAAATAAAAAATTCTGCATTTTATTTTAAAGGTAATGCAATGTTTCAGTTGGATGGAGTGTTTTCCATACCTCCCATACTCCATTGCTTGCCAGGATGATGAACTCTGTATGAGAATCAATCTTCTTGTCGCTGACGAGAGGTTCCGAGCTATTCTTATCAAGCTCTTCCCTTAGTTTGCCAAGCGTACGTGCGAATACGCAGTTCCCACTCGCATGCAAAAATTCTATTCCATAACACATTCAACATTCCCACGAAAAATACGTATGTAGAAGTGATGATATACATTGACCATGATGTACTACTACTCTATTTAAGCATGGATTGAAGACTCGTCCATCTCGGATTTTGACTCGTCCGAGTCGACTCGTACTCAGTCGAGTCTGATCCTGTTCAGCATTATGAGTCAGCATTGAAGATATGGCCCCAATCTACGTATTAATGAATTTTATATGGACCCATGTCGAGTTTTAATTACCATCCACTAGATGGTTCACATGCAAAACATTACACTAAGCAAATGATCCCAACCTATGTATTAATGAATTTTTCTATGGACCCATTTGAGAGTGTTCAGATGGTTTAATAGTATCCAAAATGTGTTGCCAGAGATTATTATTATTATTTTTTTTAAAAGTATAACCCACTGTCGGTTCACACTTTACCGTTAGCCACCCCCAACTAGGGAGTCGATACCAAGACCTCATTGTTAAAGGTATCTTTCACTCAATCTACCACTGGAGGTATGGATCATGGTGTAGTAAGTGTAAGCCATGGTGCAAAAATCACGCAGATTGGATGATCCTAACCATCCAACCAATATCTAGAAAGATAGGCAATCAAGATGGGTAGAAATAAAATGAGCCCAATCACCATCTTGAAGTCATCAATTCCATAGTGTATTGCATACATTCCAAATATGCACTTGGGTTCGATCCATGGCTGCTGAAAAAACAGACAATTATAAAACAAAACGATTCCGCGTTATTTTGCACCAGGGCTTGCCCCTTGAGCTACGAATCAATGGACCGTCCAGATCGATAATTAGCAATCCCACATGTCAAATCAACGCTCCATGAAGTTGAGGACATCAACATTTCTCATATATATGGTTCGTGCGTGCGCGCAATAAGAACATGGATTGACGACTTAGTCTGAGTCGGATGTGACTCGTCTGAATCATAGTTCTAAAACTCGGTGACTCGATTTGAAACTCGGCCGAGTCAACTCAACTTATCAAGACTTCTAGCCGAGTCACTATGAAAATCGATTGTGAGCTGACTCAGTCTCAACGTGGGTTGACTCACCGAGTTGACACGATATCGGTCAACTAGTCCGGAACTGCAAAGACTCGAACCGAGTCGCTTGATAACCCGACCTTTATAAAATATAGGGAGGGCACACGTGTGAAAGAGAGTAATATAGCATACCTGTAATGGAATTGAGGGAGAAAGGTCTATTGCATGTGGGTGGGCCCTTTTGGCCAATTTGAATGGCCATGCCATCAACGGATAGGATTGCTTTGTAGTCACCAACATTAGCTGCCACAAGCCTCTTTCCATTCATCACCACCATTGCTGCAGACCCCATTTTTCCATTGTGATGTACACTTGTTTTGGTACACTTAAATGCTCCCTTCATTGTCTCTTTGACTTCCTTCCAAAACTGAGTCTAGACAACGAAAACAAAAGGATGGTCCATCTCCATTCATCTAAGGTAACATGTATCTACTTATATAGGCTTTATCAACAAAATGCAGTACATGTGTGTGAGATCTAGACCGTTCATCTGGTTGGCCCCATTATTTATTTGCTGCAGCAAGAAATTCAGGCTGGTTTGATCATCAGGTGGGTTGCTTGTCTGTGGATGGTTAAAAAGATTCATCAACGGCTGGCATCAATGTTGCTTGTGCAGACCATCTGATGACTGGATCAGCTTGATTGAGGGTGGCCTACTGCCCGAGTGTCACATGGACATGCCACGTTGGCATGCATGAGAAGAGTATTGAATCTCTCCCTCAAGCATGGACTGATGATGACTCATACGAGTCAAGTGTTAGTTGGACGGAACCAATCCGGTTCAACACAACGAGTCACCCTGACTCAGTCCCGGACCCGGACCCGGACCCGGACGGGTAGTGGAGTCTGAGAACCATGCACTCAAGAGAGAATATACATTCTTCAATGCACCTTTGCTAGGCTAAACAAATATGTGGGGCCCACCTTCAGGTGATCCAAATTGTTCTTAAGGTGGACAGAAGAAAACCCCACCATCTCCACCATCAGATCTTCCGGCAGTAACTGTGGGCCATTGGTTGCAATTGGTCAGTATTCATCTAATGGGGGGAGATCTTAGGGAATGGCCTATCAAATGATGGGCCCACCAGATGAATGGCTAAGGTTTGAGTGGAGGACTGATAGAGGCCATAGGATGAAAACCAACCTCATTAAGCTCCTTGTCAAAAAGATGTGATTGGATGTATTTGGGTACAGCATCTCCCATGTGGCCATCAAAGACCCCAAACAAGCACAACCCTGAGATTTTCTGGACAAAAACTAGGGTGTCCTGCACCGTTATCTCTCCAAATCTTGATGTATCCTCCACCACATATGATCCATGTGAGATGTCCATCCGTGATGATGTCATCTTCTTCAGTTTCTTTATTACAAAAATCGTCAAATGTTAGAGGTAACATGCCATGTCCAATAAAATGAATGCATATATATGGAAATGGTACCATGAGGTCGACATCATGGGAACTTCCCATGAGGTCGAGCTGTGTGGGCCCCACCATGATGTTTGTCGAACATCAGCACCGTGAGTCAGATGCAGCATTCCAAGGTGGCCCACATGCCTAAAAATCAAGTCAATCCATGACTTGGGTGGGCCACATCACATACAACAATTGAGAGGGGTTATCCTCCCATTAAAATATTCATAATCATATATTGAGCTCACCGAGATGTGGTTCACAAATCCAGCCCATCAATTGTGTGTCTCCCACTAGGATGAGGGCTAATACCAAGTTTCAGCCCCATCCAAGAATCGGGTGGGCCCCACCAAGTACTTTTATATATTTTAGACATGTCTTCACATAGTTTTAGATGGTATGGCCCATGGGAAGTTCCCATGAGACACCCCCCCCCCCCCACCCCCCCACACACACACACACACATGTAGAGAAACGCTCAGTTACGCATAGGTTCGCACGTACTGGGTAGACGATCTGGATGAAGGCACTCTTATGTGCGAGTTTGAAAGAGTGAGTTTCCTTCTCTGGCACACCTCTTCACCCTATTCTCTAACTCTCCGAAAGATGGCCTTTTCATATAAAATTCTTCCGCCGGGATGCTAGGTAGGTCCCACCAAGATGTTAATGATAAATCCACGCCGTCCATACATTTTTAAAAATAATTTTATGGTATGAACCTAAAACTAAGGTAGATCAAAATCTCAAGTGGGCCACACAGTGTTGATTGAACTCTCACCATTCAAAACTTCCTAGGGCTACCAAATTTTTGGATCAAGCTGATATTTGTTTTTTTCCATCATCCAGGTCTGTATGACCTAATCTTCAGGTTAAATGTCAAATAAATATCACGGTGGGCCCTAAAAAATATTTAACGGTGAGAATCATTATCATCGCTGCTTCCTGTGGTGTGGTCCAGTTGAGATTTGGATCTGCCTCAGTTTTAGGATAATGATTCTCAACGTTAAATATTTTTTAGGGCCCACCGCAATATTTATTTGACATCCAACCTGTAGATTAAGTCGTATAGACCTGGATGATGGAAAAAAATAAATATCGGCTTGATCCAAAAATTTGGTAGCCCTAGGAAGTTTTTAATGGTGAGAGTTCAATCAACACTGCGTGACCCACTTGAGATTTTGATCTACCTTAGTTTTGGGTTCACACCATAAAATTATTTAAAAAAATGTATGGATGGCGTAAATTTATCATTAACATTTTAGTGAGACCCACCTAACATCTCAGCGAAAGAATTTCATGTGAAAAGGCTTCCGCCGCATCCTTTGGAGAGTTAAAAAATAGGGTGAAGAAGAGTGTTAAAGAACGAAACTCTTGCATAAGAGCGCCTTCATTCAGACCGTCTGCCTTATCCGACGGTTGATAGCAAGGTTCGCACATAATGACGTGCGAACTGGTGCGTAGCTGAGCATTTATATATATATATATATATATATATATATATATATATATATATATATATATATATATAAACTAAAGAATTGATGGAATTACACAGAAAATTTTCATCGAAACTTTAGAAAATGGTAAGGGGGCGTTTGAATTGTAAGTTACTTGAGTTATTTATGCCTCAAGTAGTTTATCTAGTTTCTTCTTATTAAGCATGCAAGTATGTTTGGGAAACAACATACTCATCAACTTCTCCTCCCCTCATTCTCTCTTTAGAGACTTATGAAAAGTTGAAACGCTAAAAAAATTAACTTAAGTGATTAAGTAATTATAAGTAAAAAAGTTACTAATAACTAAGGAATCCAGATTCTCTGCTTGCCACAAGTAGAAAAATCCTGGTTAATTGAGCCGCATCATCACGCTTCACATTTAATGCAGCAATGCTGATAATGTCAATGATAAAAATCACGAGGCAGGAAAAGAAGATTTTTCTGCATAAGGCAAGAAGAGGATCCAGATTCATAGTTAAGAGTCCTTACTCATGCCTCAACGGTAGACTTAAGAGTTTCATCACAAGGTCATGGGTTTGAGGGCCCATTGTGGTGGCAATCCACTATGGTGTGAGTGTATAGTGCATGTGGGGTGTGAGTGCATGCGTGTGTAAGAAGAAAAAAATATAATCAGAAACTAAACTTACTTCTCTGAAATAAGTTATTTATCTGCTGCTTTAAGTAGAAAGGTAACTTATTTGGTGGTATCGGAACAAGCCTTAAAAGACTAAAAGACGTGTTTACATATTTAGAAATTAAATTATTTTTAAAATAACCATATATGATAAGTTTTCATTTAATAGAGACCAAAACTATAAGTTGCCCTAAAAAACAATACAATATTAATAAAATAAGTCCATATAATTCACATATCATATGATCCAAATAATAAAACATAAGCAATACATTAGGTAAAATTTTCTTACGTCGAAACTTCCAACCTACTTCTGTTCTTAAGTTTTAAATCTCTCTCAAATCGAAGTTTCGAATCAGAAAAAATTTAAAGGATTGGTTGAAATCCACCTCAAACCTTATTCCTCAAAAAATCTCTAAAAACATTCATTTACCTATTCTTTTTCATTTTTATTATTTTTTCAAAATTTTTTTAACAAAAGATATTCATGTGCCGTGGTGATAAAATATCGCAGTGTCGATATATCACCCATGTATCAAAGATACACATGATATAACTGACAAAATAAAAATCAAATGGGCACCCACTATGTGAATTTAGCAGTTTTGGGAGTAATTTTACGTTATTTATATTAGTAGGGCCCATACGAGTTTTTAATTGAGCTCAGGGTGTACCAAATTGGTTACGTATTAGTCGTAATGGCCGATACGTAACGGTAACGACCATGACTGTTACGCATTATGGGGTCGTAACGGCCAACCCCCATTTTTGTATTCATAACGGTCGTTACTGCCCAGTAATAGTGAGAGCGTAATGGTTAAAAAAATGGCTTAAAAATAAAATAAAAATTTAAGCTCCGATTTTTCACATTTATTGATACTTTTCTCTTCCAAATTCTTCTTAAACCATTATATTAAAAATTTTAACTACCTTTAGCTTGAAATTAAGGATCAAAATAAGTTATATTAAGGATTTTCTTGATTCGAAGTTCCGTGAGCCGTTTTCCAAAAATTCTTAAAAAATAGGTATTTATATATATATTTTTCTATGTATTATTTTTTTAATGGTAGAATATGATGTGTTAATCATAGTAGAACATATTAATGTTCGTTTAACATATTATGGTAGTGATTATATATATGTGTGTGTGTGTGTGTGTGTGTGTGTGTGTATTAATTTTTTTCTATTTTCGTACTATTTTTAGTTAATTTTTTTAAATATGAAAAATCATTTTTTATTCAATGTATTGCTGTTTTAATGGAAGAATATTATGTGTTAATCATAGTAGAACATATTAATGTTCATTTAATAGATTATGGTAGTGATTTTATATATATTTTTATTTTTTCTATTTTCAGACTATTTTCGGTCAATTTTTAAAATTATGAAAAATAATTTTTTATTCAATGTATTGCTGTTTTAATAGTAGAAAATGATGTGTTAATCATAGTAGAATATATTAATGTTCATTTAAAATATTATAGTAATGATGTTTTATTTTTAAAATTTTTTTTCCTATTTTTGAACTATTTTCGGCCAATTTTTTAAAATTACGAAAAATTATTTTTTATTTAATGTATTGTTGTTTTAATGGTAGAATATTATATGTTAATCATATTAGAACATATTAATGTTCATTTAACAGATTATGGTAGTGATTTTATAATCTTTTTAATTTTTTGCTATTTTCGGACTATTTTTGGCTAATTTTTAAAAATTATGAAAAATCATTTTTTATTCAATGTATTATTGTTTTAATGGTATAATATTATGTGTTAATCATAGTAGAAGATATTAATGTTTATTAAACAAATTATGATAGTAATTTTATAATTTTTATAATTTTTTTCTTTATTTTCGGCCAATTTTTAAAAATTACGAAAAATCATTTTTAATTCAATGTATTATTGTTTTAATGGTAGAATATTATGTTTCAATCATAGTAAAACATATTAATATTTATTTAACAAATTGTGGTTGTGATTTTATAATTTATTTTAAATTTTTTTCTATTTTTGGACTATTTTCGGCCAATTTTTAAAAATTACGAAAAATCATTTTTTATTAAATGTATTGTTGTTTTAATGGTAAAATATGATGTGTTAATCATAGTAGAACATATTAATGTTAATTTACTAGATTATGATAGTGATTATATATATATATATATATATATATATATATATATATATATATATATATATATTTTCTATTTTCAGATTATTTTCGGCTAATTTTTAAAAATTACGAAAAATCATTTTTTATTCAATGTATTGTTGTTTTAATGGTAGAATATTATGTGTTAATCATAGTAGAATATATTAATATTCATTTAACATATTATGGTAGTGATTTTATAATTTTTTTCTATTTTTGGACTATTTTCGACCAATTTTTAAAAATTATGAAAAATCATTTTTATTTAATGTATTGATATTTTAATGGTAGAATATTATGTGTTAATCATGGCAGAACATATTAATGTTCATTTAATAGATTATTGTAGTGATTTTTTATTTTTTTTTCTATTTTCGGATTGATGACTTTATGTTTATATTTTCTTATATTAGACAGGTTTCAGAGCTTCTTGGGGTTTAGAATATAAAATTATTTTTATTGATTAGATTCAGAAGTTTGAACTTTTTGTTATTAATCTATTTATATTAGGTTTCGAGATTTAATTTAATTAATTCATTCTCCTATAAAAAGTAAAAATTGTATATAAATTTTGAGAATCGAGTAGACTCACAATCTCACATAGACATCATATCTACCTAAGGAAATGTCTGGGTCTGACCAACAAATAAGTGATGATATTGGATGGCAACATTGTTAGAGGGTAGGTGGTATTAGGCATCAAATGAAGTACAACTATTGTGAGAGACTAATAATTGGAGGAATTACGCCTCTCAAACAATATTTGACACATCAAAAGGGTAAAGTTGCGGGATGTACTAGAGTACCAAAAGAGATAATGATTTTAATGCAAGCCAGTTTGGATGAGTCGAAGGGTAAACGTACTGCTGGACAGTAGAAGAGATATGAGATTTTGGAGGCGGTCTAACATGAGGTGTTTGGTCCTGATTATATGGGCGCTCGTGATGAAGATATTATTGATTCTGATAAAAATTCAGATTGAGAATTAACTATACCTAAAAGAGAGCTTGCATCTTGCTCGTAAAGAGGGAGAACGTCGCCGCATGTTTGGCACGAGTGGGTCAATACGTGATACGAGGGCAATGAGAGTGGGAGTGCAGCTGGGAGTGCGATTGCATCTGCAAGTGGGGGTGGGGGAGGGGTAGGTTTGGTGGGTTATGACGTATTTTTGTTAGCCGACAAGAGGCATCTTCATGTGATGCCCCTATACAATTTGGATGAAGAAGTAAATGAGCCCATAAGACCTTCTATTGATCCAATCATGTTTAAGAAAAAATCAACTAAATAAAAGAAGATAAAATAAATGTGGAGTAGAATTTTCATTGAGAAGCTAGGTAGGGCAACAACAAAGTTATTTATACATGCTGACATACTTCCTAACGCGGCCAATTCTCCATATCGGCAGGTGGTAATTGATGCAGCAGCAGAAGCATGTGAAGAAATTAAAGCTCCCACGGCTAGAGAGATTAAGAAGAAATGGATAGATGCAGAGTATGCAGATGTGAAAGCATACGTGGCCACCTTTAAACTTGTATAACAGGTCAAATGATGCACGATCATGTGTGATGATTAGACTGGCCCAACCAGATGCAACATGATCAACTTCATGGTGTACTGCCACTTTGGAACTGTATACCACAAGTCAATTGATGCCTCAGCGGTTATTAAAAATTTTAATTATATTTTTGGATAAATGGATAAAGTTGTGGATGAGATTAGATATGAGAATATGGTGCAGATTGTTATAGATAACGAAGCATCATATAAGCTTGCAGGACATAAGTTGATGAACAAGAGACCACATATTTTTTGGTCACCATGTGCTGCCCATTGTATTGATCTTATATTGGAAGATATCGAGAAGAAAAAGAGTGTTAAGGAAATGGTCGAAAGGGTAAGAGAAGTGACAACGTTTATTTATAACCATAATCAAGTAGTCGCAATAATGAGGAAGTTTAAGAAGGGATGAGAGTTGTTGAGGCCTGCGGTGACTATATTCGCAATAAACTTTATAGCATTAGAGAGTTTACATCAGCATTGGAGAGAGTTGAGTGAGATGTTTGCTTCCCGAGATTTGCTCAACATAAAACATGGGTAGAAGACATCGGGGACACCGGTTAAAGTTGTGAACACCATACAGGACAACAAATATTGAAAGAGGGCCAAGTCGATCCTAAAGGTAACGGATTCACTAATGAGGGTACTCCGTCTTGTTGAAACCGATGAAGTACCTACCATGAGTTTCTTATACGATGTCATGGATAAGGAGAAGTTGGCAATTTAATATGATTGTAGAAGCTGAGGGTCTTATTGGAAGATAATCGACAAGAGATGGACAAGACAATTCCATCACAATCTTCATGCAGCGGGTTACTACCTAAATCCTAGGTACATATGTGCCCAATCATTTCTTACGGATAATGAAGTTTGTGTCGAGCTAAAGAATGTGATAAAGAAATTAGATCCTGACTTAGATATGCGAATAAATGTGTTGAATGAATTAGATACATTTGGAAATCACCTTGATAGCTTTGGAGATGCTCTTGCACAACATGCAGTATTTAGGTTGCAACCGGCCGAATGGTGGATGAATTTCGAAGAGAGTATGAAGGCTCTTCAAAAAATTAGAGTAAAAAGCCAGATAACATCTTTTTCTAGCTGCGAAAAGAATTGGAGTTGTTTTGCACTTATTTATTCAAAGAATAGAAATAGATTGCAGACTAGGACGTTAGATAGACTTGTCTTCATGCACTACAACATGAGGCTAAGAATGCGATGACATCATAAGAGCATTATAGGCACCGATGACATAGACTACTTTCTAATAAACTTGGACAATATTTATGATGAGGAGGACTCGCTTCTACCTTGGTTGGAAACAAGGGAAAAACAAATTGAAGAGCATAGTGAAAAATTGAAAATTGATGATCCATTAATACGCACAATGCAACAAGAGAGTCATGCAGCTGTGTCAGACCTTGAAAGAGGGGCAGCTTTCATGCAAAGTACGGCTCAAGATCAAAGGAAGAGTACGAGCAGTAGTAGCAGCCCGACTGAGTCGGATGATGGTGATAATGCTCCTACCCCTAGTGTTGGCACTTCTAGTGTTGCTCAACACTCCATATAGCTCAGCACTCCATACAGCTGTCTACAGATCGCGAGGCCAATGAACATCGACAAGGTAGTACGCGAGGTTAGACTTATGAGTGTACTAAGTCGCGATAAGCCAGTAGGAGGAGGGTTGGTCTAGTGGTGTACTGAGTTCAGGAGGTCCGGAACATCAGCAGGCAGTACATAGTCTTGGGCATTATGATGAATATTCTTATAGCTAATTGGATTATAATGGTTATACTTATACTGAGCTTGTTCCATCACATTTATGTTGGAGTAGTCCTCCCGATTCATATCCATATGATTATAGATATATAGATCCAAATCTAAGTTACTCATTACAGACACACTCTTAATCTCGAGATTCTCAACAGCCTAAGTACGGGCACCAATATGGCTATTCTACAGGCACTGATAGATATTCTTACTCGGGGTTGGAGTCGTTGCCTTGTTAGGATCAGTTATCCTTTGGTTTCGTTGACCTAGTATTTCCTTCTGGCACTGGATATTATAAATATGCAACACCTCCGCCTACTGGACAGCCGCAACTTGATGATGATGATGACAATGATGTGGGAGTCGAGCAATTACAAAAATGCAAATTTTCATTTTGGTGGTGACTTGTGAATTTTACTATGGTCGTTGTAAGTATATATTTGTATTAAGGTAAGTATTGCAGCAGTACTATTGCTATATACCCATTAGTCCATTACTCACACATTCACCAAGCAAGCATACACTTAACACTACCGAACTTTTTTTTTTTGGGTTAGCTTGTTAGTACACACCCATGTTAGTACACACACTCCATGTTAGCCACCCCCACTAGGGATCGATACCATGACCTCAAGTGTTGAAACAAGGTATCTCCACTCAGTCTGTCAGTTGAGCTATGGATCTGGGTGTAACCATTGCCAAACTTGTATTTAAAATAACTCCATTGACAACCAATCAAGTAATCTTTAATCAAGTTGCAGGGGTGTATCTCAGACACTATTAATTTTTTATTATTTATTCTTAACTTGAGGATGATAGGATAAGAATCATGGCCACAGGATAGGAGGAGAAGTCTCTGACATGCTGAAGAATAAAGACTTTAAAATAGAATGAACATTGTAATTTATACAAAGTCTAGACTCTAGAGACCTCACTCCTCCTCAGGTATGTTAATAACTTAATAAAGAATAAATTATGAAAAATAATTGCAAACACCTATACATATAAGATATTTTGATATTATACTTATCCTAATATATCTATCATTGATATTAGATATTTAGAAAATTAAATATATGTGTTTTACAGTTAGATCCAAGTTGTCTGGTTCATAAACTCATCAGATAGTTCGATACAACTTCTCACCAAAGTGTGGACCGTTACACCACTGTAAACATGTTCCAAATTATAAATGAATGCATATTTGAAATATTTAGAATATTCCGGATTTAATGGATATTTTTTCATAATTTGTTACCAAAAAAATTTGCATTGTTATGGGACCCGTATCGGCCGATACGGCCGAGCATATCCGCATCGGTAACGGTGGGCACCATTACGCCTACCAATACTGCAACGGAACACCTTGAGCTTATCTTTTATATGTTTAAATAACATATCTCACCTTGTGAACGAAGTGAATTTTACTTAACAAAATGGCAGACCTCGCAGAGTATTGTATGATCTCCTTTTTGAGCTGGCTACACGAAAAGAACAAAAATTGCGTAGATGCACTTGTATTAAAAAAAAAGTGAAGAAAGTTTGGATAAATTTAAACTACTTTTGTGCATAAATCCTTATACCGTTTTAACTTCAATATTTTATGATGACTTTACTCTCTTAATCAATGTTGTGAATACAAATATTTCATCAATCATCTAAGCCTTATCTCAATTAATTAGAGTCAATTATGTATATCTTATTCTACCATTCCACTCTATCAAGGGCCATCATTTCAGTTAGAGCACATGTTATAAATATTTTCTTATTAAGTACAAGCGCAAGACTGTTCTAATCATACAAAGTTAGATATAATGGAGAAGAGATGTGCATACATCCAAATAAACAAATGCATATACACTAATACACATCCTAACAGCATGCATACATGAAAAATTATCATGGCATCAACACTGTCATAAGTTATGGGAAAGGTGACCTGTATTGGCCCAACCAAGATGTATGCATCAGATCCACCCCATTCATTATGTTCATCCTTTGATGTTAGGCTATGAGGCAAAAAATCAGCTTGATTTTATTTTATTTTTTACTTTTTCTCTTTGGTGTGGCCCACCAAAGAGTTTGATTGGGCTGGTTTTTTGAGCTCTAGGGCAAACTTGATATAGTAATCCAATAGACGGAAGGATGTCATGCAAACATTATGATAGGGCCACAACTGTCACCTCCAACTTACACGTACAGTGGAATCATTTGAATTGGATCAGAAACCTACCAACATTGGGATAGATAGGAATAAGATTGCATATGGAAACATGTACATTCATCCATATAAACATGCAATGCATGAATCTAATTTAAAGGAAATGTATCTTCCTACACAAAAATCCTATACAACGTTTGTAGAAAATGCTTTTTCTACAACCCTTCTCATGGAGTTCATGGTGGTTTGTGTACAGAATCCAACGGTCCAGAAGGATGAACCACCAAAAAATGGGGTTCCCCAAAAATAAGGCCCATCTGACGATCTCATGGAGCATCACGTGAGTTTGGGAATTTTGGGTGGATATCCATTGTTTTCAATGATGTGGCCCACCTAATTATTGTATATACATGATTTTTTTTGTCATTGCATCATCATGGTGGAACTCACTTGATGAGTGGATTGGATAGTATAAACATAGCACCGTGAACCCCATCAACAAACAAATGAATAATATTACACTTGGGTGAATAAGCTGCATGCATGTCAGGTGAATAAGAGTTGTAGGAAAAGCTTTCTCTACAAACGTTTATAGAACCTCTACACATTGAGAGAAGTAATCTACCAATATATATATATATATAAAAACTAACTATAAAAAATTCAGAAAAAACCCCAATATTTTTTAAAAATTGATATTAAAAAGAGAAAAGCATCAATTATCACATCAAGCTATACCCCTATCCTTCCAGCCAACAGCCAAATGCTCAACATCATAACCGTTCAAAAGATGCATCACATCACAAACATCACTTGTTGCGAAAATCACACCGACCCACTAATTGGATGGTACACAATGTTCAAATCAATGTAAATGCATCGAGTGGCCCACACAACCATTGAAACTGCCTCATCTGCCCAATATGTGATTCCCATCATAGAGCCAACGTTTTGAATGGTTCAGATGTCCAAGAAATATGATCCATTGAAAGGAAAGGAGGGTTGTATGTGAGCATTGATTATAAAAGAAGAAACGAAAAAAAGCGATTAAAAAAAGAAGAAGAAGAAGAAAACAAACCTTGAACTTGGGAATAAGAAGATCCTTCAAATTCATAAATGGGTGTCGCAAAGCTCCTAAATTCCTTGAATTTTAGTTCAAATATTAGAAGAAAATGGACTACATTTACTGAAAATTGGGTGAAAATATTTCAGTTCCGAAATTCTCTCGTTTTGTAGATGTTCTAAGTCAGTTAGAAGTCTAAGGCTGCAAGTGACCGTAATCCTCTGTAACAGCTCTTTTACTAACTGCGTACAGCAATAAAGCTCTGTGGACCCACCATCTTGCTTGTGTGGAATCCACTCCGTACATCAGTTCTGCTGCTTGATTCTAGTAACTGAAACGAAAAATCAGCCAGATTAACGACTCAGGTGGTCCACACTAAAGTGAACAATGACGATGAGACACCAACCATAGGTTTGTGTATGGGGCCACCATGATTTTTTATTTAATCAAAGCCGTTCATCAGGTGAAACTCATAAGGATGAAGTGGATATTCCAAAATCAACCTGATCCAAAACTCAGGTGGACCATACCGAGTGAACTGGGTTTTAGGTGCAATTTTACATTTCCATATGTGTGGCCCATACGTGTCTTTTATGATGTTGATTATTTTCATGCTAGATTATCGTAATGGTTATCACCTGATGGACGGATAGGATTTTACTTATATAATATTTTGGGCCCCACAGAGCTTGGGGTGTTTTACGCGCAACATGATCAGGTGCAATAGACTATTCCCGTCCGGCTAGACCGCTCAGATACTCTTCGTTGAGATCATGCAACTACATCGTGAGTTAGAATCTCAACCGTGCGTCGCCCCATTAAAGCCACATGCTGAATAGCCCTATAATCGAAGCCGTCTATATTTATCAAGGTAAAATACAAGGGTCATGATGAGAAATTCGCACTGAATGAACGATTCTGTTCGTATCTAAGAGAAGGTGAAAAGAACGTTGGAAATGAAATTTTCAATGGGTCATATTCAGATAAAAAAATCAATGGTATTTATTATTATTGAAGCGTGATTATTGGCTACTAAAATATTTGTACCATGAACGATAAGATGGACGGTTCTAATTACCATATAATTTTATCCTACATGACCAATGGGGCGACACATGGTTGAAATATCAATCTTAACATACGCAGAAGACAACCGATGGAGTCGAGATTCAGTAAGCAGCCCCTCATGTGAGGGTGCATAATACGTGTCAGAATTTCATGTGTACGGAACGAGATCTGATCCATTCATCAGATAGGCAGACCTGATCCATGCTATATGGACAGTTAAAATTTCGTTTCGATAATATATGGGTCAGATTTTATTTTAAGAAATTGGGCGGTTAGAAAGAGTCTAAAACAGTTAGTATTAGACATACATGTGTGGCTCACTTGATGAGTGTGCACCCCGAATTTTTTATCTATGATATTTTTATAGTGGTTCCTATCTGATTAATGGCACAGATCTTTGACACGTGTTACATACAAACGTATCTCTGACACGAATTCCGCCCACCTCACATGAGGGGCCGCCCACTGAATTACACCCATTAATATCCTGTTTGATTTGAGAGATTTCCTCAGTTACATCGCGACGAATTGCATTACGATACGTCGAGACTTTAGCCTTTGAATCTGATTCACGGACGCGGATTTGGACGCCTCCGAATTCTTGCGAAAGGCTTCCTTCGCAAGGATTCTGGTTGGGCCCCACAGAGATGTTTTTGAGAAATCCACCTCGTACATCTGTTTTCCGAGCTCATTTTAGAATTTTTGACAAAAAATGAGATGTATCAAACACTCGGGTGGACCACACGAGAGGAAACAGTGGGAATTGAGTGAGCACCGTTGAAGCATTATTATGGCCATAAAAGTTTTGTATCATGCTATATTTCTAGTGTTTTCAGTTCATCCCAATGGGAATGACCTTGCAAACGTTTAGATAGCATATAAACATCAAGGTGGAGCCCAAGAAGGTTTCAACGGTAGGAATTTTTTTCCCAATTTTTTCTCTCGTGTGGCTTACTTGAGTTTTGATACACCTCATTTTTGTCTCATATCCTAAAATGATCCGGAAAAATTGATGAAAGAGATGGATTTCTCAAAAAAATCTCGATGGGGCCCACCCAGCATCCTTGTGCAGGAACATCCTGCGAAAGTTCGCAGGAAATCCGCGTCCCTGATTCACTGCATTCACTCTTTTTTATGGAAACGGATTGGCTACTCCACTGCTCTGTGGGCCCGACCATGTTGTATTTGTTTCATCTATGCCGTCCATCTATTTTTCTAAGTCATTTTATGATATTAGACAAAAATTGAAGTATATCCTAATCTCAAGTGGACGACATTACAGGAAATAGTGTTAAATGAACATCGACCATTAAAAACGTTTTGGGGCTATAAGATTTTTGGATCAAGCTGATCTTTGTGTTTTTTTTTTTTTTTCCCCCTTCATCTGGGCCTGTATGACCTAATCAATAGATTGGATGTCAAATAAACAGTACAGTAGGCCTTAAGAGGATTTTAACGGTGGATATCCAATCACTATTGTTTTCATGTGGTGTGGTCCACCTGAGAATTATATCCCTCTAATTTTTTGGAATCAAACCTAAAATGATATGTAAAAGTGGATGAACGGAATGGATGAAACACATACATTATAGTGAGGCCCACATAACACCAACCACCTGCCACCGGGTAAATGGTAGGGGGTGTAAGGTCCGTATCCTAGCCCGTACCATTCCCTAGGCTACCGTGGTCCTCCCGGTCAAATTTCAGTAACTCGCGACTTGTAACTGGCATTTACGTGTGACCTTAAGTTACACGTTGTCAACATGAGTTAGCTCAACCCGAGACTTGTACCCTAGCGACCGCGTCGTCGCCGCGTTCCGATGTCGTATGTCATGCGACGAGGCGATACCCAGGCCAGGAGATGTGTGCCCGCGTTCAGTTCAAGGAAATACTGCGCTTTGCAAAACCCAAGAGAATATTTACCTAAATGTCACCTCAATCAATCAATCAATTCCATCAAGGGTCAAGTACAAACATTACTCAACACATCACTCAACCTATCACAACCCATACCCCTCTTATACAAGCTACCCCAAAAGTCAACAAAACTCTTACACAACTCATCTCTCTCTCACATCCATCACTCACATCTCTCATCTTTCTCATATCTCTCACATCTCTCACCTCTCTCATTCTCAAGCAACCCAAGCTCCTATGTATTAACCTCCCAAGCTCTCATGGAGAAGCTCTAGTGTGGCCCACTTCCTACCCTCTCATCTCCTATTTCAACCATCAAAATTTCATCATCTTCCATTAAAGAAGAAGCCGAGAAGCCAAAGAGGCCAAGGGAGCAAGAAGAAGACAGTGGGTGATCTTGGACCTACATTTTTTTCTTTTTTTTTTTGTGATTTTGAGGGTCCACTTGTTGTGGGACCCACTTGATGGATGTATTGTTCAAGGGAGGGCCCAATAGTGGCGGGGTCCCTCCTTTACACGCTCCCTCTCCTCTCTCTCTCTCTGTGATGGCTTGTGGCCCACCTTAATGCATGATATCATCCGCACCGTCCATCCATTTTACAGCAGCAAGGTGGCTGCTGTATTGCCACCTTCCAAGCTGTGGGCCTTGCCATGAAATATGTGTTTTATTAAACCATCCATCCATTTGCATGGGACCTACCCCACACGTGTGAGGGTGGGGCCCACCAGATGTACGTGCTTTTCATCCAGCCGTCCATCCAGCAGGGATGGGACGGTGGGCCAATTGATGTATGTATTTCGTCCAGCCGTCCATCTGGATGCTAGACGTTGTAGCTTAGTTTCAAATATATATATATATATATATATATATATATATATATATATATATATATATATATATATATACACACATACATATATATATATATATTAATGTATAATGATACCAGATGGTGGGCCCTACGTGGGACCCACCTGTGATGCATATGTGGTATCCCAACCGTCCATTGAGGTGGGCCCCATCGTTTTCTGGTGCTGAATGTGCACCATCCAGCAACAGTCACTACTGGACTTGGGAAACCACAAACATCAGCTTCCATCCAAACTGTGGGTCCACACATGTGGACCCACCTCAGAATGTATGTGTTCTATGCACGTGGGACCCACCTTACATCCTAGTCGTTCATCCGTTTGAACGGTGGGTCCCACCATGATGTGCACGTGATATCTAAGCCGTCCAGATGGTGGGACCCATCTACTGACTGATGTCAGTAAGTTTTGTGGGTCCCACGTGTGGATGTGTTCCATCCAAACCGTCCATCCATTGGCAAGCTCGTTTTAAGGCTTGAGCCTAACTGAGCTTCAAATCCCTGGTGGGCCACCACGTAGACACCACCATGATGTATTATTTCATCCACATCGTCCAGCATAATCTGGACGGTGCTGTCCAATGTTCGGACAAGCTGTCCAATGTTTGGATGGTGCTGATTTGCTTGGGAAATGTTTGGATGGTGCAGATTTACATAGGTAATGTTTGGACAATGCTGATCATCATTAGTGGGCCATGTGCCCCATGGAATAATAGTGTACAGTGGTACACATGTTACACCTACAACTATTGAAATGATTTTGGTGTGGTCCAAGCCCACTTAAGGCCCATTGGTGTGACCCATCCATGAGGCCCATCATGATGTATTTGGCCCATGTGCGGGACCCACCTGTTTGTATTGTTAGGCCCGTGTAGCATGGCCCATATGATGTATTTGAGGCCCAGATACGTGGCCCATTTGATACATATGAGGCCCAAGCAATGCGGCCCACTTGTTGCATATAAGGCCCACGTATGAGGCCCATGGTGATGCATTTACGGCCCATTTGATGAGGCCCATTATGATAACTTGGAGGCCCATGGGATGTGGCCCATTGTGATATATCTGAGGCACGTGGGCGTGGCCCATTAAGATGTATCTGAGGCCCATGGGCGTGGCTCATTGTGATACGTTCGAGACCCATGAAAGAGGCCCGATGTGATGTGTGTGTGGCCATTACGTTATGTATGAATCCCTTATGTAGGCCACTCATTGGGAGCCATGTTGGTTAAATGCCCACATTGATGGGCAATGATGGTTAGATGTCCTCATTGTGACCTTCCTGTAGGCCTTGTTAGGCTCATTCGCACCATTTTCTAAGTGGGTTAACTCAAATAAGTGGGCCTCATTCGCTATAGACGGATGATTCCGTACCATCAGATTTTATATAAATATGGTCGTGGGCTGATCTTTATATTATGTTTGATCGACCGTCCATCTATGGACCCCGCCTTGTTTATATGCCGATTATCGAGGCCGATTCTGATTGTTGAGGCCGATTCTGATTGTCGAGGACGATTATCGAGGCCGATTTCGATTGTTGATATCGATTCTGATTGTTAAGGTTGATTGTTGAGGACGATTCCGATTTCGATTGTTGAGGCCGATTCCGATTCTGATTGTCGAGGCCGATTCCGATTGTCAAGGCCGATTTCGATTCCGATTGTCGAGGCTGATTCCGATTGTCGAGACCGATTATCAAGGCCGATTGTCGAGGCCGGATATCGAGGCCGTTTGTCGAGGCCCAATGTGATGTATATGCGGCCTGTATTTGAGGCCCAATGTGATGTATATGCGGCCCATATTTGAGGCCCGTTGTGATGTGTATTCAGCCCGTGTTTAAGGCCCAATGTGATGTATATGAGGCCTATGTGATGAGGCCCATTGTGATGCATTTGAGGGCCAGGCGATGGAGCCCATTGTGATGTATGTAGGCCCATGTGAAAGGCCCATCATGATGTGTATTAAGCTCTTGAGTGAGGCCTATGGTGTTGTATATTTGGCCCTTGTGTGAGGCCATGGGTCCACTATATGTTAGGCTCTATGTGGGCTATTCCTTGGGGGCAATGTTGTTTAAATGTCCACATTATCGAGGTTGATTGTCGATGCCGGTTATTGATACCGACTATGAGTATGTGACAGCATAACATCATGATACATGCCCATACGCATCATCTGCATGTTTGTTATAAGATATGATTGACCATTGTATATGCCATAGTGCCGGTTGTTTTTGGGACTCCCTGATAGGTGGAGTTGCCGCGCATGAGTGCACGGTATGCGCAGGATTGATGCATGACTGGATGGTATAACTCA
The DNA here is from genome assembly GCA_030180095.1 of Magnolia changhungtana. NCBI lineage: Eukaryota > Viridiplantae > Streptophyta > Magnoliopsida > Magnoliales > Magnoliaceae > Magnolia > Magnolia changhungtana. The sequence continues at coordinate 2,087,042 of JASAUF010000230.1, read as the reverse complement.
TGTATCTCGCATTTTGTGATATGACCACCGTACGCCCTAGTGACATCAGAGCCGTAGCCTCTATAAGTATATCATGGATGGCCAGATGGGACACTGAAAATCTGCTCTACATGGGGTGCTATAGATATCCCTGGTTGAAAGTCCTAAAACCCTCTTGGTTCCAGAGGTTGCTCCAGCGTCTAAATCGAGTGGATGCATGAGAGCATGAGGGCTGTATACCGTTAGGCTGCGTCTCCCACTATATCATGGTCGATTGGAATGGGGTATGACCTTACTTGCTCGAGAGGAGGGGGTAATGCTAGGTTGAGTCTGACCAGCTTGAGGAATGAGTCCACTATCGACAAGTCGGGCCTGATATTGGCAGGCGGATAGTGAGGTCTCTTCCACCCACCTTGTACCCGCGATGGGGCGGCGATCTAGTTTGGAGTGTAATAGACCTCGGTGATTCCCAGAGGGGAACCGTACTAATATGTGGACTTATTGAGCAGGAATTGTATACTCATTCATTCATTCATTCACTATCCACTCAGGTTGGTGATGTGCAACTATTTGTTACGTGTACTTTCGCATGGCCAGGATTTTAATTATGTGCGCTACTAACCTGAGATTAGGAGTTTACCATATTGAGTCTGACTATCCAAATTTAGGTATGGGACTGGTTTTGATAGAAGTCTCTTGGACCCCGTAGCCTGCGATACTACGTACTATCTTCCCGACCTCACACTCCAGCTTGGTCATTTCATTCGCATCGCATATTGCATCCGCAGGCATATGACATTTTGGGTTGTTATGTTTTCTGTACTTATATGGCCTAGACGGACTTAGCAGGATTTACATATTGCATTATACCCTCGACATCTAATATTTAGCTCTATATGACTCCTCATTTGCATAGCTAATCTGCATTGTGTACTCTGATATTGTATGACTTATGGACTTGTCAGTATTGTCGCTTACTTTGTTATCGTATAATTCATGATCTTGCCAATATTTTCAATATTGTATGATTATGACGTTGCATTGAATACTTAGCACTTATATTGTACACACACTTTCACCATCCTCTAAGCTTTCTATAAGCTTATGCACGATAGATGCATGTAGATGGCGTTAGGTTGCAACAGCGTTGAGCTTGGAACGTGCAGCTGTCTTCTGGAGCTTTGATTTTTGATATATGTATTTTCCTTTCAACATTGTATTCAAATATTTATATTAGTGGATATGCGATGATGATGTGGCCTTTGTGATTTGGGTATACTTTTGGTTATGCTTCTTATAAGACAAATGTACATTGAAAATCCTCATTGTAGGATCCCAGGATCGGAATCTGGCGTATGGCATTGGAAGCCGAGAATGGGGTACTACGGAGGCTGTCAGCACCGAATTCGGTAATCGGGAATTTTGTGGGCTCGGTTTCTGAATTTGGGGCGTGACAGGGGGAGTAGCCAATCCGATTCCCTTTTTTGATTTCCTACCATAGCTTTAAAGATAAGCTTAGAATTTACTACTTCTAAGAGGCAAAACTCTAAAAATACATAGCTATTAGCATAAAGGAAAAGCAAGACAAAGATTTCTCCTAAAATACTATGAGAGCAAGAAAGAAAAAGCAAAAGGCCCCACATCCTGGGGAGGAGAACAACACTAGGAAAGGCTCACATCCTGAGTCAGGAGGAAGACAAAAAAAAAAAAAAAAAAACAGAGACAAACACCCAAAGCACTAAAACATAAGGGAAGCTCACAACAAAACACCGAGCACACCCAAAGTTAAGGAGCTGCTGAGGATATGGTGGCAATCTCAATGCCAAAATGAAGTTGAGCAACTGGTCCAAGATGATGCAATCTACTAAGGTCAGTGATAAGGTGACGATGATGCCCCACTCTCCAAGAAGAGATAGATCTTGCGTACTACCTCACTCTCCAAGAAGAAGCGGAAGGGTCTTCAATGGCTTTAACAACTTGAGCTTATATGGAAATACCTCAATATCCACAAATGTCAATTTAGAAAGGTCAATATATAAAATCTTTAGACATTTATCAGGGGTACAAGGTCAAGGATGCTGAGTGGGGCCGATTGCAATTTTTGTGAGAAATCCATTCCGTCCATCTATTATATGAGATCATTTTAGAACGTGCGCCCAAAAGTGAATTGGATAGAAAACTCAAGTGGCTCACACGGAAGGGAAAATTGTGGTTGAAACCTTCCTGAGCTCGACCTTGATGTTTATATAATATCCAAACCGTTTATAAGGTCATTACCAATGGGATGAAGTGAAAACACCAAAACCATAGCCTGATGTAAAACTTTGATGGCTATAAGAATGCTTCAATGGTTCTCACTTAATGTCCACTGTTTCCTCTCACGTGGCCCACTATAGTGTTGGATATAGCTAATTTTTGGTGGCACATCCTAAAATGAGCTTATAAAACGGATGGATGGGGTGGATTTCTCACCAACATCTCAGTGGGCCCCACCCAGCATCCTTGTGCAGGAACTTCCTAGGCTTTTCCAGAAAATCGGCGTCATCCATTTCAGAGGTCCTACCCGCTCTAAGTTTTATTTATTTATTTTATTTTTTAACTTGTTAGTACACACCCATGTGACCATGTCAGTACACACTCCATGTTAGCCACCCCCGCTGGGGATGGATACCAAGACCTCGAGTGTTGAAACGAGGTATCTCCACTCAGTCTGCCAGTTGATCTATGGATCTAGGTGTGTCCCGCTCTAAATGGGAAGCAGATGGCACGGATTGGCTACTCCCCCCACACCATCCCGGGGCTGGTGGTCGGTGCTCTGTGGGCCCAACATGATGTATGTGTTTCATCCATTCTGTTCATCCATTTTTAAAGATCATTTTAGGGCTTAATCCCAAAAATGAGAGATATATAAACCTCAGGTGGACCACACCACATGAAAGCAATAGTGATTGGATATCCACCATTAATATCCTCCTAAGATCCACTGTACTCTTTATTTGACATCCAATCTGTTGATTAGGTCATACAGGCCCAGATGAAGGACAAAAACAAAAATCAGCTTGATCCAAAACTTTTATGGCCCCCAAAATGTTTTAACGGTCGACGCTCATTAAACACTGTTTCCTGTAATGTGGTCCAATTGAGATTGGGATATATGTAACGCCCCGGATTTTTGCCAACCTGGGATTAGACGTCCTTAGGCAATGGGTCAATCCTAACACAGGTTTAACTTCTTAAACGCTCAATTAAAGTCTCAAATCGTTCCTTAAATCATTTTCTTCACAAATCCCACCCTTCACTACCTTGTGCTTTCAATTTTCAAAGCACCTTCACCTAGACACTATCTTAAACTAGCTAAGTAGTATAACTTGGATCACTTTATATACAAACTACAATGGACTAAGTTCGCCTCGACGAAAATCACTTAGATTAAATCCTTTAGAAATTGACAAAGTGAACTAGGTGTTAAACTAGATTAGCCATGAAATCCATTTGAATCGCTTTAAATACGATCTATGAGACCCAAAACTTGCAGAATCATTGACGCTAGGTTACCCTAAAGTTTAGAACCAAACTCATTTTCCGTCCGCTCTCGGGAATGAAACGAAACTTCGATTAGGTCTAGATCGTACATCTGAGTCCGATTAACCCGGCTAAGGAACTGGACCGCCCCACTGGGCTTAACAATCATCTCAAAATCGCCTCCATCCGATGTCCCACGGTCATTCGTTTCGAATCGGAGCGAGGTAGTGTGAAAACACTATTCACATGCCAAAATAAATATCTGGAATAGTGATCTCGCATCGTTCGTTGACGCGTCAAGATAAGCAACCCGACCGTCGAATCGACCAAATTACACCCTCGGATTAAGAAAAATTTCAGAACATTTACATGTACTTGAATTTCGATCGTGGCCCACCGACCGTCGAACTGAAAGTGGTCCGCCACGTGCGATCTGGGAATCCAATCGAGTCAAAAACGTAATCCCACGTAGATCCGTCGATGGTAAGATTAAGTCTGACGTTTGGTTCAAGGAGGGCCACCAGAACTTCCCTTTTGAGCTGGAAAAGCGACGAATATCCTATATAAGCGACTTGAACTCGAGTCTATTTTCGAAATGTTTTTGGCTATAAAAGGGCCTTAGAGCACCCTCTCTCACAACCATACGAATTTGAGTTTTGGGAGAGAGAAAAGAGAGAGAAAAGAGAGAGAAAACCTCGAGTTTGTCGATCTTCCTCCTACTTTGCTGAGATCAAGTTACACGGCCTACACCGCTTCATTCCGTGTGTTTTTCCAGCGGTATTCATCCTCTTTGAAGGTAAGAAACCCTAACCCTAGGTCCAATTTTGGTAGGATCGTTGTAGGCTATGTAACAACTAACCGATTCCGCTTTTAGGCTAGAAATCGCCAGACTAAGTTCCTCTACCCTTGTATTCGTTTCGTTTCCAAAGGCAAAGGTGAGGACTTTAAGTGCATAAGTTACTTTTCAACGCTTTCAATGTCGATAATGGTAGATTCATGATCCTGTTGCAAATGCACATGTACAAAGTGCTTTCCGTTTCTGTTTTGATTAGCGGTGTGAAATATGGAATTTCACATATTCTAGGTATACGTAGAAATACAGTATACGTATTTTTTTGGATAAATACTTGACATGTTTATTTAATGTATAATTATATAATATATGAATAAAATACTAGTTTGGAAAGGAATCGCCAAAATATATATGTTTACTTGTAAATGCGTCCGTATGTAGAAATACGGTATTGTACGGCAGTACCGTATACATGTATATTTTAGCGATGTGTTTGTCATGATTAATTGTCGTATAAATATATTAATGCGTATAAAATATTTACTTGGCGAAAGGGATCACGAAATCTATGTTCTTTGTAAACACTATGTATGTCGAAATTGGGTATACGTGAAAGTACCCTATACGATAAAATTTGCTGATATGATTGCCATGTTTAATTGTTGTATGAATATGATGTATATGTATAAAATACTAGTTTAGTAAAGGGACAACCCTAGTACACACTTCTCAGCATACGTCATGTATGTTGAAATAGTGCATTCCAAGTGTTGGTGAAATCACTCCTTAAGTGTTAGAACCTTAGTTAGGTCTTGAGATGGGATTCTCCGCTACCTTAGAGTCACATATGACACCCTCCATGTGGTTGTTCACTCTAACCACTCACCTATGAACTCTAAGTATTTGTATCCCTATGTGTATAGTGCTTTATAACATGCTTTATAACTTGCTTTACAACATGCCTTATAACATGCTTTACTTCATGCTTTATAATACATGCTTTACCTCATGCTTTACTTCATGCTTCACAACTGATTGAGTTTGGGACTATGCCTATAGTCCAAACATTCAGGTACCAGACTTGCGGTTGTGGCCGAGATTCATATTGCCTGCGGTGGACGTGTTAACCCGAGTCGTACTTCGGTTGGCGATAGTGGTTGGCCACACGGAGTGCTTACAGCGCTCCATATCGCTCAACTTGTGGTGCGCTCGAGCTAGTCGTGCTCGTCAAGCAAACCGATATGTGTATATGTATGTTCACCATGTTTGGTCGCTACTTGCTGAACCTGGGTACCAAACTTACCACGATCCCGTTAACCATGGTACCTCGATCCGCTAAGACGCATGAGCCGGCATGGTGGTATGGGACACCGTGGTTGAGCCCGCCTACGCCGGGGTCATGTGCCTCCCGTAGTGACCATTGCGCAACCAACCTCGTGAGCCGATTATGGTGGTATGGGACACTATATTCGAGTTGTCGATACTACTACGCGAGAGCCGAGTACAGTGAGACCATGCTCGTGGCCGACGGCGACGAGTCCTCCGTAGTATCTTCGAGTATACTCCAAGTGTCGTGATTGGCGACGAGTCTTTCACAAGAATCTAGTATGAGGTGAGCCGAGTACGGTGAGACCTAGTACTTGAGCTGACGGCTAGTGATTGGGCCAAGTATGGTGAGACCTGTACTTGAGCTGACGGCCAGCAATTGAGCCGCATACGGTGAGATCTGTATCCGCGCTGACGGGTGACGAGCCCTTTGTGATGCCTTCACTACGCTTCTCAAACCATAACATCGTATGAGATTAACTAGGATCCGACCCTATAATGGATCATGTTTGGGAATGATACAAGGGAGGTTTAGTTTCCCAATATTCTTGTTTGAAATGGACTAATAATAACTTGGTAATCATGAGCATCATCGCACCGCATGTGCTTTGTAGATGTGGCGCACCGAGGGGAGTAAGCATTCACGAACGTAAGATGATGTCGCTGAGGGTGGTTTGGCAAGGGCATACAAAGATCATGTCATTTCATTTTGCACTTAACAAGAGTAATTAGAAATGTTTGATTTGTACTTGCGTTATCATTCTTGCTTGATTGATTTGATAACATGTTAACCTATGCTTTCTTGTGCTCCACCGAGTTGATCACTCACTCCCACGTTACGATTGTTGAGTTTCGTGTGGTGGCGATGCTTGTGAAGCGAGCCACTATTATGATAGGAGGAATTCTCCTATCTCAGTATCTCTCTCTGCAGGTCAATGAAGACTGATATTGTATTGACGGGGCTATGGTACATGGGATAGGAGGCATTACACTTCCTCACATTTGGTACATTTTAGAACCGCACTTGTATTTATTTAACCCCAGAATGTTATCACACTCTGAGACTCATCATAAGTTATATATTTTATCTATCTATCACGCTCTTCCGCTTGCAAATTTAACTGCCTTCGAGTATGATATGCTTTTTTTGGCTTAATCTCACTCATGTTCAATGCACGAATACAGTCAACATTCAATCATCACTCATTTTGTTGCATAAGTGATGTTCTGGAACTCGGGAGTTGAGTTTATGTTCGACCCCCGATTTTCAGGGTGTTACAATATATCTCATCTTTGGTCTCATATCTTAAAATGATCTGTAAAAATATATGGACAGCATGGATGAAACACATACATCGTTGTGGGCCCCACAGAGCACCGACCACAAGCCATTGGCTTGTGTCAGGGGAGTAGCCAATCCGTTTCCCAGCGTAGCGAGTAAACACCATGGGTTTCACCATTATTTATTGATCTTATCTACATTAACAGATAATTTTAGGCCTTTAGCACAAAACCGAAGCATATACAAAATTCAAGTGGACCACACCACAGGAAAGAGTGTGATTGAACATCTACAATTGAAAAAAATCTTGGAGGCCTAGAAGTTTTGGCTCAAGCTGATGTTCGTGGTTTCTCTTCATCCATGTCTTTGTGATCTTATGAACAGGTTGGATGACAAATAAACATTACTGTGGGCCCTAGGAAGGTTTTAACTGTGGAAATCATTATTCCACACTGTTTCTTGTGGAATGGTCCAATTGAGCTTTGGATTTACTTCAATTTTGAGATCAACCCTTAAAATTAGCAGGAAAAATGGATGGACGGTGTGGATAAACCACATAAATTCACAGTGGGCCCAACTGAGTTTACTCAGCACGATAAAAGCGTACTGAGTAACTCAGTACGCAATCCGATGGATTATAGTGGTCCACCCATCTGATGAGAAATCGCACTTGCTTTGTATATAGATTTTTTTAATCAATTTCTTCTAGCCGTACATTTTCACAAGCACAGTGATCCTACGACCCCAGCAGTACAAAATCTCAGAAATACATGCAGTATTAACGGTCCATCTTAGCTCACAGAATTTGAAGCGTCGCCCTTTCTACTTAACTGGCATTTACAGTCCAATATGGGGCATCAGACCCTCAAATAAATGGAATTTCTGGACAGTAGACCATCTAAGTGGGGCACACTGATATAACGGTTCGGATTAAAGAGACGAGCGCATGTAGTGTGGATATGCTACCACCTGCAAATTTGGGTACTCTCGCGAGTGACACGCATTTTCCAATATCACAACCAACTATAGGGTGTGTTCACCGAACCGAAACCTCTCTAAAACCCTCTCTCTCTCTCTCTCTCTCTCTCTCTCAAATGGCCCTCTCTCGTCTCTCTGTTGCAGAGAAAAGGCTCCTCTTGCAGAAAGAAGGTAACCCCACTCGAAGAAATCCATTTCCATGAATATCGATTTTTATTTTGAATTTTTATCCCTTTCTTTTTTTCTTTTTTTTTTTTTTTTTTTTCTTTTTTTTTCTTTTTTTTTGCATTTTCTCCAGCATTTTTTTAACTGAGGTTTATAATGCAAATGGAAAACAGGATTTTTTAAACCAGCAAGAAGATGGTGTTCTTCTTCTGCTTCTCCTTCTACTTCTAAGAAGAGTAAGAAGACATCTCCTTCCAAGAAAATGGAATCCATGAAAGAGCAGAGAATGATTGCCGTCGAATCCGTAGTCAAGAAGTGAGATATTTTGGATACCCATTTCTTCAATTGCGCTTTTTTTTTTTTTTCAAGTTTTTCAAGTCTTTGGATGAAATTTTATGTAAATTTTAAGAATATGATGAAATTACAATAATTCCTTTTCTTATTTGGATTCTGAATGTCGATGTCCAATTTCCATTTTTTTTTAAAATTTTTGAATAACTCAGGCAATGATTTGAATTTCTACTATTTTCTTTTATTGCTATTCTAGTGCTGGAAAAATCACAAACGACATAGAGACTACATGGGTGAGGAAAAGGTCATCAGAGAAGAAGGGAGTAGTATGACTGGGAATATCATCTTTGATAGTCTTTTATCATTATGGGCACGTTTGGATAGCCTACCAAATTGAATTGCAATTTAGTAGACTGGAAAAAACCAGTTGGTGATTTCCTTCATTAGCATTGTTACAGAGAGTATGGAGCCAGGTTTAAAATCAGTATATTGGGTATTGTAGCATTCAGCATTGACATGGTCCCGTATCACCCGGTTTCAGACTGTTTCAGGCCAATATGGGTCATACAACCATATTGAGGCAGGACTAGGGCTGTACACACCGAGTCGAGCTGGCCTCAGCTCGACTCGGCTCGGCCACTAGCTGACCCCAGCTCGAACTCGGCTCGGCTCAGTCCTCGAGCCTGACTGGCCAGCTTGGCTCAGTTCGGTCAGCAGCTCGGGCCAGTTTAAGCCAAAATCAAGCCTCTGCGGCATTTTCACAAACACATGCAGTGCACTTTCAATTTCTCATTGTATGTAAAACATCAACAGCTGTTTACAAGTATTTCATCAAACACCTTATTGGCAACATCAAAATCAAGGAAAAATGGTATTTGTTTCATATACATACCTTCCTTGCCACTAGCCGACACTTCGTTGAGTCATTTCATCAAACACTTGGTGAGCAACATCAATATCAAAGTAACCAAGTCACCGAACTAGTTCGATCCGAGTTCGATTCGAGTTGGGGTTCGATCCGAGTCGAGTTGAGCTCGGGCAAGCTCGAACCTGGTTCGAAAAATTTTTTGAGCTCAAAAACTCAGCTCGACTCGGCTCGAACCTAGCTTCAAACTGTGCTTTTTCGAGTCGAGTCAAGCGAGCTAACCAAGCTAACTTGGTTCGTGTACACCCCTAGGCAGGACAACTAACCACTTGCTTTAAAAGCTTGAACTGATAGAGCGTGGTGAATCAATTCCTTTATCTCATAGCCCATGCCCCACATCCCATGGGTTAAGTCCTTAGCCAAACCCCCCTCATGGGTCCCATATGATACCACTTTAACGTAGGGCGAACCAATCCTTTTATCTCATAGCCTAGGCCCCCCACATCACATGGGTTCTGCATCATACGAGCCACCCACCTCACACAGGTGGGGCCCACTTTACATGGGTCATCCACCTCACATAGGCCGCCCACCCCGAGTGTGCCCCCGCATCCCATAGGCCCTACATTACATATATTGTTCATTGATGATGGCGGTACATCTCGGGCAATTTGTACCAGTTTTGGTTGATACTTTAAACCATGGTATGGAGTATGGTAGATCCAAATTACAATTACAATTACTTTCAAGCTGGAGTTGAAAAGTAACATGACTGCAATTAGGGGGCTACTCCCTCATTACAGATGCATCATTTTGGCTTGATTAACTGACAGTTCACAATTTAATTTTCCTGTGCATCCAAACACAGCCTCAGTTACCTTAAGTAACCCAAAGAATGTGGCAAGAGGTAGAGAATGAATTATTTAAAGACCCAAAGATCAATGAATTGCTAGATTCTGAAGTGGGGCATTGATCTAACTAGAAGATAGAGCTTACTCTTTCTTTTGGAGCCAATCTAGGCATAGACTTGGGTTCAATGAGCTCACTTTCTTTCTTTTTTATCTTTTATCACATTTCTTAATAGATTTAATCTTGGGGAAAACTAAAAATAAGAACAACAACTAGCAAATAGGAGTTCCCGTGAAATGTACCCAACAATAGTAATGAATGAATTTCATATGGTTGCGTGTGTAGTTGAACTTTGTCATGTCTACCGGTCTGCCCTTGAAAGTTGGTGCATGGTAACTTGGTTGGTACCGGTTTCAGATAACATTTTTCTTCTTTAATTGGTGCTGAAACAATCCATTACAGTGGAAATAATGAACATGGTGCAGATGGGACAATCCAGAAGTTCTTGTGGTTTATTTGGATCCATATAGAGCATATAATATATGGGAAGGGATATTTTCACACACACACACACACACACACACACATGCATCTCTTCATGGCAAAGATGAAAATGGGAAGTGGTTAAAGAAGCTGAAGTTACGAATGTTTTTGAACAATATCATTTTTCTATGACCAACTTTTTGCAATTTGTACACAATAAACTCTTATAAACTATGAAAAAATAAGTTGCTTGTCTAATTTCTATTTTCGGGTTTTGCATTCTCATTGTTATACCTGTATATAAGATTTCAAATGCAATTATTTCATTGTTTTCCATGGAAGCGACTAAAATAAATATCTTTGCTTGTGGAAGAAAGGAAATATGGACTTCTTATCTAGAAAGGAGAGCATTTTACAATGTGATCGCCATCATATACCACCAATGATCGAGTCTGAATGAAATCATTCTCAAAAGACATAAGTGATGTAGCAATACCAACGCACATGCGACACACGCACGTGTGCACACATGCACATGCACAGGTACACACGCACCCACACATGCATATGTAGATGTACTCATGCAAATATGTATCTAATCCACACATGCACGCACATTGTACTATTTACATATGCGTGTACATATTTACGTACATAATACGTGTGCTTGCATACCTACTTACGTACATTTGCTCATTTGCCAATGCCTTGGCCATGGAGTTGCCCTCTCTTCCAGAGTCAGCAAACAAAATTGTGATGCACCTTTCTTTCTTTCTCATGTAGTTTATGAAACAGTGAAACATGTGGAGGTGGCTGTCATGTAGGACAGAGGAGATGAGGAATCACTAAAGGCTTGCAATCAAAACCAATACCATTTAGCACATGGCTTTTGAGTTTAGAGAACTACTTCTATAGACTTTCTAGACTCTGAAAGGATTTTTATTTTTTTAGATGTTTATCATAGTTCTAGAATTTGCTAACTCAACTTGATTTGCTCAAATTCCAGGTCAATTTCTTTGAAAACTTGCTCCGTGTCATGAGAAAATTCATTGAAAAAGGGTTATTCTGATATTTCCAAATGATATCGACATCCTTTTGTGTTAATCTAATATTGTGATGTAGTAGGTTCTCAATTTGTGTTAGATGATGTTTGACCATTTAATGTAAACGTTATGCATTACTCCGATTGAATCAGTCATATGAGCACTCGATCGGAAATTCGAGTCAACCCAATTGAGTTGGCATTGAATCAAGTCAGATTCTCTAACTTTAACATTTTTATGCTTTATGATTTTCAGGTGTAGTGTAATCAGTCATTGCTCGAAAAAAAAAAAAAAAGTATAGTCAGTTTCGTATGCTTTCCTTCTTTCTGTTGAATAATCGTTGTTGGAACTAAAGTAATGGTTTTCTCACTCTATAGTACCTTCCATTGATTGTTTGCAATCTCTGGCTCTTTCTGTCACACTTCTTGCATAGATATATGGAATTGAATCCTGGAGTCTTCCCGAAAGTGACACAAGTTCATGAAGAAGTTGGGGGATCATGGTACATCTTGAAAGACATCCTTACAGTACTGAAGGAAAGGATGACGATCGATACTCAGATTCAGACAGAAATCGCAAGTGCAAAAGAAGATACTACTGTAGAGGAAGCTTCTAAGGTCACAACAATAGAAGAAAATCCAGATAGTTCCACGCCCAAAAGTAGAGTTCAACTATCAGACACAACGGCTGATCTTCACATGCATCAGAAATCTCTGACGGGTGAAAAATCACTTGTGACAGTAGAGAAGGCTTCTGATTCTATGGTGATGGTAGAAGATTCAAATGATGCCAAGCTAGTTGAGGCTTGGGATGGATATCAACTGTCAGATAAGCATTCAAACGAAGCCATGCAGCAGCATGAGAGAGACCAAGAGGCATCAGATCAGCTAGCTGGAATGATTAGTCTAATGCTTGGGGAAGAAGCTGATAGAGAATCGCCAAATGTTCTTTATTCAAATGATGTGAAATCAAATGAGGACAACCTGCCAGAAAGAAAGGTGACTTCTTCTCTGGCCCAAGATTGGAAGTCTGTTCCGTCAAGCATGCCTGTATCCAACGGGCAAAAGGTCACCCGCTTATCTAATATATTCAAAACTCAAGAGATGGATGCGAGAGCAGATGAGCAAATGGGCATGGCAAATGGTGCCTCAAAAAATGCTTGGTTTTCAGATGTGACGAAAGGAACACCCACTGGTGACAATGATAGGAGAGAAAGCAGAAATAGTGTGCTTAAACCCGTCAAAGGTTTTGCTAAATCACCACAGCGGCGTGTCATTCTTGATCAGTTTTATCGGCATAATGGAGTCCCGAGACATGAAAATTCAAGGGTCATTGTGCCCGAAAGGTCGAGGCTTCTAAACCAAGATGGAAAGCAAAAGACGCTCAGTGGGCCCAGTGTTCATGATGAGATTGAGAAACCTGAGCGAAAAGAAAAACAGGTCTGGCGGAAAGAATCAAGTTATTTGGATTTCATAGTGAAAGACGACAACGCCAAAGAGGACAAGTCCCGTTGTGGTAGGATGGATCGACTTGACAAAGAGGAAGAGCGAACAAGAATTTCCTTTGATATGTTTGACTCTCAGTCTGTGAGTGAGGATGAAAGTGGAAGTGAGTGCGACATTGCAGCTTCTGATTACCTAAAGGCCGAATCAACTACGCAGATTCAGCCTACTCAACCTACTGGTAAAGGACTGAATACCAACATTTTTCTTTATACAGAAAAGGGAAGGAAGCAAAAGTCTCTTGTGGTGAAATTCTTGCGGAAATCAGCCACAGAGGAGAATATTCATGTTGCTTTTGCATTTTTTGGGCCAATCTCCAAAATCTGCATAGTACCTTCAAGGGAAGAGAATTGGTTCAATTATGCTTATGTGTACTTCAAGGTAATGCTACTTGTATGGTTAAGAGCACACACATGCTTTTGCCACATGTGCCAACCTGGTGTGAGTGCTTGCACATCTGACTGTGTATTAGATGGGTCCCACCATGTAAATGACCTGGCATGAAATCAGGCCTGTCCACTTATTGGATGGGCCACACTTGTTTGTTGAATGGGTAGTGTCGATAATTATTGCTTGATGGTCAGTTCATGTGGGACCCAGGTGTTGAGTTGACTAGCCTATGTTTGGCTAGGTCATCTACATGGTGGGGTTCACCAGACGTCCCTCAAATGTGAGGTTGGCACATCTGGCTGCATGTGGAGGTGCATGCCCCGTTCTAGCAAAGCTCTATGTAATAGCCCATCAATTGATCACTGCTCACATTTCTTATGAGATTTTAATTTTATGGCAGACAGAGGAAGGACTGAGGAAAGCTCTAACAAGAAGAGATGTGGTTGTGGGTGGTGCAGATGTTGCTGTGGAAGCTGGTTCTCCTTTGCTGAAAATGCCTGACAGGATTTGTTCTCCTGATCTAGTCAGAGTTCCTAATGTTCCCACAGCTTTACTGAAAAATCCAACACGAACGGTTATGATCAAAGGTCTGCACGAGGGTCTAGCTTTTCATCATCTGAGACATGCACTCTCCTCCTGCGGATGCATCTCTAGCTTCACCATGGGCCCCTCGAGTGATGTTGTGTATGTTGAGTTCGAGGTGATTCTTCCCATCTTTTTTTACTTGGATTTTTACCCTGGCCGAAATCAAATCACAACAACTATATTGTCTGGACTGAATCATAATTCTCAAAAACCTAGTCATTGATTTCAGCTTCTTCTTTTTTTTGGAGATGTAAAGGACTGGGTTCTAGCCAGAAAGAAGTGATATGAGGGCTTATTCACTCTCCGAGGATAGGGCCCTAGGAATGATTGGCGAAACAGAATTAGTAAAACTAACCCGAAAAGGCTAGGACAACTCTGATGGTGATGAATAGAATCTCAAATCCGACGCTTGCAACACGTGCCAATGTGGCACATGTGAGCCCAATAGTGTATATGTACCATGGTCTGGAAATCCAGCTGGTCCAATCATCAGGTGGGCCATGGCATGTACACTTGGGGCCACCTGACTTGAAATTCCTACTCTCACATGTAGTCATTGGATTTGTCTAGCATTCATTTACATTATCCCCATTGGACCTTGGATTATTAGTTATTACATATTTGAACCTCTCTTTTTTTTATTAAAATGATGTGGGTTCTGTTACTCAATGTTCTTTCATTGCTTTTACAGACAGAAGATGCCAAAGAAAAGGCCCTTGCGACACCCTTTATCTCTGTTTCAGGAAAGCAGCTCTCTCTCCTCAGAATCGATACGCCAAGAACAACGGTTGTGCGGATTTCAAATATTGCCAAAACCATAAATGCAAAGATATACCACATCTGTGCTTCATATGGGAAAATCAAGAGATTAGTTCGTAGAGGTATTGACATCGTTGACGTGCACTTCCAGCTGATTGAGTGGGCAAACATGGTCAAGATTCTCAATAGGTAATAGTTCAGTGGTCCTCATCAACGAAGTTATAGTTTTGCTGACCCAAAGGATTCTCTACATCTGGGGTCATGTTACTGTGATCCAAACCATTGATTTGATGGTCCTCACCTCAAATGGGGCAGGTTTAAAGAACATTTTAGATATTGGAATATCCCAACCCTTGTTACAATGGCCTGTAATTAGATAGCTAAGGATAGAGCACAGTAGCAGGCATTCAACAAAGAGTACTCCACCTATCAGAGGGTTAGTATCTTCAATCTCTTGGATTTTTTGGGAATTCCTATCTAAGCCAGGACTCATCAGATCAATGGTTTCTATCACTGAACCATGGTCCTATATTTATGGTATCCTGCCATCAACAGACTACATTTGCTGATGAGACTCTTGCATTCGCACGATGATTTCATATAGATTAGCCCCATTTTTTTCTTGTCAATCCAAGATGCTTCACCTTGTGCAACTTACTCTGGTGGGTGATGGGTCTGAAACTATCCTCCCTCAAGTAATCCGAACCATCCAATTGGTGTTCTTGTTGTTGCGTATGGACCATTTTCTATATTTTATTTTTAACTGTCCATTCGCAGGCCAGTGATCAGATGACTAGGATTGTCAAAAGTGTTGTGCAGCATCTCTCATACACGTTGGGGCCAACCTGATGAATTGCATGGATAGCAAAAATGGGACCCCAACCGTACAGAGTGCTGATCTGGATCAAAATGGCAGTAATTTAGGCCGAGCGTTGCATAATTTTCTTTTGTAGATTGCGTGGCCCAGTCCAAAGTACCATTCTTTCTTTTTTACTTTTTGTGGATTTTGTTTTGATTCTCCTTTGATGGTTGCAATCTTTGGCAGCTTAAATGGGTTGGTAATAGGTGGACACCGATGGGTTGCACGGCCGGGGACTGTTATACCAGCTGAAATCCTTCAAACCCTTTGGAGCGAGCCAGATGGACGGCAATACGTGTGCTCCCTGATTCAGAAACTCTGTGGGGAAATCCAAGGGGGTCTAATCGATGCGGCTGATGTAACTGGTCTTGTATCAGTATACTATAGAGAAGCCCTGGCGGGGACTGTTGTACCAGCTGAAATTCATCGAACCGTTTGGAGTGATCCAGATGGACAGCAGAAACTGCGCAAGGAATTCCAAGGAGCTTCGATGGATATGGCTGAGGTAGCTGGGAGTTTGAGAGGAGGAGAACAACAACAAGAACAAAGAACAGACCATGTGGATTGAGGGTAAAAAGAACTGCTGAATTAAAGGAGCATGGATTTGCCAATGTTATTTATTGTTTTGGCACTGGTTATTGAATTCTCAGCGTCTCATGAAAGTTGAAAGAGAAGGCAGTTTTGATGAGAAATGAGTATTGCCATAATAATTTATATTCATGTTGTAGCTGCTTCATGTGTGATTCTGACAAGTTCATGTTGTAATGCTCTATTTCCCCCACACCATTTTGTTTCAGGCATCTACGAGTGACCATGGCAGGCCATGTGAGCTGGTACTCACCGAATGTGAGGGGCAAAATAATGATAGCATATGAGAAAACCTCAGAGAATGGTAGAGGTGAATATAGGAACACATTTTAAATAAAGCCAAGGTATCTTGGGAATTGAAAATTGTAGCTATTGTTCAACATGCAGTCCAGATTTCACATGGAAAAGCCTTAAAATAGTTTATATTTTACTTCAAATCATGTAATTGTCTTTTTCAATTCTTTAATGGAAGTAGCCCAGTTGAAGTCTAGCCAGCATGTAGCGCATAGTATTAAACCATATAGTACCAAAACTGTGGTGGTAGACTCTCAGGTGTTTCAACTCGCGGTCAAGGGTTCGAGTATCCATAGGTGGTGAAAGCCCACTACGGCGTGAGTGTGTGAGGGGGGTGTGTGCACACGCTAAAAACAAAAAAAAAATAAAATACAACGTAGTGCTAGAAAAGCTGTGGGGCCACTGTCTTGACTGTGAAATCCATGTTATATCTATTGAACAGGCTCATTAGTTTATTAGCAAAACAAGGCAGATGCACCAGAAAATGTAGAGGTGAGTCACTCACCATTGCAACCAAGGGCACCCTTTATCTTTCTGCAGATGGTCCGTACCTTCCCAATGTCTGCCTCTCTATATCGTCTAATAGATAAAACCTTTTACTACAATTTCTCCCTATGTTTATCTCATCTAATAAATAATATAAGGGGCAGCAAGAGCAAGGGTTTCAGATTATTTTTCACAAAGAGTTGCATACAATGGAACTGGTGCGGCCCACAATCCCTCATATGTGATCCACAAAACCCAGCCTAATCTAGAACTCCAGATGAGCCACAACAACACTGGGAATAACAGGGAGAGGGGCACCTGCCCTAGAATTTCCAAATTGCATGGCGAGCCAAACAAGCTGTGCATATGCCCTCCAATCCAGTCACGAGACCTGGGACGCCAATAATCTGAACATGCTAGATGAGCCACACCAAGTAAATTTGGACGTTTTATACATGACTTTTAGCTCCACAATAAACAAGAGTTGAGTTGTTTCAGCAGCACAACACAGTTTTTTTTTTTTGAAAGATGAAGGATTTCATTAAAAGAAAGGGGAAAAAAACAAAGAGAGAGGCTGTTGAGAAAGCAGACCGCCATTACACTCCTAAAAAGAAAAAGTCGTGGCCATGAAGTTCCTTAACATTGGAGGCCCACTCAATCATAAGATGCTTGGCCTTGTCACTATTGCCCCGGCTATATTAGAAGTATTCCTGAAGCATCTGCTATTCCTTTCTCCCCAAACTGACCACCGGACTGCAAGAACTAACATCCTCTAGATGATTGTCTTCACCTTTTCTAGTTGCAACCCGTGCCATGCTTGAAGAAACTGCTTCACCTTGCCCGGGAAACACCAAGATATGTTGAAACAGTGCATAATCTCAGCCCAAATGGATTGGCGAATAGGCAATGCAGCAGTAGATGGTCAACTGACTCTTCTGCCTGCATACAGCATAGGCAGATGTTGGGGAGGACCATCCCCTTCTTCCTCAGATTATCTACCGTTAGAACTTTCTTTTTCCCCGCTAGCCATCCTCTTTTTCCCCGCTAGCCATCCAAACACAGCGTATTTCCAAAGGAAAGAAAGATTAAGCTTTGGTTCGGGCTGCTGCATGTGCATCTGGTTGTAGAGGGATCGAACTAAGAAGGATGACAATTTGTCCAATTTCTAGAAAATGTAGAGAGATGGGGCTGCTGTATAGAGATATTCCAAGAGGCCCGTAAAATCCGGAATCTCTCAATCTTGGAGACTTCTACATATCACGTTCCAGACAATTTTCCCACCAACTTCAGTGAAATGGTCAGCAACATACGAATTTTGGAAGTGACAATACAATAGGAGATAGGGCATCTACTTTTAAGCGTTTGATCTCCTATCCAGATATCATCCCAAAACCGAATGTTGGCACCATTGCCAAGCACAAAACCAACACTAGGGAGGACGTCCCGTTTCAATTTCATGATTTCTTTCCAGATATGAGATACTTTATGAGATGGCAAATCTTTAACCCACCAGCCACCCAAGGATTTGACATATTTACCCTTGATGATGGAACTCCAGAGTCTTCCTCAGGTAAATAGGGTGCCATATGAGATGGTTTTCAATCCTTGGGTAAATATGATTGAAAACTCCTCGGATTTGACATATGAGATGGTTTTCAATGTTCTCTCGGCCCATCATCACTCTGTAGGTGAGCCGAGACATTGAAAACCAACCATTGGCTGTTCTTTTAATCCATCACTTTTATTGTCTAAAATTTGGAGGTGAGATGCACATAAAAAGTGAGTGGACTGATCATTGGATCATGTTGAAAAAAAAAAGAAATAAATAAATAATCCAGAACCTAAAGGGCACGTTTGGACAACTTCCACAAAAGGAGTTCTCTCACATTCAAGCATTGCATAGACTTTGCTAGTCTATTTGAACCAATTGGGGATCAAATGAGGTCTATGGAAGTGCAACCAATCAAAAAAAAAAACGAGTTTGGATCAAAACAGTGTCAAAGGCATCACATGCCCTTTTTTGGGGTAGGAAGACCTGCTATATGTGAGGATAAGAATGCAGTTCTTGACATTGCAAAATAATAAAAAACAACAAGAAACCAGTAAAGCTTCAGTGCATTCTTCCTCAAATGCAACTCTAAATGAAACTAATCTATAACAGAACTCACAATAAGAAGGGACCATTAACTACTAATCTTACTCAGTAAAACTAAAGTGAAAAGCAGATTGAAAATAACAGCACCCCAAATCACCAACCACTGTGCCAAAATCTATAACAAAAATGGGAGGGTTCCAAACAAAAATAGAATCTCAAGCAGCAACAGCTTGCTTTCTCAACTGGGCGAGCTCTTGCCTGATCACACCTCCCCTCTGCGCACGCACATACACAAACAGCCATTGACCCTATTAGCTTTGGGGAAAGAGTTCAAAATTAAAATTCAAAAGCCATTGAATAAAACAAAGAACCAAGGACAGCCCAAGTCAATCCATTTCAGGACCCATTCTAGATTCAAAGTTCAAAGTGCCTGTAATATCAACAATTTATCAGGTTTAAGATACCCAGCTGAACCTTTTGCCCTGATATCCTCATTAAGATAGTTTGGGCTCATTTATCTATTTATTTTTCCCCATTCATCAGCTGTGGGCAGTGTATGTGCATCTGATCCATTCATCATATGGGCCAAAATACATGAAAAATCTGGACTAAAAAAGGCCCATAGATCCATATTTAATGCAAAGGACCAGCCTTATTTTGAACCCATGGGCCACAGCGGTCAATGGAGAGAATCCTCAGAAGAACAGACAGTATCCGGGCACACATGATGCATACTAATGAGGAGTGCAGGACTCAAGCTCCTAAGCAACCACACCAAGGCTCCTAAGAAACTAGAGCTGCCACCTTGAACCCAAGCATTGAATCTAGTTCAGTTTACTATGCAAGCCTTTCGAGTACTAGAAGATCGAAGTTTCTAAACAAGGACTCCACTAGAGCTGCAACCCAAGTTGGGTCTGGTTGTCAGGGTCCTCAGGTCAGGTTAGGTTGGAAAACTCAAATCTCATTTGAAATCTTGTTGGGAATAATCACACAAATTTGGGTTAGGTTGGGTCAGGTAAGGGTTGAGTATAGAGGATGTCAAGTTCAATTCGGGTTGGGCACCTTGGGTTGGAATTTGGGTTCAGTTGGACCAGTGTTGATCCTCAACCTGGCCCAACCTGCCTGAGTTTGCAGCCCTAGACTCCACTAGGCTTGGTGGATAAAGGATTTGTTACAAACCTTGATCTTTGCCAACATGACCTTGAACCTATCAAAGTCATTGAGGGAAGCTCTTCTCTTTTGCACAATCAGCTTTCGGCCCCACGAGCTGTTCTCCCACTTGTTCTTCACATCTGCCACCACCGATAACCTTTTAATGGAGAAGAAAGCAAGGAAACAAGAAAAAAGGAATACACGCACACACACACACACACAGGTTTCAAGTCCAACCGGTTGCGACAAAGAACAATCCGACCTGTGGATAACATTCACCCTATTAAGTGGGCCACACCACATAAAACAATTTCTAGTCATTAATAAATTGCAAAAATAAGTGTGGCACACTTAATGAGTAGATATTTTTTATTTTTTTACAAGGTGATGCTTATGATAAGGCCAACTTATTGGTCAGGTGAACAAAAGAATGCATATATATATGTGTGTGTGTGTGTGCATTCTTTTGTTCTTTTTAGTTTTCTTTTTAGTTTCCAGGGAAACTAGTTTACCTGCAGCTTCCATGGCAGCAACAAGTGACTTCTTCTTGGGTATTCTTGGAATGTCAATCTTGATATCTGTCAGCGAAAGCCTCTTGAAATTCATTTGACCTCGCACCATGTCAGGGGCGTCTACAAGAGCCTGTTCAGTTTACATGGTAAAGAAATGTGAAATTGTGGCCATTTTCTTTTATTTGTCATTTAAGGACTTCGGGTGAGATGGAAAATAAGCCAATTGGTCATAGAAGATTTCCATCCATGTACATGAATTGAAGAGCGGTAAGGTCCAAATGTTACTAACAGAGGCAAACCAATAGATCAGATAGGAAGACAGGAAAAGAACAATTCAGCAATATGCAGTACAATGACTAAACCATATATGAGAAAAGAGAAATCTAGTAAAGAATACTGACATGCTGCTTTTCATGCACATTGATACATGAAAAAAGTAGGCAAAGCATTCAATTTCATACAAGCGAAACACATTTACGAGATTCAGACCTTTCA
The DNA here is from genome assembly GCA_030180095.1 of Magnolia changhungtana. Lineage (NCBI taxonomy): Eukaryota > Viridiplantae > Streptophyta > Magnoliopsida > Magnoliales > Magnoliaceae > Magnolia > Magnolia changhungtana. The sequence goes on along the minus strand of JASAUF010000230.1, from coordinate 2,065,749 downwards.
TCTACTGGGGCCTACCATGGGCGGGATGCTGCTCAAATATCATACAATTCAGGTGAACAAGCCACTCATTAGGGAACTCTTGATGATTACAAAGGCAGGATAGGAAGACATGCGGCCAATCTCATAGGCGTGTCTGTGCCATTGGAACACAGATTGAGTGCCTGAAAACTTGGGGACTAGAATTTATCACCAGATGATTCCCAATAATCTTGAAGAATAAATCAGATATGCTGCTTTTTCAGCCTGCACAAATTTTACTTGTCTTGGTTACAACTGTTTGCAATAGATTGCTACGCCACAATTGCATACATCTAGAGATAAAATTCCAAGCACTGAAAGAGCATACTTGAGTGATCATCAATTAATGACCACAAGCTTTGATGAAGAGGAAGTTTGGTGAAGAGCCAATTAGTTTCATGTCTTCATCCTCGCCAACACCCTCACGCACTGGGGAATGAGAGCCTCCTCATAAAGAGAATGGACGAGTTTCACCCATCGTCAACCCTTAGATCCATACGTCACCATACCTCTCAAGAAAGAGAACTCCTTGAGTAACTTAACTCTCACTTGGGTCGGAGTATAGTACTGTGGGGCTTAGGATGGTGTACACGCAACCATATCCTCACGGACCCACCTATTACTCGTTGAGATAATCCAAACCATTCAACCTTGTTGCCTTAACATGAGGCGTGTGACCTAACTCAGAGACAATGCTAACATTCTCTCACTCTAGTCATATGTGCCACCGTGATATGCAATGGATAAGGTATATCACATATGTAACTCAGAAGCTCAAACTTTTATTAGATATACCTTGAATAATCTGATCCATAGAGACTGCTGATATAGGACCTATACTGATTGAAGTGAGACAAGGCATGATCATAAATATGAGCACTCCCAGTAACTTGGATCCTTTCGCATGGACATTGGAATATGGAAATTACATGACAAGTGTGGTTAAGCATGCAAATTTCCAGCAGTTTCACCATCTCTACAAAGAGATGTTTTATGCCTTAAATAAATGCCGAAGCATTTTGTGCATTCACTTCATGCATGAAGATCGAATGAAAAAAAAAATAAAAAAATAAGAAGAATAAAAAATATAATGCCGTAAAAAACCAGAATTGCATGCTAAACTCGAATAAACTGTAATGTGTGCACAAATGTATTGTCTGTTTGTATAAACTCCCACTAACCAAACAGCTCACAAAGAGGTATGCCTTGATTTATGAGTCCATAGAGATCCATAGACACTTGATTATTCCGAATCCTCTCTTTCACGACAGAGAACTTTTTGAGTTATACCTCATGACTTATATAAACCCTAGTTATCATTTGAGAAGAACATTATACTCCGCGTTTCGTGATGGATGAAGTTGTAAACATATATATTATACTATTTCATAAAACAGCTCTATATGTAACATGAAAACAAATTACGACATGGACTTCTTACTGACTAGGCATCCAACAATCTGAATCTATATATCCAATTGGCTCTAGTAGATAGGTCTGACTATATGTGAACTTGAAAACCTTAATCCTTTACAAATACCACATCACCTTCTTTGTCACCTTCTATGGATCCATATTTAGATTAAAGATACATCTCCAAACTATTCCAACTGTATTGAGATATCAAGAACTCACTCCCACTGACTTGATTACAATTGATCAGCAACGTTTTCCTTAAACCCAAATGAAGAAATCACCTTGTGAAACCCAAAACACCATTAACGTGATGCTTATCATAAACCATAAAACCACACTTGAGTCACGAAACCTCAGTTGCACCATACGCATGTCCTCCTTTAGCCATACCATTTTAGGTGTTTCTTCATTAAAGAGATTGTCTTAAGGCACCTCCAGTTGATCTCCCACTATTCCCTCATCCATTAGTCTAAGGTACAGGGTAAGTCTTCTTATGTGACTACATAGGGTCACCCAAGTCTTCTTATGTGACTACATAGGGTCACCCACATCAGTATAGTGGCTTTGAACGGTTTGGATTGTTTAAATAAGTAAAAGGTGGAACCCACGAGGATGTGGCCAAATGTACACAATCAGGACATGAGAAGCATTGTTGCTTACAAAGCCTTTTTTTATGACAATGGGGTGTTCCTGCCCCATTTTGATGCAAAACTATTCCTAGCAGATGCACGCGATCACCTACAAACCACGTGCATCAGGAAATCCCAGGGAGGAGAATCGAACTCACGCCTGTGGGGAGCACACCCACAACGCTTGTCAGTCACCAAACCCCGTGCGGGTGCTTACAAAGCTTTTGAAGTAAATATCATGATATCGTAATAAAATAGGTAGAAATCTAAGATCTATATTTTTCTTTGTGGGGGGTCTTATCAGGGAGAGATTTGGCAAGTCTACATGCATGTGGGACCCCACCCATGTACCCACCATCAAATGTGCCAACACGACACGTGAGCAAGATCTAAGTTTTACATCAGGTGGGCTACACAGATTAAATAATTCAGCTCATAAATAAGATCATTTAGCTCCACATACTGGGCCACAACATACAAAAGGAATGAATAGCTAAAACTGACTTTTTCTAGTCATCCATTTCTACTGTACTATGTAGCCCAACAGATAAGCATCATGTCCTGAGTCTAGCTCACAAAATGTAAACAGTGTTCCACCAAATGGAAAGTTTGGATCTTGTTCACATGTTTGGGTGTAAAATTGCACAATTTGCTTTGTGTAGAATGTATGGGCTCCAAATGCACATGGATTTAGCTCGAAAAATATATCATGGGTGAACCGTCCAAAGCTCTAGCAAAGATTTCCCATGGAAACAGCAAAACCTTGGTTCTAAAAACATCTCTCGTCTTCAAGTCAAAAGCTCCCCAACATCAATGAAGTCTGTGATTTTGGTATGATTTTTCGACTATATGCTCCATACAAAACCAATAACAATCTTGACAGTCCAAATCAACATAGCATATATGCCAAATGCATGTTGGATTAATAACCACCATAAAAATAAATGGTTAAGAAGATGCATTCCAAAGCCTAGGCCTTTCAGACAAGCTTAGTCTCACGATGAATAGTCATGCTAAAGTAGCACAAACACACGAGGGATCCTTTGGATGGGTGGGATTTAGGAAGCCCCACTTCGGATATGGATGTCAATGTCAAAGGGAGCCTTCATTCACTCAAGTCAGGAGCCCATCGGACAGTCCTGTCATAGAATTTGGATATGCAGCTGTCCATTAAGAAAATGGACAGCTTTTCACCTTTTTTCATTGTCCATTGTCCATTGACAAAATGGCAGCCATCCATTGTTCTCTCATATAGTAGCACTAAGCATGAATTAAAGCATTCAGGTGTGGGAGAAGGGAATCGCCTGTTTCAAAATGTTAGCAAGTATAGCAAGCAAGCAGGAGTGAGAGGAGCATCGTATGGTTGGGAGGATCGTGCAACTAAGCTCTCTCATCCACATCCCTATCGAAATTTTACTATGGCAGATGCAACCGAATGTTACAGGGCCAGGATCTCAAGAAAGCATGTTTACATCTTAGTTCCCACTTACATGGTCAAGATCTCAGGCATGTGTTCCATAATCACTTCTTCAATATATAAGTCACTGCAGTATACTCTGTAGGAAAAGGAGTTCCAACTTCCAAGAGCTGACATCCAAACACAAATCTCAAAATCCAAGGACCTCTTCATCGACACATCTAAACAGAACATCACTGAAGTCACTGTTCAAGATTTAAATCACGGACATGGACATCGTTTTCCAAAGTGAGCTTTCCAAACATCCAAACAAGAAAACTTCACACATTAACCTAAAGCCCCGTTTGGAAGTGCGAGATCCCACCCATCATTCTAGCATTGCAATATTGGGCACGTTTTCAACAGAAACAGAGCATAGGGCACACACCATCATCCACATTTTGCAGTACATGTGCCAAACACCTCAATCCAAAACAGCATCCAAGTTCCAACATTCTCATTGCGAGGGTGCATCCAAACAGGCCCCAAACAAGAGAAAATAAAATTGCAGGTGATTACTATAAGCACCGTAATTCCATCCAAATAAAGCAAATAAAAAACGAAATTCAAAAATAAAAACGGCAACATTGCCGATAATTTTCTTTTGCAATCCAAACAAAACATGAAATAAAACAAAATTAATATTAAAAAGGGGGAAATCGTATTTATTCAGTGAAGAAAGCTGTTTCGATCTAATACCCGGTTCTGATCGATAAGGTCGACGATTACGACCAGCTTTCCGTAGTCTTTCCCGTAGTTTACAAGAGCGACTCGCCCGATCTCTACATATCGCTTGAATGGCTTCAAGAAAGAAGGAAAACAAAAAAAATTAAAACCCTAGGGCTTGAAAGAAGATCTAACAAAGGAGGCAGAGAAAAATCTAAACGTTCGATTTCTTACCATGGTTGAAGATCTGAGAGAGAGAGGGAGGAATTCAGGTTTCTTCCTTCCCGTATGAGAAACAGAGGAGGGAGGAGAGGGTTTATGCGCTTTTTCCTTTTAAATGTTTCGTTTAATAGACGGATTTGATCTTGGCCGTCCAATCTAGGGTTGAGCGTTCAGTCGCTTGCGCGCGGGGAAACGGATTGGCTACTCCCCCTGACACCAGCCCCGGGGCTAATGGTCGGTGATCTGTGGGCCCCACCATGATGTATATGTTTCATCCATTCCGTTCATCCATTTTTACAGATCATTTTATGGCTTGATACCAAAAGTGAGAGGCATATAAATCTCAGGTCGACCACACCACATGAAAAATTAGTGGTTGGATATCCATCATTAAAATCCTCATAAGGCCCACTGTACTATTTATTTGACATCTAATATGTTTATTAGGTCATAAAGGCCCTGATTAAGGGAAAAAACAAAAATCATCTTGATCCGAAACTTTTATGGCCACAAAATGTTTTTTTAATGGTCGACGCTCATTCAACACTGTTTCATGTAATGTGGTCCACTTGAGATTGGGATATACCTCAATTTTGGTCTCATTCTGTAAAATGATCCATAAAAATAGATGGACGGCATGGATGAAACACATACATCATGGTGGGTCCCACGGAGCACCGACCACCAGCCATTGGCTGGTGTAAGGGGGAGTAGCCAATCGGCGTCCATTCGCGGAAGCTAGATGGGCCCAATGATGTTTGTGAAAAATCAACTCCGTCCATTGTTTTTAGAGCTAATTACAGAATGTAACAAAAAATTAGAATTATCCAAAACTCAACAAGAGAAGAAACAGGGGGGATTGATCGACCGCGGTTTAAACATTCGTGTGGCCACAAAAGTTCCCTATCAGGCTGAAATTTCTGTGTTTTAAGTAATGACATTATAAATGGTTTGGACGGCATATAAACATTTTGGAGCTAAAGCTTAAGAAAGTTTAAGGGTAGACATTTCTTTATGGCCTCCTTGGTTTATGAATACAACTAATTTTTCACTCTTTCTCATAAAAATGAGCTCGCAGGCCAGATGGATGGAGAAGCACCATGAGGCCTGTTTTAATGTATGTGTTTTATCTATGCCATCCATCCAATTTTCCATATCATGCGAGACATAAAACGAAATAAGAAACCCATCAAAATGTCATCTCAGTTGGACTGCACCATTGTAAATAGTGGTGATTAAATGCCCATCAATAAAAACTTCCTGACTATGGTATTTACCTGCATCTATTCCGCTGGTTGGTCACACTAGCCTAAAAGAAGGGAAAAAACACATTAACCTGAATAAAAACTTTTGTGGCCCTGATAAGTTTTTAATGATGAGTGTTCAATCAGCACTATGTAACCCCATGGTATGGTCTACGTGAGATAGACCTGCCTTATTTTTTGTCCCATGTCTTGAAATAAGTTGGAGAAATTAACATCGGCATGGATAAAATCCATACATCATGCTACGACCCGTAGAGCTTTTTCTAATGGTACATGGTAGTGATGCTGGTGCTCTATGCCACACCAGGAAATCCAAGTCCTTCTAAAAATGGGTGTAGCTTTAGTGGATCCTTGGTTGTGGAAACAATCTTAATGTAGGTGTGGATGTTGACTGAAAGTTTTTCCTTGGCTGCCCCACAAGATGTTCAGGTCAGATCATTTGATAGTTGTATAAGTTGAACAATGGATATATATATATATATATATATATATATATATATATATATATATATATATTAGAGTTCACTCAGATTTCTGATATGACAGGATCCGGATACTCAATGACTTACAAAGCATACATCTTATAAAAACATAGCATACCGTATGCTTTATTAATACGAGCAATAGCATATCAAGGCCGAGATTCGAAGTCAATCCAAATATAATGAAACCCATACCTGAACCTCACGGAGGGGTTGAAAAGAAGGAATATGGTTTTTTAGGTGCTTGGTTGATATGAGCGATAGCATATGAAGGCCCAAATCTAAAGTCTATTCAAATCCAATGAAATCTATAGCTAAGACCCACATACCTAAACTTCGCAAAAGGGTTGAGAAGATAATCTTGTTGGGGACCTTGCACAAAACCTTAGGATCTAGCCTCCCAAAACAAACCAGAATTATGGGATAATAAAGCAATGAAATAAATCAAAGCATAAACCACACCACATAAGAAATTTTTACGTGGAAAACTCTTAAAAGAGGTAAAAACCACGGGACCTCATCCAGATCAACAATCCACTATGAAGTAGAACGTTACAACCTTCTTCACTCACGCAGGAGTCGATAAACAATAAGAGAATAAAAGAAAAAACAGAGAGATCTCACCGATCACGAGGACGTAAAAGCGCTAAGATGTCAAGTGCATGGTAGATCACCTCTACAAGCATAACCTCCCTTCTACAAGCTTCCTCTCTCTCTATTTCTCTCTCTCACACACCTTTAATAGCCCAAAACCCTTTAGCCAACCCTTACAAAGCTTTAGGAAACCCTCTTGCATAACCTAGAAAAGCCCTAGGCACCTCTATTTATAGTTTCTTCCGCATCCTGTCGAGAAAGGCCTCGGATTTTCACAGTCCGCACAAGATCCGGACTCAAATCTGCGTAAGTTCGACTAGTCGAGCCAAGTCCTCTACCGGTCGAGCAGCCCACTCGACCGGTCGAGCACCTCAGAGGAAAAACATTGAATGGTCGCTGGACTTTGAGTCGAGCCCCACTCGACCGGTCGAGCGTCACCCACAACCTGTCGAGCAACCCACTCGCAGCGCGGTGAATTACTTCGATTTTTCACCCGCTGCACCATCTCTCCTCTAAATTGAGGAGGAAAAACCTCATCAAATCTCCCCCTTTCCGACTTAGAAGAGATTCACCTTCTTCAAGCCAGTCAGGTTTCTACAGACCTCAAACTTGCCCTTGAGCAAAGCCTTGGTCATCATGTCTGACCTATTATCATCCGTATGGACTCTCTCAAGCTGTAACACCTTCTATTCCAAAGTATTCATAATCCAATGATACCGAATCTCTATGTGTTTCGACTTGGAATGCTGACTTATATTCTTGCTCAAGTATATAGTACTTCAACTATCGTAATAGACCACTTGCTCCTCCTGTTTCAGGCTAAGTTCCTATAGGAACCTTTTCATTCAAATAATCTCTTTACATGCTTCTGTGACTGCAATGTACTCGACCTTTATCGTCGACAATGCTATGATTTTCTGTAGCTTGCTCTGCCAAGAGACCGCTCCCCCTACAAACGTGAACATGAACCCCGATATAAACTTCCTGGAGTCCATGTCACCTGCCATATCTGTATCTGTGTAGCCCTCTAATACAGGTTTTCCCTCACCATAACATAGGTTCAACCCGGATGAGCCTTTTAGATACCGCAGTATCCATTTCACCGCTGCCCAATGCTCTTTGTCAGGATTAGCAAGATACCGGCTGACAACACCAACCGCATATTCTATGTCTAAGCGTGTACACACCATAACATATATCAAACTTCCTACAGCTGACGCGTAGGGTATCTTCTGCATCTCTTCCACCTCTGCCTTTGTCTTGGGACACTATCTGTCGTTCAATCTGAAGTGACCATCCAGTGGAGTACTGATCGGCTTCGCTGCATTCATATTGAACCGCTTTAAGACTTTCTCAATATACCGCTCTTGTGACAACTAAAGCTTCATGTTGCTTCTGTCACGGGTTATCTCCATTCCTAGGATTTGTTTAGTCGGGCCCAAGTCTTTCATTGCAAATGACTTGCCCAACTCCTGTTTCAGCCTGTCGATCTTCTTGATATCTTTTCCCATGATGAGCATATCATCAACGTATAACAGCAAAATTAAGAAATCACCATCTGAGAACTTGCGCGTGAACACACAATGGTCCGACACCGTTCTGTCATACACATGCTTTAACATAAACGAGTCGAACTTCTTGTACCATTGTCGTGGAGCTTGTTTCAGCCCATACAAGCTCTTCCTCAGCCTACACACCATATGTTCTTTGCCCTTGACTTCGAAATCCTCTGGTTAGTGCATGTAGATCTCTTCTTCCAGGTCACCATGGAGGAAGGTAGTTTTAATATCTGACTGCTCTATCTCCAGATCCATGCTAGCTGCCAACCTAAGCAACACCCGTATGGATGTCATTTTTACCACTGGTGAGAATATCTCCTCGAGGTCTATGCCTTTCCTCTGACCAAACCCTTTCACCACAAGTCTGGCCTTGAACCTTGTCTGTGAATTCTTCTGCTCAACCTTCTTTCTAAACACCCACTTGTTGCTCAAAGCTTTCTTGCCCTTAGGCAATTTCACCATATCATAGGTGTGGTTCTTATGCAAAGATTTCATCTCCTCTTGCATAACTTTCAACCACTCCCCCTTATGCTTGTCGGCTAGGATCTCAGAATAGTCTTTTGGCTCTCCCCCATCAGTGAGTATAATGTACTCATGCGACGAGTACCTCTTGGACGGTTGTTTGTCCCTGGATGACCTCCTCACTCGTGGCTCAACAAGTGGATCAGATAGGGGTTGCTCCCCTTGTCCATCTTTTGTAGGAACTCCCTCATCCTCTGTACCTTACTGTACTCCCCCGTCATCAGTCACCATGGAAGGAATAATCGGATCCATGTTCTCTAGCTCACCTGAACTAGGTTGGTTCTTCTCTAGCTTACTAATGTTTTCTATACACTGATATTCAAATAATACCACATCTCTGCTCCTAACGAGCTTCTTCTCGGTCGGATCCCACAATCTATAACTGAATTTTTCATTACCGTACCCCAAGAACATATACTACCTGATCTTCATATCGAGCTTGGACCTCTCGTCCTTTGGTACGTGAACGGATAGATGCCTTGCATCCAAACATCCTGAGATGATTGTACAATGGATCTTGTCCATTCCACACCTTCTCAGGTACTTCTCCATTAAACGGGGCTGATGGAGACTTGTTTATCAAATACACTGCCGTGTGCATTGCTTGGGCAACTTCACATGGGATAACATGCATCTGATTTTCTTAACAATGGTGCGATTCATTCGCTCAGCCACACTATTATGCTGGGGGGTCTTGGGAACCATCTGTTCATGCCATATACCCAAGGACTTACAATACTCATGAAAGTCGCCAATGTATTCACCACCATTGTCAGTGCGGATGCACTTCAATGATCTACCTATCTCTCTCTCAACCATAGCATGAAATAATTTAAACACACTAAGGACCTCGTCCTTGGATTTTAAAGCATAAACTCAAACCCTCCTAGATGCATCATCTATAAAAGTGACAAAATACAATGCCCCACCCAAGGTTTTTGTCCTCATAGGACCACAAACATCAGAATAAACCAAATCTAATGCATGCACTTTATTAACATGAGAAACAGATTTAATAAATGAAACTTTATGTTGTTTCTCTGATAAACAATCAATACAGGTTTTGAGAGGTATACCTGTCACGTCTGGAATGAGCCGCTTCCTCGTTAGTAGTTGAAGCCATTTTTCACTCATGTGGCCTAGATGTCTGTGCCACATATCAATAGCCGAATCTTTCGCTGCGTTCAACCCACCTGTAGACACCCCACCCAGGCTAATATCTTGATTTTGTTAAGACAAATCCAAGAACCATGATCATATCCTAAACCTACCCCTAATCCTAACCTGAGCTATCATGAATCATCATTCAATCCAAACCATGTCCAAAACCGACCTATTTCTCGAATCATTTTCGGATAACCATCGAGCCAACTTCAAGCCATTTAGAGCCAAATATCCAAAAAGGAACTTTGTTTCACTCTAAGGACCCAAAAAAGGACTCACCGATGAATTTCAAGGAAAATCGTCTGAGGTGGTAATCGGATTACCGCCGGCGGTAGTCAAATTACCACTTCCTCCCGAGAAAATGCGCACGCGGCAGTCACACGAGTTTCGGACTCGGCCAGTCCCGGGCGGTAGTCGGACTACCGCCGTGTACCATCCGGATCTGCAGCCGCGGTGATCGAATCCGCCGCGTCGGTGTCTGACGAGAGACGGTGTCTCGGCATCCAAAGTCAACTCTTCTGGAATTTACCCCTCCCATCTCTATTATTTCTTGTTTTGCCAGTCCTTTAGCCAATGAGAGCATGCCATGTGGCATCTCTCTCCTCTCCACCAATCACCATGCGCCACATCACCTTTACCCTCCTCTTGTCCTCTATTTACCAAAAAACCATTGGAAAGGGCTATAAATAGCCCTCTCCTTTCATTTTCACCCATATGGAGAGAGCCACCAAGAGAGGGAGAGAGAGAGAGAAAAGAGTGAGAGGAAAAGAAAAGAAAAGAGAGAGAGAGAGAGAGTGAGGAGAGAGAGAAGAAAGGAAGGAAGGAGCTCCCAAGCCTTCAAGCCCACATTTTCCGACCACCTCCTAGCCTTCATCTCAATCCTTCCAACCCCAAGCCTAGTCCAAAATGATCATGGTTTAATCTACATCTTAGCCTTTTCAAGAATCAAGTCAAAGATCCATTTGCATACTAGCATTCATCATGACATCTACTCCATTCTCAACCCCCTTGCTTCTCTAGATTTCTAGCGGACGTATGCTCTGTGACTTGCCGTACATCGGATCCTGTCACATCAGAAATTCCTAGTGATCTAGTCCACTTTTCTTGTGTTTTTGCATAAGCATCATCACATCCACCCTCTAGACATATTGTCGGACGTATGCTCTGTGGCCTGCCGAAATCTCGGATCTTGCTACATCAGAAATCCACATGTGACTAGTCCCATCATGACCGAAGCATCATCATCATCCCTTGAGATTATTTTACCACACTAAGTCGAGACCGTACATTTGTGCGGGCGGAGAGAGGAGTGCCTAACACCTTCCTCTTTGTAGCAGGTCCCTTACCAGGAATCCGGATCATAGACCGAGAGTCAATCTAAGGTCGGAGGATCTTCGGTTTCTCCAACCTTACGTATTCCGTGGTTCTAGCCGACCGGGATTACGAGATTATTCGGCTAGTGGCGACTCCAACAATCACAAATCGGCTTAATCACCCCCGGGACCACCACAACAAGACATTTTTCACAACAAAGTGGGCCTTGGATTTTTCGGTGTCTACTGAGAATGGCGACTCTGGCTGGGAATGAGTCTAGAATGCACTAGGCGAGACCCGACTCGACAACGTGTGGTATACTAATCTCAAGGACATTCATCACTGCATTCACAAAAAAAAAAAAAAAAAAACATCTTTGGCTTACACTTGTTTGGGCATCAATCCTAGCCACGACCACTCAATCCCATGCAGTTATGGCTACCCATGAAAAAGAGCCGACACTACTCCCGGCTCTGAAGCACGGCGCCGATGCGGCACCATCACCAGAGCACCTCCAGGCGGCTCAACGGACCCACGGGCCAATACAACCACGCAAGAGTTGCTGCTTGAGCAATGCAATGCTGAAACTATTGCTTCGCCTAGTGCCAGGCGCCATACCGGACATACAGGCAATACAGCATAGTGCTCAAAACAGTTTAACCCCGCAACCTCCTTTTGCTTCCTCCCTTCCTCTTCCAGCAAATCACATTCTACCATTCCCTACAGAATCAGCACAAGATCACCAACATCCTCTTCCTACTAGGAGATCTGGTCAATTTCAAAGGGAAAAATCCCTCTCATATGATCCTTCCGAACTCACGAACTCCGAGAGCAATTGTACGATGTACGGAGGAAACTACAAAGCGCGCACGGAGTGGATCATCCATCCACCAAATTCGGGGACTTATGTCCCTTTCCGATGCTCAAGGTACCTCAAAACTTTGAGGTTCCAAAATCAAAAGGTATGATGGTACGGGGTGTCTATGGACCATTTAAGAGCATTACATGGAGAGCTTAATACTCGCGGGTAATAATGGAGCGTTGATCCGTTTGTTTCAAAAATCCTTAAAAGGCGATGCGTTAGATTGGTACACGTCATTAGACTACCATCAAATTAAGACTTGGGAACAACTTTCCCAAGCTTTCCTTGATCGTTTCGTGTACAATCTTAATGCAGCACCCAAAAGGGCGGATCTTGTTGCCTTAAGGCAGAGGGACGATGAGTCATTATCAGCTTACGTTGGACGATGGCGGGCTATGGCTGCCAGAATGAAAACACCCATTGATGACGAGGAGCAAATGTACATGATCATCCACTCGGCAAACCCGAGTATCTCTGGATACCTCGTCTCATGTCCATATGCCAACTTTACCCAACTCATCATGTTTGGGAACAAGTTGAAGCCGGAATAAGAGCTGGGACAATCTCTCCCTGGTGGCCTCATCGGGCCTCCCTAGTCAACAGAATGTGGAAAGAAGGCCCTCTTGGATATGAGAATGGTAACAAGTGTTCTGACCTCCATCCAACGGAAGAAGACAATCTTGTCGCCTCCACCTAAGGTGCTCAATTCGCTCCTCAAGAAGGACAATGGCGACAACAACAGCAGAGAGAGATTCCTCAGTACCCCAATCATGGTCAGCAGATGAGGATGACCCGGGAACCTAGGCAGTTTACACCGATAGCCCAAACGTACAGTGAGGTACTAGCCACGCTAGTCCAAAGGCAAATACTAACACCGTACTTGCCAGGCTCCCACCAAACCCTCTGCCCAAACTATAATGAGAATGAGTATTGTGCATACCACCAATCCCGAGGCCACACAACGGACCGTTGTTTCACCCTGAAACATGTAGTCCAAGATTTGATTGACAACCAAACGATTGTGGTTACCTCTCCTGTTGTTGCCACCACCAATTACACCCTCCAGAATCCCCTGCCGCTGTATCAAGCAAGCCCCACCTCATTGGGCACCCCTGCCACTAATATCATTCAGGGAGAATCACCTTGCCATCCAGTCCAATGCATCCATTCAATCACTGCCAGCCCAACAACAATACCCCCAAGTCTACAAGGGGGACACCCTGCCAATCCAATCTCTTCGCTCTCAAATAAGCAAGGGGCATCTCCAGCCGGTCCAGTCTCCATTCCCCAAATATGCAAGGGGCATGCCCATCCAATCTAATCTTTGCTCCCTTAAATATGCAAGGGCATCTCCAGCCGGTCCAATCTCCATACCCTCGGAGCCACCCTCAATCAATTCGATCCATACATCCTCGGTCTCGCATGAGGGGCACCATCTGCTTATCCGATCCTTGCTCCAACCCTCGTGATCCAAGAAAATGCTCCTTCTTCGATCAACATACCACATGCCCTAACAAAATCAGGGCCCAACTTCAATCATGTGGTGACTTTTCAGGAAGGACATTCTGCTCCTCAAAGGGATTTGCCTAGCTCTACTCAGTCTTCGATTCTTCAAGAGAAGAGTCTAGGACGATTGGTCCCTACCTCTAAGAAACAAGTCGAGGAAGAGATTGAAGTCAAGATCTTGATTAGTCCTAAAACATCAACCATCACCTTTCATGTCTTTAACATCACAGCTTCATTTCATCTCCTTCCTGATCGGTCTTGGATCCATAGAGTCAAGGCTCTCTCTTCGACTCTTTATCAAAAAACCAAATACATTTTTGGAGACAAGGCGCTAACCATCCTCGATGATCCCGAACAAATCTTTTCGATAGAAGCAGTCAACCGTCAAGAGCCAAATATCCCGATCATAGACATACAATGCTCCGATGAGGATATCCCATACCATAGTCTTGAATTTGAGACTGTGAATTGCATACCTCTTGCATGTCCCATCGGATCAAACTATGTCTTCCCTCCACTCGAGCGCCAACATTTTTATTATCAACTCGAATATAAAGAGAATGCAGGCATGAGAGGACTGGAACATCTACCTCCTATGGGTGAGATAGCGAAGCATAGATGTATCAAAGGAGGGCAAGATCGAGAGGAGAATGATCCTTTCATCCACACATCAATCAAATCCATCGAGAGAAGGGATCATCATTCGGTTGACAGTGAGATCCATCGTGGAGGATCAAATGAGAAAAATGAGCCCAAGCAGGCAATTTGTTTGGAAAATGACTCGGGCAAGGGGCAAGAATTTTCCCTAATTGACTATATCACGATCTGGATCCCACTGAGCGGGAAGAATGCAAAGACTCACAATGCATTGGGGATGAACGAGAAAGGGACATCCAACACCAACTCGGAGCCCAATCTCAAACTCATCATGACATTTGGGTACAACAATGAGGGCCCACCTACTTGATCTGTTTGGCCACCTCGAGGGGAGGGAGTGCGGGGCAATAGGCAGTTCACAATCCCAGAGCAGGCGCAATAAAAGAAAATAATGTTTGATTCCTCGAATGAGAATCGGGCAATCCACGATTCATATCGCCGTTTTCTAAAAAATAAAAAATAAAAAAATCGAAAAATTCTCAAAAAGCCAAAAACATTAGATATTTCCGAAACACCAAAAAAAAAAAAAAAAAATCATATACTTGTCAAAATCCCCAAAAAAAAAAAAAAAAATCAGAAAAAATTTCAAAAGGCCAAAAACATTAGATATTTTCAAAATGCCAAAAAATTCAGATACTTGTCAAAATCCAAAAAAAAAAAAAAATAGAAATTTCTCAAAACACAAAAAACAATATAAAATCTTTCAAAACTCACATGCAATAATGTGTCAAATGCGTCTGTTACAACACCCGAGTTTAAAGTCGACTCATATGATTTCGATCTAGAGTTGAACTTCAAACTCATGGGTTTGAACGAAGCCCAGGATGTGGGAAAATGATGATTCAACTCTCGAGCTTGAGGATTCCCTCAGAAAGTTCGAAACAAAGGTCAATGTCGTGACGGATGATTTTGAAATTGTAAGCTTGGGATCCCCTGAGCTCCCTAGAAAAGTACGCATCAAAAGATCCTCGCCTCATGAATACAAGTAGAGGATCACAGAGTTCTTAAGGCCAAGGCTATCCAACCTTGCGTTCTCCTATGAAGCCTTACCTAAATCGAATGAAGAGCTAATCATACACCTAATCATACACCATCTCTTATGAAGCCAGAAGTCAAGCCCATCAAGCAAAGCGGTCAAGATCATGTCTGAAGTCCACAATGGAGTCCTACTGATGAACGATGGAGATAAGCTATTGCAGCATGTCAGGAAGTGCTTCAAGTATCAAAGCTTGCATAACGGATCCATGTGCATGCTTCGAGTCTTTATAACCTGTCAACACTCTAGCCCTTCTTCATTATGGGGTGTGGACATCATCGAAAGAATGAACCCAAAGGCATCCAATGGTCATGAGTATATTCTCGTATCAGGCAAAAGCGGGCGGTGACAACATCCTACATCATCAGTACGAATGAAAAAGAAGTCAATGATTGGTGGTAAGCTCGATGCAACCAACTACATCTCGCAAACATAACGATCGCCATGACCGACAACAAACAAGTCCGAAAGAAAGGTTAGCAACATGGTAACATGTACATCTTATCATTGCGTCTACTAGATCCAGGGGGCAACTCCAGGCCATCTTGAGACGATCCGCTGATCATCGGCGAAGTTCTTCCGAGAAGTTCCCTTCATCTCAACATCATTAGGGGCAAAAATCTTCCAGAGCTCATCAACTCCGACAACGTGAATATCCATCATGGGTAATCCTACCTAACTATGTCAACAACCACAATCGTAAAGCTAAAGTTAAAAGGTTAGCATCCTGAGGTACATTCCATCATCATTCCTTCCCTCCAATAAGCGTTCAAAAAAAAAAAGGGTTCAAAAAAAAAAAAAAAAAAGAGAAGGACAAAAAAAAAGAGATAAAGAAATGGACCGAATAAAGCGCACGGTCCAAAAAAAAAAAAAAGAGAAGGAAAAGAAAAAAAAAAAAAAAAAAAAAAAAAAAAAAAAGGAAAAGAAAGAGTCGAACCCAATGAGTGAGAACACAATTCACCAACCCATTTTCCTCAAGATAGTTTAACCCAATGTCAATGACTTCATGATCGTGATTGAAAACAAAGTCGGGCGGCTCACTAGTCGGCCAGAAGAATGAATGGAGTCTAGCCTCCTGCCTCTTCAGTACAAGAAAAGAGAAATCAAAAAAAGTAACATGCCTAAGCAAAGCGGCGAGGTGAAAATCGAAAAGGGCGCCTCGAGTAAAAACAATGCGGGCATGTAGCGGACTTGGTGAAAACACGAAAAAGGCACCAAGGGTAAAAAGAGCACAACCTGTTGCCAAGAGCGAGCAAGAACAAAAACTCGGGACATGGTGAAAATCGAAAGGACGCCATGGGCAAAAATGACGAGAAAGCCGGTCGTGGTGAAAACCTGAAAAGGCGCTACGAGCAAAAATGGCTAGAGAAAAAAAAAAATGCAAGAATAGGAGAAGCCAAAGCAACAAGCAAAGTGAAGAAGTACAAGGGAAAGATAGGTCCCGGATCAGAATTCTGTTTGACTCTACCCAAATCCAAGGGGCATGATCCTAGTATGTGCTACTCTCAGGGAATCAGGATCCTTGTAAATGACTCGAGAATACCGGATTCGACGTGGGCTAAGTTCAAGATGATTCCAATCATCCAAAGCATAAATCAGCAAACACTTTGGTCAATTTGGCACAAACAAAATTTTATTTTACGTGAAAATCTTTTTACAAGTACTTTGTTTTCTTTCTTCATAAAAACAAAAACAAAATAAAATTTTCTCATGCATACGGGACAAGTAGATGATCAACATCGGGAACTACGGTAAGCCCCAACCTCTCATGTAGCGATAATCTGCTGAGCCCCTCTACCTTCATGCGCGGTGAAGATCTCATCCTTCTCCGGACGGTGTGCCGCGAACATGCTATCATCATACCGCCGTCCCATTACTAGGCGACGAGCCATATCCTCACAAGTATGGCAAGGACGGTGATCTTGGAGATCGGTGACCATGTGTGGTCAAAGAAGGATGGATCGACGAAAGGGCGCTCCCAAAGGCCTCAAAAGAATCAATAACACAAGAGGAAGACGAAGCAGTGCCACCCACCCAAATTTGATCCATAACCATCCCTCCATCAAGCAAGCCATCCACACCATTCATAGCAATCCTCCCACCCATCAAGCCATCCACACCATCCATAGCGATCATCCCATCCATCAAGCCATTCACACCATCCATAGCAATCCTCCCATCCATCAAGTCATCCACACCATCCATAGCGATCATCCCATCCATCCATCCATAACCATCCATAGCCATCCTCCATCAATCAAGTCATCCACACCATCCATAGCGATCATCCCATCCATGCCATCCATAACATCCTCCCACCCATCAAGCCATCCACACCATCCATAGCGATCATCCCATCCAGCCATCCATAACCATCCCATCCATCAAGCCATCCACACCATCCATAGCAATCATCCCATCCGTCAAATCATCCACCCCACCCATAGCCATCCCTCTATCAATCAAACCATCCAATCCCATCAGCCCATTAGTAGGAAAAGGATCCAAGCCATAAGTGGTGTTCATTCCTTCAAAGGGCCCATCAATTCCCCATCTACCCCCATAAACTCCTCATCATTTATGGAGCCACCCACCTTTTCACCACCAATAAACACACCTAAATCATCATCATGATTGGCCATGATAAATCAGAAAAGGAGAAAGAAACAAGGGATGGATGAAGACAAAGAGGAAAGGACAAAATGGAGACAAAAGGATGATCGAGAAAACGGACGGACGAAAATACGGAGGAAGAGACAAAAGGAATGAACGAGGAAGAACATGGCTCATTTGGAAGAAAAAAGATGGACGGAGGCGGCAATCGGATTACCGCCACGGTACTCGAATACCGTTTCGAAACGGAGGTGTCATCAACAGAATCAACTGCGGCACTGACAGAGCGCAGAATGGGCAAATGTCAACGGCGGTACTCCAACTACGCCGGCGGTAGTCCGATTACAGCCGGCGGCAGTCCGGTTACCACCTCGGCCCGGTTCCAAGTGCGGTCGGATCGATCCACTCCAAAGGGTATCACTATCCTTCTTATGAAAATGAGGTCCCAAGATCCCTCCTCCAAAGAAAGCGGCGCCACCACCAGGGGAGAGCATAACCGGTGAAGAATCGGACCCATGCCATCTTGCTCGCTCCAAGAGCTATACTCTCTCGTCCGGGTCGACAAAGGCGGCGGCTCCAGTAGCCCTCCAAAGCGGCCCGACCAACTCTCTCTGTGACACGGATCTCCAATCGATGGTCCAAGAAGGCAACATGCCTGCCGGACCCATCTTCCAAGACCCATTTCCCAAGTCCACTTCAAAGAGCCCATCTCAAAGCCCAAGCCCATTCCGAGGCTCAGGCTCATTTCCAAGCCCGTGTCATAAAGCCTATCTCAAGGCTCAAGTCCATCTAAGCCCATTTCAAAAGTCCAGGCCCATCTTCCAAGACCCATTTCCAAAAAATCCCAAAAATCCCAAAAATTCCAAAAAATCCCCAAAATCCCAAAAAAAAAATCCCAAAAATTCCAAAAATCCCCAAAAAAACAAAAATTCCAAAAAAAAAAAAATCAAAAATTCAAAAAAAAAAAAAATCCCAAAAAATTCCAAAAAAAAAAAAAAAAAAATCCCAAAAATCCCAAAATTCCAAAAAAAAAAAATCCCAAAAAATCCCAAAATTCCAAAAAAAAAAATCCCAAAATTCCAAAAATCCCATAAGTTTTCAAAAATTTCAAAAAAAATTCCACAAAACATCTCAATTTTTTTTTAATATATTAAAAAATATATATCTCAAAATACCAAGTAATTCTAAAATAAATCCCAGTATAGGCCCAAAAGGTTTGCTTCTTCTAAAAATTAGCCCCATTAATTTATTAGTGGAGGTCATCGACTTTTTGACTTAAAAAAAAAAAAATAAAATTATTAGCCCCATTAATTTATTAGTGGAGGCCACTTGACTTTCAAATAAAAACCGTTAGCCCCGCCAACTCATTAGTGGAGGCAATGCGTACTTAAAAAAAATAAAAATCGAACGACGACGCCCACCCGAGATCGAACGGATATTTTTCAAAAAAAAAATCAAAAAAGTTTCAAATAAAATCCTCAAGGAGCCTAGCTCCAAAAGGGATAGTTTTTCAAAAAAAAAAAAAAAAAAACGCATGCGCACGCATTGATGAGGAATCTTCCATATTCTCCGGTTGCGGGCAGGTCTGAAACAATTAAATAAGACCCGATCTCTTAGGTTTCCCAGAAGGACGATCGAGTCCGTACATGATATATGTACGATTGGCGAATCTCTATAAGCCGGGCGGTCGTACAAATGCTAGTAAGATGAGTGGATCTATCTTTGGAAAGAATAATCAAACTCGAAGTGAAGATAATCCATTGTAACCAAAGTGTCGGACTCGGCCCATTGCATGGCAAACAGTTACTGCACATACCTGGCTCGGAATATTTGCAAAATTTGATCGAGTCCAAGTCGGCGTAGTGAGTTCCCCAGTAAGGCGCACCAACGCGTGGGCGGCTAACCACTTTGACGATCAAATGGAACGAACATTCTAGGGTGATTACATAGCAAAGGGACGACAGACCTAACGATGCGGGAATCCTCGTAAAGCGCGACAAATGCGCGAGAGGCCCTTACTTTTCGGACTTACCCTCAATGCGTAAACAATCCGATGTGAAGAGGTTGTGATTGGTGATCCGTAAAGCCGCGACAAATGCGCGAGGAGACAATCACAACGTTTTCCTCAACCCTCGGGTATATGTGCAAGTCCTCTTTTTCCAAACGGTCGGCGATGATGATACAATGGTAAGCAATAGATTTGAATCGCTACCCTTCATTCCGACCCGGAGGGGTGGGGTGTCCACTTGCTTTGACCTTCGGTTGCCGCAACCTCGGTCAAAGAGGGGCATCTGTAGACACCCCACCCAGGCTAATATCTTGATTTTGTTAAGACAAATCCAAGAACCATGATCATATCCTAAACCTACCCCTAATCCTAACCTGAGCTATCATGAATCATCATTCAATCCAAACCATGTCCAAAACCGACCTATTTCTCGAATCATTTTCGGATAACCATCGAGCCAACTTCAAGCCATTTAGAGCCAAATATCTAAAAAGGAACTTTGTTTCACTCTAAGGACCCCAAAAAGGACTCACGGATGAATTTCAAGGAAAATCGTCACGGAGGTGGTAATCGGATTACAGCGTGTAGTCAAATTACCACTTCCTCCCAGAAAATGCGCACGCGGCGAGTCACACGAGTTTCGGACTCAGCCAGGTCCGGGCGGTAGTCGGACTACCGCCGGCGGTAATCGGATTACACCGGCGGTGATCGGAATCCGCCGCGTCTTTGTCGGCGAGGGCAGTGTCTCGGCATCCAAAGTCAACTCTTCTGGAATTTACCCCTCCCATCTCTATTATTTCTTGTTTTACCGGTCCTTTAGCCAATGAGAGCATGCCATGTGGCATCTCTCTCCTCTCACCAATCACCATGCGCCACATCACCTTTACCCTCCTCTTGTCCTCTATTTACCAAAAAACCATTGGAAAGGGCTATAAATAGCCCTCTCCCCTTTCATTTTCACCCATATGGAGGAGAGCCACCAAGAGAGGGAGAGAGTGAGAGAGAAAGAGTGAGAGGAAAAGAAAAGAAAAGAGAGAGAGAGAGTGAGGAGGAGAGAGTGAAGGAAGGAAGGAGCTCCCAAGCCTTCAAGCCCACATTTTCCGACCACCTCCTAGCCTTCATCTCAATCCTTCCAACCCCCAAGCCTAGTCCAAAATGATCATGGTTCAATCTACATCTTAGCCTTTTCAAGAATCAAGTCAAAGATCCATTTGCATACTAGCATTCATCATGACATCTACTCCATTCTCAACCCCCTTGCTTCTCTAGATTTCTAGCGGACGTATGCTCTGTGACTTGCCGTACATCGGATCCTGTCACATCAGAAATTCCTAGTGATCTAGTCCACTTTTCTTGTGTTTTTGCATAAGCATCATCACATCCACCCTCTAGACATATTGTCGGACGTATGCTCTGTGGCCTGCTAGAAATCTCGGATCTTGCTACATCGAAAATCCACATGTGACTAGTCCCATCATGACCAGAAGCATCATCATCATCCCTTGAGATTATTTTACCACACTAAGTCGAGACCGTACATTTGTACGGCAGAGAGAAATGCCTAACACCTTCCTCTTTGTAATCGAGGTCCCTTACCCTAATCCGGATCATAGACCGAGTCAATCTAAGGTCGGAGGATCTTGGTTTCTCCAACCTTACGTATTCGTGGTTCTAGCCGACCATGCGGATTACGAGATTATTCGGCTAGTGGCGACTCCAACAATCACAAATCAGCTTAATCACCCCCAGGACCACCACAACAAGACATTTTTCACAACAAAGTGGACGCCCGATTTTTCAGTGTCTACACCACCCTTGCACATACTGACACTTGTCTTGTAAAGGATGCAACGCTTCTTTCTTCTAGCTGTGATCAACGAACCCTTGATGAGCTTCCAACGCCCACCAGCAAACCGGCTTTATAGTCATTATCATCTAACCTTCTCGTTGACATCAAGTTGAGGCGAAGGTCTGGAATGTGCCTCACATCCCTGAGAACCAATGTGCAGCCCACATCGATCTTCACACAAATATCACTGACACCTGCGATCTTCGATACGCCAGAATTCCCATCTTCACGATCCCAAAGTTACCTGACTTGTAGCTTGTGAAGAAGTCCCTGCGTGGAATCGCATGAAAAGCGGCTCTCGAGTCAATCACCCAGTCGGTGTCCTTACTCGTAGCCATGAGACATACATCGTGATCTGTTGAAAGAATAACTACAACGTCGCCATCTGAAGCGACCACAGTGGAATCTGATTCATCTTCCTTCTCCATTCCTTTTCCTTTCTTGCCGTTCTTATTCTTACGACATTCATGTTTATAGTGGCCATTCTTGCCATAATTCCAGCATTCAACATCTTTCCTGGTACTCAACTTGTCTCTTGATTTATCTCAGGCCTTCCCGCCCTTCATGTTCTTTCTTCTCCCCCGTTCCTGTGTCACAAGGGCTTCTTGCTGAGTAGACCCCTAAGATTTTCTCCTTATCTCCTCATTGAAGAGACAACTGGTTATCTGTTCCATGGATATCTTTTCGTCTAGCGCGGAGTTACGTAGAGACACCACCAATGTCTCCCAACTGTCAGGCAATGAACTAAGCAATAGCAAAGCCTGCAATTCATTATCTAGGACTATATTCATAACGGAGAGCTGATTCACTATATTGCTGACCTCATTCATATGCTCGGCCACAGAACCACTATATTTGAATTTGAGATTCACAAGTCGTCGTATCAAGAAAATCTTATTGCCGGCTGTCTTCCTCTCATATAGCCCTTGTAATTTCAGCTATAGGCTAGTGGCTGAGGTCTCCGTAGACACATGGTGGAATACGGAATCATCCAGCCATTGTTTAATAAACTCCACCGCCTTCCGATCCAATTTCTTCTAATCATCATCTGTCATATCCTTTAACTTTGCTGATATGCCTTGAATTGGAGAATACGAGTCCTTGCAATAAAGCAAGTCCTCCATCTTAGCCTTCCATATGATCCAGTTAGAACCATTGAGGCTGATCATCCTTTATGAGCCACCTTCCATAATTCAGAACCGATCCCACTCCGTTCAATGAACTTATCTCTGATGCCACTTTGTTGGGGGCCTTGCACAAAACCTTATGATCTAGCCTCCCAAAACAAAACAGAATTATGGGATAATAAAAGTAATGAAATAAATCAAAACATAAACCACACCACACAAGAGGTTTTTATGTGGAAAACCCTCAAAGAGGTAAAAACCACAGGACCTCATCTAGATCAACAATCCACTATGAAGTAGAATGTTACAACCTTCTTCACTCACGCAGGAGTAGATAAACAATAAGAGAATAAAAGAAAAAACGGAGAGATCTTACTGATCACGAGGACGTAGAAGTGCTGAGATGTTGAGTGTATAGTAGATCAACTCTACAAGCATAACCTCCCTTCTACAAGCTTTCTCTCTCTCTCTCTCTCTCTCTCTCTCTTTCTCTCTCTCTCTCTCTCACACACCTTTGATAACCCTAAACCCTTGCAAAGCTTTAAGAAACCCTCTTGCATAACCTAGAAAAGCCCTAGACACCCATATATATAGTTTAGGAAACTCCCTTCCGCATCATGTTGCGAAAGGCTTCGGATTTTCGCAGTCCGCACAAGATCCAGACTCAAATATGCGTAAGTTCGACTAGTTGAGCCGAGTCCTCGACCGGTCGAGCACCTCCCTCGACTGGTCAATCACCTCGGAGAAAAAACATTGGATGGTTGCTGGACTTTGAGTCCAGCCTGACTCGACGCCACCACGCCACCTGACCGGCCGAGCGACCCACTGATTGCCCAGTAGAGCAACATGCGGTGAATTACTCCGATTTTTCACCCGCTGCTCCATCTCTCCTCTGAACTGAGGAGGAAAAATTTCATCAAATTTAATAATTATGCTTATATCATTCGTAATATCTCATGCAACTTTCTTGTATCCATGTATTAATTAGAGTCGCTACTAGCCAAAATGAAGGCTTCAGAATTCACTATTAGCTAGAAATCCGTGAAATCGCCTAAAAATTGAAAAAAAATTGAAGAATTCCTAACTCAAGTGACTATTGGATAGGACTGCGCCATGAATTTTGGGTAAAGGCCTTGATTATGAAAAGTGAAGAGGTTAGGCATCATTTTTTCCGTCCATGCGAAACACGGTTTCTACTTTACCAGGTTGTACGCTTTCAAATGGGGAGATTTAAGAAACTTCCAATAAAATATTAAAAGTTATATGTCTAAACTATAAAAGGTAAACTGAAAACAAAATGAAAATGGTAGAAAAATATTTTCTCAATGAAAGTACAAAAAATTAAAAAAAAACGAGTTTTCGGTTACTTATTTAAATCACGTATTTTGATATAAAATATCATTAAGAGAGAATATTGTAGAGCATACTTTATATGATGTTAGAATAGAATCTACCACCTCAGGTGTTTAAAGTTAAAATGGGATATATATGATTAAAAGAATCGAGGAAATCGAGAAAAAAAAAAACAAATATCAAGAGAGACAGAGAGTCCGTCTCTATTTCAAAAATCCCAGACAAATCGCTCTCTCATAACTCACTTCACTCTCTCTAGTTATCTCTTTGGTTGGCTCTTTTTATAGGCATTTAAAAGGGTAGGTTCACACTTCACGAACCACAGATTTGATCTTGGCCGTCCAATCTAGGGTTGAGCTTTCAGCCGCTTGTGTGTGGATTGTACTGATGGACGCAGATTTCCTAAGAAAGCCTTTCGCGGAAGCTAGATGGGGCCCAATGATGTTTGTGAAAAATCAACTCCGTCCATTGTTTTTAGAGCTAATTATAGAACATGTAACAAAAAATTAGAATTATCCAAAACTTAACAAGAGAAGAAACAGGGGGGATTGATCGACCGCGGTTTAAACATTCGTGTGGCTACAAAAGTTCCCTATCAGGCTGAAATTTTTGTGTTTTAAGTTATGACATTATAAACGGTTTGGATGGCATATAAATAGTTTGGAGATAAAGCTTAGGAAAGTTTCAAGGGTAGACATTTCTTTCTGGCCTCTTTGGTTTACGAATATAACTAATTTTTAACTCTTTCTTATAAAAATGAGCTTGCAAAACAGATGGATGGAGAAGCACCGTGAGGCCTGTTTTAATGTATGTGTTTTATCTATGCCATCCATCCAATTTTCCATATCATGGAAGAAATGAAACCAAATATGAAACCCATCAAAATCTCATCTCAGTTGGACTGCACCATTGTAAATAGTGGTGATTAAATGCCCATCATTAAAAACTTCCAGCAAGCTCACTATGGTATTTATCTGCATCTATTCCGCTTGTTGGTCACGCTATCCTATACGAAGGGAAAAAACACATCATCCCTAAATAAAAACTTTTGTGGGCCCGATAAGTTTTTAATGATGAGTGTTCAATCAGCACTATGTACCTCCATGGTATGGTCTGCATGAGATAAACATGCCTTATTTTTTGTCCCATGTCTTGAAATAAGTTGGAGAAATTAACATTAGCATGGATAAAATCCATACATCATGCTACGACCCATGGAGCTTTTTCTAATGGTACATGGTAGTAATGTTGGTGCTCTATGCCACACTAGGAAATCCAAGTCCTTCTAAAAATGGGTGTAGCTTTAGTGGATCCTTGGTTGTGGGAACAATCGTAATGTAGGTGTGGATGTTGGCGGGAAAGTTTTTCCTTAGCTGCCCCACAAGATGTTCGGGTCAGATCACGATAGTTGTATAAGCTGAACGATGGATGTTCGGGTCAGATCACGATAGTTGTATAAGTTGAACAATGGATGGACCGTAGTGGCACTGCCAGCAATCGGCTGCACCGGCACTCAGGTTCAATCTAGTCCGTCAACTACTCAATCTAGACTATTGATTGCTTTCTAGTGATGATTTTAGCAACTCAAATCGAAGGCCCACCCAAATTATATAACCAAATGATCATGTTTGGATTGCGGAGTGTCTACAGTAGGTATCTTATTTTAAGGCATGGCTCAAAAATGAAGTAGAACAATTGTTTCCGGTAGACTATACCAAGGGGAATAATGGTGATTGGCCATTAAAACTTCATGTGGGCCACCAAAGTTTTTGATTAAGCTCATATTTGTGTGGTCCCTTCATCTAAGTCTTCTTCACCATAGAAGGTTGGATGGCAAATAAACATTCCAGACCCAAAAAGTTTTTAACAGTCCTTATTCAATCACCACTTTTTCCTGCAATGTAGTCCACGACATGGATGTAAGGCATATTATCTAGGTGGGCCCCACAGTTTGGGATCTATCAAAATCGTGCCTTCCTTGGAAGGGTTATGAAGGGCTCCTACGGTACCTACGGTATGTATGAGCCTCCCATCTCATGGGCATGTATCTCAGATCCAAACCGTCCGAATATCAAGAACACTGTAGATGGATTAAGCTGAGGTTGTGATCGTCACTTCTTTGTTGATGGAGAACTAATCGACTATAAAATAAGGGCAGTAAACGGTTCAAATTCAACGAAGAATTCTCCATTAATTGAACGTTAGCAGTGTCTCTAATCAATTTAATTTTGAGTGAAGGAGCAATTGACAATGGTACATGACATTTGAGCCGTTTGGATAATTAATGAGCTGGGTAGGCTTTTGTGCATGGCCCATATCAGGATGGGCTTAGGCTGGATATCACCCCAAGGGTGGGCTCGGGTTTAAAAATTGAGTCCGTTTCTTAAGTGGGTTGGGCTCATATTTAGTTGTCCGAAAGCTCATTAGACGTCTGGCCCATTAATTCTTTCAAAAAAAAAATAAAATAATAATATAGAAGTTTTCCCTCCTATTATTCCTCTTGATTTAAAAAAGATAAAAAATCAAAATCAAAATTTAATGCATCTCTATTTGTGTGGGCCGGGCCCCATATTTGTATTTCAGGCTAGGTTTGAATTGAACTATTTCGGCCTTTTACAGGCCCGAGTTAGGCTTTAAGTATACTTCAAAGATGTAGGCTCGACTTGGACAGAGCTTGGCCCAGCCCTAACACAGCTTGTTGACTTCCCTTAGTTTGGGTTAAGAAAATCCTAGTGGGAATGGGAAGGCACCATTGAATCCTTTCAATGGGCCCACCTTGATTTCTCAATGCCATCCAACCCCTTCCCAAGGCATTCCACCAGAATGAATGGAACCAAATATCAAATTGATCTAAAACTTAGGTGGGCCTTATAAGGTTTCAATGGTGGGCATTTCCATCCCCACTTTTGAATCAGCCTTAAAATGAGCTTGAAATTCCCACACGTAAAACCTAGGCGGTTTATACAGTCCATCATAAGGTGGGCCGCTTGTGTATAAAGAAACAACATCATAAGAGACTTTATCAATATACGCATTCAACTGTAATCGATTGGCCCACCTGTGACAGGCCATCTTTATTTTTGAGCCGAAGCACATAACAAGGGCAGTGGGATATAAAGATATGGTCGGGCTGGACTAAGCTCCTTTAGCACCTGACATGATGTGACAGGATTTGATTAGATTGCTTGTATTAATAGCGATTGGATCAAATAACTTTCAAACATGTCTTTTATAGGAGTGTACACGAACCGAGCTAGCTCAGTTAGCTCACTCGACTCAACTCGAAAAAGCTCGATTCGAGTCGGTTCGAAGTGAGTTCGAGCCAAGTTGAGCTAATATTTTGATATCGAAAATGAGTTCGAGTTAGCCCCGGCTCGACTCGACTTGGTTCGATATGTAGCTCGAACTTGGCTCGACTCGGTTTGACTCGGCTCGGCTTAGTGAAGGGGTATATAACCCTTAAAAAAAACCCAACCTAAACCCTTACCCTTCTCAACCCAAACGAACCCACGCTGCCCGAGCTCTCTCTCTCTCTCTCTCTCTCAACTTGTAAGCCACCTGCACCGCTCACCCAAGCTCTCCCTCTCCCTCTCCCTGTCTCTTTCTCTCTCTCCCTCTCTCAACCAGCGCACCGCTCTCCCGAGGCCCCGAGCTCTCCCTCTCTATGTCGCCTGTCTAGCAATCCAGCCCTGCCTCACTTGCCCCTGCTCAACTGTTCGACGGCCCTTGTCCTGTCCACTCGCATGCACAATTTAGCATATGCTCGAAAAACGAACTTGAACTCGTCCTATGGCTGACCGAGCTGAGTCGAACAGGAGATGCTAGGTCGGTCACTAAGCCGAGCTGAGTTCGAGCTGAGTGTGCCTAGAGACTAAGTCGAGGCTAGCTCGACTCGGTTTGACTGGATATACACCCCTAGTCTTTTATAGTCGCTTTCCGCTTGCTTGTAGGCCCTGCTATCCTAGCTGGTGGGTCGACTCTTGATCGCCACAGTACACATAATAAAATGACCAGAGCCGTTCAATTGTGGCCCCACCATGAGTAGATTACATCATGGATTTTGTACAGCTTGATGGACTTCCACGTTAAATACAGACCATTGACTTCTTTCTGACCATTCAATTGCAGCTAAATTTTGAATAGTTAGAAAGACTGATTTTTAGACCTCAGCCATCCTATCAGGGCCAATAGATTGCTAATTGGATATTTGGTAGCCAGGATTCCCGTAATGGGGATTGATTATAATCCCGAGGGCCCACCACATAAAATTCAACGTACCAGATTGAATTTTTGGAAAAACCAAAAACACCTCTAAATCTGATAGTGTTTTTGTGGAGGAAAGCCCAGCTTATGTGTGGTTCAATTGTGGCCCACGAGAGTTTCGGATCTGCCTGATTTTTGGAATCTTGTTCTATTGTTAGGTTGAGAAACTAATGGACGGAGTGGATTTCACACAGGCATCTCTTCACATATCTTTCAACCACAGGAACTTCCCAGTGGGGGGAGAGCACACTCAATCCCTATATCTCAGTAGAGCATTGTAGTGCGTTATTGGGAAAGGGCAACAGAAATGCAGCATGTTAGTATGGCATGATAGGCTGGATATCCAGTCCATCCATCAGAGAGGCACCAGTACTAATCCAATAATCAGTTTGATCCGTTAGTCATGTGGGCCATAGATTGCAAAACAAATGCACAGCTCTAAACAACTTGGCTGAAGTTTACTAAGCCATCCACCTCCATAAGCTGAGTGGACCATCCTTATTTTTGGGAAAACATGTGAAATGTTGGACCCATCTGATGGATGGATTGGATCTCACACCCATGTGCCATGCTGGGTTTTGATTGTCTGCTTGGGTTTTGAACCATTGAGGTTGGGCTGTTGGGCCAGCACTATTAAATTTTTTTTTAAAAGATGGCTAGGTGTGGGCCCAGCTAATGCACTTATTGTGGGCCCACCTTCCAAAATATTGAACTTAAGAGGGGCCATCTAGTATGTATTTTGATGCTGGTAGAGTATATATGTCTACATGAATGGGCCCCACGTAATAATGTTGGAATATGTATAATTAGCCCATGCATTGAGCTGTGGTTGGACCTAGATACTTATCCAGTGAGAAAGGGCTTAGCCTAGGTATCTAGCTCAAGGGGTGGATTTGGAAAAGCCTTAGCCTGACCTGACCTGGCCCATTTACTCCTCTACTAGTTGAGAGTATCAAGATCACATCATATGCCACCTTGAAATAGCCCTTGATTCCTTACTCTCATCCACCCCCTTTTTTTTCACTAATTTTCTGAATTGGTTTTGATTTGGTTATTTTCTAATGTGATAGGTCACTTCTATCATACAATTATTCTCTTATATTAGGATTTTTTTTTCATGAGATATTAAATGGTTGATATTTGATATATTGTACATATAATTTGATGGGTTTTTTTCACCCGTCGTGAGCCTTGCTCGACCGGTCGAAGGCTGTGGTCGACCAGTCGTGGAAGACAAGTCGTGGTACGACTCAAAGTCCAGCGACTGTGGACTATTTTTCTCCGGGGTGCTCGACCAGTCGACCGAGGTGCTCGACTGTTCGAAGGTGGCTCTCGACCGGTTGTAGACTCGGTTTGACCAGTCGAGGTTACGCAGATTCGTTCCGTGATTTTGCGCGGATTTCGTGTCGCAAGTCCTTTCGCAACTGGAATGCAGAAAGAAGTTTCCTAAAACTTTAAATAGGAGTTCCTAGGGCTTTTTAGGTATGACAAGAGAGTTTCCTAAAGCTTTACAAGGGATTTGCTAAAGGGTTTAGGGTTATCAAGGGTGAGAGAGAGATGAAGCTTATAGAAGGGATATTATGCTCGTGGAGGTTATCTACTGTGCAACCTATATCTCAGTGCTTTTATGTCCTCGTAATTGGTGAGATCTCTCCGTTTTTCTTTGTTTCTCTCATTGTTTATCCACTCCTGTGTGAGTGAAGAAATTTGTAACGTTCTACTTCATAGTGGATTGTTGATCTGGACGAGGTCCGGTGGTTTTTACCTCTTTGAGAGTTTTTCGATGTAAAAATCTCTTGCATGATGTGTGATTGATGCATTGATTGTTTTCATTGCTTTATCATCTATAAATTTGGTTTGTTCTGGAGGGCTAGATCCTAAAGTTTTGTGCAAGGTCCCCAACAAAGTGGTATCAGAGCTAAGTTCATTAAACGGGTAGGATCGGTTTTGAATTATGGAAGGTGGCTCATCAAGGATGATCAGCCTCAATGGTTCTAACTAGACCATATGGAAGGCTAAGATGGAGGACTTGCTTTATAGCAAGGACTTATATTCTCCAATTTTAGGCATATCAACAAAATCCAAAGATATGACTGATGATGATTGGAAGAAGATGGATCAAAAGGCGGTGGGGTTTGTTAGACAATGGTTGGATGATTCAGTGTTCCACCATGTGTCTACGGAAACCTCAGCCGCTAGCCTATGGCTGAAATTATAAGGGCTGTATGAGAGGAAGACAAAATAGGTAATAATTTTTTTGATAAGGTGACTTGTGAATCTCAAGTTCAAAGATGGTAGTTCTGTGGCCGAGCACATGAATGAGGTCAGTAATATAGTGAACCAACTCTCCTCTATGAAGATGGTCCTGGATGATGAATTGCAGGCTTTACTTTTGCTTAGTTCATTGCCTGACAGTTGGGAGACATTGGTGTTGTCTCTAAGTAACTCC
This sequence comes from Magnolia changhungtana, assembly GCA_030180095.1. Classification (NCBI taxonomy): domain Eukaryota; kingdom Viridiplantae; phylum Streptophyta; class Magnoliopsida; order Magnoliales; family Magnoliaceae; genus Magnolia; species Magnolia changhungtana. The sequence continues at coordinate 2,034,719 of JASAUF010000230.1, read as the reverse complement.
GCACTAGACGGAAAGATATCCATGGAACAGGTAACTAGTTGTCTCTTTAATGAAGAGACAAGGAGGAAGTCTTAGGGGTCTACTCAGCAAGAGGCTCTTGTGACACAGGAACGGGGATGAAGAAAGAACAGGAAGGGCGGGAAGGTCCGAGATAAATCAAGAGGCAAGTCGAGTAACAGAAAAGATGTTGATTGCTGGAATTGTGGCAAGAAGGGCCACTACAAGTATGAATGTCGTGGTAAGAAGAACGACAAGAAAGGAAAATGGAAGGAAGATGAATCAGATTCCACTGCGGTTGCTTCAGATGACGACGTTGTAGTTATTCTTTCTGCAGATTATGATGCATGTCTCACGGCTACGAGTCAGGACACCGACTGGGTGATAGACTCGAGAGCTTCTTTTCATGCAATTTCACGCAGAGACTCCTTCACAAGCTACATATCAGGTGACTATGGGACTGTGAAGATGGAAAATTCTAGCGTATCAAAAATTGTGGGAGTCGGTGATATTTGTGTAAAGACCGATGTGGGCTGCACATTGGTTCTCAGGGATGTGGGGCATATCCCAGACCTTCGCCTCAACTTGATGTCGACGGGAAGGTTGGATGATGATGGCTATGAAAGCCGGTTTGCTGGTGGGCAATGGAAGCTCCTCAAGGGTTCATTGATTGTGGCCAGAGGGAAGAAGTGTTGTACCCTTTACAAGACAAGTGTCAGTATGTGCAAGGGTGGGTTGAATACAGCGGAAGATTCAACTATTGACATGTGGCACAGGCGTCTAGGCCACATGAGTGAAAAAAGGCTTCAACTACTAGCGAAGAAGCGGCTCCTTCCAGACGTGACAGGTACACCTCTCAAAACCTATCTTGATTGTTTATCAGGGAAACAACATAGAGTTTTATTTGTTAAATATGCTTCTCATGTTAATAAAGTGCATGCATTAGATTTAGTTTATTCTGATGTTTGTGGTCCTATGAGGACAAAAACCTTGGGTGGGGCATTGTATTTTGTTACTTTTATAGATGATGCATCTAAGAGGGTTTGGGTTTATGCTTTGAAATCCAAGGACGAGGTCTTTGGTGTGTTTAAATTGTTTCATGCTTTGGTCGAGAGAGAGACAGGTAGATCATTGAAGTGCATCCGCACTGACAATGGTAGTGAATACATTGGCGACTTTCATGAGTACTGCAAGTCCCTGGGTATACGGCATGAACAAACGGTCCCCAAGAACCCCCAACATAATGGTGTAGCTGAGCGAATGAATTACACCATTGTTGAGAGAATCAGATGGATGTTATCCCATGCGAAATTGCCCAAGACTTTCTGGGGAGAAGCAATGCACACGACAATGTATTTGATAAACAGGTCTCTATCAGCCCCATTGAATGGAGAAGTACCTGAGAAGGTGTGGACTGGACATGATGCATCGTACAGTCATCTTAGGGTGTTTGAATGCAGGGCATTCGTTCACGTACCAAAGGACGAGAGGTCCAAGCTCGATATGAAGATCAGGTAGTGTGTGTTCTTAGGGTACGATGATGAAAAATTCGATTATAGATTGTGGGATCCAACCGAGAGGAAGCTCATTAGGAGTAGAGATGTGGTTTTTCTTTGAAGATCAGTGTAAGAAGACATTAGTAAGCCAGAGAAGAACCAACCTAGTTCAGGTGAGCTAGAGGACATGGATCCGGTTACTCCTCTCGTGGTGCCTGGTGACGGGGGAGTACAGCAAGGTGCAGAGGACGAGAGAGTTTCTTCAGAAGATGAACCAGGGGAGCAGCCCCCACTTGATCCACCTATTGAGCCACAAGTGAGGAGGTCATCTACGGACAGACAGCCGTCCAAGAGGTACTCGCCACATGAGTATATTATGCTAACTGATGGGAGAGAGCCAGAAGATGATTTTGAGGCCCTAGCCAACGAGCATAAGAACCACACCTATGATATGGTGAAATCCTTGCATAAGAGGAGATGAAATCCTTGCATAAGAACCACACTTATGATATGATGAAATTGCCCAAGGGCAATAAAGCTTTAAGTAACAAGTGGGTATTCAAAAAGAAGATTGAGCAAAAGAATTCACAGACGAGGTTCAAGGCCAGACTTGTGGTGAAAGGGTTTGGTCAGAGGAAAGGCATAGACTTCGAAGGGATATTCTCACCGGTGGTGAAGATGACATCCATACGGGTGTTGCATGGGTTAGCAGCTAGCATGAATCTGGAGATAGAGCAGTTAGATGTTAAAACTACCTTTCTCCATGGTGACCTGGAAGAAGAGATCTACATGCACTAACTAGAAGGGTTCAAAGTCAAGGGCAAAGAGTAAATGGTGTGTAGGCTGAGAAAGAGCTTGTATGGGCTGAAACAAGCTCCACGGCAATGATACAAGAAGTTTGACTCATTTATGTTGAAACATGGGTATGACAAAACAGAGTCGGACCACTGTGTGTTCACACGCAAGTACTCAGATGGTGATTTCTTAGTTCTACTCTTATACATTGATGACATGCTCATCATGGAAAAAGACATCAAGAAGATCGACAGACTGAAACAGGAGTTGGGTAAGTCTTTTGCGATGAAAGACTTGGGTTCGGCTAGACAGATCCTAGGAATGGAGATAACCCGTGACAGAAGCAGCAGGAAGCTCTGGCTGTCACAAGAGCGGTATATTGAGAAAGTCTTAGAGTGGTTCAATGTGAATGCAGCGAAGTCGGTCAGTACTCCACTGGATGGTCACTTCAAATTAAGCGATAGACAGTGTCCCAAGACGAAGGCAGAGGTGGAAGAGATGCAAAAGATACCCTACGCGTTAGCGGTAGGAAGTTTGATGTATGCTATGGTGTGTACACGCCCAGACATAGCATATGCGGTTGGTGTTATCAACCGGTATCTTGCCAATCCTGGCAAAGAACATTGGGCAACGGTTAAGTAGATACTGCGGTATCTAAGAGGCTCATCCAGGTTGAGCCTATGCTATGGTGATGAAAAACCTGTGTTAGAGGGCTACACAGATGCACATATGGCAGGTGACATAGACTCCAGGAAGTCTACATCGGGGTTCATGTTCACGTTTGCAGGGGGAGCGATTTCCTGGCAGAGCAAGCTACAGAAGGTCGTAGCATTGTCAACGACAGAGGCTGAGTACATTACAGTCACAGAGGCATGTAAAAAGATGCTTTGGATGAAGAGGTTCCTACAGGAACTTAGCCTGAAGCAGGAGGAGCATGCGGTCTATTGCGATAATCAGAGTGCTATACACTTGAGTAAGAATCCAAGTCAGCATTCCAAGTCGAAGCACATAGAGATTCGGTATCACTGGATCAGGGATACTTTGGAATAGAAGGTGTTACAGCTTGAGAAGGTCCACATGGACGATAATGGGTCAGACATGATGACTTAGGCTTTTGCTCAAGGGCAAGTTTAAGGTTTGTAGAAACCTGGCTGGCTTGAAGAAGGTGGATCCCTCCTGGGTCAAAAAGGGAGAGATTTTGAGTTTTTTTGACCCGTCGTCGACCAGTCATGAGCCTCGCTCGACCGGTCGAAGGCTGTGGTCGACCAGTTGTGGAAGACGAGTCGTGGTACGACTCAAAGTCCAGCGACTGTGGACTATTTTTCTCCGGGGTGCTTGACCAGTCGACCGAGGTGCTCGACCGGTCGAAGGTGGCTCTCGACCGGTCGTAGACTCAGTTCGACCAGTCGAGGTTACGCAAATTCGTTCTGCGATTTTGCACGGATTTCGTGTCACAAGTCTTTTCGCAACTGGGATGCGGAAAGGAGTTTCCTAAAACTTTAAATAGGAGTTCCTAGAGTTTTCTAAGTATGACAAGAGGGTTTCCTAAAGCTTTACAAGGGATTTACTAAAGGATTTAGGACTATCAAAGGTGAGAGAGAGAGGAAAAGAGAGAGAGGAAGCTTATAAAAGAGAGATTATGCTCGTGGAGGTTAATTATCTACTGTGCAACCTATATCTCAACGCTTCTATGTCCTCGTAATTGGTGAGATCTCTCCGTTTTTCTTTGTTTCTCTCATTATTTATCCACTCCTGCGTGAGTGAAGAAGTTTATAACGTTCTACTTCATAGTGGATTGTTGATCTGGACGAGGTCCCGTGGTTTTTACCTCTTTGAGGGTTTTCCACGTAAAAATCTCTTGTGTGGTGTGTGATTGATGCAGTGATTATTTTCATTGCTTTATTATCCATAATTCTAGTTTGTTCTGGAGGGCTAGATCTTAAGGTTTTGTGCAAGGCCCCCAACATAATTCTCAAGCTTTGGCTGTGGAGAGAGGAAGGAAAAGAGAGATTGAGAGAGAAGGTCACAAAAGTAGGGGTGAGGCCCTTTTGAAACAATATAAATAACATTAGTTAATGACTAGGGGTGTGTGGGGGCTTGCCCCCTATGTGGAGTCTGAATGACATGAAACCCGATTCGAAAATCTGACCTAGCCAAAATATTTTATTTTGGGTATTTTTATGTATGGAGTATAATATTGTTTATGGGGTCGAATTATGATTACTTGAGAAACTCTTCTTCTTCTTCTTCGTTTTTTTTTTTTTCTGAGCTAGAATATTGTTAGGGTTATAATCCTTTTAAGAATTAGTGTTTTCAATGCATGCTCATCCGTAGAGTAGGTACAACACCGAACCATGTAAATCCTGTGTTTTTTTATGTGTTTGGTTCTCTTTGTTGCATTAGTCTGTTTTCTTACACAATACCAAAACTTATATTGAAAATCCTCTCATGCCCTTTCAAATCTTTAGGTTGAGAACTATCCTAAAAACTAATTATAATAGTAAAATCATCCAAAACTACTACCCTTTAACATCAAGAGATCATCATTGTATGAAATGTGCTGGCATTGAGAACGCGGGCAGATTGTGCTCATGGGTGCCTTCTTCAAGAGCTTTTGTTGGTGTGTTTGAGGCGTGGGGGTATTATTTTTTATTAGAGTCGTTACTAGCTTTTGGGGTGGTGTATCACCTCTGTTCCTTTGGTTTTATACCACATGGTCCTAGGTGCTAATGGGCATGAACCTGAGCCTGAATTGAGTGGGTTGGATTGAGTTGACTAAGTAGACTAAGTTGAATTGGGTTGAGTTGACTGGGTTGGCTAAGTTGATTGGATTGATTGTGGTACTTCGATCAACTTATGAGTCCTTAGGTAGGGTGTCTACAGTAAGTTAAGCTTTTAAAGTATGGAATATACTTCTTTCCTGGCTTCAGCGTGACATTTAAGGCTTTGTTTATAGCTCTCTTTGTTCCTAGAATATAAAGATCTCTTGGGCATGCCTTTAATTTGAATTATAATCAGGTTATGGAATCTTTTCAATCATTATTACTTATAAACAAGGAGTTACTGTAACTCAGTTTATTAGTTTCGATAGCTTATGTTAGGATGAAAATTCAAAAAAAGAATGAGATCCAAGACCCAAGTGGGCCACACCATAAGAAAAAGTGGGGATTAAATGCTAACCATTCAAACCTTATTGGGGCCATAGAAGATTTGGATCAGATTAATTTTGTGTTTTTCATCGTATAGAGAATCACCGTATGAATGGGTTGGATGGCATATAAATATCATGGAGAGGCGCCATTCGAAAATTTCAATGATGGGTGTCTCTATCCACACTGTTTCCTTAATTTGTTTGTGGCCCACTTGGGTCTTGGATCTGCCTTATTTTTGAGTTCTCATCCTAACATGAGCCAGCCAAACTAATGAAATGGAATTATTTTACATGGACATTGTGGTGGGCCCCACAAAGCTTCTTGTGTTGCAGGAACACCCTGCAACAGTTGTGGCAAGAAATTTACTCCCCCCTTGCAATATAATTTTTTTTCCCTAGAAGGTTAAAATTTTCTCCCAATGTATGATATAGGAGTAATATATTTATAAATGCATATGATGGTACAATCCCACCGATCCCATTGCCACATGGGCCCACTACTAGCATTAACCCTAACAAAATAGGTATCATCTTGACCATTCAATTTTTACTAGAATGGCAGACTCAGTAGTAGACAACTCACTGATGAAAATTTGTAGAACATTTCACAATTTTAACTACCCCCAAAGCAACTGCTCAACTGTAACAGATTTTCAAACCAACCAATTAATCTAGCTTAACTGTAATTATGGGCCTAAATAATCAATATGAATGTTAAAGAATTACAATTTGGTTATTTCTCCCTTCTAATCTAACACTTGTAGATCTAAGTTGCAAAGCTTAAGAACATGAGGATATTAAGACATTGAGGTGCTGCTAAACATTTTTTTTTTTTTTTTTAAATTTTAAGATGAAAAAGGAAAAAAGAAAAGTAAAATAGATCACTCTTTGTTGGGTTATCTGAAAAAAAGCCTATCTAAAAAATGAAGTTATTTTGATAACAATAACTGGTGATAGAACAATGATGGTTATGTAAGAAAATCATTATTTTAAAATATTGGTTTTTAGTAAAAGAATTCTTGTCATTCTTTCCATTTCTAATTTTTGTTACTTTTACACAATTTTAAGTTATTTTAAGGTCACAACACCCTTTATTTGAACCTTGGTCTCACTTGAACTTCACCACCAAAATTTGAAGGCTTAGCTAAAAACTCAGGCCATGTTTGGTAGAGACCTAAAAATAAGTTGTTCTTATTTAATTAACAATAATTATAAGTTGATATCATTTTAGTTAATAGTAATTATGTACTAGAGATTCTCTGATGCGTAATAAGTTTTATTTCAATAGTGATTATGTATTAGAGATTAAGATCTTGAGTATGTAATTAATGTTAACTAGAATGAGATGAACTCATTTTTAAGGGTCTGTACCAAATAAGGCCTAAAGGTATCTTCGTAGCCTTTGCATCTCTTGCCCTCGCAGTATCTTAGGGTTCAAAATTATTATTTAAAGTTTAGAGAATTTATTACAACAATGCTTTATATTACCAACATTGGTTGCATAATGTTGAATTTCGCTAGCAATTGAATGGGAAAATGTCATTGTTATGATCTTATCACCACCAAGATAGATAAAGAAATTTTTTGTGAAATGCATATGTTTTCATGATATTAATAAATGAATTTGTAATCACTACACTTTTTTATGATAATATTGTGAAAATTTTGAATCCAAATAACATTTTTGTGTTTTAATGATAATTTGATTTGAAAGTAACGTAAAAGTGCCTTATTCTGATTTTACTCTTGATAAACTAAATATGAAAATCGACGATCAAAAACAAATGCTGTTAAGAGACATTTAAAGTAATTTGTAATTATTGAACATTTCTTTTACATTGTTATGATAATTGGTGAAACAAACATGCTCGAGAATTATTAAAGAATGTATGTCAAGAACTGATAACATACAGCTCAATGACCGTCCAACTCAATGACAAATGTCGTTGACATGATGATCTCAACCAACTTCCTATCTTTCATGTTAGGTAATGTTAATGGTGGGGCCTTACATTTGAATGGTATGGATGCTGTTTGGAGGTACTGCCATGTTGGGGAAAATGTGACTGGTCAAAGCGTTATTGTACTTCTTCGATGTTTGTGGTAAGTTCTCAAGTTATTTGAAGAGGAAAATACCAAATGATACAAAGCCATACAAATTGCATTTTATTTAATCCGTAGTGTGTGGAACGATTAGGCTACATCGATTGGAAGTAGACTGCCAGGGGACGAGGTTTGGTTGGTGATCCCAACACCAAGCCGACTAGCTGTTGTTTAAGCACTGTGGGACCCACCATGATATATGTGTTTTATCCATGCTGTCCATCCTTTTTGCCCAATCATTTTAGGTTATCAACCCAAAAATGAGTTAAATCTAAATATCAGGTGAACCACACTGCAGAAACAGTGGTGAGATTGAACTCCCACGGTTAAAAAATTTTAAAAATTTTATAGGGCTCACTATAATGTTTATTTGTCATCCAACTTGTTGATTAGGTGTAGACACCCCACCCAGGCTAGCAGCTTGATAAGGCATGGATGATTCTTAGGATTCGAACTAGAACTCCACATCTTACCCCAAACCTTCGCAAACCAAACCTATGTTACCCAAAAGCTCAAAAAACCCCAAAAGCACAAAAAGTCCAAAAGTTCATATCCAGAGCCCAAGACAAAGCCCACAAGATGAAATCCAGAGTCAACGATGGCCGGGCGGTAATCGGACTACTACCGGCGGTAATCTGATTACCGTCCTCTCTCGACAAATGTGCCCTCTGAGCACATAATTGTCTCGCCCTTCCAAAGTCAACTCTCCCATAAAATTACCCCAAGAATTCACCTTAGTTACCATCCTACCAAAGCTTAAGGACCAATAAAAGAGTGTCATGTGGCATTGCCCTCCCCTCAACCAATCTCAAGTTGTCACATCATCATTCACCCTCCAAAAATCCTTAGAATTACCAAAATGCCATCCTAAAAAGTTATAAATTGCGCTCACTTTTGTTCATTTCTCATCAACCAAGTAACTACCAAGAAAGCATTACCAAGAGAAGGAGAGGAAAAAAGAAGGAGAGTGAGCAAGTGAGAGTGAGGAGAGCTCGAGTTTTCAAGCTTCTATCATTCTAGCCTCCTCAGCCATCCCTTAGCTTACTCACCTCCATTTGAGTTAAATCTTCCAAGCATAGTACACCAAAACATCTAAGCTTGTGCAAGCCAAAGATTATACAATCATCATTTACATTCATACTTCTTATCACATCATTACTTCCTTTCTCAACCACCTTGCTTCGCTAGACTGCCATTGAATGTATGCTTTGTGACTTGTCAGAACTCTGGATCATAACATATTGGAAACTCGTGGTAGCCTAGTTCATATTCCATCATCATCATCATCTATTTAAAAACTCCTTTAGACACTTTCTGGACATATGCTCTGTGGCTTACCGAATTTTTGGACCTTGCCACATCAGAAATCTTAGTCTATCTAGTCTCATCTAATCTTATCATTCCATCCCTTAAGAATATTTTACCACACGAAGTAGAGATCGTACATCCGTATAGACAAAGAGGGTATTTAACACATTCTCTCTTTATAACCAAGGTCTCTTACTCAAAATTTCAAACTGCAGATCATGAGTCAATTTAAAGCAAGAGAGTCTTCGGATTCTTTAAGCTTTATGTATTCTGCAGGTTGTAGCCAACTGCAGGATTTTAAATTAAGTGGCTAATGACGACTCCAAGTCTATTTTGCACCAACAATCCAAATCAGCCTAATCACCCCCATTCAAGTAAATCAACAACAAAATCCGCGTGGGCACCGATTTCCAATCATTCACATTAGGTTACGTAACTTTGGATGAAGGGAAAATATATATAAATACTAGCTTGATCTAAAACTTTCGTAGCCCCAAGAAGTTTTGGATGATAAGCATTCAATCCCCACCATTTCCTTGGCATGGTCGACCTAAGCTTTTGATTTGCCTCATACCCTAAATTGAGCTAGCAAAATTGATGGCCAATGTGGATAAAATACATCTTGGTGGGGCCTACAAAGCTTTGACAGGAGTTAGCTAGTTGGTGTTGGTTCACCAGCCAAACCGTGTCCAATGCTAGGTGACCCCAACACCACCTAGCTAAGTGATGCTAGGACTCTGCAGGACCCACCATGATGTATGTGTTTTATCCACACCATCCATCCATTTTGTCAGCTCAAAATTGAAGTATATCCAAAGCTCAAGTGGACCACACCACAAAAACACCAAGGATTAGATATCTCTTGTTGAAAACTTATCGAGGCCTCAAGTTGATATTTTTGTTTTCCCTTTGTCCAATCTAAGAGACCTTATGAACAAGTTAGATAACAAAGAAATATCATTGTTAGCATCGTTAAGGTTTTAACTGTATACATCATTATCCTCTTTTCTATGGTATGGTCTATTTGAGCTTTGGATATGCTTCAATTTTAGACTCATGCCCAAAATAAGCTGGCAAAATGAATGGCCCCGTTTTATACATCATGGTGGGTACCACAAAGTCCTGATACCACGTAGCTACACAGTGTTGGGTCACCGTGCAATTTGTGTCCACATCATCTGTGTCAGTTGGCCGCCATGGTGTATGTGTGCGACGAGGTCTACTTCATCCTTCATTTGAGCCATCTCATGTTAAATAGTAGCCCAAAGCTCAAGCTGATCCAAAAGTCCACCACATAGAAAAATGGAGATGGGTGCTACATAGAAGCTTTCCTGGGGGCCATCACAATCTTTAGGGTCAGTATGGGACGTTGCACTAGAGTGAATTAGAAGGGATTGAATTAGATTTAAGGTAATGAGACGACTGTCAGTGGTTGTCCAGGAATTCCAATGAATTAGAAGAGCCTGGGATGATCTGGGTTTTCTGTTTGGATGGGTGATGATATTCAGCCCTCCAACTGTAAACTTGTGAGGTTGTTTGGAAATACAAGCGTTTTTCAAGAGTAGGCATCCTTAGCACTGCTGCTTCCTATGGTGTGGTCCACTGCAGCCTTGGATCTACTTTGTTTTGGTTCAATTCTTTATACTGAATGGACCTTACGTATGGACAATGTGGATCGAAGTTATACCTCACGTTGGGCCTCTTGTGAGGCCACCGTCCCATCCCATATCCCACGCTATACGAGGGATGGGCGAAGTCTGAAGGAAGGATTTCACTAATCCCTTGGGAGGCTAGTGAAATTTATGAGGCATTATGCACCGGAGTAACATCTAGCCATCCAAACATATACTATTGGATAGAAATCGAGATAAAATCCCACTTAATACCATCCAGTTCCGTCTAAGTGCGTTGGGCCAAACACGCTTATATTCCATGCAACCCATTCATAAGGTGATTCCCACTAAGGTTTTTTTTTTTTTTTTTTTAATTAATAAATCAAATATCAACATAATACAAACTTTAGTGGGTCACACAAATAGTACACATCTATATCCCCACCTTTTTCTAAGATGTGGCCCATCTAAGTTGGGTCAGCCTTATTTTGAGTTGACATCCTAAAATGAGATGGCCCACATGACGGATGGAGTAGATGTCACATACATATCATGTGGCTTCCTACAAGTTACTGTAGGAAATTTATCATAGATAATTTATTGTCCATCCACATCTTTCCTGCAAACATGCCACTTGTGTAGGATATCTGTATCATTCATTCATGTAATCATGAATATCATGTGGAACAAAAATCAAGAAGTTTGATTATTAGGTGGACCACACTGTTGTAATTAATGGACAACCAACAATTGACTCAACATACAAGTGTAGCCCAAATGGTGAGAGGACCCTTCTGATCTTGGATTAAGGTGGTCTTTGTGGTGGGGCCTACTATTCGCATGCTATGGATGGCATACACAAGCATCATGCTGGTGGGAAAGATGAGGGTGGACCACAAGTTATTGTGCTTCTAACTGTTTGTGATTAGTTATCAAATTATCTAGGGAGGAAAGCATCCTACCACACAAAGCCATACAAATGATACCTTCCCTACATATGCGTAACACAACACAGTGACACAATGGATTGATTGATTTTGAACCTTCCAATATCCTCCTCATTCAGCACTTAAAGATAAAGGAGATAAGGGTTATCTAGTAATAGGACAATGGCACATGCAACTGGCGTGAAGAAAGATAGTATGGGAGAGAATTAAATATGGAAAGAAACTGAGGGGACCGAGGAAAAGATTATTGTTAAACTCACATATGTTATATGAAGAGATAGAAAGAGTAAATAATTTTGATGATACATTACTTTTACTTGCTTTTTTCTTATGCTAGGACTCACTCGGGCTTTAGATCTACCTCGTTTTTGGCCTACATCTTAACATGAGTAGACATAATAAATGTATAATGTGGATGCTACTGATTCATCACAATGGGCTCCAAAGAGTGTTTGTTGCACATGCTCCCTAGCGCCATAACTTGCGTGGGAAAAGAAGCTGGTGTAGTTATGCTAGTAATGAGTTGAAAGAAGAAGAGTTTCAACACGTGGTCATGGGTTCGAGTACCCATTGTGGTAAAATCTCACTGCGGTGGGTGTGAGTGTGTGTAAAGAAAAGAAAAAAGAAAAATTGGTGCAACTAGAGTGTGTGTAAAGAAAAGAAAAAAGAAAAATTAGTGCTCGTAGTTGCACCAATTTACTTGGAAGGCCAATGGATGTATCTAAATAGTCCATTAGGTCCAAAACACAGTTTACAACCTACCATGTAAAAATAGGATTTATCCGACTATCCAATCCATCCTTTATTTGGCCTTTTTTCCTTATGAAAAATTAGTATTTGATTGGATGATCTAATCCATCTTGGATTTGGCCTTTTAACCTATGGCAGTCCTTTTTTTCCAAGCAATGGATGAGATGTCTAAGATTGCCGGAAGCGAATTGATTGGTGTGCCACGCACCATGACCGGGGTGGCGTGTTGACATCACCAAGTTCTGTGGGCTCGTGTGTTATATCCACACCGTCCATCCATTTTGCAAGATTATTTCAGGTTAATGGGCCTAAAAATGAGGTAGATCTAAATCTCAAGTAGAGCACACCAGAAAATTCAGTGAGGATAGAATGGCTGCAATTGAAAACTTCTTGGGGGTTAGAAGTTTTGGATCAAGCTGATATTTGTTTTTTTCCCTCTTACATATAGGTTTGTGTGGCCTTATGAACATGTTGGATGGCAAATAAATATCATGGTGGGCTCTAGGAAGGTTTCAACATTGGGTGTCATTGTCCCCATGCTTTTTGCCATATGGTTCACTTGAGCTTTAGAGTTGCCTCATTTTAGCTTGTCCCATAAAATAATATAAAATAATGCATGGACAGTATGAATATAACACATACATCATAGTGGAGCCCACCAAACTTGGTAATGGCAACACACCATGGATGTCGGTGGTGAGTGGCACACCACGCAATCCGCTTCCAAGATTGCTTTAACAAAACTAACTATTTAGAATCATAAACAATCCATGATGGTTCCTAATGAATTTAGGGATGATGTTTTTTATGTAAAATTTACATCATAGTCCATGGAGTGGGCCCTGAACCTGATGAATGGTCCAAATCAAATGGGTTCAACTATCTAATTGTTCCAATAAAATTAGGAGCATTATAACTAATATTAGTTATAAGAGCATTGGAGCATCTCTATTATTTAGTTATCCAAGCATTTATCAAAATTTTTAGGAATTTTTTCAAATATGCTTTCATATTTTCTATTCGTCGTCGTCATCATAGCTCCTCCTACGAAGTTCTATAACATTTTTATTATTTTAAATATAAATATTTAAATGTGGCAAAAAATATGGTAAAAGGATTCTCATGTTCATCTGCCCTTGTCATGTCATATCCAACTATTATAGGTCTATAGAAATACTCAAAGGGGACATTATCCATTCATGTTGATAATATTTTAGACAATGAAAACCAAAGGTAGTCTTGTGGGACCCATCACAATCAATTATTTGGTGCTAACTGTTCATGATTATAAAGTTTTAAGTTGTGATTTATGACTCTCTTAAAAGATTCCATTTTGGCAATATACATGGCTGGCATGTGTCGTGCTGTATAGGTTGATGTGGTAAGTGCTATGATGATAAGAACCATCTATTTTATGCATACTCATGGTTTATGGGCTCCATTTAATGTAAAAAGTGCGCTGATAAAAGACGACAATCTTCTTATCAAAAATAACTTTTGAATCTATAGAGAAAGAAATATCTAAAAGCAAGGGTGCACATCGAGTCGAACCGAGTCGAGCTGGTCTCAGCTTGACTCGGCTAGGCCACTAGCTGACCTCAGCTCGAACTCGGCTCGGCTCGGTCCTCGAGCGTGACCGGCCAGCTCAGCTCGGTTCGGTCAGTGCTTGGACTAGTTCGAACTGAGTTCGAGTCAAGATCGAGCTAAGTTTGCCTGTGCAGCATTTCCACAAACACCTAGATTGTACCTTCAAAATTCCACTGTATGGGAAATAGCAGCAATGGTTTTCAAGGTATTTTATCAAATACCTTCTAAGCAACATAAAAACCAAGAAAAAAATGTATTTATTTCATGTACATACCTTCCTTGCCACTAGCCATACTTCATTGAGTCATTTCATCAAACACTTGGTGAGCAACATCAATATTAAAGTAACCGAGTCACCGAACTGGTTCGATCCAAGTTTGATTCGAGCCAGATTCAATCCGAGTCGAGTCGAGCTTGGGGCTAACTCAAACTTGGCTCGAACTCGTTTTCTAGCACAAAAAATCAACTCAACTCGGCTTGAACTCAGCTTCGAACCGAGTCGAAATGAGCTTTTTCAAGTCGAGTTGAGTAAGCTAACTAAGCTAGATCAGTTCGTGTACACTTCTATCTAAAAGTGAGAAATAAAATTGATATTATTAATATAAAAAAATAATGTATCTTATTTATATAAGCTAAATAGACCCTGGACCTTATTTTGATTTTAAATAAATAATTTTTTCCTGACATATTATATATAAAGGTTCTATGCGGTTGAACTCATGGAAACTCCCATGAGGTTGAGCTGTGTGGGCCCCACCGTGATGCGTGTTGAACATCAACACCGTGCATTTGATGGGTCCCCTTTAAATTATGGGGTATCCGAAAAATCAACGGTATATGGAACTCAGGTGGGCAATACCATCTAAAATCATGTGCAGACATGCCTAAAACATATAAAAGCAATTGGTGGGGCCCACCTGAAATTTGGATGCGTCTGAAACTTGGTCTGACCCCTCATCCAAGTGGGACACACATAATGGATGGGCTGGATTTGTGAACCACACTCGGTGGGCCCAACAAATGATTATGAATGTTTTAATGGAAGGTAACCCCTCTTAATGTTTGTATGTGGTGTGGCCCACAAAAGTCATGGATTGACTTGATTTTTAAGCCCTAGGCCCACCATGGAATGGTGCATCTCACTAATGGGGTAGATGTTCAACACGCATGATGGAGGGGCCCACACAGCTCAAGCTCATGGGAATCGACTGCATAGAACCTTTTCCATCTATATATATATATATATATATATATATATATATATATATATATATATATATATATATATATATATGGAAAAGGTACAATGTGCTCGAGCTGACAATAAGCTTTCAACCATCAACACCGTGCATTTGATGGGTCCCCTTTAAATTATGGGATGTACCAAAAATCAACCGTATATGGAACTCAGGTGGGCTATACCATCTAAAATTATGTGAAGACACCATTAAAACATATAAAAGCACTTGGCGGGGCCCACTTGAGTTTTGCATGCACCTGAAACTTGGTCTGAACCCTCATTCAAGTGGGACACACATAATGGATGGGCTGGATTTTCAAACCACATCTCGGTGGGCCCTCAAAAATAGTTATGAATGTTTTAATGACACACGGCCCCTCCCCACTTCTATATGTGGTGTGGCCCACACAAGTCACGGATTGACTTGATTTTTGCGACCTAGGCCCACGATGGAATGATGCATCTGACTGATGGGGTAGATGTTCGAAACGCATCACGGTGGGGCCCACACAGCTCGACCTCATGGGGCTTTAAAATCAGCTCCAGCGCATTGTACCTTTTCCCTATATATATATATATATATATATATATATATATATATATATATATATATATATATATATATAGCATTTAATCATATCAGAATTCTTAAACAATCTTTAGATGACTAAAACAAATACTAAACCAGGTTAGACTCATAAAATTCAAAAATAGTAAAACAAGCCTTATTAAAATTAATAAATTTTAACTTAAAATTTTAATTTAACTTTTAAATTTATTGAATCTTTACTAAGGACTTGATTGTTAAATTTGAAGTCTGAGGCCCGAATCTAAAATTTGAATATGAAATATGACCCCGTTTGGTAACTATCTTAAAGAAGTGATGAAGTTTAAAAATTAAGTACCGAATATGAAATAATCTATATGCTAAACCAACGTGTGAAATGTCTAAAATATGTAGATTTGACACATTTGTCCTGGCTTGAAATGTTGAAATAATGTAAAAATGTGTTTTACATTATTTTTTTTATTAAATAAAAATAAAATCTTATCTTAATATTTATTTTAAAATCATTATGTTGAAGTAATTAATAGAAAATTAAAATGCCATACATTTATCCATAAAAACAAAAATAGGGTAATGCGTTATATCCACACCGTCCATTTATTACACAATATGATTTTAGGGCATGGCCCCAAAAATGAAGGTGGTCCAAAGCTTACATGTACCTCACTACATAAAATAATGAGACAATGGCACTCAGCATTCAAGTCTTCTTAGGGCCACTACGATGCTTACTTTCCATCCAATTTGTTCATTGGGTTACATAAACTTGGATGAATGGAAAACAAAAATATCAATATCTTCCAATACTTCTGCGGACCGCAAGAAGTTTTCAATGGCAAGCGTTCAATTCCCATTGCTTCATTGGTGTGGTCCATTTTTTCTTTAGATCTGTTTTTATATATATATATATATATATATATATATATATATATATATATATATTAAATTTCATTTCATAAAATGATCTTGCAAGATGGATGAACAGTGTCAATATAACACATATCATGGCGGGGCCTATAGAACTTTACGGGGTCAACCTACACCGCAATCTTCTATAGAGCTTTGGATCTGCCTTCTTTCTAGGCTATTATCCTAAAATACTCTGAAAAACGGACTGTGGATTTAAGAAATTCATCATCGTGAAACTTATATAAATTTGCTTCGTGGTGCAGCAAATTTCCAGTGAGAAGAGAACAGAAAACATTGAGATGTGGAGCTTCTGTGGGCCCATCATGACATATGTATCAGATCCACGTCATTCAACTATTTTTTCCATGTCATTTTAGGGCATAAGATAAAAAATAAGGCAAAACTAGGGCTCAGGTGAGCCACACTACATGAGATATTGAGAATTGGGCTCATACAGTTGAAAAACTTCTTGGAGCCACATAAGGCTTTGATCAAGCTGCTATTTGGGTTTTCCCTTCATTCAGGTTTGTGTGACTTAAATAATAGTTTATATGCTAAATAAACATTACAGTGGGCCTTAGGAATTTTTTAATGGTGGGCGTTCAATCACCACTATTTCTTGTAGTGTGGTTCACTTGAGATTTACATTCATCTTATTTTTGGGCTCTTGTCATAAAATAATATAGAAAAATAGATGGACCACATGGATAAAACACATACATTATAATGAGGCCCACGGAGCACTGTCCACTAGCCACACAATCTGGGTCCGGATCCGGGATTTATTGAGGCCGCAAGGCAAAGCTGGAGATGGACAGCTTCGCTCCATGGGGCCCATCATGATGTATGTGTTTTATCCACACGGTCCATCCATTTTTCCATACCATTTTAGGGTGTAACACAAAAAGAAGGCAAATCTAAGGCTCAAGTGGGCCACATTACAGGAAACAATGAAAATTAGGCACCCACGGTTGAAAACTTCCTAAGGCCACATAAGGCTTTTATCAAGTAGATATTTGTGTTTTCCTTCATCTAGGTCCGTGTGACCTTATCAAGGAAATAGTTGGGTTTTGTATAATGCAATATATTTGAGAGCTCCGTGGCAATGTTGGCAAGGTAATTTCTTAGAACACCCGGATCCATAGTTCAACTGGCAGAATGAGAAGTCTTGGTATGTGTACTGACATGGGTGTGCACTAACAAGCTAACAAAAAAAAAAGAAAAAAAAAAGGTAATTTCTCATAAGAATTTGTAGAGCGCATTCCTAATTACCATCAAGAAAAATCGTGTAGCACTTTTTAAATTCAGTGCATACAAACAACACTTAAGTGTGTTTACTGTGTTTACTGACATTCGCATTTAGTGATTTTTTTCAGTGTTAACGAACATATCCTAAGTTATTTAGAGGCAAAATAACCCTTAGTTATTGACTAGTACATATAGCTTGTTAATATTTCTCCCATAGGTAGGGCTCGCAATGGGTCAGATTTGGATCAGATTTAGTTGGATCCGGCTTCAAGTATGAAAATTTATAATCGGATTTGGATCTGGTTCGGATCTGACTCGGATCCAAAAGGTGATATTTATATCCAATTCACTTATAAATAGCTAGATCCATTTTCAATCCAAAAACCCATATAGTCATCAAATTTGGGTTGGATCTTGTTCAAATCCACATTACAAATTGAACAGCCACACAGAATTTATTACTGTGGAAGTCGAAACAGTTGACGGCTTGAAGTATGCAATAGTCGGGATCCAATCGAATCTTATTACTAGATCCGAATCCGACCCCAATATAATTCAGATTTATTTTGATGAACCCGAATCTAGTCCATTTAATTAATCGGATATATTTTAAGATCCAACTCCACATTATACGGATTTGAAGCGAATCAGATCTCTCGACCCGCTCCATTGATAGCCCTACCCATAGTATATTATATGTATGAAAAACATAGCTGGCGATTGTTCAGAGTGTGTATTTATGCTGATTTTGTACAATCAAGTCCCTTTGGCCCCAAAATCGAGAAATTATAATCCTAATGCTCTATTGAGTTGTCCATCATATATATATATATATATATATATATATATATATATATATATATATATACTCTAATACTAAAATTCAATGGCTCACGTTCGACTCCAAAATTCTTAGCTCAGGATCACTCTGGAAGCTTGATTATTGGACAACAGCTTATTTACGATGACACAGAAAAGACAGGCATTTCAATTGCCGGACAATCTTTGCATGTGGCCGTGTATGGACAAACACAGGCAGTGCAGAGCTGTGACGTACAAACGATCTTGCCAAGATAATGTTGGCCTAGACCAGCTCAACACGTGTCTTCATTGCAATGTGCGGGACCACAACGGTATAATGCTTTCTCTGGAGTGGGCCCCACAGTGGTATCACCCAAATTGGATTGTTGGTGATGCATCACATCCCTATCTCTTATTATCTAGTGAGTTGTGACACATGTACTTTTTGGATGCGGGTTGCGCGGTGGTTGGATTGTAGTAACGCGATGTGGTAGGATTTGATTGAACCACGTGCTATTGCTAGAAATGGGACCCAAACCATAACATGCTTTGCTTGGGCTCCATCTCTGGCTTTGCATTGACCTTAGATAAAAATCTGCAGTGACTCAAGATGGCAGGATTTAATTGGACCACAAACTATTGTTAGAGATGGGCCCATGTAATAACATGATTTGCTTAGGCCCCATTTCTAACTTTGCATTGGCCTCATCTAAGGCAGCATCACACGGCCCAATCAAATCCCACCCATGTCCGTACTTTTGGACCACATGGAGAAATGTTATGGGGGGAAATCATGTGAGCCGAGACCCACAAGGTAATTCCGCAGCTTGTGTGTGGGATCCAAGCCACTCATCAGGTGGGGCCCAAGGTCTACATGCAAAAACATAGAGAGACAAAGAGACGAATTTTGATAGTGCGGTCCAAGGTCTACATGCACAAACGTAGAGAGACAGACGAATTTTGATAGTGCGCAATTGTATGCATATTTTTCCATACACTAGGACCTACTCAAGCTTTAGATATACCTCATTTTTAGGCCTACATTCTAATGTAAATAAGCATAATAGATGTACAGTGTGTATGCCACGGATTCATCAATGCAGGCTCTAAAGAGCACTTATTGCATAGGCTCACTAACATTACATCTTGCGTGTGGCGGTGTGGGTTACTCACAAAGAAGAGAAGAAGCTGGTGTAAGCTATTCTTAGGAAGGAGTTGAAAGAATAAAAATTCCCTTGCGTTGAAGGGTTACTCAAAAGAAAAACCCAAGCTTTTTTTTTTCCTACCTATGACTAATTGCATAGATAAAAAGATCCGAAAGCTACTTTTCTAGTATCAAACAATGTTAGAGAAGCCTATAATATGTAGAAATGATCCAATGCTCTTAAAGCACCGTAACTTATAGTGCTCCTAGTTGCCCCAATTTAGTTGGATGGTCCAATTGACTTATCTAAATTGTCCACCAGAGTTATAATATATTTCACAACCTACCATGTAAAAATTGCATTGATTGAATGATCCAATTCATCTTTAATTTGGCATTTTTTCCCCCTATAGCTATCCATTTTCTAAGCAATGGATGGAATGTCTGCGATTACTTAACAGAAGTGACTCTTTAGAATCATAAGCCATCCATAATGATTCCTAACAAGTTTATGGATCACATTGTTGATTTTATTAAAAGTCTCTTAATATACATTGATACACTATCATTTAACTGCTTGAGCTTTCAGAGGAATTGGTTGTTTGTCATAGTAACAGAACAAAATGTCTATAATGCCATCCTCTAACGACTCGAGCTTCTAGAGCAACCACAGTTCTACAAGAGAATTAAAGCATACATAATATTTAGTTTTTTTCAAATATACCTTTATATTTTCTATTAGTTGTCGTCATCATCACAGCTCCTCTTACAAGTTCAATAATATTTTCATTATTTTAAATATAAAAATTAAAAATGACAAAACATATGAAAAAAAGCTAATGCCCATGTCATGTCATATCCAACGTGGATATCCAACTATTATCAATCTATAGAAATGCTTGAAGGGGATATTATCCATTCATGTTGATAATAGTGTAGACATGGAAAGCTAAAGATAGACATGTGTGAGCTATTGCATTCAATTGTACGGTGCTAACTGTTCATCTGAAAGTTTTAAGTTGTGATTTATGATTTTCTTGAAAGAATCCATCTTGGCGATGTCCATGGCTAACATGTGTCACACCATTAAGGTTCACATGCTCAAGTGCTATGATGATCAAAACCATTCATTTCTGCATCACTTACATGCTTTTTTTAATATAGCGGGTACATAGGTAAACAGAGGAGATCACCGCTTTTTCTCAAGAATAGCTCTTGAATCCAAGAAAAGAGAAATCTCTAAAATAAAATATAAAACTTAATATTATCGATAAAAAAAAAACATATTGACGCAGGGATGAACATGATGAGGTCGATCACGGTATTCCTTAAGGATAACTACTTTGAATCTACAAAATGTTATTCTCTAGATCATGTGAGCCGAGCTCACATAGAATTTTCAATCCATGGGGCCCAAGGTCTACATGCAAAAACATAGAGAGAAAAAGCAAGAAAATAGAAATAATATTAATGAAAATGCATAAATTGATTGATTATTGAAATAAACGAGTCTACAACCCTTTAAATATCGGTACCAAGCCTTGGAAGAAATTTTGGAATTAAATTACAACTAAAACTCCATAAAATTGGTAACTTACTATTTAAATTTATTTTTTATAGTAAGTGTCCTATGTGGCTTAACCACGTTATTCTCCTAATTATTTTAAGCACTTTTAATGTTAGACACAACTCCTAAAACTCAACTAATGAAGAGTTATAATCAAACTAAAACTTACTAAAAATAGTAAAAATGAAAATAAACAAGGAATTCAACCGTTTATATGATGGAATCTCGCAAATTTGACATGGGCAACCTGGCTAAAGTAGCTTGTCCTACCCCAAATCATATATGGTATGTCGAGTAACTCATTCTTGTTTGCAAGATATGCCTGTTTTAAGGTTCTGATAGTCTTGATGACTTCTGCATTCTATCAGGCCTTCTCTAGTCCATCTTGAAAGTGTCCGTGACCTGCTCTACATCACATATCTAATATAATTATATAAGCAAAATAAACCCTAAGCCCTAATATAATTAGAAATAGGTAATTTTTCCAAAATAGTAAAAATATCCGAAGTCCGATCACATCAAAACTTGTAAAAACAAAGTCTCTAGACCAGTGTTCGCAATATCAATACTATCGGTATCACAATCCAACGATACAAAACACATTGAAAGAAATATTCCGAAAAAATCGGAAAAAGAAAAAAAGAAAAAGAGAAGGAAACTTTCAATAGGGTGGATTTCCGCACCTATAGAATACATTGCCCTGATTGGAAGCTGCATTTGGTGGGCCATTTAAATCGAAGCTCGGCATTCATAGGTTACTATAAAGAAAATCTCGATTTCCTTTTTTTCTTTCTTCTATTAGATTGTTACTTGAAAAAAATCCAGAGAAATCCGGAGATTTGGGGAAGAATTCAAGGTTTTAGGGTCTCTGCGGTAAAAAATGGCTTTACTGATGGGTTGAGTAGCCAAACTCGCTACTGAAGTGACGTCACCAAGTTCTGTGGGTCCCACCATGATGTATGTTTTGTATCCACACCGTCCATCCATTTTGAGAGACCATTTTAGGTCACGAGCCATAGAATGATTCAGATCCAAAGCTCGGGTGGACCCCACCACAAAAAAAAGTGGAGAGTGACGCCCACCATTAAAATTTTCTAAGGGCCACTTATGAACAGATTGGATCTCAAATAAACATCACGGTGGACCTTAGGAAGGTTTCAACAGTGGGTGCAACTCACTCCACTGTTTTTTGTGGTGGGGTCCATTATAGTTTTGGATCTGCCTAATTCTTTGGATCATGCCCTAAAATGTTCTCTCCAAATGGATGGTCGTTATGGATACAACACATACATCATGACAGGACCCACATAACTTGGTGACATCATTTCAGTAGCGAGTCTCGCTACTCAACTTGTCATAGCTAATCCGCATCCTTTTTTACCGGCACGGCTAAACGAGGCACATAGGCATCTTTTCACACGTGTAATAGGCCTCCAATCTGAACGGTTCATGTGATGCGGCATCCCATGAAACTCTCAGGGACCAAATTTTACGTTGATCTAAAACTCTAGTGGGCCATAGCAAAGAAAGATGCAAATCAAGGGAGAAAAATGTTTTCTTTTTTAATGGCCCACCAAAGTCTTAGATCAAAGCAAAAATTGAACCATAAAGGTTTCATGGAGTGCTGCATCACTTAGACCGTTCAGATTTTGAACTCACATCACATACGATGAGATCTCAACAAGTTCTCACGATAATGGCTTCAGGAAAAATCCGCATTGGCGCGGATTAGGAGCCTAGAGATGGATGGTCTTGTCAGGGCTCTGTAAGGCCCACCATGATATATTTGTTTTATCTACACTGTCCATCCATTTTGATATGTCATTTTAGGAAATGAGCCCAAAATATAGCCAGATATGAGGCTCAAGTGGTCCACACCATAGGAAGTTGTTGTGGGAATGATATCCACCGTTGAAGCTTTCCTGGGGCCTATCATGATGTTTATTTTCCATCCAATTTGTTCATAAGGTCTAATAGACCTAGATGAAGGGAAAACATAAATATTAGCTTGCTCTAAAACTTATGTAACCCCCAAAATTTTTTTAATGGTTGTCATTCAATGATCACTTTTTCGTGTGGTGTGGTCCACCTAAGATTTGGATTTGTTTCATTTTTTGGCCCATACCCTAAAATGATTTGTCAAAATGAATTAACAGTGTAGATACCAAATCATTTTAGCTTATTATCCAAAAAATAAGCACATCGAATTATCAAGTGGACCATACCAAAGGAAAAAGTGGTGATTAACTATTAATGGGCCACGAAAGTTCTGGATCAATCATATATTTGTTTTTTTCTTTCATCCAAGCTTATGTGAACTTATCAACAGATTGGATGGTAAATAAACACTACAAAAACATTAAGGTGAGCCCTAAGAAGGTTTTAATGGTAGGGTCTTCAATCAACATGGTTTCTTATAGTTTCCTATGACATGATCCACTAGATAATTGAATCTACTTCATTTTTGGGATGGTACCATAAATTAAGGTGGCAAAACAGATGGACAATGTGGATATACTGTCTTAATACATTTCTAAATGTTATGCAGACAACGTATAACTTAGGATCCTATACAAAGTAAATCTATTGTGTACACTTTTTATTTATTTATTTATTTATTAATATGCTATGATTTAAAAGTGTGTATTAAGATATTTTTTAACAATACGTGAAGTTTCATTGAAAAATTCAATCATTTTCTCAATGTTTTCCCATGTTTTCCAAAAAGTGTGATAAATTATGCGATACAAACGATATATCTCATGCGATTACCAATATGTATCTGTATCCCAAGGGTGCGATACATGATGTAATACCAATATTTCGAACAATACTCTAGACTACAACCAAACTCTTAAAATCCTAATTAACAAGATAAAATTTACTAAATATAGTACAACTCAATTTAAAATATTAATTTGACTCTTAGATTGGTTGAATTTTTGTAAAGTTATTCAAGGTCAATTAAACTAAAGTTAATGGCCAAGATGTAGAACTTGATATTTTTCCAATAACATATTACACATGCTAAAAAGATAAATAGCCGCAAAGCATAGCAGTAGAAAGTCATAGTGCGCATTTCCAATGATATATTAGGTCATTTTTCGGTCGTAGAATCAAGTGATCATTATCCTAATGCTATATTGGGTCATCCATAATATGTATTACGTTAATAATTTTAACTATAGCTCGAAAAAAATCTTCTTAGGTAAGTATTATTATCTAAGTGTGACTACTCGACGACAACTTTTCTACAATGACATGGAAATGACATGACATTTTAATCCCGACAATCTTTGCGTGTGGCCATGGATGGACGCATTCTGGTTATGCAGAGCCGTGATGTACGAACTGTTAGGATGTCGACCCTTGCCCGGCTTGACACGTGTCCTCATTGTAATATGCAAGATCACAATGATATCATCTCTAAGGTGGCCCCTCTCCCAGCCAAATTGAGTTGTTGATGATGCCTCACATCCCTATCTCTTAATCTGTCGTGGTTCTGACAACTGAACGTTTTTGCAGACAGCCTGTTACTATGGATGTCTGTGGTGAGGAATTTAAACGGGCAGCCATGTGCAACTGTCAGAGATGGGGGCTAAGTAAAATATGACCTCACAGCTTTCAGGAATGAGACCTAATAACTTTTAAAAAATGACTCACCTTTTGCAGCAATATACGGTTCAATTAAGTTGTCCTATTGTATGAGTCACCAAGGACAAAAACCTTAAACCCTAAATCCTAAACCCATTGGGGCAACCTCCATACGATCCATGGAATTGGGCCCACATGAAGAAATGCAGCCAAGGGACTCATGTGAGGAGATCGACAGGGCAATATTTTGCAGCTCACACGTGGGGTCCAAGATAGAGATAGGCCATTAACATATGCATAGGACCAACTGATGGATACAAATTGGGTATTGTAGTTGTCTATACCAACACATGGGTATATGTATACTATGGTGGGATATAATTTGATGGCAGGTCATTGTTAAAGATAGAGATGGGATGTTTAATTTATCCAATAACTTTCAAACGTGCTTTACATTAACCTCATCTTTGACTGCAACTTGCATTCTAATCAAGTTGTGACACTGTTATTCTCTAGTGTCGTATCTATCTTTTACTCTCTCGTGAGTTGTGACGCATGTTTGGATGCGGATTGTGTCGTTTGAGGTGACTTGACATGTTAGATTTGATTGGCCATGTGTTTCTGTCAGGGAAATGGCTGGTGGAGTGCGACCCAACAACTTTCAAAATTATTTACATGGCTTATTTTTAGCAGCAACATGTCATCCAATCAAATCCAACCACTAAGGTGATATTTTTAGCAGCAACATGCCACCCAATCAAATCTAATCATTAATTAAGGTGACTCAAATCCAATTACACGGTGACACTACAAACGTCCACTCACAAGGTCACCAAAGAACCTACATTCATTCATACTTTTTGGCCCACATGGAGAAATGTTGCCAAGGAGACTCACGAGAAGATACCCAACATGCAAATTGCAGCTCACCTGTGAGATCCAAGCCACTCATCTAGTAAGGGCCAAGGTCTACATGAATATATGTAAAGGCCCAGCCAGTGAATGGGGATTGGATATTACACCTGCTTGTACACCACATTGGTATAGGCATGACGTGATGGGATATAATATGGTAGTATGTCATTGTTAGAGGTGGGTGCAGTTGATGAATAATTTCCAATAATGTTTTACATGATTTCATTTCTAACGGCAGCCTGCTTTTCAATCAAATCTCAACACTTTTATACATGGGATGACGATACTCAATTCATATTCTCAATAGTCCACTCATCACGCCGGCCATCACCACATACGATATTCTGTCTTATCTTCAACCATCCATTCTCCCATGCACGTAGAGCGGACCCAGCCCGTTTTCTCTGGGCCAGGTCACCTTAACTGTGGAACCCACCTGCGAACGGTCCTAATTCTTGCACGTATGCCAGCCAACACACGTGTCATGAATTGTGGACCCAAAAACGCACGCTTGCCTCATCCAGATACGATATACGGATCTACCAGATTAGATCAGAATGATTTTATATTTTTGAGATATGAAATTTCCAAGGAATATTCATGACTACTTTGAATGAAATATTTTTGTAAATTGCATAATCTTAATGGAACATTTTTTAGGCACATCCGGAATATTCAATGTCGCAATTATCAACTTTTTGGCCGAAAGCCCCCCCACATTGCCATTGGCAAGCATGTCGGCACAGACATTCTTCTTTGAGAAAAAAAATTGATACTCTGGAGGAGCGCATGGTTGATACACAGGCACTTAGAAAATTCTTCAAATTGTACAGTTACCATGAGCCGATTCGAGTTAATAGGTGGAAATTATGTTTCCCAATTTAATTTGGTGTGCCATCAACTAAAAGTTATGGTTTTTCTTGGAGGGGGATGGTAATTTGACAAAAACCTCCTTTCATAGTGTAGAACTTACAGCTCGAGTACCTTCATTGAAATGGTTTTCAATTAAGTTACCCACCCTGATCCATATCTCAAGTGGTAGACAGAGAGAAGATACCTCGTTTCAACACAGAGGTCATGGCATGGATTCCCTAGTGGGGGTGGCTAACGGTGGAGTGTGTCAGTGGGGTGTGTACTAACAAGCTAACCCAAAATAAAAAAAGAAGACAGATGTGTCACCCCATGTTAGGCATAGGGACCAAAAATCAGCCCCGTCTGTGATTAAGGTGCTAAGGCATATAATGTTTGGGGCAGATTTCATATAATCATCATGGTGTGCCTTGTAAAAATTAAAGGTGGACTTGTCAACAAACAGTTTCCTTAGAGGTAACGTAGCCTGATTTTTTTTAGCTTGCCTAACATAGGATTACACATTTAATGTTTGGAGTGAAACTCACATCTCATATATACATCAGTGTACCTGTAAAATACTAAGGGTGGGCGTCCATAATTTTAACAATTGAGAGAGGGATTTTTTTTTTATTTTTTTTTGTATTTTTGTATTTGTTTTTGTTTGGGTTCACCGTGATATGTATGTGAAATCCATTCCAACCATTAGATATATAGTCCCATGTTAGGAAAATGTTCAAAAAATCAAGTTGACCTATGGTTCAGGTGGGCCATACTAAAAGAAATAATTGGGAGAGAGAAATCCGCACTTGTCTTTTTTTGGGCTAACCATGATTATTATATGAAATCCACTACAAGCATTAGATGTCACACCAATATTTAGGCCAGGGGACTAAGCATCCGTTGAGGGACATGCGGAAGCAACTCAAAGTTAGAATTAAGTAATAAGATATCAAATAAACTAAGAACACAAAGAATACAAGGTTTTACATGAAAAAATCATCACGGAAAAAAAAAACTACGGGAAAAAGGGATAATGAATTCACTATGACAATTAATGTTACAATAGATTCAAAAACTTATTGATGTGATAATATATACACTTCGAACACCATACAAAAAATCCTAACCTTGATCATTGCTCACAAAAGCCCTATGTATAAGTATGTTTCTCTACCCTAATCTCCAATTACAAACCCTTAAATAGGGTTAAAATTGAATTAAGAAATAAAACCCATAATTCTGCAAAACTACGCAAGTTGGTCGATTGGAGCTTCAATAAGATCAAGTGTCATCGATGGCCCATCGATAGCAAGCAAAGGCCAAAAAATAAAAAATTTTCAATGGTCTCGAGTGAGCTTTTGATGGGCTTAACAACTGCTCGATGGGATCAAGTGGTCTGTCAATGCCATCGACAGACCCAATTACAGATAAGTTGAAGACATTTGACAATAGTATCAAGCCATCTATGATTCAAGTGAGCCACACAAAGGGAAACATTTTAGAGGGTGAGGGTTGACCTGTACAACATTTTTTTCCAATCATGTGGTCTACCTTAATCACGGGGTTGATTTTTGGGCTCTAAGCCTAACATGGGACGTTGCACCTGGTTATCTAAGCTGAATTTCACATAAACATCACAGTAGAGCCAACATGAGTGGCCCACCCTTTGCTAGCAATGTTGAGCTGACCTTTCGTTACAAAATGTAACCCAAGGTACTCCAGAGATAATTAGCTAAAAGTAAAACACAGGAATCTATCAATTTTCTTAGAGACTTTTCATTTGAAAGATTGATTTTTACGAGCTGATAAGACTAGGCATAATAATATTAAAAGACAATTTATACATTTTGTCCTCCTAGGCATCCTTCTGTACAAGCATTCCTTTGACAGCCTTAAATTATTAAGTAGTTTATCGAAAACGTGGAAAAAAAAAAAAAGAAGAAGCTTATTCAAAACCTTTTTTTAAAAAGGTACCAAAATGTAAATTCTATATTAAGTAGGCATTTTTTTGTCAAATTCTCTCTGTTTTGTTATTTGACCATGGGATTATGCATATTTATTATATGGCTGAAAATGAAAACATTGCATTGTCTTATTTCAAAAAACAAGTATCCAAGAATCAATGGTTGGGATTGTTCAATCAATCTGATTTTAGAACTGTGACTTAGAGAGTTGATTCCATATTTGATTAGGTTATTTGGGGTTGGGCAATCTTTTAGTGCCTCAAAGTGTCAAACTTCATGCACTGCCCAAGCATTTCATATAACTCCTTTTAAAACCAAGAGAAATATCATTTTCAATTAAAGATAATACAGATAATAAGAGAAATGCTATGTTGCTCATAGTTGCATTAGATTCAACCAGGATTTCATGGGCCACCATGAAAATATGGCTCTGATCCGATGAATATTAACCATTTAATCAATCGGCTTAAACATGGACGGTCTATAGAAATAGCTCCGATCAGCAATTTGATCCTTCTATTTGTTAGGGACCATCATGGATTGATTATGATTCTAATGAATTAGTTTTGTTAGGTAATTGTAACTAGGGGTGTACATCAAGTCGATCTGGCCTCAACTCGACTCGGCTTGGCCACTAGCTGACCTCAGCTTAAACTCGGCTTGACTCGGTTCTCGAGCTTGACTGGCCAGCTCAGCTTGGTTCGGTCAATAGCTCGGGCCAATTCGAGCCAAGATCGAGCCGAGTTTACTTGCGCGGCATTTTCACAAACACCAGGACTGCACCTTCAAAATCTCACCATATTTAAGACAGCAACGATGGTTTTAGGGGAATTTTATCAAACACCTTCTAAGCAACATAAAAAATCAAGAAAAAAAGGGTTTCATATACATACCTTCCTTGCCACCGGCTACCCTTCGTTGAGTCATTTCATCAAACACTTGGTGAGCAACATCAATATCAAAGTAACCGAGTCAACGAACTGGTTCGATCCGAGTTCATTTCGAGCTGGGTTCGATCCGAGTCGAGTCGAGCTAGGGTTAACTCATACTCAGCTCAAACTCATTTTCGAGCTCAAAAAATCAACTCGACTCGACTCGAACTCAGCTTCGAACAGAGTCGAATCAAGCTTTTTCGAGTCAAGTCAAGCGAGCTAACTGAGCTAGCTTGGTTCATGTACACCTCTAATTGTAACCATCCTATCCATATCTTGGGAAAATGATAGCTACAGAGAATTACGGCCAATGCATGGATGGACAAACTAGATTATCCGATTAAAGTGGGTTTTACATGGTAGCCCATAAAATATGTTCTGAACTCATTGGATGGTTTAGATTAGACTGTCTAAGTGAACCTATGCAACTTGGAGACATATAACTTATATTGCTCCAATAGCCCCCATCATTTCTCCACTACCACGCCTGTTTGGGAGCGTGGATTTGAACCCCCTAGATTGGGAATCCCCTAGATTTGAAATGCCCGGGATTTGAAATTCTCCTTTGTGTTTAGCACCCCGAATTTAGAATCCCCTCTCATCCAAAAGTAGCTATGCATAGAATATTTACATGTGTTTGAATTTAATTACTAAATTAATTTTAGTACTCTGATTAGTGTATGTATGTAATGTTTAATACAATGATTATAATAAGCCCATTGAAATATATACTTTGCCCAAAAATGATAAAATACAAGTCTTAGATGGGTCACAAACTGAAGATCACATCTAAGTGACTTACCAACGATTTTTAACCATTGATTTACATGGACAATGTTTAGACCGCACAGATCTTTATATTAAAGTAATTATAGTGAAGCAATTGATAATCTAATTGTTTTGTGATATCATCAGCAGACCATGTGCCTAATAGATCAATAGTCTAGTAACACACTTGCTACGCATGCAACTCTTGGAAGGATATTAAATGCATTCCAAGCTTTCATCTTGGGTTTCAAACCCCCTTGTTGAAGCGGATCTAAAACCCCCTCAGTTTGAAATCCTCAGTTACTTTATAGTGCCAAAACATACAAGGGAATTTGAAATCCCCTCAAACCCCTCCAAATCCATGGTAGCAAACAGCCTTTGATAAGGTGTAAGGACCAAACACCCCCTCTTTTCTGCTCTCAGGATAAAAGCCCCATATTTTTATTTTTATTTATTTTTATTTTTTAAAATTTCCAATCCAATCCCTACTTTTAAAAATACATCTTGATCGCCCCTTAGATTTTCACCAAGTTCTACCGTTGCCCATGGGCTAAACATCACCACAGTTTTAAAATGGTGGGGACTCTTAACTGTTCATAAGGCACATATGTATTGCAATTTAGACCGTCCAAATTGCTGACCCAAATTGCATATGATTTTACCACCAGAATTTGGACTGATCCTTATTTTTACTAATCCAATCCCATTTTGGGATTCTAACCCTTGACTTCAGACAATGCATTTGTTGGGATCTTCCTGAAGGGATAGAAAGAGAAAGGGTATATTTAGAAGGAAAAAAATCAAATGGGAGGGGCTTATTAGTATAGTTTTTGTAAACCAGGGTGTTTACTGTAATAAAAATAAAATAAGGGTGTTGTTGGACTCAGAAGCACGAGGGAGGGGGGAATTGACTTTTTTCCGCAACAATAATTATAAGTGGACCAGATGTTTTTGGACCGTCCTTGCTGAAAGGTCCATATTTTTTGAATTTTACCAACACCCGTGAAAAATACCAAAATACCCTCAATTGTCTCGATGCAGTTGTAGTCACGTGACACGTTTGCCATATGTGCAATATGGGCCAATGTATCTGACACTCCTTGCTTAAAATACCCATGTTTAAAAAAAAAAAAAACTTAAATTAAATTAAATTGGGAAAAACTTTGATACTCCGGTAGAGCATGGTACTTGATATGCAGGCACTTAGATATTCCATGCATGGTATAAAATAAAATCAAATTAAAATCTCCAAATTATGTTTAGGACTTTATATGTACCATGAACCAAAAATTACTGGTAATCGTTCATCCCATCATCGGATTGATTGGTCTTTCAACAAACAAGCATCCACGAATCAAAGGTTAGGATCAATCAACCAATCCCATTTTGGGATTCTAACAAATCAACACTGAGTTCCACAATTTAATCAGTTTTATTTGAGTTAATGTACATCATGTGTACATTTTCTAAGTGCCTGCATATCATCACTCTCAGTCCGCCAGAGTAGAATTTCACAAGCCCTCATAAAATTACCAAAATGCCCTCACTAAAAGGAGATTCTTGTTTTGAAGATCTTATGAAAATCCAAGTACATGCAATGGAGGGAGCCCGTGGTCCAAAAAGCTTCGAATGGGTGGTTATAGCAAACCAGTTATAAATTGGAAACATATCTTAAAAGATTTCATGAATCCCCCACCATTAAATGTTTAGAGGTCCACCATGGCCTAAAAAAGCATATTCTTCTCTCATTTTAGAGTGTGAAGCTGGCCATTTTGCATGGTGGGCGTAGTGGAATCTCATGCATTAAACATGGACCTTTTGCCCCACTAGCTTTTTTTCTATTGTATTTTTATTATTTATATTATTTGTAATATCTTTTCAAATGCATATATTCCTTCACCAAAAAAAACAAAAAAATCACTTATAAAGCCAGAAGAACTTCCCTCTCCTTTTCTTCATACACTCCAAAC